>JAVJGI010000001.1:55589745-55676478 GCA_035590275.1 Ibycter americanus
CGGGAGGGAACAAACCCAACGGGAACCAGCGCACGGGCCGCGCCCACAGCTTTTACCGCTGGTGGCTATCGAAGCTGTCAACAGAAGCAAGTTTTGACTGGTAGATGAAAGGTTTAGACTTCAGTTTTGTGCTAGTGATAACGGTTGAAAGCGCTGTCTGCCGAGCAGCGCGGCGTGCTGGTGGGACTGGAAGCGTGTGGGGCTGCAGAAACACTCTATGCAGAGTTTCTTTCTGCACGGCAGACCTGTTGCTTCGGTAGGCTAACGTGCGTGGCTTTTCTTATTCTTTCTTCTCCCAGAACCGATCTACGTGCCGTTCCTCATTGTTGGATCAATATTTATTGCCTTCATCATCGTGGGCTCGCTGGTAGCAGTTTATTGTTGCACGTGTCTAAGACCTAAACAACCGTCGCAGCCGATACGATTTTCTCTGCGGAGCTACCAGACCGAGACTCTTCCCATGATCCTGGCCTCCACAAGCTTCAGGACGCCGTCCAGGCAGTCCAGTACCGCGACAAGCTCCAGTTCGACCGGTGGCTCGGTTCGCAGGTTCTCCTTCCCCCGGGCAGAGCCGGGGTGCCTGGTGGCATCGCCACCCCCACCGTACACATCTGGCTGTTTCCAGACAGCCCATGCAGTCCATCTCACCCAGCCGTCGGGATTTCTGGTGTCACCACCGTACTTTGGGTATCCTCTCCAGCCAGAGCCTGCCCTGGCTGGGAAGAGCTGCTCCGATTTCAGTCAGAGCTGAAAGGAGTTGTGGAGAAATCAGGCAGCCTTCAGAAGTGCAGGGATGCTGCGGTGGGTGTCACACTGCCACGCTCTGTGGCTGCAGCAGTCAGAACCGTTCCCGTGGGTGAGTTGCCCTTGAAAAGTGCAAGGTCTCATTTGGGTTCTCATTTCCCAAACTTGGATCACACTTACGAATGAATTGTGAAAGATTCCAAACAGTTGCTCTAAAAACTGACGGCTCTGGTTGTTCGGGCTAATTTGTGCGGGAAGTGTTCAGAGACAAGTAGAAAAAACATTTTGGGATAAAGGTACTTCCTTCCCGGTGTTACAAATGACATTTTAACCGTGAACGCTATTAACTTAGCTAACGAACGGTGGCTGCGTTCCACTGATAATAATCAGACTAGTTCTATAAAGCAGCAATAAGCCTGAGAAGTAAGAGGAGTACTAAAGAGGATCCTGAAAACAGCTGACTGCTTCCCACTTCCATGAGCAATGAGAATAAGAGGAAGAGTTTTACCACAGGTATCAAAATGCATAGGTGTTTAAAAATACACATAATATACCTGAACTTACACTGCATATTTGCATTTGTAAACTTTAACTACGCTAGCTAAAACTAGTACTAATTAGGCTAGTTGAAAATGAGCCAGTCCCAAGCAGCCAAGTAATTATCTATGAGAAAAACAGAACGTATTCAGCAATATCACAAGTAACTTCTCCGCATAAAATTCTCAAAATGGCATTACATTAAAGCATTTTTCAGAAGGAAGTATTTATTGTTGGCTTTTTGCTCAGCAACATGTGTAAGTTGGACAAACTGATCATAAAGTTCTATTTGTAAAATTAGTCATGTATAAAATGTAAAGACAAGCTTGTAATTTAAAATGTATTTACAGCATTGACAACACTAATTATTTAGTAGTCACAACAAAAAAATTTTTATCAATAAACTGTGTGGTTGAAATGTTGTGTCATCTCTATGTCTCCGTACAGATAGTGTTTGATGAGCAAGTTTTTCGTTTTGATGGTGTACCTATACTGTGTTTTTTCCCGTTAAAAATCGTTGATTTTTCTTTTGTAAATGATTTACATCTTTAACTGCACCTGTTGTGCAGATTTAATACGATACAAAATTCTGACTGTATAGCAAATGAATAGATTAAGTAATGTCTTTTATATGTAACTGTGGTCAAAATGTGGTAAAAAATACACCGATTAGTTGGGTATTTTAATTTAAAACATCCTGCCCTAGGAATAAATTTTGTTTGCCCTTCTACATTCCTTCACCCAAGTAAACCAACAGACCAAATGGAAGAAGAAAAAAAATGCATCTAAACCAAACACATGCAGCAAGCAAATGGAAAATACACAGGAAAAAAAAGCAGTTGTTAAAGGGCTTCTCTGTATACTTATTTTTGTGATCAAACGAAGACTGTGTGTGTGTCAGAACCAGAGGCTGAGCCTTCCTCTTCTGTGAGCCCCAAACTCCCTGTGTGTAGGTTCTGTTGAAGAACATTCTAGCTGACCTATTTTACAAGTACTAGCATATTGCTGCATATTAAAATTACAGCATGTCTATTCTGAATTACAGTATACTTCTGTGTATTTTAGAAAAGCTTCATTGGTTTTTTCCTTGACAGTTGAGTAATTCTTTTTCTTAGCAAATATCTAGCAATCAGTAACTTAGCATTTATGAAAAAAGTATTTTGAAACAACCCTTTTAATATGTTCTTTATTGCATAATGAACATTACACTGCCAACAGGTATTAATTACTGGTGGAAATGCAGTTTCTAAGCAGAAACTAACTTAGATTGTATACAATGATGTTTTAAGTAACAGGCTTTAGCGTGAATGCTGTAGTTCTTAATTACAAACTAAAATTATGATACACTGCATACATTTTATAAAAATCTAAAAACTTTATTTTGAGTACTTGGGAAATTTATTGGAAAGTGTTTTGGCTTGCAATTTTTTTTAGAAACAATCTTCAAGTAAGGGGGTGGGTAAATTTTTGCCCACTTTTGATGATGTTTCATTGGACTCTTTTCGCTGCATATTTTGAATGGATAAGAAATATGGGACTTTCCGTCAAGTAACTTTCTTGAAAAATCATTTAGTATTGCAACAGATACCAGCTCTGTTGTTTGGCAGCATCCTGCGAGATTTGCTGATCGTTCCTGTACACAGCAGAAACTGGTACTAAAACAAGCTGTATTTTTTACATTTATTATAATGACTTTTCAACTAGTAGAAATCTTTCTTCACCTAGTAAACCGGGGCAGCACAGGTCCTTCTGGAAGCAGAAACTCGATCGACTTTAGCTAAGAAGTGCAGTTTTGTGTACCTTGAAAGGACGATTAGTCATCGGAGCCACCGATACAGATGATGGGTAGCTGGAATTCAGTGTTTTCCTCAAAGATGGGCTGTACACAGAGAAGTCCGCGGCTGGACTGGGTTACTGCCTGTTACCGTTTTGGGGGTGTAGGCTGAACAGGCCAGGCTGCTTCACTGTAATGCTCTCGGCGGGCTCTACGGTCAGATTTGTTAATGTTTTAACATAGGGGCAGATTTTCACTACGCTTCCCTACAGTCTTAAGGATTTTAACGATTACCGTAAGCAGAGGCTGTGCAGTTTGCCATGTCGTGTGAAACTCAGCCCAGCAGGGAAGACCCCTCTGAGCTCCATCCTTTCCTCCCCTGGTGCCGCGCAGTGGGTTTCACCTCGTAAAGGGCTTGAAGAACTTGACGCACAGGAATAACTTCACTGAATCGGACGTATGTAAGTTCACAGAGCGCTAGCCAGGCACTTCACGGGTTGGTAGCCAGAGCACAACAAATCCTGCAGACGGGGTCTAAGGCTGGGAAAGATCAGGTGAGGTTAAAACAGCTGTACTGGGTTACCTGTAAAGCAGGCAAGGTGGGGATTGTGCACCATCTGCAAATAGATGAGAAGCTATAAAATTATTGTTCGTGTAGCTACAGTGGCAGTGACCTATATAGCTGAGGGGAGAGGAAAGGAGGTGCGCGCAACACAAGCCCAGGGACTGAAATGCTTGTTGCCCGTGCCAGTATTTTCCAACTCGGATGGATTCAGGGTGCAGATGAGAGTGCTGAATTTCCTTCCCAATGAAAAGGACCTACTGGCACTAGATGCTCCTGTGATTTATAGGAAATAGTAGTTTTCCTACACTTTGCAGACAGAACACAAATTGCATTCTGATACAGTTTTAATGACTAGTGAAACAGTTTGAAGGGCTACATGTATGCTTAAACTAAAAGCAATTCTTGCTATCAGAGGTAACATTTACACAGTACATGCTTTATTGCCATGCTTATTTTTTAACAAAGTAGATTCGACTATTTCTTTTGTAATAGTGGAGTTAGTTCATGCTCTTTACTAGTGACACCAATCTAAAATAAATCAAAATGAAAGAAGAATCACACTCATTAAATTGATTATTGTCACACACGATGCACAAAATTCTTTGATTGCTAGTAATGGGTAATGGCACGTATGAAACCCAAGCCTTCTGTGGGCAAAGAGTAATAGTGACATGAATTAGATCAGCCATTTGGTTTGTGTTTCTGCATGTTGGGTTTCTTAAGTGTGTATCTCCAAAATGCATCAAAACTCTTCAGTGGTAGGGAGAACATTACACATACTTGCAAGAATGTCTGAAGGATTTTATTTCAAACTAGGTAAGCGGTACAGGACATGGCTATGGAAACTCTTGGATTAGTTGTAATACTAATCCCACTGGAATTGAAAAAATAGCGACAATTTTGACATTATTTTGTCACCACTGTTCAGTTGCAGCTTAACAGTAACATTAAGGAGATGGAGTTAATTTTCAGTGCTGTTTTTCTGCGTATTGTGATGGGCTGTGTGGACTTGAACTACTCTGAACAGAGCTTCTGCTTCTGAGGGTCTACTGCTCCACAGGTAAAGTTTTTGATTTGCAGTTACGTTGAGGTTGTAATTCCATGCTATGATGTCTTCATTAACAAAGGCAGAAGAAATGCCTTTCTGTTCTTTTCATTCTCTTCATCTATGACTTGTGCAAATTCAGGGGGCTGTGGTGTAAATGTGGTTAGTGAAATGATTTAGCTTGAAAATAATGTTTGCCGTAAGAAAGGAGGGAAAGGATTTGAAAGGAGGCCTGGATCATTATGAACTGGATTATAACCTGAATAATTTCAAGGGTCTCATGACTGCCAGCATAACAGAGACAGTGACACACCATGAGGTGGAATCTCCTTAAACCAGCTCTGCTGTTAAAGAGACTGGGTATCATGAAACTAACAGCACGACAGATGCATCTGTTACTGAACCTGTCTTGACAGAATACAAAATGTACAAAATAAATTCATTGTCTAGTGTGTATATGAAGAATCAGTCACCTACGTACAACCACAACTCAGTTTAGGTTTTGATATATATTTTTATTCAGTAAGCAGGCACTGTTAGGGTTAAGAAATACCCGCTACTATCATAGCCAAAGGATACAGTATTTATCACTGTCCTCTGAAAAAGGAGATGATGTTTCCTTATTCCCACTCTATCATTCTTGTACTGCATACTTCTCTTTCAAAATACGGTATACCCACCAGAGTATGTCGGGGCTCGGCTACAAGTCACTAACCTGCAGGCTCCTGTGCTCCCTTTTTTTTATTTTTTTAAACTTTTTCTGGACTTCACATGAGAACTGAAAAAGACATCTCAAAATAGGTGTTTTAAAAACCCCCACCACCCTTAAAACCATTTTCTGCTTTTTCAGTTTACCTTAATAACGTAAGAATTCTTTGGTATTTGTGAAATGGCATTTCTGATATGTTCCATTTTAAAGAATTCAAAACCAAGAGTGATGAGATAGATGCCTGCCTTTGAAAGTAATCCCTAGCATTTGCAACCAATCAATTCAACAAAGCTTCTTCGTTTAATGGCAAAGTTTATTCATTTTTTAACAATTAAAAGACAAAACATTTAAAATTTGCAGTTCAAAACATGCACATTCACCAAATGCCAAATGACATGTAACACTGCATAGAACTGAATGGGTTACTAAAAGAGAACTACTTATAAAACACAGTGCATTTCACATCCAGTTAAAACTAAACCTGAGAAACTACCATAAACACTGAGTCAAAAAGTCTTCATTCATGCAGCTTCGTAATTTCCACAACAGTTTCAGCAGTAACGGCTTAGTGGAGCTGTAAAACCTCACTTCACCTTGAATGCAAATTTTGCTGTTACAGACTGACCGCTTTCTGCAGCAGTTCATACATACCAAACACTGAAAATCTTAATGAAAAATTACGTTGAAGTAGAAAAACAATATTAATGCATTTATGGCTTCTATTCTACAATGAAGAAACACCATAAAATACGATTTTTAAAAAAACCTGTTCTGGTCACAGCTTCGCGTTTACAAATCACTCTCTATACAGAAATGCTTTCATTTCAGTTAAAAGTATTGACCCTCCAAAGCGTCCAACTTTGCACATCATTCCTCAGATGAGTCCTTATACTCACAAACAGTCCAGTTGAAGCCTATGTGAGTAACGGTTTGCATAAGCAGGAACCAGGTTTGGAATGCTAAAATATTCCTTTGTTTAATAAAGATGTATTGGTTAACCGCGAGGAAACTGGGGGAGTGAGGGCAGAGGGAGGAAAGGAGAATCTCATTTATTGAGTTTTGTTACCATTGAAAACATCCAGTACCAAGAAAGTTGAACTGACAGACTCATTTGCTTACATAGCGCTAGCTTCTCGATATATTATGAGCAGACTTTTAACGAAGGCATTAAAAAACAGGGAACAGCAATCACCATGCATTGCCTCAGAACACTTAAGAAATATTGCCTCATGCAGACAGAATGATAAATTCATCAGAACTACAAGTGCTTTTACACAGTACAGAAGAAAAAAAGGGAAAAAACTTCTCTCCTTAAATTTAACACATACTCCAAATTACTCATCATTCAAGATGGGTTTAAATGTAACGAAAGAAGTCTTAAGACACTTAATGTACATCTTTGTAACACAGCGAATTTTATGGATGCATATGGACATACAGGAATCTTCAGCTATCTCTTAGTGTTTCAAAATATTTTATATATCATTTCATACAAATAGAATGATGACTAAGTATAAATCTGTTGAAACTGCTTTGCAAAAATAAGTGTAAAATTAGGAAATGGCATGAAAAAATTCCAAATACAAATTATCAATAGGTTTGTTAAAATTTGCTTCCTGTTACTCTTTTGAATCATTTATATATATATATATCTATGTATATATTTAAAAATAATCAAGCAACAGTATTTATATAAGATACCCGATTTCTGAGTGGCACTGGTTCAACTTTTTGATGGACATTTTTAGTACTAACTTGTAATTGTTATGCAGTACACATGAAACGGATGGAGAAGTCCATGTGAATTCTGTATTTAATACACATTTGGTTTTTCAAACAGTAAGAACAGAGGCATTGTTACAAGCATTTTTGCCTAGTTTTTTCTTTAAACTAACATCTGCACAAGCCTCATATTTTAACAAAGATATGATGTACTAACAGGATAGTAATAGATTATTTCTGTGTACTCAACATGAAAGTAAGGTGCATATTGTATACTTGACCCAATTTAAAAATGGGGATACATAGCTAAGATGATCTCGTATTTTAAAATGGAATTGTATGAGCAATCAAAAAACATAGTTAGAATTGCCACGTTGTCTTTTTTTACCATTTCCAAGAAGTGATATCTTTCAGCCACTAATTACCAGAAAAAGTAGACAGAGGAAAAACCCATCAGAAGGAATAAAAACGAAAAATGGACTTCATGAAATACTACTTCAAATTCAGTAAAGATGTAAGGATGAAATGCTGTGATAAGACTGTCTTAAAAACCTTAAATAAAACAGTCTAAATTTAGGATCTTAGAGCTGTTTCAGTTGCTTTCTTCCTTTTTATGATCGTTAAACTGGGAATATACTGTGTGTTATTTTCCACAAACTGTATTACAATGGTGAGACAGCATTTTATTTCATAGGAAGAATAAGAGATCACGTAAATCTCTCATTGTCAATATTTTACAAGGTATTCTAGCCCTCGTCCTTTTCTGCAAAATCAGCAATTAAACAATTTAGAACAGAGAAAAAACAGTAATAATAAAAAAATTACCCATAAAAAGAGTATGTATGGATTGAGTCATTTTATATGAGTTAAGTACACTGAAAGATTATAAAGGAGCAACAGTGTCATGGTTAATTTCAGAAATGTTTTGAAGTTGGTCATTGTCCCTTGGATGACAGAAAATAGGGATTCCCATTTTAGGAAAGGGGCATGCCCCCAAATTTTTTCTTGCCGTAGGTCAAGTGATTTGGCCCTCCCATATTGATCCATCTATTTATCTATGCCTGAAATGGCTTTTCTGAAGGCAGTTCTTGTCTGCATGACTGACTGGCAGTACTGTTTCCAGTGGGATACGTTCCCTTTGTCCCTGTGTCTTCTGTTTTCTGTTTAAAGATCACTCCAGGAAAGTGAGAGGAAGACACTGCATAACATGCATATGAAATGCAGACTGCCTTCCCATTGATATGCCTTCCTAAATATGTACTTTCATATACTGCCTTTTGTTGGGTTTTCCATGTGTATTTGTAAGTTTCTTGTAGAATGGAGCACAAGAAACCTGGATAGTGCAATAAAGTTGTATATTAAGTGTTTAGTTAAGATAGAAGGCAAGGAGGTAAAGTCACCTTTAGTAAGTATACGACTGATTAAGGAGGGCAGAGAAAAGATGGGACTGGATGACATGTTACTTTTAAGTTAAAAGTGGGTGATATGGTGAGCAAAGAGGAAATTCCTAATATAACAGATCATCAGGGATGTCATTGCTCTGCTTTTCCATCTAGTTGATCTCCATTTAGAGGGAAAAAAAGATGATTTCTATGTAATGCACAGAAATTGAATTAAAAATGAAACCAACTGCTACTGTAGAAAAATGTATTTTAAATGTAATTATGGTGGCTTTTAAACTCAGAATTAAACATGGACTAAAAATCTACAAGATTTAACTAAATTTTGAAGTTAAAGTAGCTTTTCTTAGTTTGACACCTGATGGTTGTTGGGTGGTAAGCTGAGAAATACCAAGTATAACTACTTAAAAGAGTTATCACAATGTTCTCATTTAACACCGCCCCCCCCCCCCCCCCTTTTTTTTTCTTTCCTTAAACCAGGTGTGTATCTTTTTCTGCAGTCACTTCCTTTCCATTTGTAAAGGTGAGAGTATATAGGTATTCTGTGTGACCAGTACGTTGTAAAGAGGATGCTGCAATGTATCTCACTTTTATAGGAAATTACTTTAGTGCAAATAAAACAGTACATACCACAGACTAGCGAAGGGCATGCTTTGCTCTCTGTTTCAATGTATGCATTTCAAATAATTTTAGTATAAAAATGTTGAAAAATTAATTAATTTTAAAAAATAAGTTAAACTTTTTTTTGAACCTACAGTATAAGCAGATACAACTAAGCATCGCAAAAATAAAGTTTGCTAAAGGGATGTAAGGCAGAGAAATTCTTAAAAATTGAACAAAATAATACGTGTACTCAGTTTTACAATGTGGCAGCCGTTTTCAACATATGCAATACTAAATGAAAATAAGGGAAAAGCTTGTATAAGGCCAAAGGTGCAAAGACTTGCAGTTTTGAAAGCAAATGCCGTAAAGGCCACTCAAATTAGACTCACTGTACTGTAAATTTTTCTCCTCAAGTGCAGAGAGTCAAGCATGCAGTTCTGAGATCAGGACTGGGGTTAATTTCCTTTCAAATTATTTCTAACAACAGAAAACATTTATGGAACTTCTTTGGCAAACATTTTTAGGTTAGTTTGACACAAACATCTATAAACATCTCGACTCAAAATCTTTCTCAGAGAAGGTGAATTAACACCATTAAGATACTATTATTTTTAGCACTTGTTGAAATCAAAGGCTTGTTATCAACTGTATTTAAATATATTAACACTTAAAAACCTTCACAGATGCTAATGGTCTGTCAATGTAAAGTATGTTTAGTGATCTGACCATTGCCTTCTCAGTGTAGACCAGTATCGATTCAACTTCATTGTAAAATAAGCGAGCTGGCAAGATATAAGGTAAATTCCAATCTGTTTACAAAGGCTAAGCAAATACTTGTTAAAAAATTTAGAGATGGTGTGTTACAGTATAGTTGCACAGTGCTTATGTCTACTGAATACACAAATCCAAACTTTATGGAACAAGACCACGATAGATCTTTAAATCTCTGATAACTGGGCCATGGTCACAGCTCCCAGCAAAGATCTAGTAGTCTGTCTCACAAAAGTAACTACTAAGGCCTAAATCTCGAGCTATGTTCCTTCACCATTCCTCAGGCCTTTGTTTTGTGGTATCGTAAGCTCTTATTACTTCAGACTGGGAAACTATTCCATTTTCATCTTGGGAGAAGGCGTAGCCATCTGCAGATACAAAACAAAACAGAAACCAATTAAGTTTTGATCCAGTTCTTTGGTTAAAGCTTTAATAAGAACAACAAAGGTCAACAGAGTGGAATAAACCTCTTTTCAGCAATTAGTAGGTAGAAACCCCATGCTATTTCTTAGATAATTTTGCACCTGATCTTGCTGAATATGTCCCTGCTCATTGCAGGGGGGTTGGACTAGATGACCTTTAAAGGTCCCTTCCAACCCAAACTATTCTATGATTCTATGAATTATAAAATAGCAGAAAGAACCTTGTGCAGTATCTTAGGAATGAAGAGAAACCTACCAACAGGCAAAGAACATGTTCTGCTTGATTTAAGATACTGCATCTTTACTATAAACAGATACAGTGAAAGGCAGAATTTTACTTCTATACTATGAATGGATATTAACTTTTTTTTGTTAGTGAACACTTACGAAGTAAGTTTTGCTGCAGAGAGTCAGAGCGATACAAGTTCACGTGGTTCTTCTTAAAAACATTCTTCAGTAGTTGGGCTCTTTCAGTTAAGCTAGAAAGAAAGTGTGAAAGATATTTACTTACTAATTATGGTATCCCTTTATCTCTGAGTCTGTTAAATGGGAATTAATTATTAAATGAAGTGTCCGTTTTTTTCCCTTTTTTACTTGTGCCTAAAGTAATTATTAAGATGATGATTAAAAGTGTGTGCGAGGGCAGATTCTGAAGTACAGATCCCTGGTAATGTTTTCACTCGTCACAGTACAGGAAAAATATCTGTTTTGAAGCACTGTTGTGTGCTGACAGTACAAATAAATGAATAATATTGTAAAGATTTGAGCGTGACTCCTTTAGAAACATGTGGTGTAAAGGGAAGGCACTGGCTTCCTTGATGTAGCATGGCCTGATTAGTGCCAGACTGAGTAACAGTCTGTCTTCTTCTCACGTAAGAAAATGCTCTTAGCCTCTACTGACACGGTACCCCAAAGGGATGGGAAAAGAAGATGAGGGAAAGTCACATCCATGGCCATCAGCGGTGTGCACAGAAATTTATTACTTCCACGGAAAGTGTTCTAGCAAAGTGTATTCACCAGGACACTCTAGGTGTTCTGGAGATCATACCCAAATAACAGACTACCATTACTGCTAGAGGTTGGTCACTTCAGCTCATCTCCTCCCTTTTCAGCAGTACCAAGTCTGTCTTGTTATGTATTTATTGTGCTTTAATGTAATCCAAGTGATTCACCATTTCAACCCAACCAGAAAAAACAGAAGTATTAAACAGTTCTTAAGCTGAGGCTCAAGCAGCAGCTGAATGCTGCAAACTGTAGTGAATGGAGCAGGGAAGGTGTCAGGTTTCCTTACCGTCCATCTTCCTTACATTTAAAGTTCTCTCAAATAGGATCCTACATTACTAAATAAATAACAGACGGACTAGCTGTAGCTCAGAAAGCTTTCAAAATCTGACAATTTTGATAACATATTAAAGATGTGCAAGGGACTATGAAAAACACACAAAACCTTCAATTTCTTCCTCTAGATTTGACACTCACTGAACAAGAGCTTGTGTTTCAGAGAAATACCAACATTTAAACATTTAAACATTTCCAATGCTGAAAAATCCAGCCCCATCCCATGTGAACTGGCCTAAAAATTAGTTCACTGAAACCCCCCCCCAAAAGTATCTTACGTTTATTCCGAGTATATAGTGATTTGATTTTGTTGTAGTTTTGCGAGATTACCAAAGCTGTCTCTTTATGTAAGGACACAGTAAGTACAGCAGACTTCACATACCTACATTACTGAGTTTTGATCAATCAAAGTACTTTCTAATATTATTGTCAATTAGCTCAACAGCCTTACCTTCCCAGGCTACAAGACCAGACTTAAGTGGTGCAAGGAATGGAACTACACTGCTTCCCTTACTCGAGTAGCATTCAAACTAATTAGAAATGCTCATTCTTTCTTCAGTGAGTATACACACTTCTTTATGATGTTGAACCACTGGGTTAAACTGGAGGGACTAACGGTCCATCTCTCCTTTCTGTTCCCCTCCAGTCTGGTGGTTAAAGCACACACCATGAGGTGAAAACTTAGGTCTTAGAAACTAACTGCAAAATCTACAGGGTAAGGGGACAGGGAGGGGAAACTGCTTCTGTGGCCATGTTTTGAAGGAAAAGATGGAACAAGACATTCTTGTAAAAAAGAAATTGGGTACCAGTTCCAGGAAAACAGTCAGCATCTGCTGCCTGCAAGAATGGAGAGGTTGGAGTACTGAGACACACCTTACTCTCAGTGTTTTCATAAGCTAGCTCTTTGGGGACTGTTTTTTTCTGTTTCCCATCCTGATTGCTCCTACAGGCTGTGTAGGAGCCTTGTTTTTTAGACCAGAACTACAAACTGTCAAAGTGACAAGATTAATAAAAAATTAGGGAATGAGATTTAAACCACAAGGATACAGAGAATGAATAAATAAATATCTTCATGTAAGGTGAGAGGTCAGAGGTGGAAGACCATGTGAATACTTAGATGCAGTTATCAGCTGTATCTCCTTTGCAACACATCCGAGAAGCCCTTCTTAATGTGAGTTGAAATCAGCACATTTCTATGAAATTTTTGACAGGTGTTATTTTCTAATAAAAAAATCCTTCATTAAAAACATAGCAGGCCTATTCTACCATTTTTAGTGCCATCATTATTCTTTGCTTGTGTTCCAGAATGGAACGTTTAGATTGCTTAAATCCTAAGCACTGAAAATACTGCCTTAAGTTTTACAAGAACATGAAATACGCACATTTCTTAGTTTATGTATAATGAAGTTTCCACTGCACAGATCTGATTGCTGGTACAGAAAATACAAATTAAGTAGGAAATACATTTGGGAAAAGAAAAGTGCTTCCAGCTATTCAGGTATTAAATTCTGATCCATTTCTATACTTGAAATACCGCAGGCTCTTTATTACGAATCACCCAGTTGCCATTCAAAAGCATATTTCAAAATGTACATGTGAAGCCAAGAAAACATAGTTTCGTAATTAACTAATGATAATTCATAGTAACTAAATGCCTGCACTCATTATATGTACCTATATGGACAAGCAGAATATTAACTGGTTTTGAACATGAAACACAAACATTTACAAGCAAGTAACCTCGTTTATAGAAAAAAAATTTGCTATATATATTCCTGACCAACCACTTAGCGGGTATAAAAATAATTTCCAAGTGGACTAAATGAAAACCAATGATTATATGAAGCAGTATTTGCAATATGTATCTCTAAAGACGTTTCCACAAGTTTGGGCTGTTATGCATGTTATTGTTAGTCTATGTAGTATTCAACCCAGTAAAAGTATTTTTGTAGGAAGCATTAATACTGTTGTTTCTGCTTAAGCATTATATACAAGGTATCAGAAAAAATGTTGTTGCACAATGGTTTATATAAAAAAAGTATCCTTCTACCTTAGTAATTTCAATGTTAAGTAGAAATGGCTTTGTGGCATTTCAATTCCAATGGCTTCAGTGATAGAAATCATACTTTTTGTGGTACAAATCTGTTAATCCATTGAAGTGGCTCTATTATTTATGCTGTCAAGGCACTCCCAAGTCAATAGTATTTCAACATGGAAGTTTACTTTCTGTTGGAAAAGTGCCCATGCAAAACTCAACTCACACCTTCTTGCTCAAGATATATTCTTACTTAACTGACAAATGTATGTGATAAAAACAATTTCAATGTATTGCCTACAGAAGAACAGAATAAAGTGTTCTGGGACAGTTCTGGGGAAAAATCTGATTACACATCCTTATACACACACTGACAAAGCAAAATAAAATTGGAATGCTTTTCCTGAGCCTTCAATAACAGTTTAAATCCTTTTCAAATCATCACTGTAAAAATACAAGGGATGACAGATTTTAAGACTATATTTGCATGTCCTAATTTTAAAGCATGTGCTAAAATACAATAAAGATCTTTGAAAAGCAGTATTTTAAATTATTTCAATGTAAATGTCAATTTTTATCCTAATTTTAAGAAAACAGCTGAAAGCACATATTTAGAATTTAAATAGAAAATTCCCATCCTAGGACTGTTTGATAGGAAAATATCAAAAGGTAAAGCCTTACAATCTTAGCTGTGTTTAAATGCATAAAATATCAGGTCAACAGAGTTCTAAAAACTTGCTACAAATATATTCTAGCTGAAAAAACAGCAATAAAAATTAACACTAATATGCTTCTAAGTAAACATTTAGATACTGTCCGATTACAGCATCTAGCCAAGAGTAGAATCCTGACTGGTTATCTGTGGAAGCTGAGCCTCTGATTTTGTGTTGTAGTATTTTTAAGATGGGAATGGACACAGTGGAAAAGCTCCCGAGTTATCTTTCTCACTGTTTCCCAGTTACTTCTTAACCAGTGGTTTATATCCTCTTAGGTTATTTTGGCATTTCATAAGAACAAATCCCTTCTTCTGCTACAACATAAAAAGGTACTTCCAGAGGTATGCACACTAGAAAATTATTACTTGGTCCTGAAGAATACGTGGTAAGTTTTTCAAAAAGAACTATTGGTTCTTGCATGAAAAGCACTAGAATTCAGGAATAAAAATGTCTCATGTACATATTTGAAACAGATGTAGAGGACATTCTTTACAAATTTTAACTACTTACTGTGCACTGGTAACTAGTTAATCCAGACCATTTCTTTAACAAAGAATACTTTCTCCATAAAGGGTGAAGTTTTGGCTCTATTACCTGAATTAACATATAATTTTAAAAAAATATGGAAGGAATAAATCCTTAAGAGATATTAAGATGCCTAACATCCATTGAGTTGCATGTAAGGTGGATGTTTTTATACTTCAAAGAATATGGGTCTAAAAATAACTTTGTGGAGAAGGAATGGATCTAAGAAAGACATTCTGGCAGGTAACTGAACAACCTTCATGAAGCCCTCCGAACTACTTAATTGTGGGATAAAAAGATAATTATAAAACTAGTGGTGAAAACACCAAGTTCTCTTACCTACAGAAGAAGGAATTTGGAAGACATTCTGTAGGATGAAGGAAAAGCACACTGCCTAGACAACTGAAGTAAAAGCAGCTGAATTTGGGAATACAAGAGAAGTCTTGGGAATGCAAGTATGGAATACTAAAAAGGTACCATTACCTTACTTTCCTATACACCCACAAGATATTCCCCTTTCAGCACTGTCTAGGACTAATGTCTGCTTTCTTTTCTGCAATTAGTTCTTTTAAAACTTTTGTTCTTTGCAAAAGAGCACACAGCATGCGTTGCTTCCAGCTCATAGCTCAACATATTGAAATACGAGTTGGATAATTTAGAAGAAGATTTTTGCCCTGAAGCTGGCTGAATGGGCACTGCCATTTTAGATCACCTTTGAAGGTAAGAGAACTTACTTTTGCAAGCAGTAACTGGGTCTTGACGTAATGAAAAGTATGCTTGATGCAGGAATTGTCATCAGCTAGGGGACTCTGCAGTACTTCCAGTCTAAAGCCACTGCTACAAAGACAGCATATAGAGCCTGATGGGAGACACTATGCAGGTATGTGCTCCTATGTAGCCCACCACACCGGACTAGGTGTACCACAGGTGGTGGGATGAGCTTCCAGGCCTCATGATACTTCCCCTGGTACTTGTCTATGGTACCAGGGAAGATGAACTCCACTAGAGACAAAACATTATTGTGAAAATGATTTCTAGGAAGAGAAAGGAAAAATATGGATGTTCCACCCATTAGAAATGGTGGTCATCACCTTGGTATCCGATGTAATTTGGCCTCAACCTGGTAAATTCTAGTAAGCCGATTCCCACTGAACTAGGGGAGGGATACAGTAAGATTGAAGGAGAAAGGGAACTTAAGTATCCTTATGAACAAAAGGTACTTCCTGAAAATTGAAGCTACAATAAAAGAAGTGGCTGTGGTTTTTCTGGTCTCTTTCTGTGCATAGCCTAGTAAGAAAAAAGCCTTCTTGGCTAAGCCCTCTGCCATGAAGATACTAAAAAACCAGCAGTCCAAAGGGAAGAAAGAACAGGAAAATCAAGTATCAACAGTTTTGGCTTTTTTTAGACTTCACAAAACTCATAAAAATGAAGACAAGGGAAAAAAGCTCTAACTCAGCCAAATGGCACTAATGAATTGGAAGGTGCGGGGGGACGGGGTCCTTGTCATCTCATACTCCCGGTTCAGCAAGTGCTTGCTATGAGTTCAGCTAGGGTTAAAAAATCTGAAGTATTTTAGCAAGTGCACACTTTTATGCTGAATTTACACATAGAAATTGTCCAATTGTTCAGTTTTACCTTCTCTCTTTTCAAATTACCTGCCTGACCCATGAAGGAGGATGTAACAAGGGAATTCTTGAGTCTTAAGTTAAAATTATTTCTTACCTTACATCAATTAGTCAAATTTGTTTGCTCTGGACCGACATTAAATATAAAGACAGCTTGTTCTATTCAATTTCAGCAAATCCTACACAGACTTTGCTGTTCGCCCTTATGTTACCAAGCAGGTTTAAAAATTCTTAAATATTTTTATTATGTTTAGGCCCAATTGATAATTACACTACTGAATGACACAGGTTTAAACTCACTTTGTATTCATTGTTAACACTGTCAAAAGTGACAGAATTAAAATCGTACCTCAAGTTTATTCTATACATAAAACTAGAAATGTAACAGTTGGCTACAAAGAGACATCAGCTGAAGTCTTTGGTAAAAACCTGTATCTAAGCATATGAAAAAATATACGGGCATAGTAGACCTGAAACCTCTTTACAGATGCCTTCTGTTTGTATGGATTTTGAAAAATAACTTTTTGTCTTTGATACATGTATAAGGCTGAAAATATTTACTTTTTTTTTTTTTTTAAAAGACAATGATCTACAAATTTTCACAGTACCTCTTGCCATGCACAACTGCCCCAGGATCCTCAGACTTTGCTTCCAACTCCTGAACTTCATCTACCAGTGTCTTAAAAGTAGCTCTCTTTACTCTGTAAGTAATATAAAATATTGCCAGATTAACTCTTCTTGAAGGTAAAAGAAGAGACTGTTTTGACACATATAAATACTCAATTTACAAATCCATTCTCCCAGATAAATTAAAACTAAGCTTTACAAGAAGAAACATTATAAAGCAAGTCTAAATAATACATTTTATAAGCCATTCTTGCAAATTAGAAACAACAAATATTTATTAAAAAGACATTACAATTATCGAAACATTTAAAATACTAATAACACTTGTAATAAAGTTTGTAAAAAACAAACAAGGTGAAAAACAGTTTTATATAACCACCAGAGCTGATCTTCATTTGCTTTTCTTATATTAGTAATTAGAACACACATTCAAAAGTCAGTACTTTCTCCCATAAATCTTGGCATTTCTGTACTCACACTTTGTATACTACATCAAGAAGTAAAGCTGTCATAGGAATACATAGGAGTCCCATCCAAAACACTCCAGAGCTGAACATCATAGCTGCCTAGATGAGAAAAAAGCACAAAATATGATTATGTCATGACAAGAGCTAGGAAAAAAACACCTTAGAAATATCAATTTCTTGGTTGAGGGTATCAAAAGCAAATTTAAATTAAACATTCTAGACTCTCTAATGCAAAATAAAAACTTTAACTCCTTTCTAAAATTCCCTGAGTTGCTGTAGAAATTCAGTAGGTAGTAAGCACTAATTCATGTTAAGAAGCTGGCAGAAAGATCACACTGCTTCGCTTTTTGAGGGAGGGGGAACGTACCCCTCCACAACCCTGCTCTACACCACTATGCTGATTATAGACATTTCCATTAAAAGCAGATTTATTGAAAATCCATACCCTGCCACTTGCACAATCTTTGTCAATACATTATGAGCACAATTTCTTTGCAATCAGCCCTAACAGGATATAATGGCTCCTGATCCTTGATATGGGTATTGGACACTGTTACAATCATTTTGCAATATAACTCAGATCAAAGTTATCTCCAACAGAACTCACTGTACCACAGTTCCCACACTGCCACAGACTCCTGTTCAACAAACTGTTTAAAAATGAGAACCAAGAAAACAACTAATTACGTAATTATGAAAGTATGCAACATATTGTTAAATGAAGATCTAACACGTTAACATACGGTGAAATATTTGCAAACCAGATCATTGCTTTGAGCTGTGTGTTTGCTTTTTTATACACTGCTTTACGGATACACAGGAATTTCTTCTGTTCATAACTTGGTCTGTAAACATACTAAAAACTAAAACACAGTAAAAAAGCTAAAACAAACATCATAATGTATGGACATTATAGGAAAAAACCCCATTTAATCTACTCTTGTAATTCATGGCCAAGTGTCTATATTAAGCGTATCATGGATGCAAAGAGTACAATAAATACTTAATGAAGTGTATTACTGAAAGATTGTTTTGCAGTCAGTAATAAAAATACCTTTATAATGTGATTAGATTGTACAGAGATTGAAAGTACCATTGCTACAAAACGATACCCTTTCACATCCTTTGCTTCATTACTTGGAGACTAATTCCTTTCAAAGGTTAAACCTCAGTATGTAACTAAACCAAACAAGCTGAAATTTTACTGATATTAATTGGCAGACAAATGCAGGTAGCTTGCAGTAGCTGAAGTCTAACTTCTGAATGTGCATACATGAACATTTTAGAATTATACTTGGTATGCTCATGTGTAAAAACAAAAGTGAATTAGTTTCAGAAAAAAACTCTCATTCTCACATAAGTAAAAAGTTAAATTTACCTTGTTTTCATATCCAAATTCCCACTGACATTGATTCTTTAAAAAGCATTAGAATATATTTGAACAAAAATTTTGGTAAACTTTCCACAAGTATGTTAAGAACATAGTAATTATTTTTGCCAACAGCTGTCAGCAAAGGTGTAAACACTGAGCAGTGACAGGTTCAAAATAAAACAATTTACATTTTCAACAGAAAAAAAAAAGAAAATTTTGTATCAGGAAGTAGAGAAAATGTATTAGCTCAATCACTTTATAAGCAAAACATGCCTTTTGACATACTTGATGAAATATTTCCTACAACAGCAACTAATAGGAAATGTCTATCACAACTACATTTTGCAAGACATTTTATAATTAAGTAGCAATTAGAGAGTCAGAGTTTCCTAAAAAACAAGAAAAAGTGTAAAAATACAACTTGAAGTAATTACAACTCTTACTTCCTATTACGACCAACATTTTTTGATTTATAAGAACGTAGCAAAGAGCTGTCCTTGCGAAAGCCACCCTGTATTAAATGTTTGCTGGTGAAACAGCAAAAGTGATAATGTAGGTCTTAGGATGTTAATTCTGACCATTGTAATGCAAACTATGAATGAAGGAACAACTGGCGCCTACTATTCAGTCCATCCAGCCTTTGGCTTTACAAATGAACAACATGAATTGAGGAAAAAAAAGAAGTTTTTCTGCGTCATATTTGAAAGCCTGTCAGATTTTTTTTTCTTTTACAGAGTTAATCCAAACCTAAAAGATTTAAAGCCGACATTCGCATTAAAGACAGAGGGCCTCTTTGTATTTTTTGGACGAAGAGGGGAAAAAATAAAATCCCACAGAGGTATTTCCTTCCTTTCTGTACAAAAAAGCTCCCCCCTCACTCTGTAGAAAACATTTTTGTCTCTAACTTTTCACATCTCTCTACACATAGGCAGGTCATCTGGGAAATGGCAAACCAATCCTTTCCAGACAATGGCACTAACAGGAGCAGCCTGTTCTGGGGACGGACTCTGGCTGCCTCTGTTCGTGGTTTACAAATTGTTCCTAATGTGAGAGATTTGTGGTCTATGCCAAGTTTTCCCCCTTCAGGCCTTGTGAAACCAAATGGAATCTGCCACAAAAGTGGGTCCCAGGGGAATTCAGAAGTAATCCAAAATGAGAGCTGGGAAGCCTAGTTTATTGTAGGACTTTCAACTACTGCAGGGAAGATAAATAATTTGTTGTGTGTGTAGCTCATGCTCAATATCAGGATGTTCTAAAATGAATTAACGTTGTTTATCAAGTGCAATGTAGAGTTTTTATATGAGTTCTTATTTCCTAAAAAAGAAAAAAAATGCTGAGAAATACTCCCTTTCACGGCTTAGTGGTAGATTAGAAATCCTGGCTGCAAAAGATTTTTAATGCACTGATGAAGACGTACTGTTAGGAAATTACATGCCAAAATGAACAGAGAATATTCCCTTTTTCTTCACAGTGAAATGATCTGCCAAAACAGCTACCTCAGATTTTAAAAAGCCTTCTAAAACTAAAGAGAGAAAGATACAAAGAACAGTAAAATTCTTGCTGCAGAAAAGCTTCTGAAAACCCTTTTCAGTTTCAGGTATCATCTAGGTACATATCCTCTCCCTATAAACTACAGAACTATTAAAACAACAACTTCTCAACACCATCAAACCAGCAACTTTCTCTTCTCAACCAGCTCCAAAGACAATTAGTTTTAGTTATCTGCATGTTTGCCTTCATACATGCCAAAGTACTTACAGTTGTAGTATTAAAACAGATCTGTACTAACCCCTAGTGCAGCGAAGATCCTACAAGTGAGTTCTTGTAATGCCTCTAGCCTTTCTTTGCTGTTTAGAGTTCAAAAACCCGCTCATAGTTCCTGTTAATTAAGTAGGAACTCTGCTTATTAGGTATACTAAAAAGGGAGTCCATCCCTTTTCTGCAAATACAACCCAAAGCCTTACTGCTATACAACAAACACTAAGAGGTACTGAAACAGAGGGAGCACCAGAGAGCCAGGCAGCAGATTAACGGTGGGTATCTGCACGCAGAATCTATAAATTCTTACTTGAATAAATCTCCTATGAGACAAGAAAAATCAGTAAGGATAGACTAAGGAACATGCCTTTACTTTTTCCCTAGGTGCTCTCATTTGCTTCAGCTAAGGACACAAATAGTCCATTGCAAGATCAGCAATTTCCTCACTGCAGGCAGATACGAAAGGTGGACAGTATCCTACAGAAGGGTGATTAAGATCATGGTCTTAATTATATAAACACAAATAATAATAAAATAAATACATAGACAAAAGCTCACTAACACAGACATGTACTATACATCCTAAAGCTTTGAAAAGTACCTCTGTGGTGACAGAGCAATACAGAGAATTAACAAAGACTTTAGGTCTCTCTTCTACAGATGTGTCTTTAGTTCAGTCCCTTGTTTCACTTAATATTTTAATAGTCTAAGCATCTATTGGAACACACATCTTGCCTTTTCCAAGAGAGAGTACCTTAATCACACAGGCTGAGCAAAAGCCAGCACACTGCCTCTTCTGACCCAGTAACTATTTGGGTATTCCATATGAAGCGGAACAGCAGAGGGAACAGTTCTCCGTTCAGTCACCCTTTCAGCAGAAACATTACCCTGAAAGTTGCAAAGTAAAGAGAAACTTAAACCTGGCTTTTGCATGACACTGATTTAGGGTGAATGTTCTAGAATTTAACTGTTGGATAGACGGGTATTTTAAAAAACATAGGTGACAAGAATCTAACTGTGGGAGGTAATTTAGGTTTGTGAATCATCAGATTAGCACTTATCTCTAACCACAGTAAGGCATTTGAGCCCAGAAAGCGATGAAATGCAAGACTGCACCTTATTACATGTTCTTGTGGTTGCTCGTTTTCACTTTATGAATTAAGTTCATAGGCATTTAATTCCTTCCTTGCATTTTATGAAAGCCTAGTTTACCTCAACAGATATTTCACATTTGGAAAAAACACACAGACAAACCAGCAATAAATCATGGTGCCAGGAATAGCTCTTATGAAGAGAAATTATCAGTTGTTATCTCTGTTGACTTTAGACAGAAGCAGCAATGCAAGTGCTTTCAAAGATAAAGAGCAAGAAAAAAGCAAAGCAAAAAGGCTTCACAATAAATACTAATACCTGGAAATTTCCTCAAAAAGCTGGAGAGGAGAATGACACACAAACAAAACAAGCTCCCCTGAGAATTAGGAAGGGAAGAAGGTTCTGTTAGCAAAGGTCTGGCTAACAAGGTTGCACTGCAGCTTGAACTAATAGACCTGAAAAACAACCTTTAGAAAAATTCAAGAGAATTAGCCACCTGTATGTGACATTAGACAAGCTAGAAAATGTCGGCAAGGTGAGATTTATCAGACTACCTGTAGTCATGCTTGTAATCAAAGAACATCAGTTGTTCTGCAAGGGAAGGCTAGACTGTCCTCTTCTGCCTCAGAGTAAAGGACTCACAGGGAAACCTGTCTGAGTTGGTTCAAAGACGATGTAAGAAATCTGGCAAAGGAGATGTAAAGCCATGATGAGCAGATGAGTTCTGGTGGTTCAGCAGAGTTTGTTACCCAGACAGGGGCTGTCTGCACTGTAAGAGGAAGGAGTACAGGACACATGGAGTTTCACTGATATTCCGGAAGAACCGAAGTCATTCCTCACTACTGTGCATCAGAACAGCAAGCTGCTGTGGAGAAGGATGGCAGCTGAATATCATTAATCTTTTAAGTGTCGTATGCATAGCTACAACAGAAATGTGTACTGAATTTCATTCTTAACATTTTAAACAGAAAAAACCCTTAACTTTTGTTTATGAAGGAGACTGGCAATAATATGCTGAGGGAAAGAATTCAGTTAAATGCTGATAATGGGAAAACACTAATCAATAAAAAGGAAGAATATCAGAATGGTAATACTACCAAAACAGACCATCATAAGCAGAAAAGGTAAATTTGGCAGTTCAAAGATCAGCTCTGCTGTTTCTGTTTGTACCTGTGCAGTCAAAGAACAAGAATGAGAATGTAACTACTGAATATGGAAAAGGATCTCTGAAGTCTATCTGGGAATAGCAGGCTCTGGCTAACAAATGCCTAGTACTAGACTAAGTACAATTAAACTGTGAAGATCTGAGGGCTCAAAATGAAAACTACCTAATGGGAATTAAATGGGAAAAGAAAAATCTCTTATGAAAATATTTCGGATTCTTGAAGTGAAAGACTAAAAGCAAACTTTATATTTAAAGCACCACATAAGCTAAAATATGTTAGTGCCAGAACGGTAACATAATTTTAGGCTCACAGATGAGGATAGATGACTAAAACAGGTATGTGTTATGGGATGAATTCTGATTCACTTTAAAAAACACTTCAATAGATCACTGAGCTATTTTATGAATAATATTCCCCACAAACATACATTGAAATGTTCTATTGCTCTAAACAAGAGGTTCACATAGCTATAGAGGGGAAGACAGATACAGATTACCGATTACTGTTTTGTAAAGACTCACAGGTCTGTCAAAGACAAGCCCGGAAAAAATTTGGAGAAGGATGAAGATGTGCCAAAAATGTGGGAAAATGCCTACAGGGGCTTTTTGCTGAGAATGGGCGTGAAGGTGGTTTTGGATTATGAAGATGACCCCAGGTTTTGTTGATTAATTACTTCAATGTTCTTGAAAACGGTATTTCAAACATGCTCTGTAAATAAGCAACAGTCCCTTGCTGAAAATTTATTACACCAATCACGCCCCCCAAAATGAAGACCCAGAATTTTGGATAATATTTTAATCCAGATTGGCAATAAGCAGTGCAGCAGAAAAAAAAAAAAAAAATTACTGGCTAACTCAGCATAACGACCCCAGATATTAGCCACCGAAGAATGGCTATTTTCCACAAGTTTTGTGGTAACGAAGTGAAAATTGGAGAGACTTCAGATTTGGTTTACCATACAGGGCTCAAGGCAATTTTTAGAAATACAGATTGTCAACCGAGTTATCTGACAGGTTCCTTTAAAAGCATGGCACAGTACTTCTTTCACTGAAGAACTTACAGAGAATCATTACTTGCCAAGTTTTAGGGGCATTATTTATAACTCCCTTGCTAAAATTGAAGAAAAGTAACAACAATTTTCTTAAATATGCAACCATTATAGATATATTTATTATGTTGTATTCTGCAAAAGTTATTAAAACAACACTCATTGTTTTTAAAAACACAAGAGACAAGTATCCATTAATAGCACTTTTTACAGCTGGAGGGACAACGCAGCCGGGGATAAGCCAGAAGATTCTCACAGGGAAGCTAGTGATGTACGTGCTGGATGAACAGGCAGTGAGGCAGACTGAAAGCTGACTCAATGGCTGGGTCTGGAGGGTGGCGATCAGTGGCACAGTCTAGCTGGAGCCCAGCAACTAACAGTGTACCCAGGGGTCAATCCTGGGGTCCAGTCCTGTTTAACATATTCATTAAAGATCTGGATGGGGTAGGGTGCACCCTCAGGAAGTTTGCTAATGACACAAACCGGGGAGGAATGGCAGATATATCAGAGGGTTGCGTTGCCATCCAGAGAAACCTCAACACGCTGGAGAAACGGGTTGACAGCAATCTCATGCAGTTGAACAAGGGGAAGTGTGAAGTCCTGCACCTGGGAAGGAACCATCCCAGGCACCAATATATGTTGGGGCTACCCTGCGGGAGAGCAGCTCAGCAGAAAAGGACTTGGTCCTGAGGGACATGAAGCTGAACGTGAGCCAGCAATGTGCCCTTGTAACAAAGAAGGTGAATGGTATCTTTGGCTTCATTAGACAAGTACTGTCAGCAGAGGTGGAGGCAGGTCCCCTCAGCACTGATGAGGTCACACCTAGAGAAGTGTCCAGTTCTGGGTTGCCCAATACCATAGACACGGACATACTGGAGAGAGACCAATGACAGGTCACGAAGATGATCAAGGGCCTGGAGCATCTCTCATATGAATGGAAAGACTGAGATAGTTCGGACTATATAGCCTAGAGAAGGCTCAGGAGGGATCTTACCAATGGAGACAGATTCCTGAATGGAGGGTGTAAAGAATATGGAGCCAGGCTATTTCCAGTGGTGCCCTGTGCATTGACAAGAGGCAATGAGCACAAACTAAAACACAAGAGGTTCCATCTGAACATCAGGAAACAACTTTCTTACTGTGAGGGTGACTAAACACTGACACAGTGTTGTCTAGAGAGGTTGTAGAGTCTCCAACCTTGGCAATACTCAAAAACCATCTGGACATAGTCCTGGGCAACTTGCTGTAGGTGTCGGGGGGTTGGACCAGATGACTTCCAGAGGTCTGTTCCAACCTCAACCCTCCAACGATTGTATACTAGCCTGAATACTGGCTTTGCTCTCCGTTAGACTAAAACAAATTCCCCCTTTCAGATCAGACTTTGGACAAACATGACCCTAGAGGAGACCTGTTCATTAGAGACTGAAGTATCTGGACAGCTACATTTTAAAAAAGTTGTTCCCCCCCTGTAAAAAACAAACAAACAAAACCCCACCAGTAAGGGGATTAAAGGATGTGTATCTAATATTTTAACAAGCGCAATTCCATACAAGCAGGTTATGTGGAATAATACAGAAAGAGAAGCAGTATTTAAGAAACTGTTAACATAGTATATTCTAACACATATTTCCTACATAGTGCATCTAAATCATCCAGCAAGGAATATTACTGTTTTTCACAAAGATTCTGCAAACCTCAATCAAATTATTTAAAATTCTGTAAAATACACACTTGTTCGTTAACTTCAATTTCCATCAGTAGTTTTATAGATCCCCTGGGTCAGACAGAGCAGAAATAGATGGTGCTCTGGAGAACTTTACGGTACATTATCTACACTACCACAATAAATTAGAAAGTTCTGCAGATATTGAACTTTGGATTTTAATCTCAATGTCATACTTCTTATTCCAGAAAGTGTTATAATTTTAAGCTGATTTATTAATCATATAGGTGTATAAAAAGAGGCCTAACCTGGAGCACTTAACAGTAACAAACCCAAAAGAGTCAGGAGTTGTACTAGAGTGAAATATACAACAGGTCAGCTTATTTTCCCCCCTCCCCAATTACAGGTTTTCAACTTAAAGCACAAACACAGTTGTTCAAGAAAATGTTAATCATACCAGCTCAGAAATATATCGATTTTATAATTCTAAAAATAAATGTTTTTTTAAGTGGCATTAGAAAGAAAAGTAGCCTTTTGAACTGCAAGGATGGAAGCATTAACAAAGTTTCTAGCAGCTTTATAGCCTACAACACTTGAATGGTAGCTACGCTTAGGTGCTGTAAGTTACAGAAACTTCATTAGTTAATGCATTTATTGCAAAAGGACTACATTGACATAAAAACATTAACAATTTAATCACAGCATCATTTATTTCTTTCAAGTGGGTATAACGCACAATATGACAAAACACGGACAACAGGAACTTCTGCAAATTCACGCGATCACAGATATGAAATGCATTTTTTTCAGCATCACAGAACAGTTTTCTGTGTATTGGAGAGTCTTAAAGAAAAAAGTTACATCTACAAAGTAAATACATCATCAAATATGAAGAGACTTGGCATTTACTTTTAGATATTTATGCAAACTACATGTCGTTCAAACTGAGAAAATACTGTAATTTATTTAAAAAAATATTGAAAGTATACTTCACTTACTCTCTTTGTTAATGTTACACATAGAAGAAAAGTATCAACTTCAGTTATATTAATGCAGTAGAGAAGGAGATCTGTGCAGCTGATTTACTCAAATCTGCAATGAAAACTTTCTTCTAGTCTGTAGTAGCACCTTTTTTGAAGTTAAATGGAGCTTGTTTCATGTAATGGGTCAAAAAAGATGTCCTGTGCTACGACCTGCTTCTCCATAACAGTGTTAACTCTAACCACAAAATGCATACAAGTAAGTTTTTTTTTTTTTGCTTCTTCTTTCTTGTGCATCTACACTTAAAAGCACAATCTTTAGTGGTAAAATATCAGGAAAATAACCTGTAAAGCTGGTTGTTCAGATGCTTCCACACTAGACAGTACTGACAGAAAACAATGCAGGAATAATCATTACTGCAGATAAACTGTACTGTAATAAAGACTTTGTTTCTTGGACTGCAAAGTTGTTGCAAAGATCCCTGAAATCTTTTGAAATATTTTCCATATTTCTCTCTCATACGCTGTGCATCAAATTCCCTCCAACAGAAATCATGTTTTGCTACTACTACCGAAATCCTCCTGGTAGAAAAGGTATTTTAACACTTTGCTATAAGCAGATAAAACTTGAATTCCTAGTATTTTAGGATCTGTGTCAAAGACTAGAAGAATATAGTCCCTAATTCTTAGAATAAACTCAAGAAGAAGTATTTTAGATGAATGAGTCTGAAGTACAAACAAAAATAAAATGAAGGTGAATAATAACTTCACCTTAATTAATGATGAAATACTTATTTCAGACTACTAGAAGACTCATAAAAGTTGATCTGCTACAGTATCTGATCTAGCCACGGATACTACATAATTAATTACCTAAGTTATCACCCCTTTTTTAATCATGTCCTTCAATTTTACAGACTATTTTTCTATTTTCTTCTGCTTCATAAATCCCACTGTTTCTCTCACACTTTTTGTTCATTTCTCCTTCCAGGCTCTGTCTGCAGAAAGACAATGGTGAACTGACAGTTTTCATCTGAACATCATCAGTCAGGGAAAATAAATGAAGCTTTCTTCACTAGGGATTTATTTTTTTAAAAAACTGGAATAGCAGCTGTTTTAAGGTTGACAAAATGTAACTCATTTCTTGTTTGAATGTTGATTCTAAGGTTTTGTCAGAATTTTACTAAGTAAACAGTTTCAGCTACTATAGCCCAGATGCCTGTTAACTAATCATTAACAGGTATCAGCTGTATAACTACCAGTTATTCCTATCAGGAGAACACTTGTGCCAGGATACTTCTGCTTATGTGAGCCAGAAGCCACCTTTCAACTCTTTTGGTGCACTACCTATCTGGCAACCTAGTTACCACTGTTTATCCTGTACGGAGTACTGTAACATGGAGAGAAGTCTAGTTCCCACACTGTGAGTACAGCTGGGATAAGCTGGTCCAGCGTGGGAGTAGCAATCTTGAACGACCAGAAAACAAAGGTCTTAATGCCAGAACTGCCTCAGCATTTTGGATCAACAGGGCATTTTGGATCAAAGGGGTCCTTGTTTGACTATTTTGGGAAAACTGAGAGCAAAAGAGAGAGGAAGAAATATACACTCGGTTATGGTATTAAGAACTGCCAAAGAAGGGGGAGCAGTGGTCTAGACAATGAAGAAAACCGCTGGCACTCCATCAGAAAGTCATCATTTTTCATTTCACTACATTTTCTTTCAGAGCACAGCATTCTATAATCTTTCCTTCTGTATTATTAACATACAGCAACATATGTAAAAGCCAACTTTAATTATCTTCTCTACAACTGGAATGATACACAAAATGATGGAAACAAAATTAGTGTAAAAAGTAGGGAAAACTTGCAAAAATGTGACATACTTGCTTCTTCATTCAGTAACGTGTTGGGTGATGCTTTGCTACTAAATGATGAACACAAACCAACAATTCTTATGATTTAACTTTGGCCTGCTAGCTTCAGTGCTCCAACATAAGTGTTTTCGTTACATTAACAGACTCTTTTCTTCTATTACTGCTCTTTTTTTCTTGAATCATTATGTGGTAGTGTTCTCTGTTTAAACACATTTATCAGAGTTGTATAGGTATTTTATAGGAATAGATGAAAAATCCGAGTTTCAAACTATTTAGATGAAACCTTTCCTCTGCACCCCATGAATGTGTTTTCCATCAGCTCCATGTGTTTTTTCTCTCCTCTTCCAGAGCATTAGTCTTATTTTCTTAAATAGAACCAGCAATAATCAGCAAGAATCTTATTATTTTCATGACATTAATATGAAGAAGTTAGACTGAATCCTTTTATTAGAGTGCTTCTGTCTAAAAGAAGCCATGAAAAAGGTGTTTGTAGAAGACACGTATCATCACCTAGTTGGGACTGAACGGTTCGTTGAATACTGTATCAAGAATACTGAGTGGTAAGGCTATAAACCTGCTAAGGTAGAACTCTTGATACCAGCTCTAAGGAGCAGCAAGTGACTACATTTAAACTTTATAAGGATGATAGTTGGTAAAATATTCTTATAAATCTACAGTTTATTAAAAAAGGGGCATTTTTAATGAACACATTTGGAAAAACCACCCCTGAAAATCCCCTTTAATTTATCAGATCAAGCCAGGGCAAAACAGACAAAAAGCTGCAGAAATAGAGGTCAGTTTTTAACTCGTTCATTTAATTTCCGCCAAACATACTTGGATGAAGTCTTCAAGTCTGACTTGCACATTTAAAGAAACGAGACAAGTGGTATTTGCATCGGCAAGCAGAGATGCCTATATGGATTTGTTTCTATCACACCACAATCTTTTCCACAGTTACATCTGTGAATCTTTTAGTTCGAATACTTATGGAAGGCCTGGACTTGCTTCAGAGAAACCCAACGAACTCTGCCCCGCCAGAGACCACCCGGTCAGTGAGGGGTCTTCCAGGAGAGCGTACAAAAACCCTGATCCAATCCGAGCCACAGTATTCATTGACAAGACTTTTAGCCACACAAAGCGCTGCTAAAAATGCTAGACCAGAGCTTTCAAAGTAAGCTCTTACGGTCTATGGTATGTTTAGGAGACTTTATCCTGATGTTACAGACTTCTAAATATATTCTTAGAAAGAAACCAAAATCAAACGCAACCTCACCCAACAGCGCCCTCCTCAGACAACGGCATGCATGTACATGCATCGAAAGCTACTATATACATGCACACGTGTAAGCAAACACACTAACAAAATCAGGCTGTCCATTTCAAGTACAGACAAAGTTTTGTCACAACAAATAAATGAATCTGGGGTCATAAGTCAGACTACCTTGGCAACATGTTGAATTCAAACCCCAAGAGTATTCATTTCTGTTGACAGCTACATCTCTTTACAAAGTACTGTTTTTCCAAGTTCATAGGAATTCCATTCCCTTCAAAACCATCTTCTTCTCACAATAACTTCAAAGACTGAACATGTACTAAGTGAAATACTCAGTTATTTCAACAGCGAAGCATCCACCTTTCTGTCATACAAAGTATAACACACCTTGCTGTTCCCACTGTGCCTATCACTATAGAAGTTCTGTCTTAAAGAACAATGTATAAACTGTTTACAAAATTTCTAAAACCAACAAATTGCAAAACCACTCTATTTCCTCTATAAAATACAGTGTGTACGAAGAAAAATGCTGAAGTATGATAGCTTCAATTACTTTAATTTAGAATAATGTGCATAATTAATTTTGAGTAGTGGAGGCAACATGGTAATGTACAAAATTTACATATATACATGGGTAACAGGTTATAATAGAGGGGAAAACCAGCAAGAAATTCTGTAATTTCAAATTCATTTTTTCTCAGGTGCCCAAGTACTTCAGTTAATACCTTGTGCTTTCCATTAAAATGTAGTAGCTATATAAATGCCTATATACTATTTTTCCCATAACTGTTTATGTAGAAGGTGGAATTTGTGGGTCTGAATTACCTCCAAGTGAGGGACAGATATGCACCTAAATTGCCCACATCCTGCATGAATTTTTAAATTGCTGAATTATATCACAGTGCTGGAGTTACAGGCACTCACTCTTTTACTGGTGTAAGGCTTGATTTAGTTGATATGCTTTGAGAACCATTAGAAGAATATCTTTCTGAAACAAGCAGGTATTCTCCGTTTCTGAATCCCACTGAGAATGCACACTGAATTCCTCAGCTCAGGAGGCACTGGCTGTGCCCAGAAGCAGACATTAGATTAATACTAAATTTCAGCTGTTTCTGGATCTGAATGATTTTGAGAACTTGGGACTGAAGTCCCAATTAGATCAGTAAGTAAGCATCTTTTATAGATGCAGTCCTATTTGCAATATTCAGAGCAGGTTTACACAAATAGGATAACAAAGGACAGAGAAACCAGGAAGTAAGTCAAAAGGTTAAAGATACACTACAATAATGCATTCCAAGTAGCACATTAATAGAAAAGGAAATGTGTGCATGACATGCAACTGCTCATGCAATGTTATGGCACCTCAAATTTTCTGAGGCATTCTACAGGTTCAAATACTTAGCAAATTTGTAAAATTGAAGTTGAAAAAACAGCCTTAACCAATGCACTACTTGTGCTACCTCATTATAAAAAAAACTTCTAGCCAAATAAGCACTGTAATTCCAAGTTCTGAATGCATTAAGACTTCTCTTTAGAAAATAAAAACTTACTAAAGAAACACAAAGCAGTTTACAGGTCTGTTCTTCCTCACTATACCATATAATCACAGTCTGTTCATTGAGCTCCATTTTCACTGGAGTAAAACTTTGTTTTATTTTAAATAAACATGGCTATCACACTCAGGGTATGAAAGGAGCAACCCTATTATGCACCTCTAGTTAGCAGAAGGATCAAATAAAGATTAGGCTTATACTAAAGAATGAAACAATATTTTTGCACACATTCAGATATTAGTTAAAATATACTTTTACCTCTCCTGACATATCAGGTGCCATAGGAATGACTGGCCACAAAGAAGAGTAGAGTCCAAAAAACACCACCCAAAGCGCTATGCTGCCCCAGATAGCTATATGGCTGAACTGTTAAAACAAAAAAAGAAAACAGAACAATCATCACAGATGCATTATGACACAAACAAAAGGATCTTTGCTACTTAGTATTTACAATGTGATTCTGATACATTGGGATGAAATTTCCATCCCTTGTATTAATTTAACTGCTACTCCAGTAAGCTATTTCTTAAAGCAAATGATACTTTCAGCAGCACTACTACTGCATTTTAAGACAATTTAAGTTCAGTTACAATCAGTTCAGAGTAATTTCATTTTTCTAGTTTAAGGATTACTTTAAGCCTTATCTCAATGTCCTCCTTTTCAATATTAAGCATTATTTTTTGTATCTGGATATTCTGTCTTTCTACGCAGTAACCATAGTTTAGTTTGATCCTGTGGGAAGGGCTGACAAACTGGATAATATATATAATAAATAAATATTATATATATATATAATAAAAATACAGTAAACAAGAAGAAAAGAATACAATTATTCATCCATCATATTTTGTAGAACATTTGAGAATATGGTAAAGACATTTGCTTACCAAAGTCCAATATGAAGTCTCTAATCCAGCCTTCAAACACACAGTTAGAACCACAAACTTGAGAGAGAGAGAAAGAGAGAGAATATTCTTATTTAATATGGGAATCTTACTTAACACACAGAATTCATTAGTTTGGCTAAACTTTCAGAACAGAAGAGAAAGTTTAATGATTTTCATATTTCATGTTTACTTGCACAAATGAAATAAGGGAAAGGATAATAAATCTCTTCAATTTCAGTGTAATTTCCTTAATGATATTGAATAAAGTAATGTGTACGTCAATGCACCTAGCTGTGTGATAGGATCCAAACCAAAGTTTGTAAAGCAAGAGGCAATCATTTCTGTGGATCTGCAGAAGCTATGGAATAGCCCTTCCACTTCAACAGAATCTGCTTCCAAAAAGATGCAGGACTCTCAGCAGTCCCAGTGAAATTCTCTTAGACCACAGCTAGCTGTGTTTTTCCTCTTTTTCGTAACTGTGTGTGCTTAAATCTGAAGCTCAAGTGCCTATTTGAAATGACCACAGTAAAATTCAACTCAAAGATTTAAAGATCCAGTAACAGAATACTAAGAATTACTAGCTTCCATTAATAATTGCTACTCATTTGGTTTGGAAACCTCATCTTTTGTGTCAGAAATCTTATTTCCCTTGCCTCCTAGAACTCTGTAAGCCTAGCTCTCACTGAGTCATTAGCTTCTTTATCAATGGTACTTTGATTACACAGAAGGGTTCACAAAAAGTGTTGTCCACTTCAGTAGAGATGGTAGACCCCTAGTTATGGAGCAAATGACTACTGCTTACTACACAGAGACAGACTGAGAAGGCTGGGCTGAAAACTTGCAATTGTTCAAGCTTACACTGGTCTAAATTAAAAAACAAAACAAAAGTTTTTTCACTTCATTAGTATTTTGTTAGTAAATAAGTCACCTTTGCCACACCCTGAAGAGCCAGAGTTAAATGTTGGCAGCCTAAGACCTATATTCGTTATAAACGTAACATGTTGAGTAAGTCTGTTAACATAATTTTCACTCTTCCCTCTCATCTTTACTTTTTTCTTATCTTTACTCTTTTTATGGAGCAGTCTCTGAAAACATCATGTTATTGCCCTGTATGACATGCTCCATTTTAGTTTAGAGATGAGCAGTAGCAGAAAGTTTACAACCCCACAGCAAGGGCCAGTCAATTCAGGAAAAATGTTTATCTCCTTCCTTTGAAATTCACACAAAGAAGTTTTCTGTTTAGCAAAGAAATAGTTATTACATTTTGCAACTCATGTGTGAACATGTATCACAAGTTCTGCTTTGTGTGCAATCTGAAGAACATGAGGCTGAAAAACTGACTCACAAAGACCAAGCTCCAACTGCAAGAGCAACAGTTTGAACTCTAGTTTGTTGGTCAGGTCGGCAGCAATGATGTGAGTTTGTCTGTGGTTGAACTTCAAGAAGCCTCAGAAATTCAGAAGAAATTTACTTCAATCAGAAGCTGAAAATAACTGGTTACATACATGTGACAAGTCTTTCATGATGTCTGGTGCACAGAAGGATACGAACCCTGCCAGAAAGCTTTCACCCTAGCTATAAAGTTTATGTTTTTAATTCTGGAATCTCCTGCTTCAACTATCACTGCATTAGTAAGGGGGAAAAAAATCACAGTGCCACAATTCCATTATCTAAAATGTGTGAAATCTAATTAGAAGAAAATTATAGCACTCATCATGGTCCTTAATTACTTAGTCTATCCAGTTCTGGTGCTATATGTGGATAAGTGAAAAAAATGAATTATGGCAAAAAAAAAATACTCATCTGGTACACTTGCTTGCTACTTTCAAGTCAATCTTAAGAAAACCTCCTTCTTTAGGCTCAGATCAAGAATTCTCACTGCACAGACAAAATGTATACACGAGGCAAGCACTGCAGGTCTCCATAAAAGGATATACACCGTGTGAATATATACCCTCCTTGCATCTTAACTGACACCCCAACAAATTTACAAACTACGCACAGCAGCTTCCTCAAGAATGTAAGTTTCATTGCTCCCTCCCCTCCCTGATCCAAACCAACAATAGCTTACTGAATCCTACCCAGGAAACAAGATATCAAACTGGTATTCTGTATAAAGCAGCAGGCTTTTTAAAAAAGACCTCTCAAGAATGTTTGTACAAATATTTTTATGGCACTCTACTCCTATTTGAAATTTACGTTTGAAGAAATAATTCCAGGACCTGATATGAGTCAATGCACATTCCTGACTTTCTTTGTGGATCCAAAGAAACAGTCTGAATCCCTTTGCTACTGATTTTTGTACAAGTGATGAACGTAGACTTCCTAAAAACAGACTAAAAGCAGTGGAAAGAATGAGAAGTACCTAAGGCTTATGGTTTTGATATTTCAAGACAATGACTGACAACTGTCAGTGCACATACACTTCACATGCAGAGTTTTTTTTAAAATCTTAACCCCCCCGCAATTTTGGAAGTCTCTCAAATCTTCATGTGTGCTCCAGACCTCCCCGAATTCCTGTGCAAGAGCAGGAATATATCAACTGCAACCCCCATCTCTCCTCAGATTTTTGATCTGAAGTGAAGGAAAGTGAAAAATCTGTAAAACAAATGAAAAAGCACATTGTCCGGACTTATAATGGTGAAATAATGTATTCTTGGGAAATTCTTGGCCATTCTGCAAGTTAGTAGCAAGCAATTAGTCTCTCAAGATGACGAAGTTTCAGCTCTCCTAGTTGAAAACCAGTTGCAGAAGATGACAGAACAATTGCACTGTGACCTCTGTTTTAGCATTTATGGATACAGCTTGACAAACAGTAATGAGTAGCTCCAGGTTACTATATTGAAAGCATCAGAAATTAACCAATTTCTGAAGATGGTAGAAAACATTGTTACAAATCCAAAATGCAGGCTTTGATGTTTGTGAGTCAGCTGATGTCACAGATGATACTCAGATGTTCTGCAGCACCATAAGATTTCAAGACTTATCCATCAACCGGTGGGTAACAATCTAAACAACAGCACTTATCGAACACTCAGTTCCACAGGACCTAGTGAAATCCAGTAAACTCTTAGTACAGCATACGTAACTTGTTTTCTCCTGGTGCCAAGTCTGGTTTTTGGAAAGGAGCGCAGAGCAGAGTGACTGGGCAGGATGAAGTTCTGAGATCGCTTCAGGAAAGAACTTCAGCTGTGATTACAGCAGTATGTTGAAAAATTGGGTTTCACAAGTGTACAGTGCTAACTCACTCTACAAAATTATGGCCAATACAAACTGTACTTTTAGAGCAATCAAGGAAAAGGAGATGCTATCGGAAAACTTGGCTTAGGTGCTAGGATAGGTGAAGTTATGCAACTTATGTATACATACATACAATTCATAAAATAAACTTCTGTTGAACTGAGCAAGGTTGCCATTTCAAAGTACAACAAACCATGAAACTTTCGTAGATAGGGAGAAAACCCGGTGTAGAGCACCTCTCCCCAAGAACGTGTTTCACTCAGAACAACAGGTGGTTCTGGTAAATACTTTAATGAAGTATTTATCAATACCGGGGAAAGCACTGACATTCAGATAAATCACTGACTTCTAAACACTGCTTGGTGTTATGAGATGATAATACAAATAGACCTGTGTCAGTTGAACTACTTCTGTCAGGACTGAGCTATGACAATGCCTGTGACCTTACATCTTAATTTTATTAAGACTTGCACAGGAAACACTTACCCAGGATATTCCATCCATCCCTAATGGAGCTCAGTTCATCATATGATAGATTGCATGATCATATGCAACTACTGCTGACCAGACATGCTGTGCTTGCCTTTTGGAACAGGGAAAGGGAAGTGTAGAGCAAATGAACTTTTAAGAGAATGTGTGAACAAACAATTTTTCAATGCACCTGAAAGAACCAGTTTAAAGGCCATGTACTGACTGGCAGAAGAAACGTTTTATTTTAACTGCCACAGCAGCACGGAATACACGAGTGGGTTGTGGTTACTTCGCCCTTCATGCTCTTCAACCTTTCTGGTTAGCTGACCAGGAAACACTATTCAAAATTTTCTCTCATACACAGGAGATGTCAACAGTAGCTACATTCTCAAAGGACTACAATGTATTCTACAGTACTTTCCTTTTATTTCAGTTTTGATGTTTCCCTATTCCCTAAGGAAATCTATTTTGATGTGAATTTGTATTTGTATTACAGCCCCCTTATTCTGATGGAAGGATTAATTTCTTTTTTGTATTGGTCAACAACAGGAAGTTGAAAAAATTAAACTCTTAATGTTGAAAAACAGACAGTAAGCACAAGTCTAATTTTGCTTCTAAGAGAGATCTTGGAAAACCCTCATCTACTGGGTAACATTGATACCTAGCAAGTGAAAAACAGGTATTTAGATTCATTAATTTATTTTAGGAGATAAAAGATTCAAAGAAAAAACCCAAACCAGTAATGACTAATACCTATGAGAGTTACAGAAGATTGCTGTTAGGTGTGTGTCAGGTGTAATTCTGGCAGTTTGGTTGTCTCTGAAGAGGCATCCTATAAACCTCGGTTCCATGTGGCTCTATCCCTCTTTTCAAGGCCCCCATTAAGAGAGGGAGAACAGAAATTTATCTTCACAAGTCCACAAACCAGTTCCATATCCAATAATACGGTATTTCTCCAATGCAGAAACTTACCTTAAATTAATGAGCATGCTAATAAGGGAATTACAATTCCCATTATTTAAAAAAAGACAGTTTCCAGTAAATGACAGATATATCTTCTGCATCTTTAATAAATTGATTTGTTTTAAAACCTGAAATTAGAATGCAAAATGCACTTTAAAGCTTCTCAAAGACTCATTCAAGAGTCATTTCTTATACTTAACGCACTACAATGAAGTTTTCTATGTAGAGAATTAGAAATAATAACAAACCCACATCTCTAAGAGTTAAAAAGAGAGCCAATAACAAATAGTCAGCTGATAGAGCACCAGATAGCTGTAGGAAGACTTACAGTGTATACAGTGTTCCCCAGGAGCAGGTAATCTGAAGTTTTACCATTGCCAAATACAGTACCTGGAGAAGGAAATAGGGATACAAACATTTAAACATCCACAATAGCAATATATATTTCTAAAATCTTATTTAGGTACAAAAGAGATGGTAGCATTTCCTAGAGGGTACTAACAGCAGATTTCACCTTGAAATGTATTGAACAGTAGAGATCTATGACTTTTATAATTTTCAGTCCTTTAACACTTTTAGTGACTTCAGGCATTATGCTAGAAGCAGGAACTTTTTGTAACATCATACACCAATATGAGTAATATCATATTCAGTAATAATTTAATTAGAGTGACTTTAGGAGCAGAGATACAGTATCTTACCTTCAGAAAAATATGGAACAGAATAACTATAGTGTACATTGATTGTAACATATAAGTAAACAGAAACCTTAGAGAGTCAGATTTTCACTAATTATGGATATTTTTGGTATAGAAACGTATCTTTGCTCTCATCCCTATTTCTGAGATTCAGTAAAAATACAAAATATACTCTATTTTACTTCTTGAGATGCTTGCTATTCATAACATGTTCAAAATTTACCCAACTCAGATATGTGGATTCATAAAAATACATATCCACTTTGCACATATGGATACACACAGAGGATTTATGCAGTCAGTGCCCTAAAGAGATGTGTTTGCATAAAAATTACATGTACTGTGCTTCTTAAATTCAAAATTCTGAAGCAGCGCATTTATGTTTATTTAACAGAACTTACAACTATTGCTAAAGCACGGGCTTCTCTGATTCCAGTTCTGCGAAAGTTCTTGGCAGACATGGGACAACACACAACTGAACTACTCAGAGGAAATTTCCCATTCTCAATTAGAAGTTCTAAGCTTGCTAAATTTTTATGTGCTCGGTTTAGAAATGCTTTTAGCACTCAAGATTGTTCATATACCCCAACTAAACCAGAACACTTACTCTTCTGTAGAGGTTCTAATCACTAGAATATTGCTTTTTATTGCCATCATATACAGAGATATCAAAATGCTGTGCATGTAGTAAGCAAGGATAAAAATACAAGACAAAAAAAAAAAAAGAAAAAAGAAAACCCACTAATGCTGAGGAGCATAAGGAAGGATGCTTTTAAAAAGCTGTGTTGCGGAAAAGAGAAGAATAAAGGTGTTTGGTGTTTTTTTTTCAGGGAGTGGGGATGAGTCTAAAACTCCTCTGATCGGGCTGGCCAGAGGAAGGTGACAAGCTGATAAAAATGGTTTGCAGTTGAAAACACTTATTTTTCCACTATCCTTAGCTAGCATATGGTATATTAAATGCTGCTAATTAAGTATGTTTTCATATTTGTGTGGAGTGTTCTTCCAGCCTTCATATACCCTTTATACATGCTTGAAATTAAATTCATTTTAGTCATGGATGAAGAGTGCTCCTTTCTAAAAGCTTTTCAGCACCTGTGAGGCCATTTTATCAGAGAAAAAAAAAAAAGATCTATTTCTTGATATTCTGGAGGAGACAGCAGGTGAAAGTTCACACAGAAAATTAGAATAAAAATGCTTGCAAACAGTCCTCCTTAACTTAGCCCAGCTCACAACAGCTGCCTCCTTAGCTCTAGTGATGCTGGTTTGCATTCCTGGTACTTCCCAGATTTACCTTTCTCCTTGGACAGACTAGCATACCACAAAGGACTGTAAGAGCACTGGAAGCCTGAAAACAAAGCTGAGAGCATGGCTTATTTTAAAGGCTCTATAAAAGAGGGAGCAGTTGGTGGATTTACTTGTACATATAAGTTTGGCTTCTGCCATTTACTGTTACATTCATGAAGTTGCATCAGAAGAAGCTTCTGTGAAGATTTATGTCCTTTTCATATCCACATGACACTACATGGAGTGCAAAGACTCTAGTTTTGTGTACTGTACAATGGTTAGGTCTCATAGAGCAAATTCTGACAATACTTATAAATCCATACCTATCCTCTGATCACATATTTCTTGGTAGACTCTACTACAATGCATGCAGTTTGAAATTTTCCACTTACACATAGGAAAGAGGTGGACAAGTGAAACTAAAGAGTAAACAGGACAAAAAGCTCAAAGAAAAGGACAGACTGTGAGCTCAGGGATTTTCATGATCTTCAAGATTTGATTTTCAACGTTCTAATAAATACCTACTCAAACACGCACTCTCCTGCTTTATAACATACACCTAGCAGTAAAGAGCATAATGAGGATAAAACTGAGGAATAGGCAGGCAGCTAAGTCTGTTCCCATTATGCAGAGTGCTGGGACTCGGCACTCTTATGCACTGTTACACACAAAGCTGAGCTATCCCCCATTCCTCCCATTCCTTTTTTCATGTCTCAGGGTTCTCCTATGCCTCTTCTTTGCTAAGAGAAGGTGGAGGCTGAGACCTGTTCTCAGAAGTTCCTCTCTCTGGAGGATCTCTCTGGCACTCATCAGCTCCTCCCTAGGAAACTAATAGCATTATTTACCTTTCCTCTTTGCATGCACAGACGTCAGAGATTTAACTAACAGCAGCTCCCACTCTGTGCTCATTTCCCCTTCACACAGCAGTTGGGCTCATGGCAGATACTGGTTATACTGCCTACCACATACACCCTCCCCAGGTCCCAATTCTGCTCCCCTCACTCACCGGCCTTTCTCTAGGAATGAAAGAGGCAGACAGAATGCAATTTGTCCAGACTTGTAGAGGCCATTTGGCAGCAGGTCAGTTCTAGCCCAGGGGCTGTGAGCCTAACAGGACTGTGCTACAGTGCTCTCACAAGCGCTCACGTAAGTACCTCTGCTTTGCCATTCACACACAAACTCCATTCTGCATCACCACATATCATCATGGGTGCTTTGAACGGGGATGTTGGTTTGGATTTGAGATTGTGGTTTTAGAGTATGCATTAACATTTTCAGACGTCTTTTCCCCTGGGCTGTTTAAACCTCTCCACAGCAAACCGCTGCCACTGAATATCTAGTATGACATGAGTGGCCTTTCAGAGAAAACAGGCTGCTCTCTACTTCCCTTTACCCATCAGAAGTCACTCATCAGTAGTCACTGAGTATAAAATACTCTGCAAGAAGTTTTCCCCTTAACTTTTTTGGGCACAAGCAGCTGGGACTACCTTGCTATCTAGACCCAACAGTTCCAAAATGTCCACGAGAATACTTCTGTCCCCTACGTGAGGGCAAACTGCCTGGCTGCATCAGGGAAACCAAGCACACCACTAATTTTACAGAAAAGCTCCAAAAGTGCAAGCAAAACAAAATCCCCTATGACAGTCCCCCCAACCATTCCCGCAAACTGGAAGTAGTACTTTCAAGTTTCCTCTAATTAATACAGCTTTCTTCCCAACCACCCCATTTCCTTCTGCAGCTCCGGTGCATACACAACAGCTGAACAAGAACAGTGACATGACTAAGCTGTCCCAATATGTCCCAGTTCCCTTTGGCACAAGCCTCCTCATACAGGATGTAAGCTAATGGGTTTGACGTAACAGGAGAGAAGGTACACATATCAGCAATAAAAGTTTACAAAACGTAAGAGACAATGCAAGGGACAGTAGTGATTCAGGATCTTGTAGGTACTTACCATGGTAGTGTATTATATAAAAATTAGCGTAATTAAATAGCAATGTATTTCTCTCCATCTTGTTTCAGTTTACTTAAAACCTATTTATAAAGTTTAATGTATATGTACATAAGATTATTCCTACTTTTAAACAGATTTTAAATAAAACATTTTAAATATACTGCATCTGCTCTAGTTCTAGAAATGGTATCTTGAAATTTAATTGCACCAAACTGTTAGTATTTATAAAGCTTTCCTAAGAAGAATGAAGGTATTTAGACATTTTGCGCCTTTTAACATTTTTATTTTTATTTTTCATAATACTTACCATGCTGGAGGGCTTTTAGTGGAAACCAAAACAGAATGAATGAGTGGAAGAGGCCATTTAAACAATGAACCCAGAAAACCTAAGGGAAAACAGAAAATCCATGAGAACCATTTGCAATAAACTAGCTCTGTGAACCCTGACCTTTCTTTTTATCTGTGTGTTAGATTCACAAAACATGTTTTTGTCAGGCCACCACTGTGAAGTAATATAACTGACAGACACTTTCTGCCTCTTAGCTCTTCATGGGTCATTTGTTTATTTTTATGCTTTGAAAAAAAGTGTGTATTATCTCCTCCTTTTAATTTCAAATCAGAAGGGAAATTAAAATGTATACATATGGGAATATCATCAGAAAAATTAAACTAAACCAGACAACTGGAACAATTGCTACATTCTAAGTAGGGAATTAAAATGGACTCTAGCTTTTACAATTTACATTTTGTGTAATAAGAAATGTGGATGGTAGAACAATCAAAACCTGAGTTTTACATATACCTACCTACATATTCCCACATGCAAAGGAATTAAAAAATGACAAACAAGCATCTTGCTCAGATTTCTTCTTACATGCTCCATTCTTGAAGTGCATAGCTTCATCATATTAAACTTCCTTTAATATATTTGCTAAATAATTCAAATCTTACTTTCAAACCCATTTTCATTTGTAAAACATGCCTTCTGCAAAGAACTGTATTAAGTTTAAGGAAAACAACATATTGATACTCTCCATAATATATCGTATAAAGACATAAAAAGACTTAATCAAAAATATGTAACCCATTTCCTTCAGTATAGCAACCATGTTTTTTTCATTTAACAATGCTTTTGACTGTCATAGCCTTTACTGTGTATTATGAGTGTTACGGTGTTCAGACAATTGAAATTAAGTTGCCTGCCTCACATTTTCCACAATGTCTCAGTCTTTTGTTAGATTATACAACTACACTAGGTTGTATGATCTAATTTACACTCCAATACGTTGCACATTTGAACTTGTGCTACTCATTAACCTTTGTCTCTCCTTCTTGCTATGTCATTGCCAGAAGTTTTTATTTGACAGAAAGCACAGGTGGGTGCAAGAAAAATTAGTTCTACTTTTCCATTTTTCTGACCAATTCTTATTGTCACATGCTAATCCTTTAACCTCTGTCATGACCTCATAACCTTTGATCCCTTTTACCATAACAAACATCTGCATCAACATTCAAGGCAGTAATGTTTCCAAATCTTTACACAAACTATTCAATTTATATAGGTGGGAATTTTGTAGCTGGGAAGTTTGTAGACGTTTACTCATAGCAAGTGTTGTATGGGTATAGCCACAGAATGTCCAATGAAGTCAACAATACATCTACGCAATAATAAAAATATTATAGGCTTATTTAAAAACAGAAAAATCCAACAACTGTCACTCATGACTTACATTATTTATTAGAACTATCACAACACAAAAGTGTCTGTATTAATGGACCATGAAAAGCCTGATATTAGTAAAGCATTCACAATGAAACGTTTTCCCTTGTCTCCTTGCAACTTTCACATTTTTGGAAGTGAAGGGATGAAGTGAGGAAGGAGAAAATTCTCATATGCTTCAGTGAACAAAGATAGTTTAGACAAATAATTCTATACAGATAGGGGTACTCCAGTTTTACAGCACATGTGGCACAGATACGAGAGCTGAGCATGCTGTATTAGCTCTGCACATCTACTACAGACCACCACACATTGTATTATTAGGTATTGTTAATTCAGTGACAGATTGAAAATGTTCCCAACTTCAACATACAACGACATTACTTGAAATGTCCCAATTATATTTAGAAAAATCAAATAAAATCAGAAGGAACTCTTACAAATATCACAGTATTCACGACATTGCAGATTCAGGCTCAAGTTTAATTTAGGTTTTTGGAGACACTATTTATGCACAAATCTATAGAAATTGTGTATGTTTTATATATTTAAGAGTCCTATGTTCTTTTACTACTTCTTCTGCTAGTCTCTCAAAGATGAATGTTGTCCATTTCCCACCAAAAAGTAGCCTCAGGTTCCTTTTGATCCACCCTGACACATTCTTAACTGGCTCCAAGTATTTTTTCCCAAAACTCAAAATTAAACCATAAAATCACAACTCCAAATTGACAAAGAATAGTACTAGGTCCCTCCCTCTACAAATCTAACAACAGTTCTTATTGTCCTCTGCAACACTTCTCCACAGGCTTCAGTAATCCATTTCCACATAACAGTACAAATACATACAGCCCAGCGACAAGAGAGGTCTAATCACTTCTGCCTATGGAAGACAGCTTTATTACCAGCAGCAGAAAACTATCAGGGCTGAAAAAACCCCATGCTTGCTGTCCATTTCCATACTTGCTAAAATTGTATAAATATAATTCGCACCATTCACAGACAAGTGGACAACTGGAAATAGTGGTAACAAAAATCCCCTCCATTTTTAATTAGAAACAGCATAGAACAGAAAGGATAACTATACTGAATTCATATTAATTTCTGCTTTAACTATATGTGATTTTTAAAAATCTACCTTAGTATTAAAGTCCAGTGCGTTTTGGGAAGTCTTGTATAACTCAGGATATTTCAGCATGTTCTCTTTTCGGCAGGATCTCTCAAATATTCCAAGAGTTAGTGGAGGCATTGCTGTAAACATCTAGTAGATGGATTAAAAAAAACATATTGCAAAACTTAGAAGCAAGGACTTGCTTAAAGATTGCTTACTCAAGAAACTTTCATGATTATGGTTGAAAATAAATGAAAACACACAAATCATCTTACCACATTGTAAAGACCTATACACCATCTTTCAAAAAGAATTTGTCCAGAAAAGCCATTGACAAATGCAAACCAGATCTGAAAAAGAGGAGAACTGTATATTACTTAAATGTCTTGCAAGGTATGATCAATTGATTTTTCTTCACCTTCACAAAAAGGGGTATCCCTAGAACACATTAACACCACATTTGAAAATGTTCTGGTTTAAACCCATATGAAAAAAAAAACCCAAACACCCAGCTTGCGTTCGAGAACAGATAACGGGCAATCTAGTCTAGTCAAATATGTGAGCTATGCCATCTAAATAGGAACACACTTAAAGGAGGTAGCTATTTTCAGAAGAAACACCATGTTCTTTAAGCATTTAACAGTGATTTTAAGTTCACTTTACTTGTATATATAAATATACAAATTATATTGTATTCAATTCTTAATGAAATAAAATTTCTGAGAAATTCAGAGCGGGGGGTGGCGGGGGGAGGGATGACACGACCTACAGATTGTAAGTAGTCATCTTTTCATCATTAGCAAACCTCCTATTAGAATTCACTGAGTAAGCTGCAGGTTGAAAATGAAAACTGTACCAATATTCCTTACTCATACATAAAACTCATGGGAGGATGAGGCTTTACTAGAGCACTAAATCAGCTACAACTACTTAACGAGCTCTAACTCATCTTCAGAGTAGTTTAGAGAGGCAATCAGACATCTCTTTCATTGCATAAGTTTTACCACTTTTTGCTAAAAGGTTAAAAAAAATTAGCAAATTTAATTTGAAAGGCACAATAACACATTTTCTTATGTTTTTAGAATAGTATGCAGTATGACTGCTTTATTTCTTCATGCTTTAGTTCAATGCTTTAGTTTCTTCATGTATTAGTTCAATGACAAAGTGGAGAAGCAGCATGTCTGATGAATCTTTATTAACAAGTTACACTGAAACTATATTGCCTATGACAAACATAAGCTGTAAAGTGACAGAAATTAGGATCATCTAAACCACATGCTACTCAATTTAAGATTCATGCTTTTCAAGTGAATTTTTAGATGCTGCATTAGAGGGTTTCCTACAATTCACATTTCATTTGACTTTATTATGAACAGATACAATCAATATGTATGTTTATCAATATGTACCCGGGCTGGTCTCCAGCTGACCAGATTCTATGACCATGCTCAGATTTTTTTATCCTGTGGTGGAATGTCTGAACATGTTTGTGACTATTTTGAGATGGACCACCCCCTGAAATTAGCAACTATTAACACTAAAAATGGGAGGTAAAATCCAGCCAAAACTGCTTTTTGTTCAAGCAGTAAATGAAAAGTAAATAGATTTTTTTGGTGGCCAATTACTGGAACAAGATTGCATACAAAGTCATGAATTCTAGAGGCTGCAATACAAAGATACAGAATACACTGAATTTTCTGAAGTCTTGTAATGCTAAATTTCTTTTCTGTGGTTGATTTAACAGTAACAAGCACTACTTTCTAACCTTTCAGTCTATTCACTGAAAAGACAATGGAATTACTTTATGCCAGTTGAATCAGATTTTTATAAGCTCTTGTGTATTTATTTACTTTTGAAATAGGAGTTATGATCTGACTGTGACGAATTTAACAGACATTCGTTAGCAGCAGTTTCTCAGTAGTTTCTCAGTGAGGGAGCGAGATGAGTGCATGAGTGAGTTGTTCGTTACTGAACAATTAATTAGACACTGAACATCAGCACAGTTTTTTGGATACTTTACAGCTAAGCTAAATATGTGAACCTAATCCTGAACCTCATCACCACTGCTGGATACAAGCTGTGCTCCTCAACTGCCTTGTCTCTTTTCTACGTACTCGTTATACATAGTTCCTGCGCTGTTTCACTCCTAACCTAGGAAGGTGGCTAGGAAGATGTCTCTTGACAGAGGAGTGAAGAACAGATATTATGATGTGATTTACCCCTTAATTTTTTTCTTGTTTGTATCAAATACTGGAGTAAATTTTAGCGTTCTTAATTTGAAAGAGTTAGTGTGGTGGAAAAGACCAGTTTTAATAAAGAATATGTGATTCAATAGCTGGGCATAAATATGTGTACATCTCGTTGGTGATTTCAGACGGAGTTTAACAAAAGTACTACACTCTACTAAGAAAGCAAAACAGATGGCAAGTAAACATATATTTGACCCTCATAACCAAGGAGTATATGGAAAGAACATTAACTTTCTGTTCTGATTAAATTAGCGGTCAAAATGTTATAAAACGTTTAAAAAGAAAGGCCTAAATACATGTACTGAATCTGTTCCACGTATTCACTATTCTTAAAGGTAACTGATGTTAAGCAACACTTGAAAATGTTTCGGAGTCACTATTTTAAAGAAATGCAAGTATTTAAGATAAAATTTTAATTTGCAATGGAAAGGCATATATGAAGTTGCTACCAAGCCTCTCAGAAATGCTATGCATCATTTTATTCCTTAAAAACCCTGCTGATTGCAGTTTTATTTTGTATAGAACTTAAGTTAAAATTTTCAAGCTATTTAAAATGAGAACAGTTCTACTATAGAATTCTGAAGAGGCATAATATTAAATGTCCTGAAATCTTAGCATTTACATTCTTCCAAAGAAAGCCTGCAAGTTACAGGTATTCAGTTTAGTGTAATAAGGAACTGGAACATATCTTGGTCAGAGCTCTAGAAGCAGGCCTAGAAGAAATGAAATTTGGTAGCACCTCAGGTTCTAAAGTTCTTGTTGCATCTATAAAAAAAAAAAAAAAAAGATTGGGAAGAGAAACCTTTCAGTGGGGCTTAAAACAATGCCCTCTGGAATACCAGATATACTACTTTAAGAGACAGAGCATCTTTAACGTCTAAGCAGAAATATGGATCTTCTATTGTTTGCAAGGTAGTATTTGAACGTTCACATTAAGAACACCTTGGTTCAAAAAGGGAATTTCTAGAGGGGAAAAAAAAAAGGCAGGAAGGATAAATACAGCTCTCATCTCAAACTAAGAGGGAGGGAAAAAAAAAAAAGCCACCTACTTACCCTAACTTCTGAACCTTGGACCCTAGAAAATTACACTCTTAACCATGCAGGAAAAAAACTACTATGGAGCTTACTACATTACTAATAGTGACAATGACAAGAAACACTTGCTTCACAGTGGGAAATTTATTCATGCAGAAGTGTATTTCATCCTAATTACAATGGACAATGAAGGCAGCTGTACCTGCAAAATAAGTTTTTAGGACATGTATGTGATACTAATTTAGGAGCAGACTCAGCCACTTCTCTTTTAGGGAGTAGGTCCTACTCTAACAGCTGAAATCACTAATGCAGCACCCCTATACAGAAGGGCAGGTGATACGTGTCCTTAAGAAGTAATCTAGTCCACATAAGTGAGGGGAAGTGAAAATTCAGACTATTTAATAGTTCAATGGCTACATAATTCCCATTGAAAATGAAAGATTTAGGTTCACAGCCCATCTAAATGAGATGGGCCTCAATGCAGATCCTTGTATTTCTTAAGTTTTCAAACCATATAATGCAAAAAAATGGGCATGAGCACAATCACCTTCTGCTGTGTTTTAAACTGAACTCGGTGCAGTTTGCAAACATTAAGTAAGCCATGGCATATTGAACAACAGCACCTAAACTCTACAGCTCAGAAGCAGTGTGAGTATACACAGAAAGACTACTCATTCTTGGGGTTACGCATGATACGGGTCTCAATATGACCGTAGGCATTTGTCTGATGTGTCAGGCAAAGGAAATGGGAACAAAATGGTAAACTTCAGTTATGGACATGAGCAGCAGAAAGCATGTAACTCGGTAGTGGGGTGAAAAGGGCTTGAGGGGAAAAAAAAATTAGAAGAAAAAGATAACCATCATCCAAAGTTTACAGAAAAAAAAAAAAGTCATTACAGCTCTAATTACTTAGTATAATTGAATCGTTTCTGTAGTATCACTTAAATTGTTACAAACGGCCATGTTTAAGGACCTGTGACTGAACTTTAAATGTGAACTCCATGCATCTGTTTCTTCTGTTTGTATCCTGGTCTTTTACCCTTTTATTCGAATTTTCCCCTACATGAAATATGAGCGAGCTACGCAGATCTTAAAAACTTATTATTATTTTTTAAATTTTAAACCTTTTTTATTTAACATAAAATAGTTATTTTGTGTTATTACTAGCTAGCAGAACAAAGAGTAGGAATAGGAAAATTTTGTCCCTCTGATGCTGAAGGGAGATTTGCACAACGTCACAAGATGAGTAGTTTAACAAAAGAGTATACGCAGTAATGGTAATTATAAAACCAACACCAATCCACAAAGGAGTTCTTAATCACTAGATCAATTTCAATCCCAGCCATCATTATAAGGTAATGACAGCCCCCTCAAAATAAGTGTGAGACTCTGCATAGGCTTATCCTATGTGAATGTGAGGCTTGCTACAGACTTAATAATCCACATTAGCAGTCTGTTAGAAATTCAAAGTTTTCACTTGCAACTTAGAATGATACTTCAGACTACAACCTCTAAAATTACTTGGACTAGTCTCATACAGAAGATGAGGCCCATGTTTAAATACCTATTGCATCAAAACGCAGAGTAGAAAGTTATTACAGACCACTTCTAGTTTCATATGAATAGGAGTTTAAATGTCAATAAACACTAATCACTTTGCAGGACTATTACTATAGACCTTGACCATTTTCTGAATCAAGAAACCAATGGCACTTATTTTGTATTACCCCATGAGTGCCTAGGAAAAAGGCTGTATTGTAGATTAAACGGAATCTATTGCATTTCTTGTTTCATTATACTGAGCAGACATTTAAAAATATAATATGCATCTATTAAGGAAAGGTAGGTATTTTTAGTTATTGTCAGCTAATAAAAGGAAACTTGTTTAAAGCAACTTCCAGACATGCCTTTCATAGTATTATTTTCTAAACTCCAAGACAGAGGAGGCGTGGCTACAAAAGCTTCACAGACGTTTTTCTGATGTAGCATTTCTGCATATTAAGCAGCAGCTTACAAATACTCATTGAGCTCTCTGCTCCCACGCCTGATCTGTACAAAAAACTGAAAAGAGAGATTCAAGACTGGCAGTTGTCCTTTCTAGAGACATTCAATGATGAATTTCTGCCCATTCACTCACAGTATTGACATGAGCTATTAACATCTGTGAACGTTTTCTGAGCTGACAAACGTTGGGTATACAGGAATTCAAGTAGAAGTCATCTTGTCTTCCAGAGAAGGTGTATGTGGCAAAACGCTTATATGCATTATACATCAGGGGTCATAACCCATATAAAAATGATCTCTTTGCCCTTCTATCCACTCAGGAGGTAGAGACTCTTCTAGTCTTTTGTATTTTTAGACTATGATCTCTGTACCTTGCCTTTAACTTCCTTTCACAAAGAATACAAACAGTGGGATATTTACGTCTGATTTAAGTCATAAACTTGCAAAGTGTTTGCAGGTGACAATGACAGAAAATTAAGAAAAATACGGTAGTATGTTCTAAAGCCCAACTTTGTATGTTTTCTATGAACACAAAGTACACATTAATACTACCTTTTCAAATACTTCAAGAGCTACTGCTAATCAGTACTTCTGGAAGTCTGATCATTTAAGTAGATATTCAGCTTTTGAAATGCAGGATCTAAAGTCTACCATCACTTCTAAAGCAAAAAAGGATCTTTAATGGATTCCATTTTTCTATAGCTTCCTACTTTATGTTTATCTAAACAGGCTACAAACTTGCTGCTACTTAGATTGAGATCTATTTACAGTAAAGAGGAAAAAAGTTACATTTAGAAAATGTAAAAAATATCCTAAGAAAAATGCACATTTTCTGGCTACACCACTTGTACCTAAAAAGATGTTTAAAGTATTTTCAAATATTTCAACGGCGTAAAATCACACACATAAATATCAAAATCGGAAATACTAACGTAATGTTTATATCAGGTGTAACAGAAATAAGGCATTTTCTTTCAGTAAAAAATGGATATATAACTGAGGAAGTTTAAGATATTAATTTGAAAATATATTAAAAAGCCTAAAAGTCTTAAGAATAACTGTTAACCCCATTAATTAAAAATACAGAACTGACTTACAAAAGTTATTCTGTTATCAAGCTTTGAAACAAATTGTATTTTTTTTCTATATTTTTAACTCAAAGTATCATTGTGACTATCAAGTCTGAATCAATTATAAACATAATTGCTAGATAAATATTTGGTTATAAAAAAGCAAGCAGCTGTTGTAGGAAAAAGAGGAACAGTATATGGGGGGGGGAGGCGGGATTTTAAAATCCATTTAAAATTACACTCAAAATTTTGAGGAGGTCATATGATCATGCAGGTCATGAATACTATAGCTATACATGTTGTCCTAACCATACGTACCAATAAACACATCTTTATTACAACACAGTCCTCTCATACTACTATATTTTTCAAAAGATTCCAGTCTCCCTAAAATCCCAGGTGAGAAAACTAGGTCAGCTACTTTCACAGAAGTATCCCTGCTCATGAACTAGAGCCTAAGGAGGCACGGTTACCAATCAACAAGTGAAAGGTATGCAAGAGTGCAATTAAACGTATGGTAAAAACCCTAAGCACTGTTCTGAACAGCAACAGCCCGGCAGTTCAACAGTGACCTGAAAAAGGGCTTCAGATTGCGAACCGGACAGCTGCTGACACCAACTCAAAAAGCTTAAGCACACACATGTCTTAATAAATTTAAGGCTACTTGTAACTGTATTCCTTAAATACTGTAATGATGTTATAGATACAGAATTTTAATAAGCTAGCAGTATTATGCAACGTAAACATTCAGTACTAATTAGTATGTATTTTAAGACAACTGGGTCTTTTAAAGTAACAAAAAAAAATCACAGCAATATTAATCAGTTCATTAAAAAGCAAGATTCAGTACTAGTGAAGTGCTTACTGACAGTTTAATTGCTTCTTTAAAATCATATATAATAATAAAAAGTGCAAAATTATAAAGCTTTTTCTTTCAAGTAACATTTACTGTACTGTAAAATTACCTCGATAATATAAAGGACTATATTCTTGTAGAAACAATACAAGATGCATTTAGCTACTCTGTTATAATTCCAGGCTCCATGAACCAACAACAAGTTCTTCAAATACTTGAACTGCAAAAAATCAAAAATGAACAAACGTACAATCAGAACATGCATACACCAATATTAATCCGATGTTAAAATACTTTATTGTAGTATTTTACAGTGTAATGACTTACCTGAGCAATCGAGTAGTCTGAAGAATTAGCAGCCTGTAGACCTTCGTTCCCACTAATACCAACACCTACATGTGCTGTTTGTATCATACTAACATCATTTGCTCCATCACCAATCGCTAGAGTTACTACCTTAACTTGTTTTTTAACCATTTCTACAACTTCAGATTTTTGAAGTGGCGATACCCTAAGGGGTTACAGAAAGAAAAAAGTTTAATACACAACTTTGAAATGAATGTACTTCTAAAACATACTTTGTATTCTGTGAAAAGGTAATAAAACCAAGCCAACTAACATCCTGGTCTGCGACATGGTCTTGTTATTGCCCTTTAGGCTATATGTTGAAAGCACATTCCCACTAAAATTCACAGAAACCTTGGATTTGTTGACGCAAGACATTAACAGGACTGGAGAGACATAGGTCAAACAGCAATGGACCCCTAAAACAGCGTAATGAAACTCCAAACCCTGCCACTACTGGTGCTAGCTTACAACAATTGCAGATTTTGGGGTATTTTGTTGTTATGCTTTTTACTTTCCTCTCTGTTTAAATATGTTTTACAAACAAAGAACAAGACATTTAAGACCCAGACGTCAAGGCAAACAGGAACAAACAGAGTGGACTGCCACTATGTTAACATAGCCTACACTGCTAAGTTAGCGGAAGCAATTCTGAACACTGACTCTTGATCCTCCACTTTTAACTGCTGGTAACTTCTCCCTTGTTCTTTTCATGACTGTTCCAATTATCTTTCATTAAGAAAATGCCTGTTCACAGTTGAGGGGACAAATTATTCCAGGGATGACTCTCAAAAGCTCTATTGATAAAATATACCAGTTTTGGCTCCATCTACCATTGTGTGTGTCAGACGTGTACCTTTAATTTCATGTTGTAAAAGTCCTACTCTGTATGCTGAAATTCAGTCCTTGTAGTATTCGAGACATCATAACTGAAAATAACATACAGACATTACTTGCTAGGACTGGTCTGTTTCACAGGGTGCCGAAGGGAAGGAGCAAACCCTAAGCAGTGTGGCAATTCCCTCTTCACTTCCTGGCACTGGAGTCAAGGATCAAACCCTGCCTCTCCTGTTTCATGGTACAGAAACAAGAAGAAATGTGAAAAGCTCTGTGAGTCTGTCTTCCCCCACCACACTGTTTACTGCTTCCTACACAGAAAGCAAATCTGGTACCAAAGCATGACTCCTGCTGTGGAGCTGGGGATGTGCAGCTGGGGAAGAACCATCCTCTTCCCATCTCTCTTTCCAGACAAATTCATTCTAGATGTCTCCATGCAAAACATGGGTAAGAAGCAGAACTTGCCACTGAATATATACTGACACCAAAACCTGGGGGGAAATGTGTATTTAAAACTCATCTTTCACAAGTCTTCTATATGCACACTGATGGTTAATAACCCCTCTGGTACCATAAGCTTCTGTTAACTGCAATTTGGGCTGTGAACGATTCCCCTTGCAGTGACAAAATTTCAGGGTTAAGGCTTATATAGGGATGTTCATAACCCGAGGTAACTCTTCCAGGTCAAAAAATAAAATAAACCCATGAAAATATACAAGAAACTAAGAATATAATTTTTGGGGAACAAATTTTTAAAGGAAAAGCACAAGAGAGCAATTACTTCCAAATAATGTTCCTTCCTAAACATGCTCTGTATATTGCTGCTCACTGGGACACTGCCAAGTAACATGGCCTGTGGAGTTCATGGGTGTAGTTCTCACCTGAACCAAGGACTGCTGCATGGCCCTCACAAGCTCAGTAACAAAAAGAAATGTTACCACCAGACACCAAAAATTCAGCTGTATTATTATTCATCTGTGCAGTCCTAAAGTTCCTCACGAAAGATCCTGCAGGTTGAAGGTCCAAAAAGCATCATTCTCGTAAGTACATAAATACTGGAAGGCCTCATGATACTTGAGAAAATTATACAGTTATATTATTAATGAGATTCCTGATGGGCAAGTCCTTTCTAGTTTGAAGAATTATAGCTCAAAGAATTCTATCAAATATGGTAAATGAATGTGGCAAAAAAATACTATCCTGTTTGTATTGATTGATTTTTACGATCACAAAACCAGTGCTAATGAGGAAAATAATAAAAACAAGCCACCTACAAAAGGAACAAAATCTTTCCAACTGTACACATTAGTGAATTGATGTTTCAGTACACGGCACAATAAAATGTTCCTGTCTGCCCACTGATCTCTAACATTACAGCCAAGGCTGACTGATTTGCCTGTCTTGACACTGGACAGACTGACATTACAGGTTAAAATGCATTGCTCTATATTTGGACCAAACTTTTGATCTGTAATTCAATTTTAGAGGAAAAGTTTTCTTTTCCAACTAGTTGCATAAATTTCCTCATCACACTTCTTCCTGTCCCCCCTTCAAAAATCACCCAAGAGAACACAGTCCCCATCTCTTTTCAAATAAAGAAGAGAGATTAAATCCCCCACAGCCAACACCATATTTTTACAGTTAAAGAACAGTGAAGCACCAATTATAGTCTTTCCATTAAGCACATGGGTACTAAGAGCACTGCTCGGCCACCACTTTTTCTAGCTATCTGTAAGCTCTACCACAGCTACCAAAACCACAACCAACAAGCAACTGCCTAATTACTGAAGCTAATGGCTGTGCCAGCTACCTTCCATTCTGCCTGAATAAGAATGCAATTAGAAAACAACTTTTTTTTTTTTTTTTTTTTTTTTTACAGCACAGAGCACATAACAAAATCCAATGTTCACGTGACAGACAAACTATAAACTTAAAAAAAGGAAACCAAAGTTTTTCTTGGAATTGACAGCTAAAGCTGCTGACTGATTTAATTGTGTTCATTGAAAAAGTAAATGCAGCAGAGTGGTGAAAAAGTTCAGAAAACCCCCAGATCTTGGACATGACACTGCTGACATTATCCATTTCCTTTATTAACAAATCCAAGTTACAAAGATTTGAGAAAACTAACTAATAAGGGCAAAAGTAGAAAGTCTCCTGAGAAATTTTGATGAATACGTCCTTTAGAAATGCAAATTTCACCAAACTAACATTAATTTCCTATGAAAGGAAAGCCTTTTCCCACTAAAATAAAAGCTATTTAACTTGTTTCCCACTAAAATAAAAGCCATTTAAGGCTGATCATGATTATTATACAACATAAAATGAAACTTAAACTGTAGAAGAAAAGCCAGGTTTTCTAGACATACTTCTTATGTTTGGAAACACACATTTACTCACATAACATCTGTGAAGAATTAAGTGCTGTCTAAACCAGTAAATTACAGTAACAATCACAATTCTTACTAGTTAATACTTATACAACATTTCTGAAACTCAGACTACTTAAAAGCTGAAAGAGGATCCTGAACTATTCCTGGTGGAGGAAGTCAACTTACCAAGCACACTAGAGTGAACTGGTTTAAAACGTCAATTTTCAAACAGAAATTATTATTAAAAAAAATATAGATTGAGAGATCATGATTTGTCTTCTGACATGTATTTTATATAGAGATATGGAACTTCTGAAATTAAAGCACACTGTCTTCTGTAAATTAATATTACATTTCAAGCATATTTTTTGCATTACTTCTTTCAAATACAACCCCCCTTGTCTTTTGTAGAATGAGATCTTATGTACGCATCATAATCACACAACTTCACTATACATCATACTTTCAAAGGTATCAGTTTATGACTTCAGTCCATATCATCAAGGTACTCTTTTTACTATGTAACAGACTCATACTTGATTCAATTTCAGTGTCATAGAAGAAATATGAAGGAACAGTATAAGGCCCATAGCTCATTTGGAAAAGAAAAAAGAAAATATTTTCCATATTTCTCTAGTGAATGTCAGTATTTTTCATTTTACCTACCCTATAAAGTTTTAGGAAGAAAAAACCCCATATGTTTCAACAACTAGATTAAACTCAACATTAGACACATGACTGAGTTCCCAGCACAGGGGTACACTAACGGTGGTTGCCTCTCTTTCCTAGACCACTGTGCTTAATGCTGAGACAGTGTTGTGAAGGGAAACTGGGTACATGGTATTTATGCTTGTCTTTGCTCACGTACAATACTCTGACTACCACTGGGTTCCAGTCACATCCTTGTAGCTCTTCTGGTTCTCCTCTCCATTTGCCAGAGGATACTTTCTTATGGTTCACCTTTGGGTGATGTTCCATCAGCTGAAAAAAACCCCTCAATCCTACTCCGTGCCAACTAAATAAAATTGCTTAAGCTTTAAGTGCTTAAAAATCACAGAAAAAAAAGTTGCATAAAAATTTGTGTGATTTTTCAAGTGTAAAAAAAGAATGAAAAATAATACAGCCTTCAGATTGAAGGGAGCTATCTAATTACTTTATTCAACAGCCTCCACAACACATGCTGTCAGACTTTTGAAAAAGGTACTTGGGATGAGCACAGCCTTGTGGTAAACTTGGGATGAAAGCTTCTGAGCAACAGCTCTTCAGAAAAATTCTGTGGTCCAAGTATATCAGAAAGCATTTCTATGATACTTTGTTACTTTTTCTTTGAACTCTGCTGGTGAATATTGTATCAACATTCGCTACAGTCAGCTTCTATAGAAGATTCCTGACCTGAGAACTTCTTTTTCATCTCTTTAACTTTCCAGCAACAGTGGCTTACTTCCCTTTTAGACAAGGTTACTGGGGCAGTTGGAAGATGGCACTTACTCTCACTGCCTGGTGCATCAAGCTCATGGTGAAACCAATAAAAAAAAATATCTGTTGTTCATTCTGTTCACTCTTAGCTGTACATTTTTACTGCTTGGGATTAATAACATATACAGATTTTTTTGAAGTTAAATATCTACTGAATTTGTCAGCTTCATCTGTGTTATGGCTAGTCTTAGGAACAATCCATTGGTAGTAAATGCTTCTGAACAAGTGAATACAGTCTGAAAACTTCAAAAGAAAGTGATGCAATTTGTACTTTTAAAACCAAGGAGTTCTTAAAATGTTTACTGCCTTTATATGGATGGAGAAAAGGTCTAAATTTTCATTTAGTCAGGACAATAAGTATTTCAGTGATTTACCTTAATTAAAAATTAGTATTTTTAAACTTTTAAATTTCAAGTTCACAAACAAGGAAATGAAGTTTTTGTTAGTAAAGATGAAGCATTAAAACAAATATTTTGACAGTTTTGACTTTTGAGAAGCATGTGATATGAAAAAAAAGCACATACTAAACCAGTGAGTGTTACAAGCGAATATTTTAGTTTTACATCTGCAGCCAATTTTTAAACAGCCACAAAATATGTCAGAGCATATACCTAGACATGTATTGAAACCAGCTGACTTAAGTATATTATGGAAAGTAGAAATGGCAGAGAATGCTACCAGAACAGAAACTTTCATTTTGCACTTTCTGGTGTTTCATCACAAAAATGCTACCACTGAAAGACAACTAAATGCACAGACTATCCTTTGGTGGTTCTGTAGTTCAACAAGAACAGCAATACTGTCTCTTCAAATGACATAAAATGTATTTTCAGATCAAGGAAAGGGAAAAAGAAAGGTTTTTTTTTTAAAGAGCATTTCTACATGCATCTCCTGCTTGATACTTGCTATACTGAGTAAAACTGGAACTAGTACAACAAGCACAAAGCTCCAACTTGCCTGCCAGAAAGACTACTGCTGTTAGAAAAATGCTTGTACGCAGTATAAACTGTGTATCAGTGTAAGATCTCAGCTTACAAGACAGCAAGACCTTAGTCTGAAATTCAGTGTTTCATGCTGGAATATGGCTACAAAGCTAAACCATAAAAAAAAAAAATTAGTAATTAAAAACCCCAAACTCACTTGGTAGCATAACATACCGCTTGACAGAAAGGATGGAAAGACTACAAACCAGGTGTTTATTTGGACACTGTAACCTCATTTGCTTTTCCCTGTCCTCTTGCATGGCAGAAAAATAGTATGCAATAGATTGCATAAAAGAACCCTCAAACAATCAGGAATAATAATAGTAAAAAAAAAAAAAAAAAGTGTTTCCATCAGCTTTAGGAAATAAAAATCACCCAGACTAGTACTTTTAACATTTCTGTGCACTTCTTATGCAGTCTAATGAACAGGTTACAGAAAAGTAGAGATACAAAATCTTGCCAGTGGAGGAAGATCTACAAAAGAATCCAGATGTACTAAAACCTGCAGTTAACTGTAGTATCAATTTAAGGTTAAGATCAGTGTCTCAAGGTTGCTGAGATGAACCTTGGATAACAAATTATTTTTCTCGGTATATGCAATCTGAATGACTTTGTGTGACAGGTACACTCTGTTGCAGACTGCTCTACAGAAATATTTTGCTTGAATGCTTGTATTTAATAACTTCAGCAACTGAGTTTTGGCGGTTTTTTTGTGTTTTTTGTTGTTTTGGTTTTTTTTTGTTTGTTTGTTTTTAATATATTTCATGGTTGACGACATGGATATGTGTATTTTCTCTGAAATAAAAATACTGTAAAAAAAGAATAATGTAAGCCTTACCTGCAACAAATAACAGCTTTACATGACAAAGCCAAATCCAGGAAATACTGTCTCACTCCAAATGTCAAAGCATACTTCAGAGATTTACCATCAATGATGAGAGCAAAATCATTTTCCTTCCTTAAAGCATCACCAAGAGTACTGCAATGATGGCTAAGTGTCTCTCTCGTTCCCTGTTGCACAAAAAATGGTGACCATTATTTTTAGTTCCTACTGTTTATGAGTACAATTTTTTTTTTCCAGTGTGATCAGAAACACTGGCATTTTGTTTTTTGAGGAAGTCACCTTTTGATTATGCTATCAAATAGAAAGTATAAAATGAAAAAAGTATTTGGAATAGCTGTACTATTAGAAACCAGAGTAGAAATGGTGTGTAGGATTGCTCTCACGCTCTGCCAAATAAAATACATGTATAAGTTACGGTGGAACTTTTAATGCTCTTTGAATGGCACCAATAGCTGAATTACAGATATTATTTAATAAATTTTCTATATATCTATGCAAAAGAAGATTCACATATATATATAGATACCAGAAGAAACAATTTCTGTTCACTATTACATAAAATGGTTCTAAATGTTCAGAAAAAAGTAAGAGAAACACCAGAGAGAATTTGTAATACAAGTACCTGCATTGTAACTGATAAATATATATTTATAAATTTAATATGATAGAATTAAGATATGTCCACATCAACCACCAACATGTTACATAAGAGATCATATTTTTTATTTTTCAGTTGCTAAGGACAGTTAGAATCACATCCACACAAGTCACCATTCTGTGATCCAGTACTGAGAACTTCAGATTATATTCAGGAGGCAATACATTTATCTGTATTCATGCAGCAGGACTTCATAGCCTGTTCTGGGGAGGTCACTAGTATCTAGTTAATTACAGTACAGCTCTACCATAGAGTTTCATGAAGAAGAAAAAACCTGCTTGTTGCATGTCTTTCTTTTTGAATGGCCTTCACAGATTACAACATACTCTGCTTCTATTGTTTCCTACTTCACAGGCCAGAAGCATTTTAGAGGAGAAAGGAAGATAAACCACCCCCACTTCTGTTTAAAAAATACTGAATTTGGAAACCAGTACCATCATATGACAACGAGGTTCTTGTATCTTTCTACAAGTTTAACAATGAAATAATTGTGCTAATTCAGTGATATCAGGCATACGTAAATAAAGTTTGGTGTAATCACCTAAAAATAAAACACTGAAAAGTAACTACAACTCTCACAGTCCTTTGAAATGAAATTAAATGTATTGCTTTGCCTTTCCCACCCAACTTACTCCTCCCAGTTTCACACACTGCTGACCATGGTTTTTGCCTACTTTGCTTCCAGTGGCCTTCTAAAGATTCACTGGTTTATCTAAAAGCAGATTAGGCTGTTGGGGAATTCTGCACTTCAGGTGTCCTGGCTCTCCCTTCATTGAAACTGCAAGGGAAATGAGGTGCCACTGTTTAAAATTACATGTTAGAAAGTCTTTAAAATGACAATAACTTCTGTAACTATTTTCCACAGCATCTTCTTCATTAAGAAATATTGCAACGTAAAGAAAGCATCAATTTTTCTCATCTCCATGGACTATTTAGCTTCTGACTAAATTTAAGCAATACAAGAGCCTGAAAATTCATATTCATCTCAACTATTGTTTCTCCTCATACATGCAGTATAAACTCTTCTGTTTAAATCGACCTTAATTTTTTATCATAAACAGACATGCCATCAGGTAGCTCCAGGCATGCTACGTAAATCACCCCCCGCCCCCCAAGACAAAACAAAACACTTACCCAACTGTAAAACTGTCCTATTTAAAATTCCACTGTGGGCTTACATGTAGTTCTATGCTGAAATCCAGTGCCTTAAACTAAAAGCAGTATCAAAACATCCCTTATTCACTTCTACACCACTTTGATTAAATATTTCTCAGTGAAACTGAAGGGTAATCAGACTATTCCCTAGTTTAAGTATTAAGTTCATAATTAAAAGAATCAGGCTATGTTATGATTTCTGTCTGTGATTAACAGTACTATACTGAAACTTAGCAATCCACTAGGTTAATATGAAGGCAGTACAAAATCCAGTGTTCTCTTACACAACTATAAGAACTTACTAACAAAACCACATTTTGTTTGTTGTTGAATTGTTGTTGAAGCTAAGCAGATGTTCATGGGAGTGGAGCCTCAAAACAAATAATGTTGCAAAAAAGAGATATCTAAATGCTTCCTGGAAGTCTTTTGAGTTCTATACCAGCCAATGCTAATTGGGGAGCGTGGTCTGGATGGGTTTGGGGTGTTTTTCTTTCAATTCCATAAATAAGGATATTGGTTCATACAAAAGAGGATCTATCTCTTATTTCAGCATATTCTTTATAAACTCAGTTCACAGAGCTGGGATACATTCTAAACAAGTATTCATTTATTTTTTTTTACTCTAACTTCCTCTGTCTTGCATGCTAAGGTCATAATAATGATGAAATTGAGGAGGTATTTTTGTTAAATCTGTTTTACATGTCTTGGGGACAGGGTACTCTGCCTGTCCCTAAAAGGATCAGTTGAGCTAGCCTTTTTAGAAGCTGCCACTGGTATGCAACATATACTGCACAATAACTTTAACAGCAAGGGCAAGAAGCACTTGCTTACCACCACCCCTTTTTCAGTACCGCAAAAAGTATGCAGACCAAGAGAAGACAACCGTCCTAGCTCCTATGAACGCATCAACATCTTTATAGAGCCAACAGGCTATACTCATACCTTGCAGAGCCAAGGAGGAGAGGACTGCCACAGAGCAACTCTTCTCTAAGATCTTAAATACACAGGTCCCACCTACACTGGGATTTTTTTCTTTCAGGTTTCAAGGTTACATGGACAGAGTCCCAGTATGAGAGATGGACCTATGCTGCTCAAACATCAAAGTTTCTGCCACATTCCTTAACAGACAATATTTCAACTACGTATTATGGCCTCTTGCCAGCTGTTGCTGGTATGCAGAAAGGAGAGAGGAATTGCATCTGCCCTTGCAGCTGCATTAACTCAGTGTTCCGCCATCACAACAGTCCATCCTTCTCTACATTTCCTGAGACCCATTCCACTTCTCCATCAGAATTTTCAAGGCCATTTTTGACTCAGTCACACTATAAATGGAGAATGACATCTGATTCCAACCACACCAGCAAGAAAAAGGTAGGACACAAAGTTATACATTAACCAAACAGTGAAATGTGCACCATCAAATGAGGCAGAAAACTTTTAATGGAGTCTCCTGTTAAAATACGGGCATAGAGCAAGTTTATTTTTTGAACTGCCTCTTGCCCTCAAACTACTTGATTACCATATTTACCTGCTCCTGAAAAAAACTGATTTGTATTATCACCACATGCAAGCAGACAGTCTGCATATGCAGTTTGAGCTGCCATATGTTATCAGCATCCCTGTGTACTCTGAATGTACTTTGTGCATGTACAGAAAGGATTCTCAATCTCCACACAATATAGACACTTCAGTTTGAAATAGGGAGCACAGTGTAGTTACATCAGATACCAGCTTTTATTCTTAAACTACATTTATATACATTTATTTTAAAAATATATAGCTTAATACATATTTAATCGATTTTTTAATCATCACACTAGAACTGGTTGATGTACAATGCTTGTTTAATGGGTTTTTACTGGACTTCTTTTAGTAGTTGAATAAAAATACCTCACTTTATTTCATTACATATGAAGAAGCATAGAAAGTAATTTATCTTTTGTACTTCAGATCTATTAAGTATTGCATTCTGAATCAGTTCTGAAATCCAGCAGCCTATGTAAATAACCTAAATATAGGACAGATGTTCTCACTTGCATTGCTTAATTTTTACTCGGAGATTGGTTGAAGAGTGAAAAACTCAGAAGCAAAATTAAGGGCTTGAAACAAAAACCTTCCCTTTTTTTTCAACAAACAGCAATCACAATCTTTCTAAAGTAAGAAAAGAAAATTGCCTCTCTTCATTAATATCACAGGCCACTTAGGTTAAAAGTTGCTTACTGTATCAACAGACTCTGGTTCCAGACATTAATCAACAGCTTCTACCTGTCCTGTGTTTGGGATTTTATTTTAAATTTTATCAGCAAAACCACATTGCTTAAAACAATTTATATTTCAAATATAGTCATCATGATTAAATTCATACTACTGTTGAAAATGTGTTATTCTAAATGGGTCAAAACATTTAAATAAGTACTTATTTTTTAAAAAAGTAAGAAGTATTTTAATTCATGTTGTAGCCTACCCTTACATGCTACCATGGAATCCTTCAGCTAAGGCACTCTTGCTGATTCTCTAATTTTCTTTTCACTTTCTCTCCCTAAATCCTATCTTGAGCAACCTGAGCACAATATAGAGCAAGGTAAACATTTCAGGGTTTACCTCCTGAAGCCTTCTGGACATCAAGTCTTCCCACTGGGGAAATTCTTCCGCTTCTGAGTTCATTTAAGGCTCCCTTAGAGGGTGGTAAAATGATTTAAGTTCTTTCCCCTCATGGGATTTTTCACTTAATACTGCATTCCTACCTTATCCAAAGAATCTCTTCTCTATAAAGCACTGTATACTTGCAAGCTGGTAGTTTTAACCCTTACTTGTACTTCAACATCAGCTTACAATTTCAGCTGTTTAACCACACAATAACAATCCATTTTTGGCAGATACAAAGTATCCTGTAAGAAACAGCATGAGAAAGGAACTTGGGATTAGTTTGTTTGGGCACTACTAGGTGCTACTAGAAGATGTGAAGCTCCTAGCTTTGTGCCTGCATTGATGGAGTAATTTCGCTACATGGAATTTGTCTGCTCATCATTCTGAAGTTCATTTGTGTAGTAGCTACAATGTGGTTTTAGAAGATGTAGACTAAGTTTCTAATTACTTAGGAACATTTTGTCACAAAGACCATAAGGCCTTCCAAGTGTGCAATCCTAAAATTAACTGAGAGGATTAGAAAAACAAACAAAAAAGCAATCCCTCAAAGCAAACAAACAGAAACAACCTTCCCCTCCCCAAACCATGGTTTTGGCAGAATTTTTGATGTTTGTCCAGATAAACAGATGCTCCGAGTTATTTTTCAGGCCACCTCCACCATGATGTCTTGATATTTAAAACAGTAAAATAATGTTTCATAAACTGAAAACTTTGCAGATTTTACTTACATCAAGAGAACCTTCATTTATAACAATTAGTCCCATGTTCTTTCTCAAAAGTTTACAGGAGTGACCTGTTAAAAACATACATGTTTTCAAAAATTTGCAAAAGAACTACAGAGACAATTAAAAATAAGATTTCCCCAGCCGAAATCAATGGTAAAAAAATTATACTGCATTCTATAAAAATTAGATATACAGGTACAAAGTCAGAATGGTCAGAATTTTCCTTGCTGTAGTTTGCGACTGTTGTGCCTTATTCAGAGGTGCTCAGAAGGAAAAGATAGATCTTTACAGGGAGTTATAGAAAACAGCATCTCCCTTAGCCTTGCGAATTTTTGGAATTCAACTTGCATTTTATACAAAATTTGCATATATCCATGTTCCCATTCTTTTCTTTTATTCTTTGATGCTTTAAACAGAATGCATGCTGTGTGCTAATGATGCAGGCTGCCTAGACAAATATGTATCGCCATTTTTACTAAAGTGAAAATACTGATATGTGTATTACCTCAAACCTGAAAGTACTAATGAAAATAACCTTAGACCAACTGTATCACATGCATACAAAAAGTTCTTTAACAGTAAAAATAATAATAGTAATAAAAAGGATATGACCAAAATAATGCTTTATTTTGGGCACGTAGCTAGGCTACTGCAGAAGTGCTGATAAGCTCACATGCAAAGAATATTAAATCTTAAATGCAGCTTTCATGTATTACTATTTAAAAATACAGATCTGTCACTGTTCAGATTAGTTAATTCATTATTCTTTTTTTTCCCTCCTTTATAATAAAAGGAAATAATAAAAGGAAACCTCTGACTGATGGTAAAGTTTATAGCACTTTAATACATACTCTATATTGTTTTGCTTTACTTAAGATTATGGCCCCTACCAGCTTTCTTGAAAAGAAGGAAAAAAACAGAAAGGAAACTAAGAATTACTTGTATTTTCCTAATATTATTCCCTCTGACTGCAAAACCCAAACAATGTATTCTTTTTAATTCATTTTAGATACTACAAAGAAGTACAAATGCCTGGTTTTTCCTCCTCTTTATGATAATACGAATTTTTCTTGCTGTTACTGTTTTAACAAGGAAGAATCCACCATTCCCCACTCTCCCCCCACAACTGGCTGAAAAGTAAGTTAACATTTAAATTCTGGAATGACATATAATATGATTTTTTACAAGATACCCCTCTGCTCTGAAAGCAATTTTACTTTAGCAACTTCTATAATTTCTAAATCTGTAACAAAGCCATCAAATAAATGCGAATATAATACCGATGTTAATGGCAGTCTCTTGTTTGTCCCCAGTAAGTATCCAAATTTTTATGTCTGCTTTCATGAGCGTCTCTATTGTTTCAGGCACTTTGTCTTGTAATTTATCTTCAATTGCTGTTGCTCCAAGCAGCTGAAGATTCTGTGAACATAAAATATTCAGTACATGCAGTTTTTTCAGTTTAAATTCAGCTTTAATCTTTACATTTCTTTTGTTTAACTTTCCATATTTACAACAAGATTAATGCTCTCTAAATTCATTAACCAGATTCGGTATCAATTAATAAAGATCTTCCAGTTTATACCTGAGCTTTAAGTTAAATATCTACGTGGCTTGACAAACTGCACAAAGTGACCCCTCAAACCTTACCCAATTTTCACAAGCTCAGTAGCTTGTTCAGCGACAGCTACGTTTTCCTGATGGGCACCTCTCTGATTTGAAGACTTACGGAGTACTAATATCATGTCTTCTCTCACTTGTAATGATTTCTCTTCCCCTTGTAAAAAACTCACAACCTGTCAATTCATCTTAATCTTAAACTATAATCTTGATTATGTTTGGTTTAACTTCCCATGCAGCACATCTATATGTTTTTTGTGAATACAGCCATTTTTATACTTCATGTTTCTGTACCTTTAAAACTAGCTAAAACCCTATTAATGACACCATTATAAACCTAATAGCGTGCAATCCTGGTTGCAGCATGGCCTGCATACTACACACTGAGAAATTACTGGTGCAGCTAATAAAAAAATTTGTAAGGCAGCAGGGTTGCCTAGGCGTTAACAAAGTTAGATAGTTTTAAGACTGTCTTGTGCATGTCTGGATACAGTGTGCATCTCATGAAGTCCCCAAAATGACGGAAACTACATACTCTCACTCTTCTTTTTCATGAATTAAACACTGCAGGTTTTTGAGGGTCTGAATTTTAAGCAGTTTCATCAATGTAATCTCTCTTACCCATTCTAAGGAAAAAACCCCGAAACTGATCCTCCCCCAAAAGTAAAGTATTAAAACTTCAAGCAATATTGGTTTCATGAACTCCCTTTGCTTATACATTTAAAAGCCATGGGAGCCTTTTTTGTGGAGGCAGTGAAGCCTTACCACATGGTCGGTTACTCCAGCAGCAGCGTTGCCAGCAACTCAAGGGAAAGCGATTACAGCTCCGCTCTTGCAAGGCTGCACCTGGGTGTTACCTGTCTTTCTGGGCTTTCAGTACAAGAGGGCTTGACAAAGTAGAGCAAGTCCAGTGAAGGGACACAAAAATAGCTTGGGGCCTGGAGCACACTATATTAAGAGTGCCTGAAGAAGCAGGATGAGTTTAACATGGGGAAGAATAAGGCTAAGGGAGGGATTTCACAGCTGCCTTCTGCTAACTGAAGAGGACTTGCAGAGAAGCCATCTTCCTCTAAGAAGTGCATGGTGAAGGGGGAAGAGGCAACAGTCACGTTCTGCAGCAACAGAAATTTTAATTCAGAAAAAGGGGAAAAAGAATAGTTCAGCGCTAAAAAACCCCCACAAACCAACTGTCTCCTGCAGCTGGGAAAACTGCCTTCTTGCAGATACTCAAAACTTCATCGAAGTACCGGGCAAGCAAAAGTAGCCCTGCTTTGAGCAGGGATTTGTGTCTACATGACCTCCAGAAGTCCCTTCCAACCTCAACTACTCTGGTTCTACAAGCATTATAGAATAAAGCAGATGTTGTTTGCCTGTTATTACACCTTTTTACACAATAGAGCAACTCTGAAAAAAAGCTTTCCAGTAGTTCAACTCAAAATGAACACTTTCTGGCAAGGTAGCTACTTGCTCCAAAAACTTTGTCAGATTAATCTTTCCTTCATTTTGACCATCTGAACTGCAAGGACTACATGACCCAGCTATCAGTATACTGCTAAATTTTCTTCTGTCCAAGCATTATTCCTCAATAATGATTAAGATTTCATTGTATAGAAAACAAGGACCTGAATTAAAAACCCCAGGCTCCTTGGGCCCCCCTGCCAGCTGCTCCACCCCAACCCCCCCCAAACAAAACCCCAAACCCACAAACCCTCAACCCCAAAATAACCCAAAAAGCTACACATACTTTTTCAATTAGTTCATAGCTCTCTTCAAGTTTGAGTGCTCTATTTTGTATAGCTGTAGAAGCACGGTGATAGACGCCTAACCACTCTTGATAATCACTTTCTGAAATCTCAGCCACAGCAAAACAGAGAGTTCTTAAGCCTAAAGAGAAAGCAGAGAGTAAGTACGATTCAGTATTCATAGCCCCTTCCTTGATATGCCTGCAAGGAATAAATGCTAAAAGCTGTATTTATTCTGTATTTTATGTATACTTATGCCTGATTTTCAACTTACTGCTGCATGTCTTGAAGAACTTTTTTTAATATATATAAAGTAAAAAACATGATATAAATAGAAATTTATTCAACAGAGTAACTGTTTCAAGGCAGCTGAATGTAATATAGGTGATGTACTTCAGGGGAAAAAAGGAAAAAGTAGTTTTACACATGATCTGACTTATCTTCGGCTGTAAACAAAACATGAAGCAATCCCAAATTACAACTGCTGAACAGGTATATAGATTAGATTTTTAGGAACATTAAAACTGTAAGATTGAAATATATTTCTGAACAAAAATTTTATTAACTTAAATTTTGCTATGCTGGAAAGCAATAAAGTTAAAATATATCAGCATAATGTTACAACTACCCTCCTCTTCACCCCTCCACAGATCCTTCGTAAATTCTCAGTTGAAGTTAAAAATCTATCATCTAGAAGCAGACTTTGAATCCACTCATATTTAACTTCCCCATCTCAGAGATTCTTCCAGCTTTCCAAATTCTTAAAATAAAATCTTTGTCTACAGGCAACATTTGGAGATTTTACTTAATAATCTTTGAGCTGGTTATACTTAACAGATTTTTTTCCTTCAGCAGAAATCTGAATTAAGCACTACAGTGAAAATTTGAGACTGTAAGATCACAGGAAGCATCTATTTTTTGACAACACACATTTACATTCAATTTAAGTAGCTAGGTGTGAATGTTGTAACAGTTAATTTTCACACATTATCAGATTCTTGTATTTCTAGAGCATGAAATTGGCATAACTCTTTATATACTGAGAAGAGCCTTGCTCTAAGTCATATGGTGTTTTATGAAGCCACAATCTGCAGACAGGTAGATTTAGGAAGGGGGATAGACAGGACTAATGTATTTAGTGCCTTTGGTCATTTGCCCACTCTGCTCTAGGAGACAAACACCACCATAACCAGGGATGCGTAAACACAATCATTATTTTTTCACAGGTTTCTATTGTGTACAGCTCAGCACCAGCAAACATTTTGTAACAATAAAGAGGCTGGGCATGAAATAATACATATGTGTCTTAGATGTACAACAGCAATTTAGTATCTTCAGGATGAAACTCATGTGTAATCCTAACAACTGAATAGCATTAGGAATGCAGCGTCTCACCATCTAGACCTAGAGAATAAACTTAAGGCTGACAAATCAACTGATCTTTTTTTTTCCCTCTGTGTAGGAGGGATATGCTGGCAAGGTCCAGAGCAATGAATATGAGGTGAAGGAGAGGAAAGGATTTTATGACTTGACTAACAGTGATACTGTTTCCACAATTCTTTCAAAATATTTTATGCAGATGACAAAACAAAGAAATCTGTGTGTACAGAATATCAGCAAACAAGTTTTCCAAGGCATTTGCTTTTTCTGTTTAAAACAGAAACTAATTATTTTTTCTATTTTTAATTTACAAAATATTCTTTTCATTGTGATTTAAAAGAATCTTCCAAATGAAAAGTGGAAAACAAAATATCATTAAGTCTGGTTCTTAACAGACTGGAACAACACCACAGGAAAATTACACACTTTTTCTATTTATCCAAGCAGGCATTAACACTCAAGCTTAATAAATGCTTAAATATAAATACCAGCCATGCTAACCACTTCATTTTTGAACAACACACCAAGAGCATGCAGCAAATGCCAAGGACATACTGTACTGCCACATGAAAGGATACTCATGAGAAACTTTGCAACATCATCGGCTGCAATTTAAATCTGATGCAAAAAAAATACCTATTTCTTTAATCGATTCCAGAGAGAGAGACGCACATTTATTTTTTTTAATGATTGAATGTTATGCTTTTGAAAGGTTAGCAATTCATTCTTCTGAACAGTAAACCTTTTCATCTGTTGAGAAGAAGGGTACAAGAAGTACTTGAACAACCCTCTTAACACTAATACCTATGTACAGTGGTTTTAAGGATGGGTGGAATTTTTTGCTTCTTACGTTGATTCATTTGGTCCAATCTGACTGCTAAGGAAAAATGTTGCCAGTTATTTCATTGATTTAACAAGAACAGTAATTAAGAACTGGATCGAAATTTTCATATTGCTTCACACAGCATAGCAGATACTGATCTATTTTTACCTTTTCTGTAACCAATTATATAGCCTTATGACCCAAACTAACTTCACATCTAAGTAACTTTTCCATGGCTGATCCTCGTTAGGCCTTTATAAAACCCCCAACTGGCCCATCAGCTCATGCAACCAGATTCATGAGCTCAGAGGGTGTATCTGAGGCTTCAAGTTGTACCATCAGTCAAATTTGTTTGGTTTTAGTTCTGCTTTCAACTTTATTGTATCATTTATCATAACTTTGATACTATCTTTAAGCCTAACCAAATTTTCCTGCAGAGATCTTGTTACGGAAAACTAACACAAGGAACAGATCTGTGGCTTGCTTCTGCTGTCACTCACAGAATCAAGAGACTGAAGGCGCCGACTACGACACTAATCAAAATGCTAAATTCAGTTATAAACCGAAAGAGAAAAATTGGAGAAGTCATAAGTATAACAGACAGAAAAAGGATCTTTCCTGATACAAGATGATTTGGCCAGACATCAGTTACCAAAAGGTAAGGATTGTATTTAAGAAGGAAAATATTTTAATAAAGTTTGCTTTCCCGTATAAGCTTATTTCTTAAGATGCATTAAAAAATAATTTTAATGTTCTAGTAACAGTGTATTAAAAAAAAAGAAGAGGTAAAAAAATTGCATTTCAGATTCCCATAACTATAATAATTCTCCTTCCAACTACTCTCTCCCAACTCATCGATAAATTAAAACACTGTGATACTTCACAGTACAATTCTATAATCCTTTACTAAGATACCAGAAAGAGGGCAAGGCATGGAAGATCTAGGAACTGTCTAGAAGAACATACATGAAAGCAGAAACTTTTCTACAGTCTGCTTTCCTGCTCACACTTGTACTGTGGAATCCACTATTATTAATAACTAACTGGCTGTTTGTATCAATCATCTTAACTTCAGAGTCTTTTAAATTTTACTTGCTATTCCTACTTCACAAACCCTCATGGAGGGGTTCCCCACCTTTAGCAACTGCTTTGTAAGAGTGATAAAACAACAGAGATACGAAACAACATCATATGGAAAGCTACATCCCTACAGCATTCATTGTGTGCAGGCATGAAAGTGACCACGAGAAATGAGATCTTTGCAGAAATCATGTGCAATGTGTTTGCTCTTTGGAAAAATTAATTTGGTTTAAAAGACTCCACTGTGTAGATGGTCTTTTTCAGGAGGAATTACTATAACATAATTCTCAGATTTAACGTGAATAAAACATTACAGCAACATAAAACTGCAAAACTGAGTTGAGCAGTAACTGAATTTCGTATTTAGTTTTATATTGAATAATATCACCCACCTTCTGTAGCAAACTGCTCTAGATGTTTTAAGGTGATTTCTTTGTATTTTGAACTTTCAGCAAGACGGTCATAAATTACAGTATCCTACAAAACAAGTAAAAAGAACTCAGAACAGTTTAATAGAAAAATGAGTTATTCTGTGTAGACAATACGAATCATGTAGGAAGACTGCAGAAAAATATGTAGCACCACATTAGTTTATTTCAGCATAAAAATAGTGACTAGAATTGATTTTATTTCAGAGAAGGGAAAAAAGGACATTCCAAATCCTCAGATTCTCTAAATTTACAAATTCTGCTATGATGCAGTTTTTCTCTTCTACATGTTTTGCTGTTATTTCCTTTCATTTTGAAAAGCACTGCATCCCCCTTTGGCTTGCGACATGAATTTTTTTTGATCTCCTAAAATGCTGTCTTTCTCTTTAATATTGAGCCCACAAGGTAAAATTAGTGTTGCATAACTGCCATTCTCAGCTTTTTGTAGGCAGCTTGATATACAGAATATTAACAAGAGCTTCTTCTCTCTGCTAGAAAAGATACAGAATGGACATTTATATTCCATCAACTTCATTATTTTCTGGGTTTTTTTAAACCATTTGGGAATGGGATTTGCATCCCCCTCCCCCTCAAACTTGACTTAATATACAGAACAAGAACTAATGAGCAACTCTGCCACTCCAGGTGCATTATGATTAAGATACCTTCCCACAGATCCTGTGTTCAGGAAAATTTACTTCTGGCATAATGTCAATGGTAGGTTAAAATTTCCATCTAGTCACTTATGATAGATTATTATTTCTACCAAGTGATTCATGCTTAGCTACTCCAGCAAGTAACTAATAGATTAAGCCGTACATTCATCCATTTTCTTGGAGTACAGAAGGAAGCAATGAATAAGAAGCATAAAGCTATTAGTCCAGTACAAAGAATAGGATGAACAGGTCTGTCATACCTTCATAGACAGTATAAAAAGACATTAACTAGTGCATCACATCAAACCGCTTACACAGTAAATTGATGTACATTTAAAAAGTCATCAGCATTCCTTCCCCCACATTTTCAGTATTTTGACTGCGGTTATAACCACCTTTTGCTTTTGTATTGGTAGCACATGTTCTTTGATACAGTGAAAACCGAGTAACACTCACAGCTCCTTTGCAGTAGAGTCTTAACTTTCCCGATGGTGTGCGAACTATTACTGACATTCTCTTCCTAGTGCTGAAAAAGAAATAGATGCCCTATATAAGGTGGTTTGTAAGTATAAATATTTACCAACATTTTACCTAAGAGTATCAATATATGTCCTTATATAAGACAAAGGAAAATAAGTTAGGACTATCTATTCTGAATTATGTTCTCAGGTGACTGGGATGGAAAAACAGTTTTAATGTCTAATAATTAGAGTGAATGCTCTTCTTCTGTGTATACTTCTGTAGGCCTTCCTGTAAAAACAAATTTGAGAATCTTCACCTTCCTCTGAATACTGTCTACTCATCACAAAAAAGCATCTTAAAGCACAAAGCACTTGTGACCAATAGCATAAAAAGGCAGTGCATCACAAACTGTTTCAGCTTTTTCTTCCTTCCCAGCTAGTCTCTCCCATACACTGTACTATGCTGCAGTCCTATTACTGTCATCCCAGAGTTTCATTCATCACCTGAAGTTTTACGTATGCTAAGAATTGGAAAGGGGCTCGCCTCATTTTAACTACTTTCTGGTTCTCAGTTGTTGATGAGATACAATTATTTTTTTCTTTTTGTCCTCATGACTGAGGTAGGAATTGGAGGAAAGCATGGAGAAGACTGTCACTCTCTGCTTCCTGTCTTGCCTTTGAGGCCCTCCAACAAGCATGCTTTAAATTCTACATCACATCCAGTCAAAATGTGTATTTATACCATAATTCTTTCAAACTTCAACTTTTTAAATAAATCTGCAGAAACTATTCAGGGAACAAAAGAGGTTTCTCATGCAACAGTTCACAGTAAAATACAAAAAAGAGAGGGAAGTGAATGGTCCTTTCACAATTTTGTTTCCTGTTGGAACTGGATCCCCTTTTATACATCATCAAATAGCATTATTGTACAAACGGTTCCTGAAAAAAAAAGTCTGGAAAACGGAGGAAACAACCTGAGAAAGTAGGAATTGGCAACTGCTATTGGCTGTTCTAGCTAAGGAACAGGAAAAGAGTCTGGAAAAATCAAAATTGGTCTGAGAGAAAAGAAAACACCATCATCTACTGGCTGTGCCAGATGAAAACCAGAAATCAGCAGCATCTACTGACTGCTCCAGGTGGTGGTGTCTCTGCCATATAAAAATCACTTGCTTTTACCCCAAATGGAGCCTCTCTCTGAGAGCCACCCCTGCATGAGTTTTTCTCTGAGATCTCCTAGACAAGTTACTTGACCATCACCAGGCACTCTTGGCTGACTCCAGACTCTCACTCTTCAAAATCAGACTTTGTCTATCATTGACTTTGAGGCCCCACTCCTGGGAGCAGTCTGATGAACACTGTACCAATACTATTTTGAGTAACATATAAATATATAGGTATGTGTATGTGTGTGTATTTGTGTGTGCATGCACACATAGGTAACATTGTCAGTGCATCTCTTCACTAGTAATATTTTAGTAGCAACTTGTAATATATGGAAATATATACTTGCTGCTACTATTTAAATATAAATGTACTTACCTTATTATTCATGAGTATACTTGCTTTATTAACAGTAATTTGTACTAATTTGTAATAAAGTAATTTAGAAAATAAAGCCTCTATCTCCTTGTGTGCTATGGAACCCTGCAAACCCACTGTTGTGATCTACTGTACACCTGAAGGGCAGGAAACCTTTTGGGCCATGACAAGAAGGCAGAATAGCTCGTAATTCCCATGGGGTTGCCATGGGATTACAGATGGACAGAAGCATCTTAAGGGGACAGAAATACTTCCACCAGTCACAAGATTTGCTGCTTCCAGACGTAGTTCTTGATGGGCTCCCTTTTACTTTAAAATCTGTCTCAGGTTTAAGACAAAAATTTCTTCAGAGTGTAAGCATACAGCCACAGAAAACAAACACTACTACAGAGGTTTTGGTACCTCCTCTGTCAGCTACTCATTCTTTTTCTACATTTAGAAGTACCAGTTTTCAGTCACAAGACAGGATCAGTATATTCTGGACCTCTTTGAATAATAGAGGAGATAAGGTCTCAAACGCTGTAGAAGGGGGCCTTACATCTGTCCAATACAACAGTCACCACAGTGTGGATTACTCGTAGAACTGATCAGACAGGGGACTAGTCAAGACACTGCTGTATTTCAGGTAAATACACTGGCATTCTAGATCAAAAATATTTAGGTTTTAGACAAGAAATGTTACTCTGTAACTATCACAGAGGCAGATTCTGCTAGACTGTGGAAGCGTGCCCCAGGGATACCAATGAAAATCGGTCACTAGATCAATAGATAGTACGTACTTCAGATATTCACATATTATTACTACATCTATACTCAATACTTGCCAGTGAAATTAATTCCGGTGCTAAAAATTAAATTCATTCCTCTAAGAAATAAGCAGATACAAGTCAAAACCTCATTCAGTAGCACTGCTAGAAATGACATGTTGATGCAAAGACTGATGTGCACTGATTTGTGCACTCAGAGTGGACATCACTTATACTTACTGAAACAAGGAATCACACGCCCAAAATCATGCTCATCTAAGCAAGTGGCCCAGATGAAAAGACAGTGCAGGTAGTTGGCACAGGGATGACAGTACGCATAAGATGTTCTTTGCTTCTGGATTCTTAATGGACATAGCACCTTGCTTCCCCTGCCCTGCAGACACATACCCTAGGAGTTGGTTTTGGCTCCCAAGAGACAGCTGTGGTCTTTCTATTTGTTACACTTTCAGGTGAGTGAATACAAGAACAGGAACACCACCACACAATTCCTTCCCTGACAGTATGGGGAGCCCTGAACAGCAGAGGGTCTGAACTTCCTTGAGCTTAAGGATACCACAGCAGTCGTGGCATCTGAGCTGAGTATCTACTGGAGGCAACCTAAACTCAGCACAAGTTATTAAGACACCATTTGCTCCACAGAGGATAACACTACCTTTTAGGAATAACTGTCAGCTGGTTAAGGATTATCAGTTGCTTTCAGTATGCTCACCTGCCAGTTAAGACTGAGAGCTACTTCCTTGCTATGAACAAAGTATAATGAGCATACTGTATAAGTCTACTACTTCTCTTTTCACAGGCACAGCTATAATCACTGTAAGAAGAGACTACTACCATAAAAGACAACTCTACCAAGCATTCCTACAAGTTTCACTTCTGTAACACACTTCTCTGAAAGACTATCCTACCAAATCTAGACACTGTTGCACTCTTCTTGTAGAGAGTCTTCTGTGGCTTGTACTGATGGGTGGCAAGGAATTAGTTTGCATTTTTTCTGAGAAAAACTTGGAATGCCTGGAAATAGTTTAATCACTACATATTACTGCCCTGAAGGTACATGCTCCTACCCATACCTATGATGTTATGTTTTGGAGCCAAAATTTCTCTTGCTGTGGAACAAGGGTGACCTCTAGTGCTTCCAACAAATCAGTTCCAAGCAAAGCTAAATATTGTAGAATAAGAACAAAAACAGCTATAAAACTGGAACTTAACATTGTTAGGTGATTGGTATCCACCAAAAAAACTTAATCCTCCAAAGGATAAGATTTAAAAACAATTATCCTTTCTCCATGAAGTATCACTGTTTAAAGTACAATTTTAGACTGACAGAAGTTTAAAAAGATCTATGAAATCAAGACAAAGATCAAAACCAGAAACAAAGAAGGTACCCTTCACTGCTACTCCAGGAATGCAGCATAAACTTTCACAGATGTCAAACTAAAAACAATGTGCTTTGTGCTGCATACTTGCTAACTTTCCAGAACAGAAAGTGAAAGTAGTGCCTACAGAAAAATGAAACCATGGCATAAATCTGAAAAATTTCAGGTATGTCCTCTACAATATGTAAAACCAACACTAATTATAAGCAGTCATTAAAAGACATCAAAAGCTATACATATTACTTTCCGCTCCATTTGGTTTTTTTAGTGTGGTGATCTTACTTTAAGTTTCACATTATTAATGCTATTCTTATAACTCTAGGCAACTACTTCCCTCATTTCACCCAACCTATACACCTTCAGCCCATCTCTCCAGTATTGCCTTGGATTTTTATTTTTTGATCTTTTTGCTTCTTTAGCTAAGTTCAAGGGAAACATAATAGTACAGGAAGAAAAACAATGATAAATTTCTGCAGGCACAATTACAAGTAATCGTTCTAAAAAGAAAAACAAAGAAAAACAAAAACAAAGAAAAACAAAGAATAAAACCAAAGAAAAACAAAAAGAAAAAAAAGCTTCCTCTACATACAAATCCCTTCCCCATCCTATGCCAAAGAAAGCAATGGGCCTACATTAACACTTAGAACACAGACGGCATACACAGATACAGTTTAAACAGATATACATAAGAAGTGAAACTGCATCCAGATTTCTTATGGATACCTTTATAATTTCAATAGCTAAAGCTTTATTGAAAGCTAAGTATGTTATACACTCAGTTTCCAAGAAATCTAATGCTCTAGTGATGCTACTCAGAAGTGAATGGGCTTCAGTCTAGCGTATTTAAACAAGTCATAATTCTGCAAGTACATTTAAGGTCAAATGCAAAATTTCATTCTATCAGTCAAGGTAAACACAACTTATGTATAACGCTTATTTGAATCTTTCCCCCTGCCCCCAAAGAACAAAGTTTTTATAAATCACAAGGTGCCAGGGCTTTCAGAAATACATTTAGAAGTTCAAGTACATTCCCATACTGTCTTTTCACATTATTTTTTTCAGTTTTGAGATCAAGTTTTTTTTCAATCTTTGCACAAAAGCAAAAGTGAAAAATGTTAGCCAAGAAGGAGACAACAGGAAAAAACACATGCCTCTTAAAGTGTTTTTCAATAACACCAGAAGTGTGATCTCAATCATGTACACTGCTTTCCCTCTAGTATGATCACATATTACAGATAAAAGCTACACAACCTGCATATTTTGCCTGTATAAATATAAAAAATGCAGATATTTTTATCCATAAGAGAAATTAATGAAGTATTTTCACAAAAAGACATTAAGTGCACAACACGCTGTTTACCTTGTAAATTCCAGGACGTTTAGTAGTTCATATCTCTCTTCCTGTCCCAACTGAACAATTAAAAAAAAAAAAAAAGAAAAAAGAAGAGAAGTGAGAATTAATGCAAAAAACCTAAAAAGGCCCAAAACCAACCAAACAACATCTCCATAGATATGTACCATGATGCAGTTATTCAGAAATATTTAATGCAGCAGGAGTAAATACAGCAAATTATATTTCTCCAATGTACTTACAGACTCTATGATTACTGAGTCAGGTGTCCTTCCAGTGAACACAAAACGAAGATGCCTGGCTGCTCTGACCAATGCTCCTTCATCTGCAACAAGTCAAGTATTTATTTTATAGACATACCAGAAAACTGTTAGTTTACCCTGATTTAATGGACGTAGTCCAAGCTTTTCTACTTCTGACTTCCTTTTTCCTTTATAGATTTTAAGATTAGATGTGGTACTGCAAAGAACTCTGTTTCTCCTGTTAAAACTGATGAAATTAGTTTACAGTTCAGAGAAAGACCTCAAAAGGAACACAGCTCAGCTCAGTAACAACATCTCTTCAAAGCACCTAGGCAAGCACCTTCCTCAGTGGGGCGCTGGACAAGGTACGTTTCTTTTTGTCTAAGTTCTGTTTTAGACAAGAAGAGTGGTAAGTCGTTTCAGTAAACCATAGATGACTTCAACGCCTAAGTTCAGGAAACATTTCAAGGAGCAACCCAGTCTCCCACAGGCATCAGTTCTCTCCAAATGAAATGGCTCAGGATGTCAGAACAGAATTTATTTGTAATGCCCAATAAAACACCGCCACGGCCTGGCTAGCTTTAATTATCATCCTACCTCTGCCTTTGTCTTCCAGTTGTTGAAGGACAGAATTCAGAGAGAGACACACCTAGGAGCTAGGGCAGACAGGGAAGACAAAGGCTGGAGACTCTCTGCACTTCGTGTCATTTCTCCCATCCTAACTTGTTATAATACATTAGCTCAGCAGAGCTGAGCAAATTTTAATCATTTTGCCTTGCTTCATAATTTCCTGTATTCAAAAATTGTCTATGAACCACAGTAGTCTTGAACCAGACCTTCTGCACTATAATCTTTTCCTACTCTCTAGTAGAGCTTATTACAACTTTTATCCTATTAAAAGTATTTCTTTTTCATTTTTGATTACAAACACAGTTTCTGTTCTAAAGCAATACCATGGTTACCAAGTACAGAATAGGTTCACAAACAAGGACATCAATTTGACTCTTGGTTTGATTTCTATTTGCATTTGAGCAGTTCCTTCAGACTCCTACAGCAACGTAACTAACACCTTAGGAGTGCTGTATGGTTAATCATCCCTTTGCCTTTACATAATCCACAGGACATTCATATGTATTTTCTAAAGCAAATGAGAGAAGTCTAAATCCTTTTTTGACAGAAGTGTTTTTAGCTGACACCAATTCTTTTTTTGAGGGATATGTTTTCTTTTTTAATTTTGGAAGATAGTTCAAAAAACAATAAACTTTGAATAAAGTTTGTTTGTTGAGTTGATAGAATACTTTACTATATGTTCACTCAGTTATTCAAGTCTCACCTGGAGATGCTGCTTGATATATAATTTTATCACCTTCCCTTTCTGGAACTGCTGTATGACACACCGCCATCATTGTCAAGAATTCACATATTATAGGTGCAGTTGGCTAAAAAAGAATTACGTCAGAGTGTGATTAATCATTTAAGCAACAGCTAACTGAAATGTAATAATAGATACAGACAAAAAACAGTCAAGAAGCATTTAATGGAAGATTTTTCCTCTGTTCTTTAAAAACTATCAACAACTGAACAAAACAGACATTATCTGTACACTAATTTCAGCATGCAGAATAACTTTTAGCTGCTGTACTTAGGTACCAGCTATATAGATAGAATTTAGTGGCATTTGCTATTATAACAATTGCAAGCAGGTAATCAGAAACGTAGAATACTTCAAATAAGCATTTTATAGAGAAGGTAAGTCTGAATACTGTATTGAAAGAATTTTACTGTATTCATTGAAGTCTCTTTGGATGTTGTCGTTTTTACTAAAAATATTCCTTCTTACATCACTTTTGTTTAATACTGTATTTGACAACACTTTTTAAGAACCTTTAGAAGGATGAACTCAATGATCTTAAACATCTTTTCCAACCTAAACAATTCTATGATTCTATGATGTAGCAACTGAACCTAAAAATCATGTGGAAAATAATGCAAGGTCAGGCAGACAGCTTTTAAAGGGAAGACGTTTACATGAGTGTCTCAGGCACCTCTGTCTACAAAGCTGAAACAATTTTAGATGATTTAGCCAAAAGAGGGGAAGAGCGTATATAAGCAAAATAGTTGACTGTTTTTGACAAATACAGCTAAAAGCCTTATTCATACAGCTGAAAATGAACTGACTCCTGAATGGCTGCTCAAAAGAAACCCCAGCATGCTCCCTAAATAAGCTCAAAGCAGCTGCTACCTCAGCTGAGGTTTTTTTGTTACAATTACTCTACAAAATACAACAATCTTTGAAAACTTAACTCCATGGTGCAGAAACACTAACGGGAGCAGGTACCTGTCCTCTTCCACTGAGGGCCAGCAGATCCTCTTAAGTTGTATTCAGAAGGCTGAACTACAGGTTCTTTTCCAAAGTATTTCAGTATTCACTTAACATACAGTGGTGAAACCTCTCTTTGAATATATGCCTGAATTTTTAACTTTAAGATGTATACAAATGCACTTTTATAGCTTGTATGCTCATATTATATATACTTAATACAACATATCTATCAGAAAACTTTCAAGATTCAATGACTTGCACACCAAGGATTCTCTAGAGAACGGCAGTAACAGGACGATACCTCTTCCAAGCAGTATATGTTACTAGCACTGAAAATAAAAATGGCCTGTGCAGGTAAGTTTAGGAGCCCCCTCTGCTTTAGATATGCTTGAGAGTTGCACTTGGGTGCCTAGCATTTAAGCCTGCCCCATTTGTAGGGACAAAATGCTTCACTGTCTGCCAGTTACCCTGAAATTATCCTCCCAGGAAGACAATATTTAAGGAAAGAACAAATAGTTACACTATTTAAGACAGGTGTTCTTGGTTGTGACTAGGCAAAAACATCTCTTGTACAAATGACAAACAAAAAGTGGTAATGATGGTATTGTTTCTTAGTCAAATCAGAAACTAAGCCATTAACTGTCTGTGGTATTGTCTCTTTGAGGCAAATACCAGCCTCCAGAATGCTTGTTTCATTTCATCATCTGAGCTTATGATCTAACCTCATAGAAGCATGTACACAAAACCAACATATATGGTTAACTCCTGACTCCTGTCTAAGCCTAGGCACAGAAATACTAAGCCATGTCAGGATAGTAAGTTAACTTGACTGATCCTGAAAGCTTTGATGAATGTCATGACATCACATGAACAGCATGACTAATGTTAAAACACCCACAGAATGAAGAATGCATTTCAGACTCCTAACATCTGAATCATCCCATAAAAAAAAAAGGGGGGTGGGGTGGGGCTGGATCCAATTAACATGTATCAGCAACAAACAATTATAATTCACAAGGGCATGCTGATTTTGTGTAAATATGTAATTCATTTTCCTTCAGAGGACATCATCTTTTGACTTACTGAAATCAATGGTTTGATTTCATAAAACAATGGTAATTGTTTCTATGTAACTTACATGATTGCTTTGAAGATTCTCCAGTAATGATGAGTCACTAAATGTTTTATCTTCTCCATTTTGTAAGCCCTGCCTAGAAATAATTAAGTAGAAAAAGAGATCACCATTAGCATATTCTTAACAATTCATATACAAATCATCCACACTACTGTGCTAAGGTCAAACACAAATTTTGATTTGTAGCTGTTACAATAAAGGCTGCAATCAGATACTGTGAGAAAAGAAGTGAAAAGGTACTTGTTTCACATGTCCAAATTTTATCTTAAGAAATCTTGATTTATGCAAATACACTTAAATCCAGGGAAGTTTCTCTGCTGACTTCAGATAATGCAGGATGAAGTAAAAATAAATCTACAACGTAAGACTGGCTTCTTGTCTTCTGACCTCTATCTAGAATGAGATTATACAAGCGACTCAGAAAAAGGTATGACTGAAGAGATCATATTTCATTGAGAAATCAGCAGTTTTGGAATAGGTTTGCAAATGCTTGCAGAAAAGGAAGTCTGGTATCTAAAAGATGTACACAAACTGAGTTCAGACATCAGTGAAGTCTGCATGAGAGTGTTTGTTTTCTATTATGATGAAAAAGGAGCCTAGTAAATGGATAGATGAAGAAGACACAGCAACAGTGGTGAAGTAGGGACTGAAGACATGCAAGGTGGAGATGGTTCTGGAGAAATAGTCATACACTAACATCTCTCAAATTGCACAAATCTTCTGGCTGAAGCTGAGAGCTCAAAAATGTAGATACTTCTAGGAAGACTTGTTACTGCAGCTGACTGTTGAGTACTAAGACAATCTAGTAGAGTTTGAATCTCAGTGAAACAAAACACTGCTGAAAAGTGAACACAGTTGGAGGAAAGTATTTTTTCATTTACTTTGGATCTTGCTTTGGATCACATCATCTTACAAGAGAGTGAACACATTTGGTGATTTAAGTTAGAGCCATATACATGCAGTCTAAAGATTCTCCATGAAAACCAAGTGAGCTGTTTTAGTCCTGCACTACCATGGAGGAATATAAAATGGCAGTACCTCCTCTATACAGCCATTCAAGGACTACTTTTTCTAAAAACCTATTATTAAAGTAAGAAATTCAAAGCATCCTCATTCACCAAGACTTTTTTTTTTTAAATGGAAAGCAAAGAGATCATGAAGTGTCAAATGTTAACAACTTCAGATACATTAAATTTGTTTAGAGTTTAAGGTTTAAGTTTTGTTTGCTTAAAGCCTTCTGACAAAAACTTCAAGATATTTTCGAGATTCTCAGTGCTAAAAAAAGGAAAAATATTTGCAGGTGTATGTTGTGTCAAACTGGAAAACAATTCTTTCTAATACAAAAAAAATAAAGATTTAACAGATTTGGAATTCAGTCATTTTAGGACAAGAAATGTTACTGTCATAAACAGATTCTATTAATGACAGCAGATTTACACACAAAAAATTTTAAGTATCTTATTTCATAAGTATTTACAAGATGTTCATCGCTTATAAAAGGGAAGTACAGTTTGGTTGTTTTTTTTTTTAACTGCTGTTCAGGCATCCGTTTATCCATTTCAGATGTGCTTATAAAGATTTTGATGTGTATTAGTCAAAACCAGTCTTATTTCATAAATATCTTATAAGCATGGTTAATTTCATGGTAAGCATTGCATTATTTTAATGAAAGCACTCATGCAGTTAAGCACACTTGTACGTCTTTGTAAGAAACACATTGCTGCTACATCAAATGAGGATATTCCTGTCAGGTAAGATTTTGGGTGCACGTGTGCCACTTTTTGTGTGCATGTGGGGAGGATTTGTCAGGTGTTTTTTTTAATCTAAAGAATTGTTTATTCTTCTTTAGCAAAGCAAGTTTTTTCCTTCAAACTTTTAAACATAAGATGACAACATATTGCAGTTGTATGACATATCTTGCCGTGACTTTCAACAAATACGATAGTAATAATTCAAAGACTGTAAATGACATCTTTTCCCTGATCTATCTGAGCTTATTTTGAATGGTGTTGCAACTATTTAGTTTAAAAAGTATGATCATGAAGTACAAGGCATCATGAAGATGGCAGCAGAAAGGAAGCCAGGATTTAAGTCTCCTGAGGTCCCTGTTAAGAGACTAATGTTGACCCCAAGTGTATTTGGGTGCTTTAAGCCTATTTTCAGTTAAGAACTAGGTAGTGCTAATATTCTAACACTATCTGTAGGAAGTAAAATATTTACAATAACTTATTACATAATTTTCAGTCTCAAATATGGACATTTTTCAAACATGTTAGAGGTTATTACTAACCTAAGTATCAGTAGAAACGTGTCATGAAAGTTACTGTAATACCAACTACTCTAATAAATGACAAAACTTTCTCTCCAATAAGCAGTTCCGAATTGTACTGGATAGTCAGTAGAATAACGTTACTACACCTCAGTGATCCTCTTAGCCATTCCATTCCAAAGTACACAACCTATTGCCATTGAATTCTGATGACATAAATTTGGGTAAGACTGTCAGTCTGCATCAGTTTGAAGCAAAAATAACTTTTGAGTAAAACATCTCACACTTAGCTTTGTTTCTAAAGATCTTGCTCACTGGTTTTACACTTGGATCTTCAACAAAACACGACATACTAAACGATTTTTAGAGCTTACCAATCATCTGAAGGAACACTATAATCCTCAGGCTCAGGGCAATGGCTGCACAAGAAGTAAGGGAAGAACAGAAACAGGGAGAGGAAAAAAGAATCACAAAGGCTAAAAAATCTGATCATGTACAAAAAAGAAGTTAATGAAACTAAATTACTATAAAAAGTTTTAAAGTTATTTCAACAGAGCATTTTGCTAGTGCCTAGATGACAAGAAAATACTGCAAAAATGTTTCTCTTGAAGCTTCATAAATTATAAATGATCATTTTTTTTCCAATTGAAAGCCTGTCTACCTACTAACTTATACCAGCAGATATAAAGGCATTTGCCCTCTTCACAAATCTTGCTTTATAGTTCAGTAAATATACATTGTTGGTTTCTCATTAAACAAAATGAAGCCTACTAATGCAGCTTGTGTGGCTGAGTTCACGAAATGCTGATGAACAAAGCTAGCCGTAGCACATGAAGGACAGTGCCCTGTGATGACACAGATTTAAATATATCACAATTTATAACACTTAGAAGAGGCATGGGAGAGATGGAACAGCCAGTTTTACCATTTTCTGTGTTCCCAACTTCTTATTTGCACCAATAGAGAAAGACAGAGTGACTCTGCTCTCTGAGTAGCTATGACAGATGCTGTAATGGCTGTTGACCATTAAAAAGGAGCTTTGCTTTCTAAACAGTGATGCTAATCAGAAAACAGGCCTATGTCTTTTCAAAATGGGGTGGATGGGAGCTGGAAAGTATGACAAGAAAAACCTGATAATTTCTAAAAACACACATTCACACCTAGGTTTCATGCACGGGAAATTTTAGAATTTGTCCTATATCAACTTCAGATGAAGATACATAATAAATTGAGTATCTAATATTGCTTTTAAGTGCCTTTACCATTGATGTATTTTTTTATCTTAAAAAACTGTTATACAAAGATTCTTAAGTCACAAAATTAGCTCATGTGGTTGAAATTGAGCCCAGTATAGATATACACGCACATATGTATATATGTATTTGAAATACCCAGGTTAGAACTGTAATTTATTACACATATTAGTTAAAAAAAATCATCAGTATGGTTAATGCATTAAGGATCGTAGTTTTTTCAAAACAGAAAGCCCAGATTAGACTCCTGAAAGTTAGGTTTTTCAAGAGGATCCAAATGATAAAGCCACAAAAGCCAAATCACCACCTTTAGCACAAGCCCAACACTTATATTTCACCACCTCTGCCTGCTCTCTGTGCATTTCTAGGGGTGTCTAATTATCTGCTACTGAATGCTCTGAGATCAGCTCAGGTCCAGCATCTAACATACTGGTACGCCACACACACTTACAATGTAGGTGCTTCTGCTCTATTTATTGCTCTAATGATTTTATTTTTTTTTAAGTAAACAGTCTTGAAAGTTTGAGGCTTTTATGAACTGTGTTGAAGGAGTTGGCTGCAACTGCTGACAAAGAAATAGTAAAATGCTTTGTTTGCATTTATTTGGAGAGATTTCTTAATATAAATTGGTATTTGGAGTTATACCACTATAACTATTCATAAAAGCCACTCGGATGGTGGCTACAGTATTGTAGTTCATGCTACAGTACTGTAATTCAATTTCTTGTTCATCCTGCATATTGTTTAGTTCAAGATCGTGTGCCTACATAATATATGAAGCACGGACAACAGCGCAAGTTTTTGCAAGTATGAAGGAAGACTTTTTTTCCAATAACAACATTGAAAAGACTGAACAATAGCAAAATCATGCACACTGAAGTTGTGTTAAAGCAGTAAGCCTTTGGTATCTAAACATTATTTTTATTCCTCTTTGCAAATAGAGATGTCATGACTGAAGTGATGATACTTTTTATAAGTAACATTTCATAGTCACAAAGATACTGACTCCTAGTTGTAGATACTGCCAGGTCTAAGTTTATTTTAACTGTAGTATTAATGCATGGGTACATATGGAGAGGCAGAGGAAAAGAAAGGCACACAGATAAAGAAAATACCTACCCATAAGCGACTCCTGCTACAGTACACTTCTTAAATTGCATGACGTTGCATGTCAGGGTACCCGTTTTGTCAGAAAATATGTATTTGACCTAAATGAATGATAAAATTCATTATATGTTAACATTCAGCAGTTATTTACATATCTAGCACAATTCACTACTATCAACACACTAAGTATTTTCACCAGTTATGCAAACTTCATTGTTTATAGAAAAAAACCCAAACCTGTACATAAACAGGGCAGATGACAGTACTCATTTCCAAACATATCCATCAACTCAGATGTCAGGAAGCTTAAGCCTGCTTCAGCACATGGTGATATACTTAACTATCCCTCACTGTACGTATTGCTGAAATGCAAGAAACTAGTGAAGAACATCCATGGCCTTGCTAGTAAAGTATTCCATTTTTGACAGAAAGCAAAATGGTAAGAGAAATATATGCATTTCTAAACTCATCTTTTTGACACAGGAATATCTTCTTAAAGCCAAAGCATTAGGAAGAACCCAACAGTTCAGGAATGCCAAGTTGCAGGAACAGAAGAAATATATTCCTGAATATGCACACTATCATAGTGTATATACAGAGACTAAATTTTTGTACAACAGACATCCTTAATGCTCAGATTCCTCTGATTTTGTAACTTTAATGATACACTTCAATCTTCTGTGGTTACCACATGCATGTTGATATATAAAGCAGTGTTTGTTCATTTAATACTGGTTTCAAAAATTTAACTCCCACACACTGCAAAGTGTTTTTAAAAATATCCAACAAGATGAATAGAAATATGCAAAGACTAAGGCAAGAATGTAAGTTTTTTTGAAATAAATCCTCACATTATTTTAATAATTTAATTGTAAAACTACATTTATAATTTCAATACACAGAGCTAGAACCAGTAATTTTTTCTCTACCTGTCCAAGTTCTTCATTGAGATTGGAAGTACGAGCCATCGCAGCAGTGTCCGTAGGTTCATAGTGCATGTCTATGTCCTACACATAAAGAAAAAGTATATATATATATATATTTTTAGAAATTGGTCTTTCATAACTTATTACAAAACATCTAGTACATAAATACAAAAGGTAAGTGTAGAAGAGCAGCCAAATATGAATACAAGTTATCTACTTATGATTATTTCAACATGGGAAGCCACAGACACAGTCAGATCACTTCCAAGAGTTCCCAGAAGAAACTAGACAGCCTCTTCAAAACGAAAAAATCTAAACGATCCTCTGAGATTTCACTCCGATTATTTCCAGTGATCTGTATTATTGAAACACTGTTGTACCCATGCATCTAAAATAGATTTAGGAACAAGCAGAAATACTACATTGTTACACTTAAGAAAGAAGTCAGTCTTATCTGTTTATATTGTATGCCTAACCCGTCATTTCTAAATAGTAAGATGAATATACCTTGAGATAAAAACATGAAGATAAATTTAAGAGTACACAACAAATGTAAGGTACATTATAAGTGGTAGGGTTATTTCATGGTTGGGTTTTTTCTTTACTTGTTAAACCAGTTAAAATCAGAGTTTACTTTTAAATACAGTAAAAGATTACAACATTGTGAAGTACGGCAATGTAGTGCAACAGATTGCAGTTGACCAATTTCTCTATACCAATATGACATGCACACACAGAGAGATAATGTTTAAGATAAATGTCCAGAGTCCCAGATTAAGATAAATTAAAGACTACTAATCCCTCATAACATGAAATGGGGCATGGGATAGGACCGAAGTTAAAAAGGTCCCTTGGATTTGTTGTATAAATAATTGCCAATATATACATTCAAAATAGGCAAGTTTTTGTTGCATATTTATTTTAGAATACAGAACATAGAGGAAGGATTTCATCGCATTCTCTTATTTGTCAACAATTTGTTTTATAGCACAAAAGAAATGAAGACATCAACACCAGCTGACTGCTCACAAAAAGATTTAACTTTTTAAGATAAAGCATAGACTTCACCTGCTACTCCACATACACTTTTATCTATATCTGCATGACATCATATCTCACACATACACACACAAACTTATTTCACACATTTGATCATGGAATCAGATTAAAGAGTTCAGAATGGTATGAATAATTTACATTTGGAAAAAAATGGAAAAACTGAATGCATGCTATTAAAAGCACTTACATGGCTTTAAGGATAATACTTCCCCCTCCCG
>JAVJGI010000001.1:55683059-55714113 GCA_035590275.1 Ibycter americanus
TTTCAAGTATGAAAGGAACTGCTGGGGTTTCAATTACACAATAATCATTAAGAGAGACTCCTGTTGGCAAAGACTGTTTCTGCACTTAAATTTATGTATTTGCATTCCCTGATCAGAATAATTCTAAGATTTTGGATCATCATCTGCACAATACGTAGACATTTCAGTTAAGGAATGGATTACCTGTCATTCCAAGACTAACTAGATAATTTTATTCTATTAACACTAACATGAATATCACAGATGATGGAAGAAAAATAACTTTCTCTGGTTATATGCAAGTCTCCCAGAGATAAATTGGACACCTTTTCAACTATGGACCTTCTCTGGAATGCCAAAAGACCTTCTGTCCCTTCTACTAATACAAGAGTCTAGGAAGGCAGAAGTCAAAACCCTCCACTCTTAATTCTTGTACTTCTTGAAGAGCCAGGTGAATTCTAAGACTCTTCCTGTCACTTCCTGATCTCTCTCTTCGTCCCCCCCCCTTAAAAACTGTGAAGAATACACAGTCAAGTCCTTTCTATTGCAGGCCCCATTGATTCTTTTTTCCACAGGACGCTGGCTCTCAAAAGGGTATCATTCTCCAACTTGGCACAGGAATTTATCCTCAGGGGTCTGTTACTGGGAAGACAATCAGAAGAGAACTGGGATTGCAGTCAGTGGGATTTGTCTCTAGTAGAACTGGTATACAGACCAAGGAGATGAAAACAGCAAAACAACCAGGGGCATAGAAAGTCCAGATCAGCCAGGTGTAATGCTACTGGTCCTCAACACTGTGATCACCCCTGACTCTCTAATGAGGTTACAGAGCTCTCAGGTCTCTATTTCCTGGCCTCAGCCTTCTCAAAACTGGTCCAACTCATCTAATTCTTCTTGTATGCTATGTAACTAATGACTCCTCAGCAACACATTTGGGTTGTATTCAGTAAGGGATGTCCTCAATGGGGAAATACCCGAAAGCATACTTTCCTGCCAGGGCTGTCAAAGGTATAATAAGAGCCAGTAATTTCTTAGACACATTTGAAAGCTTATATACCAAAGCGTTTTTCTTAACAAGCATAATTCACTCTTATTCAAAATTTTCTTAACAATGTCTTCAGGAAAATGCTTACTTTAGATGTGGATAACCAATACCTGCCCTTGTTTTTAACTTGCTCACCCTTGTCCTCTGAGCCATCGTCTAATCGTAATTTCAGATTTGTCCAGGCTAAAGAACTTTTCTCCTGTCTCCAGCTAATTGCCTTCATTGACTAAAACGAAGCTGACACGCTTCTATATATTCATGAGCATAACAGACAGCTGTGCACTTTGGAGATAAGAGTTAACTCACTGAAAAGCTGAGGATACCAAGAAAACCCTTCCAGCCTCTTTTAGTCCACAAATTTACCCCAAAGGCAAAATACCTGTAGTGGAGTTCTACGTTTTTGAATACTGAGTATCCAGAAGAAAAAAAAGAGAACGTTTGGGTATTTTTACTTGCTCTCCCACAAAGGGAAAAAGAAAAGACTGAAAATGTCAACCAAATAACTCATTGGAGTGCCATAAATTTTTTATCTGAAGGGGAAGAAGAGGGAGATAAATTTTCAGTATCCTCTGTTGCTTTTGCAAAAATGTTAAGATGGTAGTGGATAAAGTGGAAATCATAACTGCTGGATCTACATAATCTGGTAGGAAGATTTTAAAGATCTGGATAAATAAATACCAGTTAGATGAATCTGTGCTACCTCTAATACAGGAAGAAAGAGAAGTCATCCCTGATTTTTCTGGTTGGAAATAAAGTCAGGATCCAAAAAGAGTTACTTACCTGCAATTCTTTTTCACTGAAGGTAAATATTATATTAGAGCCACACTTTTGGAACTATCCTACTACACAGGAACTATATTAGAAATATTCCAAAACTGAATTTCCCAAATGACAAATTGCTTGACCAGCAGATGGCATGCTCCTACACATTCTTGAGGCATAATAGCCATCAGCATATTCAATGCTTCTTTTTTAAATCAAATTTTAAAATTAAATAATTAGATTAAAAAGAAAAGTACGTTTTTCCCTCTAGCCAGGGAGGAAGGATGAATGTGTGGATCTATTATAACTATTACCTTCAGAGAAGAATTACAGGTAAATGTTTTTCTCTTCTTAACGACAAGTACAGTGGAATTATAATAGATCCACACTCTTGCGACTGAAAACTCCCGGAATGCATCTGTAAGAAATCAGTAAATAAAAAATGGAATATTAAGGGAAAAAATGTATTTAATAATTAGTTAGCACTATATATATGTATCTATATCTATCTCAGTCTAAAATATCACAAACATGAGTAATATTGTATATGGAGAAATAAATGCCTACCAAATAAAAAAGAAATCCTGTAAATCTTTGGGAATGAAGGACTGAACAATTCTGGATCTCATAATGAATTTTATACTCCTAACGTATCACATTTGGTTCAAACCCACAGAAGACTCCAAATATTGATATTTGGCAAGCACTTAAGTATTTTAAGAATTTTTGAAGCAGTTTTACAAGCATGTACATTGTGGTTGCACTGAGGTGGTCTATTTTTTACAGAAACATACTTTCAGTAAGCTAAAGTATTAAATGTCTTTGAGCTACCAAATTAAAAGAATTTGAGGTATATAGCAATGGACTCAGTTCCACTCTAGTCTTAGACAAACAGAAGAAAACAACAGTAAAACCAAACAGACAAGAAACTACCTCTATTCAGCTTCTACAATAGAAACTTAACAGGCAAGGAATGAGACGCTTAAGTAGTGACTTACCAGGTACCTATTCTAGAACTATTACAATTTGATTAACACTCCCTTCTATTATTAATAGCTATTGCTTTCTGAAGGTCAGCTAGTATAAAAACTCAAGTTGTACACATTAGGAGTAAGGTTTTATCCCTCTTGTTTTTTGAAATGAATAAAATCTAATAAAGAATACATCAGAAAAGATGTTTACCTCTCTAGTCTTAACAGAATAAAGACTTTACTATTCATATTTTAACTTCAGTAGTTTAACAACATATAGCTATCTACTGACAGACTGAATCTCCTGAGATCTTCTTCCTCGAATTTACATACCCATGCCCATCCAGTCTGATGTTTCCAACAAAGTCATACAGATGTCGGTTTGGGCTCTCACATTCAATTCTGCCTGAAAGTCTCATCAGGCTTTCTATGTCCTTTATGTCTGCTGTTAGTGGCAAACCCTGTAAAAAAAATCCATTTGTCATGACATTAAAATCACTTTCCAATATATAATTCTATGTATTATAAATCTGATAGTGCAAGACTGGAAAACCAGTGTCCCTATGGTAGCAAAACGGGATCACTACACTTTGTTGTCACACCACTGGATGCTACGCACAGTCAAAAAGTCACTTTGGTATCTTAAAACACCATAAAGACAGGGTCATAACCAATCACAGAGCTCAGCACCAACACCCCTGCATAGAGACAGCGCACTCAGTCAAAAACTGCTACTCCCTACCTGCCCCTGAAAGACAATACTGGCACTATCAGCTTCTTTCCGCAGGGCTAGTCCCTCATCTATCCTATGAAAACAAAACCATTACCCAAACTACTAACATTTCTACCTATTTTCCCAAAGAAAAACCCTAAAACAAAGCATAAAGCATGGCTTAGGAGTAACCATTATTTCCTTCCACTTGAATAACTGAACAAAAACTTTAATGATGCCAATAATGCACAGCTTTTTATTCAAACCACTAAACTTTCAGTCTTCTAAAACAACCATTAATGTCATAAAATGTTTTTATAAGCAATAATAGATGAAAATAATATTAGCAATATTCTCAAAAAATGAAATTCCTACCTGTCGAATTTTTAAGTTTGTCTCACCATCTAAGTTAGATGTTTCGATGTAGCACATAGCCTGTGGTTCACTATTAAGAAAAAAATAATCCTTAATTTTAAATTATAATGTCAAAATCCATGAACTTGCTGTAACCTTTTAATACCTATTTATGCCATCAGGTTTTTCTTTCTCTTATCAGATCTCCAGAACTAGAACATTTACAGCCAAATCTGTGAACAACAGCACTTTACATTTTCAGAAAAGTTTGCCAAAACCTATTTTCTTAGATGAAAAGCTGCTAAAAATGCTGTACACAGCAACAGTTTTGTATGTTTTAATATGAGATTAAGATACAGGCACAAGTATAGTGTGTCTGTAGTGCCTACTACTGTGGGCAGCAGTAGTTTAGACGTGGAAGTTTTCTTGTAAATGGTTCTCTTATAAAGAGAGTCTAAATTATGGATAACATAATACAGTTTTTGAAATATGTCCTCTTCATGCAATTTAAGACGTTTTTTTATAAATTCAAAGTTTTAAGTTTATGCAGAACATTACTACTTGAATAGTTCATCTATTTGACACATACTGATAAATGGCTGATTCCTCGCATTTAATTTTTTCAATAAAATTTTTTGGCCTGGAACATGGCAGCGATTCTGTATTTTGCAAAATACTTTTAGACTTTAAATCATATTACAACCACTATAGAACTATCAACTATGAAAAAAAAGAGATACAAAAGGACAAAATTACTTTTCTGCAAATAAACAGTAAATAAGAACAGGTCTAACAGGTCAGGGTTTCTGAACTACTCCACTCAGCTCCCATTTTCTGGGCATGAAGACAGAGCACCTATTACTTACATCTTCAATAGAAAGAAGTTTTGATCCTGTAAAGGACCAAATGAGTCATAATACCCCCTTACAACTTAAAAGAATTAAGGTTTACTCTCTACACCACTTTAAGGCTTCTAATATTTTCCTTCTTTCTAGCATGAAATGCAAGCATCGAGTGCTTTTTAAAATTCTCTTTCTTAATGCAACAGTGGCTACTGATAAGTGACTTACTTTTAGAGTGTTTGCAGGATAAAGTTAAGTAGATTATTCTAACACATTTTTGTAAAGCAAAAGCATTAAAATTTGATAAATCATTATCATAAATTGCTCTCAGGCTAGCATTTTCTTCCTGGCAAAACTTTTCTAAAAACATAAATAACTTCTATTTAGATTGTTTGGATGGAATCACCTGTACAAAACATTACAATTCTAGCATTTTTATTAGTGAATAAAAAACAAATAATATTTTTGTGAAGCACTTGTAAAACAGACTAAGGCAGCAAACACATTTGAAGTGCAACACATGCTTAATCATAATTACTGTAGCAGATAGCAGTGACCTCCAAAGTAAGTAAGTTACAGTTAGATCAAGGCAGGCCCATTGATTTGTTAGGGAAAAAAAGTGCGGTAACAATGCAGACAACAGCATAAAGCTTACGTGTCTAAGAAACATGCATTTTGTCACAATACACAAGAACAGCGCTGCTTTTGCCACTGCATGCAGCAGAGACTATGCAACATCCAAGTTTGTGCAGAGGGTCCTCTACCAGTCCTCCCAACATGAAACTATATTCTTTGCTGAAAACAGTGTATTGGTATAAACATGTATATTCTTCTTAATTTGCTCTAAGGAATTAAACATATATTTATCCTGGAGTTTTACTGTGTGTTTATGCAATGACAACTTGTTTGATAAAATTTCACGATGACAGTGTAAAAACAAAGAGGACAAACAAATTTTCATTTCTTGGAGTGTTATTGTGTATTTACACTTTTACGATCTGTACTTTTATCAACGGAACCCTTTCTAATTTTACACATGTGGGTTTTGTTGAAGAAAGGTGAACAGCAAAGCAGACTGTCAGCACAGCAGTGTTCTTCATATTTGGTATACGAGGACCCACATACACATATCCTGTGCAACTAGTTTATTCTAACCTTGATGACAGACTGATGAGATCAGCTGGGAGATGTTCCCCATTGGTCACTTTCACTACTTCCCCTACTGCCACCTACACATCCCAGTTTGAAAATGATTAGAACAGAAAAATAAGTGACAGGAAAAAAAAAAATGAACAAAACAAAACAAATGGACAAAGACAAAAAGACAGAGTTTGAAATTATTATACAAACAATACATGTTAATTAAAATGTCTGATGGCAATTTTTTCAAAATCTATTTTAATCAGGTCAGAAAGAAAGGAGCTAGGTTATTTTCATTCTTACTCAAGTGGATCGTTTTACTTTAAGGCACCAATTTTAAGCTGCAGAACACACTGACATTGTACAGTAAAAACGAAAAGCTGTTACGCTTATTTCTCAACTGACAAAGTTTCTAGCCACTCTGTACATGAATTACAAAAATAAAATCAACAACAAAATATTTTCCACCAATCCTGCTGAAAAGTCAGGTGACAAGAACCTTTTTCTATGTAGACATGCTGAAAATTATTTTGTATTTTGTTTCAGCTCTAAATTTCTATATACACTGAACTAGGAAGAACCAAATGGAATTAAGTCTCACATGTTTGTGTCCTTCCCACTGCAAGATATTCTAGTTTCCTAAAATAATGAAGATCCTCTTATTCTCCAGAAACTGCTATTGCTGGTAAAAAGAACCAAATATTGTTAGTTTGAATTAAAACCAGCCCCACAGGCTCACATTGCTATTGAGACCTAAAATGCAACTGGGCATCAATGAACACCTGGAAAGCAAAAATCAATGAGACTGTCTTCCTGGAGAATGCATGGACAGATGGAGATGAGAGGTAGAGAAGGAAAGTACATGCCAGTATGCAGGCAGAATCAGAAGTAATGCAGTAGCACCGGGTTCTCTCCTGGAAGGAGGGCTGCAACAGGACACTAGTAATATAGTTAAGAAGGAAGTTTTATCTGGAAGAAATGCCTGAACTGGGCCCAGAAAAGCAATCATGATTCAAGAAGTCCCCTTTGCAAATTGGATCCTAGAAGAAAACTTGACAGGAAAATTCAAGGTGAGTAATGGTCATAGTTGGGAGAGTGTGTTCTGACAAGGGCCGTAAAGTGAGGCTAAACAAAGAGGTAACAACAGTTCCACTGAGTCCAGCAGCAGCTAACTATTATTTCAATTTATCAACAACATGTGATGTAGGATTCCTACAGGGGGTACAAGGCTCAGAAAGAAGGCTTTTTCTGTGTGTAAACTACAACTGGAGAACATTGTGATGCAAGTGTCCTCTAAATCCACAAGGGTAAAACAGTAATGACATCTAGGCAAAGACTCAAATTTAGGAGCCTACTCAGGAAGATGATAAAGAAGCTGCTCTGAGAAGATGTAATCTGTTTTGTCTACATGACACCAGGGTTAGCATGACAGAAGCTATTATCATGCCAATAGAACAAGTGTTCTTGTTGCATGGTGTATTGACTATGAAGATCTTGGTGGAGAAGCACCAATAAAATTTATAAACGCTTCTCAAAGTGCAGAAGTAAAAGGTTTATAGAGGACATTCAATACAGAAACAGCTAAGCTACGACAAACATTAGCACTGAAGACAGACTGTGGGGAAAATTTACAGTATTATCTGGCAACTACTTTACACCTGATAATAATTTAGTAGAAGTGTTTCAGAAACAGCTACACTTAATTTTAGGATATAATGGAAGATGGAATAAACAATGTACTAGTCTATACCACAGTGTCACAGAAATGCCTAAGATCCTAACCCTATTAATTGTATGTTTTAGTGGATTAATTAATTTCAGTGGGATCAGAGAGGGTTTATACCTAATCCATAATCATACACCTAACAATGACGTTTCCACTTGTGCCAGAAAAAAAAAAGGAAATTGCATTGTGAACATAAATAAATTAAAATAAAATTAATCATATTTAAATAATCTTCATTAAAAAAATTCTTATAATATGTTGTCTATTGACCTGATCAAATAGATGTTGAAAAATGTGCATCTTCCACACGATGTGGATTTCTTAAATAAAACTGTCCAAGGAAATGATGATAAACAACCTCTGATTGTTCATGTAAAAAAAGTCACAGCATTATATGCTATAAATTAAGTCTTGCTTTCAGTGCCAAAATTATTCATATTTATTAGAGAATGAAGTTAATGTTCAGCTTATAAAGACAGTGCTAATTTGATGGTTCACATCTTATGTTCACTTTTTTCCTGATTCAACCATCAGACTGGCAACTATATCCATTAAAAACCATTTCTGTTCCCGGTAATATATCCACTTCGATTTATTTATAGGATGCAATTTATTAGGTACATATCAAAAAGCCAGCCTGGTTAAATATGGCAGTTGAGGTCAAATTTTTAGACATAGAATCAGCCTTCTTTTATATTGTATCCAACAACAAAATAACATACCAAGTTTTTCTTAGGGGTAAATTGAACACCAGTGTAAATTTAAAACTAATTGCCACAGTTTAAAGAAACACTGCCTTAAACGATAAATGCTGAATGAACAAAAGACTACATTTCCAAACAGCAGCGTTTTTGTTTATTCCTTATTTCCTTGGAGCAATCACAAATAAATAAATAAATGCAGGGTAGAGAAACCAGCCTCTACACTATAAGCATCAGTGGGCATCTCTACCTTGATGAGAGCAGTACAGTGTCAGCAGGTATATACTCTTTGCCTTTTATTATAACTACATCTCCAACATCTACCTGAAAGAAAACTGGGAATCGGTTAATGGTCTCAGACAAAATATATTATCCCTTTGTTTTAAGCACAGTAAATATTTACCTGCTGAATTGACTAGAAAGACAGTTAGAAACTCACACACTTAGAGAAGCCTACAGGTATTAGGTACTAAAAGGTCACTGGAATTCTTTGGAAATCTCTTCTTTAACAGGCCTAATCCTGACCTTCTCTATGCAGTTCTTTACTTTTGCTAGTTATTGTAAAATATTTTATTGGAAGACTGAAATTGAGTTAAAAAAGAAATTAATCTCCCCTAAGATTACAGTTCTGTTGCACCACACTATATACCTTATTCTTGCTTCTCCAAAGGTATAAACCAATTTCATCTGAACCTTGCCTCCAAATTACTGTGGGTCAAATTTTGTTCAGGCTTTCAGGTATGGAAACCAGTAAAACTAAGGGATTAGGTAAAACAGCATAACATGTAGTCCTTGAAAGTTACCTTTAACAGTCCCTTCCTAACTGATACTGCATAACAACCTTTAAAGTTCTCATGGTTTAAGCCAAAGAAGTTCAGCAAATACGTAAAGTAACCAGTTTCCAGAAAGATGTTTCTGCCTTGGCACACCAAATAATACTAAGGAACCGTATAATTTTGCCATATGCGAATACTCCCAAGTCAATCATATTATTCAAGTTATTTTTCACTGAACTTAAAGCCTACCATTTAATGTCAGTTTTGCCTGACTCATGCCATCAAAACTGACTTGACTTAAAAGTAGATTTTAAGAGACAAGTATTAACAAACAAAAAATAAAATACAAAAGATTATACATTTCCCATCTACCAGATAATTCTTTTCAATGACAATTATTTGGAGAAATAAAGCAAATATTAAATCTGCATTATGCTCTAAAGGTCACCAATATAAATACATACCTTTTCCCAGTGGACAATCTCCCATGCACCATTTCGTAGTACTGGGAAAAAAAAAACAAAACAAAGAAAACAAGAGAAAGAATTTTCCAGTTGTACAATCTAACTGCAGTATACAGATAGGTGTTATATTCCTTAAGAAAAGCCATACAGACACTGCTAATTTACACAATATTTTACAGCATGCTTGTTTCTATGAATTCAGGTCAAGCACTTCAATTATACAGCACATACTCTGTGTAACAGTTTTTGTACCATAGAATCTTATTACAAAGCCAATCAGAACATTTTACAGGGTTTGAGAATCAATTAAATCTGATATAGATTGTATTACAATGTGGTGCCTTCTAAAATATATTAGTAATTGAAATAAAAGGTTCCAAAATAAAAAAAGATGAAATTGGAGGGGGGTGTGTGTGAATTCAGGATTTTTTTCTTACTTCAAATATTGATGAAGTTCATACAAAAAAAAGATTCATAGAAAGTCACCAGCAGTCTTGTGATTCAGCTGTTGATACTGTTATTGCTATTGACATGACTGCAATGATCCTAAGGTTCTCTGATATCTCCATTAACATATTGGAAATCCCCCAAAATCAACCTGTGCCATTTAGCATAAGATTTAGTATAGATTTTCCCCATCAGTAGCAATTAACGTTGCAAGCATGCACCCCTACTCAAGTGTTAAGTATTGCTACTAAGATACAAAAACCATGCCTTGTTAGCCAGTTAATTGCCAAGACTGTGTTTTCAGAGGGTAAGAAAGGTGACTTTTTTTTTATTAGCACCAATTACAAAGCTATTGAGGATTAATGTGCAGAAATAGAATTAAATTAAAAGAAACTGTATTGCTGTGTCTCAATACTTAGCTCCATAAGATTGTTCTCTTTCACTGTCTCACAGCTTTCAAACTATCAGGATGCTTATCTGAAGTACCTGATCGGGATCCAATTCTTATGCAAGCATGTGTTGATTTCAAAAAAGTGCCTCAAAATCTGGGAACACATACGGTCTTTACATCTAAGTCTTCCTTGGGTTCTGTCCAGACTGACCCCTCTTCTCATACATCTCAGTGATTTCTGCGAGTCATTATTTAACCTGCTTAATAATTCTTTAGGAAGGGAGAAATTCTCTCACCCTTCCTTCCTCCACATTTATTAGTGCTGACATGCTCAGGGCAACGGTAAATGCAGCAGTCTGCCCTTCAGACAGTAAGCAAGCTATTTTAATGACTGTCTCACCGATCAGTTGATCATTACACAAAATCTATTTTGACAAACCATTTCCCTTCACTGGGAGAACTACAGATCCAGAGTGAGGACTGGTTGTAATACTGTCCTAAGGAACCCAAGACATTTGATAATTGTGCCACCAAGTACCTAACTCCACCCCCTTGCATCAGCAATACTGTTTGTAGGGCCACTGTACCAACCAGATGAAAGAACTGATGAGGATTGAAAATGCATCTTGCAGCAATCCAGATGACCAAGTTTCACAAATTGCTATAGCAGAATAACTACCAGTGGAGTTCTGCAGGTCTGAAATGTAAATAAGCTGCCAGAGGTGGCCAGGGGCTTCTTAAGAAGTGCTGGCTGCAGAAGCATTTGCAGCGCTGAAATACATCCTAAGGCTGTTTCACATGCAGCCAAGCTGACCTGACACAGCATTGCCCCTGCAAAGGGAAGGTCCTGTTCTGCCCTCGTCCCATGCAAAGGTGCGTGCCCTCACTGCTGCCTCTGGTGTTTGTTGGACCCTCTGTTGAGTCAGTTTAATCCACTAAATGGAAGGTCAGCTTTTCTTTCTGGATTTGTTTCCTGATGGTTTAGCTGGTTAAAACCAGCTCACAAATGGGATGACTCAGACTCATGAAAACATGCTGAGACACCTGAAATTATAAATTTTGAAGTAATCTGCATAAGCAATTTCCCACTCAATTACTTGTCAACAGTTCAGTTACACTACTACCATTGGCAAAGAATTCAAAAAACAATGCCCCCAAAACCACAATTAATAGGCTTTAAAAAATTTCTCACCTTGAGTTTGTTTCTTGTTCACCGCATTATCAGCTTTATGCCTTTTCTAAATTAAAAATGCACAGCGGTTAAAGACTTCTGTTGACATGTTGAATCTTTCACACTTACAATAACACACACATGTATTACCCCTTCCCACTCTTCAATTCAATAAACTGATTTAAAAAACATTTTAAACAGGACTATGGATTACTTGCATAGTTACGATCATCAGCAAAGTCATACCCAGTTCCAGCCTAATGACGTTGTACTAAAATGTCATCTCATGTGGCCAATTGCTATTTAAACAAGTTCCTTATGTAAGGAAGCAGGGTATTTGTGTACCAGAACTTTGTCCTTTCCTGGAACTGGGTGATGATTCTACCAGAGCAAAGATCATGGAATCATTCTTCATAGAAGTGTCTCATACAGATCTGAAGTCAAGCAATGACTGTGCAACATACCACTTCACTTCCACGTAAGTGCCCGCGGACTTCAGCAACAGTAACAAAGACAAACAGAGAAACAAACAAAATTCAACCCCCCCCGTCCTTCGCCCTGAACAGGCCATGATGTCCCTCAGTTTCAATACAGCTGTGAGTAACCTTTGACAGGAATCTTTTGATGCAGCTACGAATCACCAGCATTTTCAAGGTATAATCAAACGCAGCTACAAAAGGCTTAGGAGTCTACTTTTTAAACACAGTATTTAAGAGTAATTAATTCAGTTCTTCCTGAACAGGAACATGACTTGGAAAATTAACTTAAATAGAACTAACTGTTTCAGGTAAGCTTTTTGAATAGAGCTACAGAATTCATGCCTTTGTAATACAAAGAAAATCAGAAGCAATCTTATAAATTGAAAGAAAAAAAATAAGTCAAGCTACTTAAGAGATTTATTTCTAATAACATGCTGGCATGACTCTGAGCTTGCAGCTCTTAAAAAGCCACCTGATTGCTTTGCAAAGAGTAAATTATTATTTTTTATCAGATTTTCACAGAGTATCAGCAGATTCTCCTTTCAAAAAGATGGCTGATTTTACAGATAGATAACCTTTGATCAGTGGGAAGGCATAATAACTTTAACAAAGCAGGTGTTTATTTGCCCACAGGGAGAATCTCCTCCAGCTTGAAAAGTAACAGTTTCACGTCAGTTGCCTTCCGAGATATGATGGGTGAAAATCATTGGGAACAGCTGATAATCTAGTACTGCATGTCACAAATTTTGCTAGCACTTCTGAAGCATATACGGAAAACACATGCTGCTCATGCACAATGTCTTCTGCTAACATCTTCTGCTTGGGATTTCATTCCAGAAAAGGAAGCAGTTGGTTCTTGAGCCAGAAGTATTATTTTGGTAAGTACATTGATATCCATATGTAAGGTTCCCATTCAAAAGTTAATTAATATTGCTTTAATATTAGATGAAGGATAACCATTCCTGGAGATCTTAGATATGTCACTATGTAAAGAAACTAAGACATAATGAGAATTAAAGGTTAAGGGAAAGCACACTCAATATTTTACTATGCAGCAAGTGGTCAGCTTTCCCAGGGAAAAAGTACAGCTGTCAGTCAGCCAAATATTCCTGCACGATATAACCAACAGGCAACATTGAATGTCATACCTGTATGACTACAAAGCAATTTGTTTTATTTGGACTATTGTCTGTGAAACTCAGCTGTGCAAGTGAGAAATTAATGAAGTTACCATCAGCCCCTCCCCAGCCTTCAAATTAGCACCTATATCAGCTCCTTCATCTCAATTTAGTTTCAAGTAAGTACAGCAGGAATTAACTACATGCCGAGGCAATAAACTTAACAGAAAGAAAAATCATATCTGAATTGCCTTTAGGTATCTCGGTAATGTTTGGTAATGAGAACACTATTGTTTTAGCTGATACATGCAAAAAACACAAAACCTGTAGCCTGTCTTCCCCCCCACAGCAAACTGTGCACTTCAAGTTGCAAAAAGCAAATGGTAGAAACAAATGACACAAAAGAAAAGCAAGTGGATGAGATAATTTTAAAAAGGACACTTTGTACAGTAGCAGCAGCCTCAGTTTTATATCTGCCTAGACACCAACAGATGGTGTAAGTCTATAAGCATTAACAGCAGAATGGTTAAAAATATCTGGAAGAACATGAATTGATTTTATGGCTCTTTTTAAAAGGGATTTTGTTTATGTACAGAGAAAGCAACAAAGACATTTAAGGAGAAGCTGAGTATTGGGCAGCAAATACTAGAAATGCAAACCAGAACAAAAACATTTAACGGAAACATCATTATCTCTCGCAGGACCACTCTGTGGCCCTGGAGCTTCACACAACCCAGAGCGCCAATATATCTTGCCAACCATGCACTCACAGAGGTAACTGAGGAGATGGCTGAGTTGACTGTATCAGCAAGAAAGGCAGCATATGACCAGCCACCCTCCATTTCAGAGCTTCTTTGCAGCTCACCACTCTTCCTCTTGATCATTTATTGCAGTTTCTGTACATAGACAGTAATTCTGCTCAAACACAACAAACCTGATGCTCCCAGGAAGCATACTATTTGTGTGGAGGGAAAGACTATACTACGTACAATCCTTGCCAAAAAGCAAGAGAACAACCCACAAGGCACTCCGCCACATTATGATGTATCTAACTTCTTGTCCTTCACACAGCATATCTGCAGGACTAGAATAGAACAAGAGCAGATGAAGAAATTCTTAGCATCTAGAGTGATGTGGTAAATCATCAAGACTAATTCCTTAGATCCAAAAGACATGGAATAAAAGACTCAACTATGCCATGCAAATTAGAGAGATGGGATCTACCATATGCTTTCAGTGACGAGCAGGCAGGGAGGTACCCAGAAAACCCCAACATCTTTTGTAGGAAGTGAAACAGAGCCTAGAATTCCTTTCCCTACCCACAAAATAGAAGTAGTCAGAATGGACACTTCCATCATGACAATATCCCAGCTCTTTTAAAGTTTTCATTCAATGCAAGAAGGAAGAAAGCAAAACAACCACTACCACAAACACTGACTGGAGAGCACCAAGGAAAGCCTGGCATAGGTGGGGGCACCTGTCCAAGGACAAGTGTTCCATGTCTGTTCCTGGCCATCACGTGTCAGCATATTACACTTAGCATCAAGAGATAAAAGACTAATAGTAAATCACTTTGGGCTGGAACAATGGGAAAAATGGCAAAAGGCCTATTCCCCTTGCTGTCCACAAAACCATGCAAAGTCACAACAGTGAAACCAAGGACTTTATGGATGCGACTTTAGAAATAAGAGATTCATCAGATGCATGGACCTGGATTTTACAACTGGAGAAAATCCATTTCTAAAACTTTAAAAATGGCACATCAATGACCTGTACTCATTCATCTGAAATTTATTAAACCAGATAAATTACTATTCCAAACATACTAAAAGTGTCACATTATAATTCCAGTAGAGAGTTAAAAGACATTTTTTAGAAAGATCCAGGAATTACTTGGGCGTGAAACAAAAATCCATCCAGTTTCAGGTATGGAGGTATTCTTCTATAAAATATTAGTCTAGTATCTAATTCACAGATTGAGCTTAAATCTAGCTGACAAATATAATTAGTGGGAGTGAAGGACTCTGCTCCTGCTCATGAAGGAAGAAAAAAAATATTATTTTAACCAAATACATATTTAAAGGTTATTTGGTTTTGAAATAAGATTCCACTTGAGATGAATTCAGTAGCTTCCAAAGTCTTTTAGAGAAGCCCTCATTTGAGAAAATTGATAATATTCTGGACTTGACTGGGTTCTGTGGACTCTTTAGCTCCAGTTCACACTTTAAAAATATGCTTGTACTTTACTACTGAGAACTGTTTGACTAGATTGACTAATCTATATAATAAACGTAACAGTCACTGTTTTGCCATGTTGTTGTCACTTGTATATAAACACACTTTAAATCATAACATCATATTCTAAAGATTTCTTCTTCTGAAGTAGCTTCAGAAGCTTTCAAAAGCATCCAGAAGGCAAGAATGGTTCAGCACAGAATTATTCAACAAATTTTTCGTAAATATAATTTATGAAAAATTTGAAAGCTATTTACAAAATATTGCTATAGAATACTTACAATATCCTCTATTATCTCCTTCACTGCAGCTACAGCTAAAATAAATAAGAGAGGGACCAATGTTGTGTAACGGCCTGTTGGTGATACATCTGGTATTTGCTATTAAAAAACAAAAAGAGAGAAAAAATTTGTTTGCATTGCTGGTTGGAAACATATTTTTAATACAAGAAGCAGTACTTTCTGTGCAAATACAGACAAGGCAACTGGATTCTCTTTTAAACGTGGTGCTGATTATTTCCAAGAGAGGGTTATTGTCTTCAGTTCAAAAGCAGCTGATACAATAAAACATCTGCATTTTAAACAGCTTAGTATTCAGTGGCATTACTTTCAGAGGTTTTAGTGTTTGGAGAATATTCACCTTCCTTTTCTGTGTTTCAAATTACATTAAAATGCATATTTATAAAACACAATTAATTTTTTGGAGTTTAGATTTTTGTTAGAGTGGACATAAGTCCAAGGTATTTTTACTTCCTTACAGTTTTAACCTCTAAGAGATATTTTGTATTATACTAGTTATTATTTGACAAATTTCAAATAGCTGCTTTCTGCCAGACTATTTTAAGAAACCCATTTTTGCTAGGCAGGTATGAGCAGAGATGATGCAAGCAAATGTGTATGTAAAGTAAATGCTGAGAAAATGCACCTACTTATGGTATATACATGGATGGTTATCCATAATTATCTTTATATTGACTAGAGTTCTTAATGGCAACATTGATAGGTGAGAGGACTGCTGCCTTAACAGACTTACAATAGGCAATGCAGCACATATGACTACAACGAGATCTCTGCAAGAAAAGAGTACACTAATAAGCGGTGCCCTGATGTGGTTAGAAGACATCCTCAATTTACCATAAAATGTTTTGAAAAACAGCCAACGTTATTTATGAATTCTACAAAGTTCTTTTTGCTACCACTATATTGTGCCTCTGGAATAAAACATGATGTTATGTGTACATATGCTATGTTTCTTGGAGTAAGACCTATATAGATCTATTTTCCATGTTATTCTAGACCACATTTTTCAAGCAATTAAAAGGAAACCAGACAAAAAGCTACTGTTGGGCAAGCACCTATGTGCTGGCTACAAAGGAAAGGGATCTACCGCTTCAGCTACTCCTACCCTTTCATTCCTCCCTACGTATATGCCCAAACTCCCCCATTCCAATTACATATTATTTTCCAGGCAAAATATGAAAGCAAAAGGGGCACCACCCTGTTCCCTGGTTCCATCACCCCATATTTCTTACTCCTGCCAGTACAGTCTCACTGACAGCCTGACAGGAGATGGTGGGCTTGTAAGTCCTAACCTTCTACCTCCTAACCTTCCACACACCTGCCAGCCTGCCACCCAGTCATGCCAAGCCTCAAACAGCTTCTGAAGCCTCATACTCTGTGCCGCTAGCTTGACGTGCACAGTGGCACCACAAGAAAAGCTGCTGGACCACTGGATTAGCCCGAGATGCCAGATGGGGTCGAAAGGATATTTAGTTACAAGCCACATGTTTGCAGGCAGACAACATAATGAAATCCTGAACTTCAGATTATTTTTTTTTCCCTCTGGAAAACAGTGTAAGCTACCTGTGCAGATGTATCCTAAGAAAATGCTCCAAGCACTTACAGCAGAAGCAAAGAAACCTGAGTAAGCACAGAGGAGTCAACTCTCACTTGCTGAAACATCTGAAGTGAGGGAGGAAAAGGTACACCTGGCAGTATATGTGCCAGTATTTTAGTAATTTTTGTTTGATATGTCAATTCCTAACACAACAACCTCCACAACAGACAAATCAACACCTTCTAAAAATGAGCTAGAAATTATGCAAAAAAAGTGTTTTTATCAAACATGATTGGAATACAGAACTAGCCAATGGTAATTATCACTGCACCTGTCCGCAGTTCAATTTTCATTCACCATCAGTTGTTCCATTCATAGAATAGTATACAAAAACCCACAATCTGCTTTATCAACTTGAACTACTGCAAAATTAAAATATTCTGATATATCTGCAAAACATTATGTACTTCAAAAAAGTCTCAGTAAGCTGGGTCAGGGATAGCCCTTTACAAACACACTGAATGAAGCTACAGTGGTGGTATAGAAAAGCCTCTTCTTTCTTCTTAACCAGCATAGTTAATCAGCGGGGATGTGGGAAATAGCTGCTATAGCACTGGATTCCACTGCTGTTTTTCTTCATCTAGGCTCAACTTCAATCCTAATCAACTTCACTCTAAGCATAAATAATCACTTCTCCTCAGCTGCAATTCCTGTGCCTCAGAACAGACTATAGGACTAACGTTTATGAAGTTCAGCTTTTTAGGCAGTACTATCTATTACAAGAAATGCCAACTGCACATAACGTTTTCTGTGTATGCCAGATATTTTTTCTCCTGTCACAACAGTCTTTTTCACTTGTCAATATTTCAGCAATACTTAACCTCTTTTACACAAAAATATTTGTGTGTATTTTGTTACCTCCAAGGAGTAAAAAACCCACAAAACCAAACATTTATTAAAGGCACGTTTATACAACACAGCTATTCTGAGAGGCTAACTAGCTCGGAAAGAAGGGTACGCTAACCTTAGTATCTCTGCAGAACACTGTCTATGGTATAAATACTCTCCTAAGTTTCAAACATGAGCATATTATTGTTGATCTTACCTGGAGTAATGCAATAAAAAGAAAAAATGCATTAGCAGCTCTTCTGAACTGGGAATAAAGGAACCTTGGCAGGAATGTGATTATGTTGTACTTTGCAGTGCTGAGAAAGAGAGACAAAAACACGCGCTATTATACATTTGAAGAATTTTTTGCACTGTAATTCTTTCCCTCTCAGTTACACCAGCTTTCAAACAGAACAGAACGTTTTGTGATTTGTGTGCTAGCAAACAGATTTGTTTTGCCTAAAAGAGAAACCGAAAGACTTGTACAGAGACCGTCCTGCACAGGCGTCCATGAACTAGCTAACCCAGGGGAGCACCCGCCACCCACAGGGACTGTCACCAGCTTCCATGGTGAGGCAAGAAGTTCCCTCATCACCTCTGCCTGCTCTGCGGGAAGCAGTCAAGCTCTGCTGCCGCTCAGTTACAGGTGATATAAAGAGAAGGTAGCAGGCAAGCAGTTACAGCACTGCCGCTGAGGAAGCAGGTTGAAGCCTCAGGCCTGCAGCTCTCAGGCCCAGACAAGCACCCTACCCCGCAAGCTACGGCATACGCTGGGCAGGGAACTGCACAACGGCTCCAGTTCGGACAAAATTCTTGGCGAAAGTGGTATGACATTGTGCATAATGAGGGGGTTGCTAAATCAGGACTTGACCAGCTGTGGAGCTTCTGCACTGCATATGAGTTTGCACGATTCAATGCAAAAAAACTAACAACAGGATCAACTGAATTGAAATGGTGCATTTAAGAAATAATTACAATTATAAAAATCTAATTAAAAGGTAAAAACCTACACCCCTTCACTAAATAGAAAGTTTACTTTTTTATTTTAAACTGATAAATACTGGATATTAAGTGTAGTTTTGCTAGGCAGGAAGAACAGAACGGAGTTTATCCTAGCATAATAATCACTGCTAAGCCATCATCACAAAATGTTTGACCTCCCACCTCTCTGTCAGCTTTCTGTTTGTTTAAGAACAGAATGCTACTATGTAACGTTCTGAAACAATAACAGTGAAAATAATCATGCCAGAAACTTACAAGCAAAAGTCTTGTAAGAGTATTTTAACCCCCTTTTAAAGTCAGTAATATTTGACTGTTTTATGCAAAGTCAAAGTAATGTAAAGAGGGAATGAATGTATCCTGGAAAAAACTCAACACTGTCAAGAAACAAAGCAAAAGACAGAAAAGACAAGTTGCGTACACAAAGAAAAAGCATTATAAAGATTCTCAAGTTCATGGAAAAACCCCGTCACATTATTCTCCATGCCTGTAAAATTTCTGCATATTATCAAAGGTACCTTCAGAAAACACACCTACTTGAGACACAGGTATTTTTTTCTTCATTTACTTTGAATTTTAACAACAGAACTAAGGATGTTACCAGATCTAAACATACATTACTTCTGGGTATTTAGTGTCTGACTTAAAATTCAACAAAAACAACAAACCAACCACAACATAAATCATCAGCGGAGTCCTAAAGACTGAACTTAAAATTCAAAACTAGTTTCATAAGCAACCACAGCATCTTTGTAACTGGCTAAATGAAAAAGACAAGAGTTTCCAAAGCACAAACAATGCCATGCTCAAGTAAAGTACATCTGCATTGGCATCCAGCTACCAGAAATACATTAAAAAATGAACTGAACTTAAACTGAACTGAAAGATGAAGAAGAAATCCATATTCTAGGGACATGCTGATAGTGCAGCTGTAAAGCATCCGTACCTTCCCCACCCTGTTCTTAAAAATTCAGGTCAAGTTTGTAATTGAAACAGCTCTGCTACTCTCTTCATTTCACCTCATTCCCCCCTCCAGAGTCCAAGACTGTAATTAGTGGTGAGAGGAAACGGCAGTAGTGGAATAAACAGAATCTTTTCTTCATTTTTGCTATGGAACATGCAATGTTCTGGAATTAAATATGTGCTAACAAAAACCACTAGTTAATACCTGACATGATTATTGCAGAATTTGGTTAGCTGGGGCTGATTGATGAATATAGTTCTCAGTTCCTCTTGATCAGCTAGAGAAGTTTTCTCTGAAACATCATCTGTCTTCTCATAGCCTGTAAAAACACAGCATAATTTTCCATATAAATAGATATATACACACACACACATACACAAGATTCAAGGCATCTCATGACAAAAAAAAATAATAATCTATTGTGAATATGAACTCAATACATTCACACTTCTCACAAGTAATGATCATTTAAAAAACGAAAAAGTATATAGTCAAGATGCTTTGTAAAGCTATGACAATGAATAATAAAAGTAAAATTTACTGAATTCATGAGTACACTTAAATAGCTTGTGCAACTTCATGACAATATGAAATGAACTATTGTCAGTTGATGCACTTGAACTCAGAAGTGAGCGTACCAGGGGTGGGGTGGGCAGAAAGAGACTGGGGGAGAGAGGGAGAACCCAAACCCAAAAAAGGTCAGTCTCATCCACCTCTCTCAGGAGAGTGATCTTGAGTTAAAATCTGCAGAATTTCAGAGATTATTTCCAGTAGTGAGGTAAATATTTTAAAAGGAAGACACCAAGAGAAAAATATTAACACTATCATAAGAAAAAGGCAAGAAGTTCAGGAATATACCAGTAATACCAGAAATTCTAGGCAACATGTAATGAAAAATATAGTTATCTGGTAAATAAGCATTAAAAACTCAGAATATCTCTATGTTGTTGTCGTGGTTTAACCCCAGCCAGCAACTAAATACCACTCAGCCACTCGCCCTCCCCCACCTGCACAGTGGGATGGGGAGAATTGCAAAAAGGTAAAACACATGGGTTGAGATAAGAACAGTTTAATAATTGAAATAAAGTAAAAATAAATAAATCCTAATAACAATAATATTTGTAACAAAAAGGAGAGGGAGAGAGAGCAGAATAAAACCCAAGAAAAAAACCATCACAAAGTGATGCACAACACAATTGCTTATCACTCGCTGACCGGTGCCCAGCCAGTCCCCAAGCAGAGATCAGTGTCCCCCAGCCAACTCCTCCCCAGTTTACATACTGAGCACAATGTTCTGTGGTACGAAATATCCCTTTGGCTAGTTCTGGTCAGCTGTCCTGGCTCTGCTCCCTCCCAGCTTCTTGTGCACCTGCTCACTGGCAGAGTGTGGGAAACTGAAAATCCCTGACTTAGTATAAACATTACCTAGCAACAACCAAAACCATCAGTGCGCTATCAACATTATTCTCATCCTAAATTCAGGTCCCACGCTTTCCAATACACCTTTCTAGTCCTGTGATAGACACACACAGAGAGGTATCATTCCCTTAGTCTGTGCATGACCCCAGATCATTCAACCGTTTTGAGTTTTGCATGAAAAATTTAACATTGGTCATTGCTGAATTTAAAGCAAAGGCAAATATTTAAAGGGATATTTACTATAACCTTTATACAATTAACTGAATACCACTTAATCTTTTTTCCTGTACCACATCTGTCCAATATACACATAACACACTTTCCCCTTTGTGCTTCTTTTAAACTAGTGTTACACACACACAGCCCTATAGTATTGTAACAATTTAGAGTAGGTAAATTTAGAGCAGGTAAATTTCTTACAAAAACCTTGTGAAAATTTAACCATTAATCTCAGTGGTAGAAAAACAGTTCACCAAGATGATGCCTGAGCAATGAAATTAAACACAAAAAGCATGTGTCTAGTATAGCTATCTTAAATGAAAAAGATTAATTCTATTTATTTGCACAAATCACCTGTTCTGATAAATATTGATAGAAAATTAGTTGTCACAATTAAAACTAAGCAAACACAGAAAACTAATGATGTAAACTACCCTACAGTGACATTGACTGTATTCTTCCAGTCCTCCAGAACAGTCCCCACCCCTGACCATCATTACCTTGCAATGATAACTGAGAGTGGCCTAACAAGAGACCTGCCATCTCCCTCTACACTCACGAATGCACCTGATCAGATCCCATGGACTCATGTATTCCCAGTTTAAGTGTTCCTTAACCTGGTCCTCCTCCACCAAGTTAAGTCCTTCTTCTTGCAGATTTTCCAGTTGATATCAGGAACCTGTGGTTCCTGAAGGCTGATCTTACCAGTAGAGACCAAAGTGGAGAAGACACAACATACCGCATCCTTTTCTGCATCTTTCACCTCCAGGTTCCATGCCCCATTCAGCAGGCAGGCCCACATTTTCCACAGTCATCTTCCTGCTCTTACATCTGAAGGAGAACAAGAAGGGCTTCTACGAGCTCCTCAGCAGATTAAACCCCAAGTGGGCTCTGGCTCTGCTAGCTTACCCCATCTCTCTATGCTCCTCTTCAGTCATCTGTCCCTGTTTTCACCTCTTGTATGTTCCTTTTTTACACCTGAGTTTCGTCAGGGGCTCCTTGCTAATTCATGCAAATTCCTGATTTCTTGGTCATTGTGATGGACCAATCTTGAGCTGGAAGGACGTGATCCTTGGAAGCCAAGGCTACTAAGCATTCATTGGTTAATGGGATACCATTCCTTCAGCTGCTACAAGTTTTCTGCATGACACTACTCCCAGAGAAGTGACATCAGTATATTCTTCATTTTGTGTGCGCTTAACTTGAAAAGGTTTTGTTAGACTTACTGACATTCCCAGCAACTGTCTCCCCTAGTCAGTGAAAACTGAGCTTTGTGTATATTCTTCTATATACTATGAGGAATCTTGTACCAACCTGCATCACACCTTTCATCATGTAAAAGGGGATACCAATGTGTTCTTCTCTCTCAAGACTTTTCACTAATGTTTTTCCAACCCCTCAGCCACTACATTGATGACCAATGGGCCTAAGCAGTCTATCCAGGCTGGAGCTTGCAGAGTAAACACAGGTATGGCATAAATCAATCACCAAAGAGTTTTAAAATTATAACAATAATCCATGTGTGTATAGCTGCTTCTTAAATAAGCACCGTTCATTTTGTATGCCAAATCAGAAAGATACATAGAAATAAATATGTTAGAATGCAACTGAATACATGAGAATGTATATGCACGTCAAAGATAATTAAGGCTGTGCCTGAAAACTTAAAGCTTGTTTCTAGCATGTTCTATAAGTCCTGACAAACAGGTTATGCAAAACCCAAGTCATCCTCCAGTCCACCGGCCCACTACATAGCCTCTTACTTATTATATCCAGAATGTACATTTCAGATACTACCTTGCAAGGTCAAGTCTCCACACATTGTGCAAAGACTTAGTGGAAACTTGTAATATCATGCCGTTTGCCATTCAGAATTCACAGATTCTATTTCAGTGGGGGAAATCCCCACTACTACATTCAACCGCTGCAATTTCTCTATTTCTTTCTTTCCAACTCCCCCAATGGGAGGCACATAACACACTTCTATTCAAACTTCAGTATGTATCTCAAGAAGACCCTTCAGAGAAAGGGCAGCCAGCCTAACAGACTGGGCCCACCTGAACAGGCGCCCACACAATACTCCTGACTCAAGGAACCACACAGGTATACGTGGCAGACTAAGCAGGCAATTTCCCATTCCTTGTCATAACCCCTCCTTGGAGTGACAACCATTATACAACTGGCTACAAACAACCTCCAGCACACAATTCCATAAACGTACATACTTATAACACAACTGGATACAGCTACATCTTTAAGAAAATTAGGTTTTCAGTCAAGCTTCAGGTGCACATCCAGTCACATGTTTGTACCCGACTGAGTCCTAATCCATCACATGGTGAGCTCACCTTCATTCTGGGTATAGGACATTTAAAGTCTAGTTGCTTGATGAAGGAGCAAACACGAAATACAGCTCCTGTCAGAGCACTTGGATGGAAAATTTGGAAACTATTGTGCCAACAGTACCAACAAAGCCTGACTAAGTTCAGGAAATAAGAAAAGAGTTTACACGTTTGTGGAATGTACTACTTTAATTTTAAAGCATTCATTTAAAAACTTATGCCAGTATAAGCCTTGAACACTGACCGTGACAGAGTTAAAGCAAACGTTAGCAGGCATTAAACATTATATATTACCTGTTCATTACACAAACTGCCAAACTATAGACATTTATTTTCATATATCAGTATTACAGCATTTATTTGTTCTCCTTTAATCAAAATGACAGCCAAAAGGTGCTGAGGAGCTTCATAAACATTCACCGCCTTACTTCCTAGTACCTTGAATTCACTCCTCCCCCCCCCCAATTTTCACTTAAAAAGCAATCTTAGGAGTTAAGTTCTGAGCCTCACACATAGCCCTTTATACTCTGCAGCTTCAGTAAAACCAGCTCTACTACCCTAGGTGCATTATACTACCCTGAAAGCTTTAGAAGTTACACGTCCTTCACCTCCCTGCCTAAACTTTATAATACATTCACTAGTGTACACAGACTTAACTGACACACAAAGCTCAGTATCAAGGAGACAGAGTTTTTCTTCCCTGTTTGTGTGTTTGTCTGTATGTGTATACACGTACACAAAAATATCTAGAAACTTATGCATTACATCTCAAACCTTTTAAGGGCTACCCTTCCATGAAATTTTAAAAACCCCAACTATAAGCTAGAGCTTAACTGCTGACTAACCTAAGATAAGGTCTGACACATCCATGCACCATGTGTACATAAAGTTCACCACTTTGCAACAAAGAAGCTACTAAGTGCTATATTCTTCCTCAAGAAGTGAGGATCCATTAACATCAAACCAATTTGTATGAACTCAGCCTGTTCATCAAATAAGCAGAAGCTGGCCTGTTATAAAAATATTGTCTACAAGTAACTGCAGGAACAAATAAAAACATGCCCATACTTAACAACAGAAGTGAAATATTACCAGATCATCTCTTGGAGAAAGTAGTTATATTTTTGATAAAAGTGTGTTTGAAAGGATGCATTTAACACATAGCAAGAATTAAAGAGTTGGTTGCCCTTCTGTAACTCATTAGAAGGTTCCAAGACAACAGAAAAGCGCTGACACAAACATTTAGAAAGTTGACAAACAAAAAGATATAAAACCCTAATGTATAGAAACCAGACAGGACGAATAAAAATTCCACAACACATGCAGAGACAACAGAAAAGCATCAGCTGTTAAAAATTCTGATTATGAAACATCAGTGTGAAGAATAAAAGTAAGAACTTCAGATGAAACAATCATTCTAATATCTTTTTTTTTTTTAAAGAAATTGTAGTTATTGCTGTGTTACAGGTGTTAAACTGATGTCCACCTAACTCACTTCTTGTTTGTTCACTGCACTAAGCTTTCAGAAAAGCATTGTTCCAGGGCTTAAAATTAAAAGTAGCATCACCCTTTTTGGCCTAAATGCCACAACAAGTTCTGAAATACCTCTCAGTAATGATTTTGAAGTCTTGTATCTAGCAAGAATAAACCAGTAATTACCACACTTCAGACAGGAACTGTGATGCTGTACTAGTAAGACCTGCCATTCAGAAAGAAGAACAAATATATTCCAAGACTCTTCTTACTCTGCTGTGGCTTGCAACATTGCTGATATTTAACCAGAGTTGAGCTGACATTTATCCACAGCTGAATTACCAAGCAGATCCTAAGACATACATTCTTACATGGCCACACTGACAGAAAAGCATCTGACTTGAAAATCAGCACTTTGAAAAGAATAATAGGAAATGCCAACACATCATACTACTCGCACAACTTATTATGCGCAAATGGCAAGTTTCAAAACTAATTTCTCTTAATATTCAGAATCACACTTTCTGATAATATCGTTTGATTATTGTTATTTTATGTCAATACAGGGCCAAATCCAATAAAAATATGTGCTTCAATATCAAAGGACTGCAACTGTTGCCCTAATCAAAAAGTTCATTTACGAAGCTGTTGTATAAACTAGAACGACTGTATGTAACATTTTGTTCTGTGCTCTGAAAGTTATTTGCTAGCAGAACACAGAATTTGGAAATTGTTGATGGATAACCACAAAGCACCACAAGTTTCATTCGAAGTCACTCAATAAATAACCAAGGCTTTGGTTCAGGATTTCCTACAACCTGTTCAAAATTAAAGAATGGAAGTAAATTATATGCAAGAGTAGGAAAAAGCAAGAAAAAAATTGGAGACACAATTGCTATCAGTTCTGAGAATATGCAGACTGGGTAGTTACTTCCCAGAGTACAAGCTGTAACTGAAAAAAACAAAAGTAATCGCAAAATGTTTGGTTTTGCACAGAATACATGTTTTCAGTTTTGCCAGCAAAAATAACATCAACAACAAAGCCCAAATAAACATGTAACCAACGAAACAAACAAAAAAGCCCCCAAATGACCAGCTTGAGCTTTCTCCAACAAGAGAACCCATTGAAGACCATATTTTGCTTCCAAAATATAACCAACTCTGTTCCAACACATAATATTTGCAGGGACTCTTCCTAAACCAGTTTTGATTAAAAAGTTTCTGAATTAGTAAAACAACAACAATAAATTCTAAAGAGTAAACACTGTCCAAATATTTTCCATAGATCAAATTTTTCCTTTAGGTAGGGTAGTTAAAAGTTTAGTCTCATTTTCATTACAAGAAATGGACAAAGGTAAATACGGATAGACTGCAATATGGAAAGAAATGGAGGGAAAGAAAAAAATCACCAGAAGGATTTCAGTGCACTTCCCTTAATCATTAAAAATGTCTTCTTTATTCTCAAAGCACAGCATTCAAAAACTTTGAAAGTTGGTGCTGTAGCCAAGAACCTCTTTCATGATTAAGTGTTGTGGCTTAACCTGGAAGGCAGCTAAACACCACACAGCCATTCACTCACTCCCCCGCAGTGGGAACAGATTCAGAAAAAAGGTAAAACTTGTGCATTGAAATAAAGACAGCTTAATAGGACAGAAAGGAAGGGAAAATAGTAATAATGATAAAAAGAATATACAAAACAAGTGATGCACAATGCAATTGCTCACTGCCCGCTGACTGATGCCCAGCCAGTCCCCAAGCAGTGATTGACAGCCTCCAGCCAACTCCCTCCAGTGTTATTGTTCAGCATGACGTTACACGATATGGAATATCCCTCTGGTTAATGATGTTACATGATATGGAATATCCCTTTGGTTAATTTGGGTCTGCTTCCCTGGCTGTGTCCCCTCCCAGCTTCTTGTGCATCCCCAGCCTACTTGGCTAGCAGGGTAGTAGGAGAAGCTGAAGAGTCCTTGACTTTGTGTAAGCACTGCTCAGCAACAATTAAAACATCAGTGTGCTATCAATATTATTCTCATCCTAAATCCAAAACACAGCACTATACCAACTACTAGGAATAAAATTAACTCTATTCCAGCTGAAACCAGGACAGTAAGTCTGCTTGCTCACATTTCGAAAGAATGCAGCACAGTCTGAAAAGAGTATCATTAGGAAAAGGATGGTGCCTTCAGGAGTTGTCATACCACTATGATAGATTTTCAATGACAGAACAGGCAGTAGGAACCTGACCCATCAGTCTGTCCTTCTCAGGAGTCAGAGCACAGAAGGGAATTGAAATTACCTACTTGAATAGGCTGGTACCACTGAGATGGCCAAGCCCGTGCTTGAACTGTGCAAGAACTGGCCAAGTTTTTCCCCATTGTGAAGCACTAGGATCTCAACAAAACAGACTTGGCAGAAAGACAGACACAAGTGACTATAATGAGCACTACATATAGTAAAATGCTATATAGTCCTATAGTCCATGAGCAGAAACACCTAAGGATATATTAGGCATTATAAAAACAGATGGTCTGCTGAAGACAACCTGATGACTACTACAGAATTTCAAAACACTTTCCCTCTTGGAAGTCATCTCATCTTGCAGAAGTTCAGCTTCACCTAGTTCTCATACAGGCACTTACCTCCACTAATACGAAGAATGAGCTATTACCTACTGTTGTTGGTAGGCGGTATCATGGCACCTCAAATCTCTGCCTATTCTCGACAATCTAATATAGTTCACTGAACTCTATGAACATATGGAGGAAAAGCATTAATGCTTCAGTCTTCAGAGAACCCTGATAAGAATTGCCAACCACAAATCCACTCTCCCAGAGTCTCTCAAAAGAAATAAAATGCTTCAAATGACTCCATTTCGTATTGTTTAATAGATGCATATATTAACTGTGCTGCTATATATAGCTAAAACAACCACAGTTAACTACTGTATTTAATAAAGTGAGATGTAGGCTACACTAAAAGATTTCCCACGTGTTTTGCAACTGCAGAATACACGACACCAATGCTACTTCCACAGCACCAAATGTCTCAAGCCCAGGTACAATTCTGAATGAAGGTTACTGCTGGCAAAAACACATGGAGTGATTTCCTAAGTTTGTTTAGGAGGGCCATATCTTTCATGCCTTGAGCAAGACTTTATTGATACACATACCACTTCAGAACTGTAGCATTTCCTAGGCTTATGGTGAACTGCAGGTGTTCTTTGCAACAGGAATAATAGGCACAAAAATCTATTAAAAAAAAAAAAAAAAAGAAGCATGACCATGCCTGGTTATCGTTCATCAACCATGAAGAGCGCAAGAACCTGCAGAGGTTTGGAAGAACACCAGAAAACCAGTAGCTCTTATTTAACCAAATTATTTTCTCTATGCAGGTTACATGCTGTCTTATAGGCATTAAAAAACGTACAATTTTTATTTTGTAATAATCTACAGACTGTAGTGTCAATTCTTCTGTGCAACTGTCGAACAATTCTTAAGAATGATACATGTGCGCATTGTTCTGACAGTTTGGACTTAAGTTTATTTCATCCAAGCACAACAGTTGATTTTGTCTAATAACATACTATCTCTTCACGTCAGAGAAAGCTCAGTTCTAAGATGATGTCAAGACAGTCCAGCCTGATAAGGTAGTTCATGATCCATGGAAAATGGTCTCTGAAGCAGAAATTACTTGCTGCAGTCACAGGAGAAAAAAATGAGGTTTTAATCCCACTGATACAATACAAAAATTCTAGAATAAGGGAAGTAATATTAAGCTTGTTGATCAGATCCTCACAAGTCTTGGGCTTCTCTAAGGAATGTTCCATGCCATAACAGCACTTGTGAAGCTGCTGTTTGTGACTACAGCATTACCATTGACTTCCAAAGAACACAGAGGGACCCTGCCAGTAACAACTTTGCACTGTAGGTAAGGCTTCAATGGAGGTCTCTGAAGGCATGTCACATTGCACAGTAGTTATCAAAGAAACCTGTGTGATGGCCAGAGCTAGGGTATTGCAGTTGCTTTATGTCACTCTCAATGTCATAACGCATGTTATGTCTGTCAGGGACGAGACCCATGTTGCAGAACTCTAAAGTTCTCTTTTTTTGAAAATAGTAACATTTACTTACAAAGAACTGTTTAGAAACACCAGCCATACAGTCCATAATGTGTGGCCTAACTAGACTTGGAAGCCACTTATCTCAAAAAGAGAGAAGTAAGTATGAGACTCACTGTCATTGGTTTCATTGTGAATGAAGCGAGTATAAATAAATTGAACTGAAAATAATTAAAATGAACTAGTAGGCATCACATTAAGATTAGGAAAACAGTAGCAGTTTTTAAATTATTTTTGAGTAATACTATATATAGGATAATACAAGTCAATAACTCCACTGCTATCACGAAAAACTATCATGTCATTTTCTAAAAGTTAGGTTTCTTAAAATAAGTTTCGTACCTATTTTCAGTCCTAAAGAAAGTATTTTTGAGAAGCCTCTTAAAACCCTGTATTCAACTGTTTTACAGTCATCCAATCTTGAACACTATTCAAATGAGCTAGATGTTTGTGTTTTTTTTTTCCTTTTACTGCATCTACACATCTTAGATTGACATTCACCTTTAGGGAACATCACATTTGTTCATTTAATAACCGTTAAGGTTCCTGTAATTAGATAATTTTAAAGACAGCATAAATTTTCCCGATTTATCTGTGCTAAGCTTGCAGTGAAAACCAACTGTCTGGAAAAAGAATAACTGGAAAGGAACAGAAATTGAGCACTGAAAATCTGGACATCTAACTAGCCCCATTACACGCATCTACTAATCACTGTGGGTATAGCAGCACGCCTGCTCTGGTTGTTAAATGCACTTCAAAAGTGTCCCTGGAAGGATGTACCTTCTTCCTTTATGCTTAGAAAGATGCATTCTTCTATTTCTTGGCCAGCTAACATTTCCTAGGTAGAGGCAGAGCCAGACCTCCTACAAACCTACTTTTGGCAGAAGAAAGCATGTAACGAGGGAGAAACAGAAAAGAGCATCAAGATAACAGCCTACTTCCAATCTATGCTTCTTCCTGCTCTTCCTAGCACAAACAAATAAAATATAATTTGTTTGGAAGGAGGAAGAAAGAGAGGGAGGAAGTTTCTACCTCCCTATACGGCCAAACAAAGCCAAAAAAATTATCAACCAGATGTAATGGTTTCAGTGTGAAAACTTTCAGACAAAGGGATAAATCCTGCGTACCTGCCGGGGGAAGCATGCGTCAGTCATCACAGTGCCGCTGCCCGCGCTACCTGCGGCAGCTGGAGACCATAAGCTGTCCCAACAGACCGCTTGCTTTGGTATCGCCGATTTCAGGTTTTACTTTTGCATGCAGTAAATACTGTATTAATACGATTTCGCTGCAGTGATGCTTTTTGCAAAGGCGGCTCTTGACATGTTGTCATCTGCAGGCTGAGCAACCCTGAGCCGCCGCTCGGCACAAAGCACCAGCGCGGTGCGAGGCTGTCAGGCACCCTCCCCGCCTGACAAAGGCGGCGGATCTCTGCCGACCCCCGTACCCTGGCGGGCCGCACACAGCCCAGGTACGCCGGGCCC
>JAVJGI010000001.1:55715351-55822631 GCA_035590275.1 Ibycter americanus
AGCAGGCCCGGCGGGGCAGGATGCGGGGCAGGCTGCGGGGCAGGCCGGGCTCCGTTACGTGCCGAGGGCCCTCCCTCGGCCTCCTGGGCAGCCTCGGGAGGTGCGAATGAGGCGAAGGGCGCGGTGGGGGGCGGGCGGCGCTGACCCGGGGAGGGAATTTGAAACGTTGCTCTAAAGCCCTCGTTCAGGGGAGCGAGGGTGGGTGCTGTGCCTCTCAGTTTGACAGGCATCCTTCAAGCTCTGGCCCAGCTTTTTATTTTTAACCTCGTAAGTCAGAGTGCCGCAGTTTGACAGCCCTGAGTCAGTGTGAATCCAGGCTCCCCTTCTGTGTGGGCTGGTGGGAAGGAGGTCCCAGCCGCAGATGCCTCAGGCTGAAGCAGCGGCGGCAATTTTGCTTCCAGACTGTTAAGGTGACACTGGGTGCCAGCAACAGGCTGAGCAGTGTCTCTCTGGCATGTTGTACCCATGTCTTGGTAAAAACAGCCACAGTGAAAACGGGATGGAGAAGAAAATAGGAAAAATGATAGGATTTGAACGTAGCTTTTCTTAGCATAATTATGTTTTGCATCCATTTCAGTCAGGCATAAAGCATACTGACTGCCTGGAAGATGATGGAAGTTATGAAATAGAATAAAGCTACTATTGTCCCACAAATCTTGAGAGGATTTGAGGCTGACGTGTACACTAAAGGCCACCATTGTGTCCTCCAGAAAGTGCATAACAGTCAGATTATGGATGTGGTATTGCTGGTGATTTCTTTACAGGGCATACATACATGCTGTGAGAAAGTAACATACATATAGTCTTTCTTAGCAGCAACAGAGTCACTCCCTTTGTTTGATAAAATTATATAAATTTAATCTCTGTAAATTGATCAGGAAGCACTTTATTTATGGAGAAAAGTGAACGAAGAATTTGTTTTTCTTAAATGCTGAGCTCAGATACCAGGAAAGTATCTTTGCCTTTGCTTCTTTTGCTTTTGTGAAGCAAAAGCCTTTGCTTCACAGAAGGCTGCATTGGGAAATAAATGCAGCTTTTATTTTTTTCAAGCCATGGGCCAGAAAACCTGCTAGAGATAACTCTTCAAAAGAGAATGCTCTTCTGCATCATCCTATGCAGCAGTCTGTGTGGGTTGTTTGTGTTTTTGTGTTTGTTGGGGTTTTTTTTCTGAACCAGAAACAAAGACTGTAGAAAGAGCTCTCTTTATGCTTTTTTACTGGAAAAACAAAATGCCTGGAAATAACATGCAGTTTTAAAAAATACCCAGTGTATGTCAGTCAGCCGTGGGCAGAGGCTTGGCTGATGCAAGTTAATTTCTGTACGAAACAGCTTTTAGTTTTCTGTTGAGATTCCACTGAAGCCTGACTGAAGCAGTCATTTAGGAGACTCAACATATATATATAAAACCCTTCCAGCATAAATAGGGCCATTTCGTGAAAAAGAATCTTGTGTGGGTGTTTTTTTGCAATTCATAGCAGCTACACTATTGTTAAAATGCTGCAAACAGACTGTGAAACTCACTATACATGCCAGTCAACATGCATTTTCCCCCAAATCACTGCAATGCTGGGGAAAAATAGGATTGTAACTTAAATCCACTTTTAAATCCCATTTTATGGCTGAACTTTTTTTTGGCTGTAAGATCCCTGGCAAGTGGTGCTTATTACTGATACCTTTGGGTGATTGGAATTTACCCACTTGAGTACAGAAAATATTAAAACAGTGCAGCCAAGTGCTATTTAAAATTGTGAACAGTTATTTTACAAACAAGGCCACTATCCACATCACAAAACAGCACAGCAACAAAGTTAGTAGCATTATTCTTGGTATACTTTTGTGTACTCTGACTTGTGAATGCTTAATATCTCAAAAAAATTTAAAAAAAAAAGCCTCTTTTGAATTTATTGTATGAATAATATTTTAAAAAATGTAAGGAATAAGGTTCTATTAAATCTTGCCATCACTTAAGAAATTCTTGGTTTCCAGTTTTTATCATATAAAGCCTTAATGGTAAACACATTTAACCATTTAATTACACAACACAGTTCATCCAGTTGTCATCCAAATGTAGGAAGTTCAACCGTTACATTTTGTAACAGTCCCCATCCACTTGCAAAATTACTCCAGGAGAAGCCCAGTAGCCTCTGTCCTTTCTCCCTTCCCCCCACAAGATCTGCCAGCAGGACCAGCTGGCCCTTTTATTTATTTCTTTCCTTTGGAAAACAAGTATATGAGCTCCCCATCCCTTCACCTCTTCTATGGTAAATATAGCCAGTGTCACTCAAGCAGTTTCCATCTCCACACACCACCACTCTCGTTTTGATATAAACAGGTCAGAAAAGGCTTCTGCAGCTTTTTAAGCTCTAGAGTATGCTCAGTTTACACACTTGAGAGTATGCTCTATATTTAAGGAATCCAATATTTGTCTCTGGATCATCACTTGTTTGGAATGTGCATGACAGGGCTGCAGAACGGAAGCAAGCCAGTCAGCTTTCCAGCAAAGGTGTAAATTAAACAGTATGTCTATATTACATTTTAAAGATTAGATGATGCTCTAGATTTAGCTTACTCTTTGATTTCAATGTGTATTTTGAAATATGTGGAAGCTCTGGTGGAACTGGTAGCAATTTAATAGCATTAATTTGTTAGCGGACACTACAAGAGGACAGAGACTTCATTTTTTAAATATACACAGAAAAATTGCATATCCACAAAAAAGAAAAAGTTATTTCAGATGGAGGAAAAGCCTTGCAATGACAGCTGAAATGCTGAGCTAGTAAAAGAAAATTGCAAAAGGTCTTGGTTACAAGTCTATTTGTATGTCAAAAATATCACACGTACTACTTCATAGCTTTATGGATTAGACTGAGCTATGATGAGGCAGTCTTTATCTTACCAGTTCATCTCTAATGGACTGCAGTGGTATAGACTGCTTAACCCAACTAAATCTGTTCTTGCAAATGATATAAACACTTATTTTATTAGAACGCTAAAGACAGAAGTTTCCATTTTTTGTGGTATACCAACTGTCCACTGTAGTAGCGTCCCGGAGTAAGAAGTACTCTCTTCAAAATGAATGCGTGTATAAGCAGGGGAAACGACATCTGCAGGCTTGAAGTTTTCACAAACTTCATATATATAGAAATTTAATCTAGATTTTTCCTGTAATGCTATTAATGTATATGAAGTGGTGCAATTTTCCTTGGTGATATACTGTCAGAAAACAGGTGGCCAGGTTTCATACAATAGTGGAAGGGAAAATTAAAACTGTAACTGCTGCTGGTTTTCCAGAGTTGTCTGGAAAAGATTTCTGGCAAATGTCTTTTTCTGCTTCATAAGGTACTGCAGTAACTGGAGGCTGTGCAATTAATCTCAAACTCTCATAATATTTTAACCAATACCTTTTTAGTTTAATATATAAAATACTCCCATAGCATGGGAAATTTCCATTGAAATTTTATGGGTAGCTACATCTAAAACTTAAAAAGGTACAGGGAAGCCACCATTTTAGCTCAGATGAGCCTATACTTTGCCTGTCAGCTAGGAGACTATGTATGCTTGAAGGAGCAAAAGCACATTCTTGCTTTCTTTACCTTCTTTGACCCTCTGAAAGGATAACACTTGTAGGCTTTGTGTACAGAATTTTAAATCCATTGTGCGTATGTCTAAGCATAAGCTTCTGCTATCTATTCTGTAAGCAGATCAGATAAAGTGCTTTGAAATTCTACCTGAAGCCATTAAAATGGTGACAAGGTATTTTATTCATGAAAGTATATGTTAACTCATTGTCATTTTCTAAACTTTAAAATCTCTCATGTTAGGTTTGTTTAATCTTCTCAGATAAATATATCTCCAAAGCAAGTTTATTTAAATTATATGACTTTTTTTTTTGCTGATATTTCAAGTACTCCCAGTGAAATTCCTGACAGTTATCTGTGTGGTTTAACAGAAACAAACAAATCTTTTCTTTGGCCAAATGTGACATTAAATACATCAACTAGCTTATGCTCTGTAAGCCAGCAAAGTCTGTACAATGTTCACATGTACTTATCAATATCTTGCTGCAAGATATGAAGAATTATTTCTCTTCTACTTGCTGTTGTTTATGTAATGATGCTTTGCCCTTAACTGTTCTGTACGCCATCCTTCTGGCTTAAAAATAGATCACCTGTGGAAACAGGCTGTGGAGTTTTCATTACAGAATGTGTTTAATCTGTACAAACCAGTGTAAATTTGTGTTGTGTGTATCCTTTATGATTAGGAAAGAGAAAACTTCTCCTTCCCTGAGGCAAGACATGCTAATAAAAGAAACCTCAGCCCCCTGAGTTGGATATTTAAACATATAGAACATACCACAAAACACATCAGATAATTCAATCTTTATTTATAGAAACTCGTGAAGGCATTCCTGTTAGTTTCTCACTCTGCTGCTATAGCAGTGTCTGAGTGCATAAGCAAAGCACAGGAAAGCCAAAACCCGCAGACAAACAGGAACAAAGCAGATCCAGAGTGTAACAAATAGAGGATACAGCTATACATCCTTTTCTTTGTAGACCCAGCTCTACACCTGTGCCTAAATGTCATTTACTCAAATTTCCTTTGTCCACTTAGATTCACATTCAGGGCAGTGGAGGAAAAAGACTTAGGGATACATAATTCCATAGCATAGACCCAAACTCACAGTTGCTTGCAATGGAAATCTGCCAGGACAAGTTCTCTGGTGTGCATTCTGTAATGCCCTGTGGCAGCATCAAATGGCCCACACCAGGCATGCTAGTTCCTGGAAAGACATGTTCTCACGTGCCAAAAGGAACTGTGGTAGCTGGAAGCAGCCAGCCTACAGATGTCCACAATGGTGCAATGCAGTTCTTGGTCTGTTTTGTAGCTCAGCCTTGGAAGGACAGTACAGATGCTATTAAACGTGCCATCAGGAACATTCTTTCTGGTCAACAAAAGTGAATGTATCAGTACCTCTTGAAATCCACCTCATTATTCTTTTCTTAGAAGGTGGTGGGCATCATGGGCATCATATCTTTTTTTTTACATGTGGAGGGAAAGGAAGTTATTCTTTATCTTTCCCCAAAATAAGCTTTCCCATAACTCAATTTGCGCATAAGAATGACGGGATGAGTATATATATATAGAGAGAGGCTAAGTCAGATAAGATCCTTGGGGACCCCTGCTGTCTTGATTGTGCCATATACTTCTATAGGAGTTGTCACACATCCAAATTCTCAGCTTTGGAAGCTTTCTTTTATCTTTTGAACAGATTTTAGGGTAACATTAGGACATAGCAAGAGATGCATGTGTGAGGATTGCATATTTATTCGTACTATTACCTTTACAGGTATGTGAACAAGTGAGATACCTATATTCTTTTCATGAGTGTGCCAAGGGACCTTGTTGTGTGACCTTGGATAAATACTTCCTGATTGCTTTAATTCCATTTCTTTGAGGTTTGAGCTGTTTGCAGGAAAGTTTCTCGCTTGATAGTCAAGTAGTGCCTGGCCTCAGTAACAGTGTTTAGCCTTTCACAGGAGGTGTTCAATACCACGCAAGGCTGAGCTGAAATGACCATCACCTAGGGCTTCCATGGTCTTAGGTAGTGGATATAGGTCCACAGCAGAGACGGTTTCTTACAGGATTGCCAGTACGTAGCTGCTGTACCCACAGGACCTTGTGTGCTACAACCGGGTAAACAGGAAGAGCAGGCAGCTAAAGGAGAGCTTGAAAGTCCAGGTCTGTATGTCACTCTCTTGATAGTCACTCACAGCTGTAGAAAAAATGAAGAGGAAGAACATCATGTCCGAAACAAAAGCTCTGCCAGAAAACAAGGCAAAGATTTGAACTCTTGCCAGACTGCTTGGCGTTCAAAGTGGGTTCAAGGCTATCGTAGCATTCTGCAGGCATCGCTTGATGTTTGCGAAGCTGCGACAAAAACAGAAGCACCCATTGCTCAGCAGACAGAAACCGAAACAGTCGTGCTGGTAGTTTCAGTATAGTATTGTGGTAAGTAGATTTATCACACAAGGAACATGGCACAGGAGCAAGTATTGTTGGCACATAAAGAAAACGGATCAGGAAGAGCGTGGCCAAACAGATGGCCTTTTTGTGACTAATCACACGCTTATGCAAATACTAGATTAAAACCATAGAAGATAAACAAAATGCAGATGTTTTTATTAGATTGGATTCTTCTGTGAGGGCAAACCATGTAAGAAAAATGCTAAAAAGGTAATAACAAGTGGCATGCACAGGTCTTAATTTTACAGCATGACCATTGAATGCTGCTCTTCAGTGATTACTTTCACTTCAGGAGATTGGTACATATTTAAGTTATATGGCTTTACATTGATATCAGTAGTATAATTCGCTGTTGCTTTCCGCTATTTTATGTTGGCTTTAACACTTCCAATTTTAAAGATGTTATGACGCTAAACATGGAGTAACTGGATGGCGAATGAGGCACCTGAAGTTGAATTTAAAACAGCTGCAGATACTTTTCCAATAGCATTGTTAAAATATTCATATCCAATTAGATACATGTTTCTGGGAGAAGGAGGAGGGAGAACAGGGAGAACCTCTGTCAAAATAAATGTCTTCAGTTTTTCCAGGCAGTCAGTTACAAAAAGCACTTGTAAGAGATTTAAATATCTGTCATAGATACCACCAGGAGCTATGGTAGCAGGAATATTCAAATGTTAGTAAGAGAAGGAAATCATAAACAAAAAAATGCATCATCAGAAAAAGCAATATAGTGCAAGAGTCAACTCCGTGTTTTGAAGACAGCGAGCAGGTGTCACTGTCTGTAGTAGTAGGGCAGTACAATGGGCACTGTCTGTTGACCCATGGTGTAGCAGATTTGAGCTTGGAAACAGATCTCCGTGCCTTCTTGTCTCTCCCTGATTTCACTACACCCAAATAAGAGCAGACAGCCTTATAAGAGGGAGAAAATCGTGTGTGCTGGGGGATTCCTATGTTAAATGTTAAGTGATCATTTAGTTGAGATGAGAAACTGCAGAGCCTTTGCAGACACACAGGTGATCTGCCGGATTGTCAGAGGAATGCTTTATGACATTGCTTAGAAGAACCTGAAAATAAAGTCAACTGAAACTGGGCGAGTCATGACTCTGAACACCTGAGCTTGCAGATTCTCAGCACAGTCAGCATTTGACAGCCAAATCTCTGAAGGTTACACAGTTTGCCAGAACTACAGGGAGAGAGCAGGATGCCCTTCTGTAATAGTGTCTTCCCCAATATCAAAAAGGCTATTGCTAGATTAACATTCAACCAAGAAAAAAATTAAATTTCCTCTGCTTTTCAGTGTCATTTCTGGAGACGACTGTGCCAAGGAGGATGAAACGTGATTGCGACATTGAGGACTGAAGTCAGGAAGTAGTTGTGGGTAGGGAAGATAGGAGTAAGGGAACACGGCAAATCAGAGGAAGAGAGGTCTGGTCTGGGGGTTAAAACAGTGGATAAAGTTTAGGACATCAAGAAGCTCATGCTTTCTGCAGACTCATGGAAAAACATCTGGTGTCTGACACTGGGGTGGGTGCGTGTCCTAGTCCTTGGTTAAGAGTCTCAGCTCTTGGGCAGTTTGGGTAATGAATAAATGTCTAACAACTCTGGCAAATGGTAAGGCTTGAAACTTGTGACTGTCAGGATACTCATGAATTTTACTGCGCACTTCAGCAAGCGATGCCAGGAAGATGTTAGCTCATCTGCAGAAGAATAACTTTGACAAGAAAGACATCAGATGCTTTAGGTTTAAATCGAATAGATTTAATGAAAAGTGAAAACAACCTGCATGATGCATTTTTTTATCTTTGGTTCTGGAATGCTTTTGGAAATGTAGGAAGTTTTACTGCAATGGTTACAGAGCCAGTTTGTAGAAGTCACAGCATTCTGGCTGCCTGTTGGACCTTACAGGCTCTAATGCACACATGAAACACTGCCCAGTTTAGACTTTGATCACAAACCACTTTTCTTAGTTCCCAAAGAAGTTTCGTTTTCATATTGCTTTTGTGAGAACTTTCTTTGGACATCTTCCACATCCTTTAGCAAAAACAAAAGCTGAGGAAGAAATCCTGGACATACTGAACATGACAGTCCTTTTTGCTATTGACCTTAGGAGTGCAAGACTACTGCTCAGGTTTTTTTCAGTAGTTTTAAACTCATCACATTACTGTCTAGTCAGTAAAACAAACAAAAAACCTGCTTCTGACTAAAAAACAGTGCCAAATGATGTTATTCTATAAATCAGTATTATTCCACAGTGATCTGACCTATTGCATTATCCATTTTCTTTCTGCCCTCTCTAGAGCAAGGTAATGTGGGACAATGAAAAGAAAAGATGAAGGCCAGAAAGACATTCTCATGTAATCTTAAAGAGACTGTAATGACTAAATGAAGAATGTAGTTATGTATAGCCTATGTTGGATGTACATGACATGGTATTTTACTTTCTGACACAGTAAAGTCTGTCTTCAACATTCATTTAGCTCTGCAGTATCACAGTGAAGAGAGCTATAAGACTATCTAGATAGAAAGGCAGCCATAACACATTTTAAAAAGGTTATTCTGATGTATGTTGTCTCAGAAGCTTTTGAATGTAAGGAACTAAAACATCCCACCTTCAGTTTAACAGTACCCATTTGTTTGCACACACTGGATCTAGTGTATACCTAGTTGCCCACAGGTAATATTTACCATTATAGAACAACATTATTTTGATCTCTCTATCTGTGTGATAGACTGATCTGTAGTGTTGATGTATTTGTAAGCATTTACAATGCATATTCTCTTTTATGTAGGTGATAAATACAGATAAATCTGGGGAATGAGGTCATTGCCTGTGTACGCAAAACCTTGCAACACTGGGCTCTTATGAAATATTCTAACCATGTGCATTTATGAAATATAGTTTTCTTAAAGAGCGTACTCAGCTAATGCTTTGCATGACCTTTAAACAAAATAATGTCCTTCTGCTGGGTTCATTGCAAAATGAAAGCATGCAGCATGGTAGGAGTCTCTGGAAAGCTTTGAGTCGTTCTAATATAGATCGAGTGAATGTAACATGACAGATGCCCATTCTTCTGTGTTAGGGAGGTGAGAATTCATGTTTTATTTTTGAGATGTTTGACATGCCAAAAAATATCTATCAGTCTGGGCAATCAGCAGTGTAACAAATGATTTAGCTCATTCTCCTCTCCTCCCTTTTTATTTATGTATCTTCACACTAACAATTATGTACTGTTCTATTTCTGCTTTTCAGAAACGTAACTTGTTACATGATTAGTCTGTTAAATCTCTGTGTGCACGTCCTCTATTTGTTTGTATCTCAATAGTCCAGATTCATTCCAGATATACTCAGATAAAGGCAGTGGGCTGAAATCAAATGAAATGAGCACTGACTGGCAAGTGAAAGGTTAGAAAGGTGTGCAAGGAGCCAGGCATATCTCTTCCATTAGTCCAAAGCAATGCCTCCTATCTGACTGGGTGACTTGACAGAAAGATGATCACATTTCTTACTTACTGAGCACTTAGGACAAGTGGCTGTACTTTATGTACCTATCCCCAGGTGTAGCAGGCTGTCTGCTCTAAATCTGAATTTAGCTGAGTGTGTCAGTTTAACGTATAAGACCTTAGAGGTAAAGATGGGCTTAATGTTTCTGTACAGATGGCATCACTCAAGGGTGGAAGCTTAGCAGAGTTCTTGGCATTGAAGCTGAAAATGTCAAGCATTATCTGTGTCTATGCTTATGATAACTCTTCCCCAGAACTCAGAAATTGTAGCTTTTATAATAGTGTTGGGAATATGTAAGATGTTTTCCGATCCTCTGCAGAGGATCAGAAAGCTAAACTCCTCCTCCAGCTAAACTCCTGACCAGATTTCTGGTATCACATGGGACCTATTTTCTTCTGTAATATGAATATGCAGTTTTTCATCAGGACCTCTAAGAGTTCCCATGGAAATTAATGGTCCTCAGTGGGTCTGCAGAGGGTTTTTACCAGGACCAAGGAAGTGGGATTTTTTTTTGTCATCAACAAGGAAATGTTTCTTGTTGTTTTGTTTTTTACTATGAGCAAGGAAGTGGTTTGGTTGTTTTGTTTTGTTTTGGTTTGGTCTGTTTTTTTTACCATGAGCTAGGAAATGTTGGTTTTTTACCTTAAGGTAGGAATTAAATCTTTTTTGATGGGAAGCAAGCAGTTCCAAACTTCTGCAAGTAGAATTTCCCCATCTTCTGCAGTGTTTTTCTGTATAAGTTCTGAAAAGATCACAAAACTTGTGAAGGGCATATTGTGTGCATTATGCCTTCAGGATATGTATGCTCTGCATCTAAATTTCATTGATACTTTCCCATCACCTACATTGAATGGCTTCTGTGTTGTAGAGATACTAAGGCTATAGCCACAGTGCAACATCTCTGAGTCAGAGCCTAATGGCATTACAAGGTCTGCAACAGCTGCTGCAGAGATATATCTGTGACTCATCTGAAATCCTACTATGAATAAAGCACTAATCCAGCATCATAGCCTATTCTGCTGGCCAAAGAAAAATGCTAAATATAAATAAATCTGTAACAGAATGCAAATACAAGGGAAGGTTGGTAAGATTTCAGAGGAGTCAGAAAGCTCTATTATCCCAAAAAAAGAACATTGAAGGGGAAGCGAAAAAAGCATTTCTCTTAAGTGTTCCATTTTCATTTCTCTTTTAGTTCTCTAGAGATACTAACATCTATTTAGACACCATGAGACTAATCTAATAGAGAAAAGGATCATAAAATGTAGATTACCAATTGAAATCACTATTACATCAGAAATACAGAACAGTATTCACAGTGGGTGAAGTTTAACTAGTTCATCTAATGTCAGCTGCAAAAGCTCCATCAGCTTCAGTTATGCCAGTTTTCATTTTGTATCTCTTACCAAGCTGTTTTGATGCATGCTAGGTTATAAAGATTAGCATCCTCTAAGCAAAAAATAAAATAAAATAAAATAAAATAATTAAAAAAAATTGCTTTATACATTCTTTTAATTCTCAGACATTAGCCTGCTGAAAAGGAAGCTATTCTTACTCAGAGAAATACTTGCTGTAAACTTAGGTCCAGAGAGATCACTCTGACTGTCACTTTTCCCTGCAGTGCTCTGGAGTAAACTGGATTCAGTGTTACTGAATGTAAAGATCAGAATTAATAGAACCGAATGCAGTTTGTGCAATGTCTCAATTCCAATAAGCTTAGCTGTGGCTTTAAAACCCACTGAGATGGTAATCTATTTATATTTCAGCAATACCAGGCACAGCTGCAGTGTGCTTAGGACCCAGAGAACTGAGTGGTCTTGAACCAGATGGAACTCTATGCAAACCTGATTTAAGGGGAAAGTATGGTTTACCAAAGATAAATAGGAGAAAAACAGGAAGCAAAATGGTAATTTGCTAAACTGGATGCTTTTCTGGGGAAGGGGAGGGAGAAAAGTAAAGGTGCTTTACCCTCCGTTATGGAAGAGCAGCATGCATCCCACTGAGAGCATCCCCTTTTTATTTGCTTGTTTTCTTCACTAAGGTAGAAAGCAGACATGAATTTAGCTCCAGATAATGCCTCTCATTTCCTGCAGTGATTTCCAGAGTTGTCTCTTAACCAGTAGAATGTACCTGATAATAGCTTTTGGTAACATTTAAGAAATTCTTAGTTTAGAACAAATGAATAGTATTGCTCACTTTTCATTTTTCTCTAGTTAAGGGGCAAACATAGAAAACTAAAACAAGTTTTAAAAATAACAGTCTATAAAATTATGTATTATTTTACAGCCATACTAAGCATTTCCTGTATACTTATGGAGAACCATTTTAGTTGTGGAGATGAGTTGACTCTGATGACTGGCAACGTTGAATCATCATTCAACGTGCAGAGATCAAACACGAACTGCAACGGGCTCGTAACTCAAAACAATGACTCAGCACCCAGCACACGATCTTTGCCTTACTTTCCTTTCCCAAAGAAAATGTTTTGATGAAAAGAAACTGATTCCTTTTTTCCTATAGGGAGGGAACAGAGAGGAACAGTAACCCGCTCAGGTTCCTGTGGGCTCCCTCCCCTGCTCTCAGTTCCCTGTGAGTGAGGCCAGTAGCTCAATCCCAGCACTTTCGCTCTTATTGCCTTCCTCTTCCTGATCGGAACTGCCTGTTGCCACCTGGAAAGAAAACTGTAGCCTGTGCTAGGGTGTCAAATACATTTGGGCAGTATGATCAGAGGCCACCCATGGAAAGCAAAGATGCAGGCCCAGTCTAAAAAGGGGAAACTCTCTGAAAGAGTTGTGCAAATGCACTGTGTGGCACAAGTGTGCGGGCCAGTGCAGAGCTCCCATGCTTCAAGAAATGTGCTTTGCTTGCACCAGGCTGAGACAGAGGCTGCGGAAGCTGGATGCCTTTTTTAATGCCTGAAGCATCAGGATAAAACCAAGGAGATGCATACACTAATTGGATCCTCACTGATTGAACAAGAATGTTATCTTTGCTTGGCTTTGCAATTAAATCATTCTGGGGATGTTGTCACTGAAAAAGCACGTGTTAGAAGATGGGTTTGACAGGTAATGAGATTCGTATTATTAGTTGAAGTCCCTGCCTTTGCACACACAGTTGAGAGTAAAAGGAGTCGTGAGTTTATCCTTACAATCTCTGACCCAAACAACAACTTCAGCATGCTTCTTTCTGTAAAAAGAGAGTTTGATTTTAGGCTTGTGCATGAAAATCCTCTGTTCCTATGGAATACAAATGGCCAATTGTAATTCTGCACCATTTTTGAAAATAATATAAACTGCAAGAGAAAAAGAAAAAAAATCTTAGCTGGCAACAGTCATCTTATTATTGATATTCCATACATAATGGTGGCACCGAAGAAAAAAGCAATCATGAGTGGTCATTTATGAAACTGAAGCAGGACATTAATTCATAGCATAATGGGGAGTACTGGGAACCCCATGAGATACTGGTAATCACTTTTACAGGAATTAGTATAGAAAGATCATTCATTCTCCATTCTGTAGTGCTTCTGAATTATTCAGTTAATCCTGTCTGGGGAGATAAATGCTGCATGCTATAGGAGCACATGCTGTGGTATTTATTAATTTAGGTTAATGTTTGACAGGCTTCGGATTTGCTTTTCCAGAATGCCAGATAATATTGGTTTAGTTTCTGTATTTTGCTTCTTAACATTGAGTTTACAAGAACCACCCTCATCTGTGTTTCTACTTGACAAGTTTTCTGAAATGAATCAATTAAAAAAATGTTCGATGTTTTAAAAATCTATTGTAGACATTCTGTCTCAGATATTAACAGTATCTGTCAGCCACCAAATGAACACAGCTTATGTGGACTCTTTTCATGCCTTGGAACACTTTCATTAGGTTTTAAACTTCATTCTTAATCTAGGTCTAATGTCAACAGTGATGTAAAGTTCAAACTGATATGTGTTTATGAACTGATAAAAATCCATACATTTGATAAACAGTCTGGCAAAGTACTGAATGAATCCTCGTTATCTATTTGGGTGAAGAAAGTTTGGCTGATTTTAAAGTGCTTGCTGGAGTACCATGCAGTGCCTTATGGCACAGGTTACTGCTACCTTGCGCCCTGTCTCAGGGCTGCAGTCCTCAAAGCTCAATGTACTTGGCATTCTTTTTAAAACAGTCCATGTATTTTGTAGATGACCCATTTTGGTACTTCTTTCACCATGAAATACTTAGTATATTGGCCCAAAGCCACTACATATATGGTTAAAGTGAAGACGTCACTGCTCTGGGAAGTGCCTTTCTTAATAAAATTGTGCCTTGATTACACTGGTAGCAAAAGGGATGCGGTGAAGGGCTTATACTACATACTGAAATAAGACATGCCCTTTACCTGATGCGATTTTTCCTTTTGCAGTCCTTTACTCTATCCCTGCAGCTGGCAGCTGAGTGGCCAAAGACCAACCTTGCTATGCTGGGAGCTCCTCTGTTTCACTGCCGCGCTGCGATCGCGCTGCCCGAGTGCGGCCGCAGCGGGCCAAGCAAGCATGTTTGTCAGCTGTGTGCTAGGATCCAGAGTTAGCATGCTGACAAAAAGCCCGGTAGTTTTCCTAAGCACTTGCCTTCTAGGCAAAAAGCTGGCTTTTTCTCCCTCCTCCTAGAAATATCTCCCGTTCTCAGTCTGTGCTTCATTTGTCATCATCCTCTTGTAAAAAGACGTGAGGATTGTTTGACCTGACACAAACCTTGCCTCTTCGACAGCAAGGCAAGTTGTCTGAAAGAGTCTCGGCCAAAAACATTTTTCTGATGGCATCACAATGTAAATGCACTTGATTATCCTGAAAATATATGGGAGAGGAGGCATATTTCTATTTCCCATACATTCTGCCACAGATTTAACCATGTAAGAGTATTCAGTATCTAACTGACAATCAACCTGCAAATAAAATAAGTGAAAAAATAGGATATGTGCAAGAATCTGTTTTTGTGATCAGAGATTACTCTTGTATTAATAGAAGACCAACACAGTGTCCGCACAGCCCCTGTGCCGGGGGCAGCCGCGTGGGCGGTTGAGCTGCCGTCCCCAGTGAGCGCCGCACAGGCACCAGAGCAGTCCCTGCCCTGCCCAGCCTCCCCGGCCCCGTTTACAGACTCACGTCTGCCTAGAAAGCTTTTTTGTCCCAAAAAGGGCAAAGTCTGAACCCTCAAAATAGGGTATAAAATGGCTTTTGTGTGTATGTGTATGTGCATGCGTGTGTGTGTGACACATGGGAGATACAGGCTTGTATTTCTTTATGAAAACAGAGAAAGAAATAATTGCAGGTCATTTTGGGTGTCCAGGTCCTGGGTACGTTAATCGTTAGAGGAAAAAGACAAAAGGATATGGAACTTCAAATATAAAGTACTGTTATCAGATATATATTTTGTTAGAATTACGAAGTTACCATTCTCTGAGCTGTATCTACGGCTGTGATATTATAATTATACATTATTCTCTGGAAATTCTTATTTCTGTGGAGAGAGGAAGGGAATCATGGATACTTTAATACAGCGATAGTTTTACTCTTGTGTTTCCAAGTAGGTCTTGAATTCTACTCCTGGGTTTTACATCATCATAATTCCACTTTGACCTGAATCTTCCTTGCATACTTTGATTTTATGACACCATTAAGTTTATTTGGCAGTGGAGTTATCTTCATTCTAATTACTTTCCTTGTCTGTGTTTGTTGTTTGTGTCTGTCAGTGAGACAGAGACTAGAATGAATAAAAAACTGCAAAAGTCCTAGTATTTGCTTACTGTCTTGTTTTGTTTAGCAGCTCTCAGCTGTGAAACATGGTGGCGATCAGCGTTGGACCTGGCTGGAAAAACTCTGAGTTACCAGTTAGGTGACACATTAACAGAAAGAACTACTGAACTACTTTAAGAACGCAAGAATGCAAGACTGCACAGGATCCAGCTTCACTAACCTTATAATTTAGGAAATTCAGGTCAAATTTGATTTTCCATAGAAGGACTGAAATATTCTTAGGCTTTTTCCTACTTGATTATTTCTTCCTCACCAGAACACCAGTATCTTGCTGAATGTGTGCTTTTTAAAGGAATGCATCGCTTCAATTACCTTTCTTTGGCTTTTCCTCCCATCCCTGAGTGATATTGAATGCATCCCTTATATAAAACATTTTTAACAAATGTTAATCATGCATTTTCTAACCTTGCCAAATTCTTATTTATCTGTGGTTTCCTTTTTTATCTGCTGTTGTTTGGTGGTTAAGTTCAATTAGCTCAACTTATGAAATACTTTTCAAATTATTTCTTCTAGCAGGGATAATAATTCATCCAGATAAGCTTTCTTTTGTAAATTAGAAGATAGTAAAGACATTTGATTCTCGCTTAATAGTAAAAGATAAGGCGGTTTTGTTCTTTGTCACTCCAGGCCACGTGTTCCAACACAATGGTAACTCCTATCTTCTTTTTTTAAGAAAACATTTTTTTCCATCCCTTCTCCTAGAACACAGGAGAAAAGCTGGTCAAATGAGTCAGTTGTTTTGCTAGAGCTATTGATTCTGCTTCCTTTTCGGACGACACATTTGAATGTTTATATAATGTTGTAACTTTTTTTTTTTTCTTATTTCCAGGAGCCATTTCATATGAGAACTTTTCTTTGCTCTGCAAAATAATTTGCTTTTCATCAGTTTCTTCTTTCTAGAAATATAGTTACACACTAGACCAAATGAGGGAAAAAAACCCGAAGAAAAGACAATGGTAAGTGAAAAATGAAAGCCTCAGTCTAGAAATTCAGGATCCCGCTGAACTTCAACAGTAATGATTTTACCTGATCTCCTGGCTTTGCCTACCTTGTCTTTATGGCCTGAGAAGCTAAGATAGTAGGATAACATTCATCTGTGTCTCAAACATAATGGTAGTAGCCATGACACTGATGTTCAGCTGTACTTTAAGCCTTTTTTTTTTTTTTTAAACCAGCTGCTAAATGACCTTAGAAAAGCAATGTCCAGAAAGGACTGGGAACTTGATTGAGTCAAGATTAACTGACCAAACCCTGCACTCAGCAGTTCCAGTTTGAAATATTTGCTGCTTCCTACCCTGCCTCCTACCCTGCCTCCCCCATTTCCCCCTCTTGCTCTTAACATTTCAAAACCTTTGAGCATCTAACATAAACAATTATGGATAGACATCGTAAAAACTAAATCTGAGATTTTCTCCTTCCTTTGCTTTTTTAAAAATAAATTCTTTTGCACTCCTGTTCTTTAAAGTGTCCAGCAGATGATTATTTCACTGTCTTGAATTTTGAAAGGGAATAGGGTATAATTTAAATTCTATTGTACATTGTTCTATCAAGAGATATTCCAATTTATATTTTAATTGGACAGTTGGCAGTGTAAAATAAGAAAAGAAAAAATGCTTTTAGATAAGTTTTAAAAAATCTGATTAAATTGGTTTTGTAATTGTGGTTTTGTAACTGCTTATGTGTCATGAGATGAGGGTAATATTAAACCGAGTCTTCTATTTTTGGCTGCCTAGTTTCTAAAAATACAGGAAAGTTTCCTGACGATATGACAAAGAATTGCAGTTACATTTTAATGCTACCTCTGAAAATATGTGGGTTGATTTTTTGGTGGTTTTTTATTATTATTATTATTTATTTATTTGCATTAGGAAAGGTCTTGCTACAATGCACTGCTTTCACAGATAGATGGTAAGCATATGTGATACAGAAGGTGTTCTATTGGTATTGCTGATGCCCAGCAGTACAGGAAGAAAGCAGAAGCAGACACTGTGCATTACACAGGCTCCTCTGGGATTAGAAAAGAAACATTTCACTCAACTGCCAACAATGTCACAGGGGCAGATTCCTAGTGCTTGCTATAGAAGTGATGAGCCTTCTTCATTCTTTAGGGCTTATTTTGTTTTCTGGGGGAGTGGTGAAACTTGGCTTTGGTGTCCAAACTTCCCCCAGCCTCTGCACATGCAAACACTGGACATGTCTCCACTGTGGAGATAATTTGAATGAGTTTTCTCTTGGGTTAAATCAACACAGGTTGAACTGTCTACATTGAAAATTATATTTGAGCCTTTGTATCCTTCTTCCTGATGGAGTGACTACTACTGATGGTATAAACTCTGGGGACCAGTCCATGACTCTCCTCATTGCAGTCTGTTTCTCTGATAGGTCCTGCATAGGGAATAGAGGGAGTTGAAATTGTTTTGGCTGTAGTCCCATTCTTTCGCTTCCTTTAATTCTTTTCTCTGTGGTATCCCACATTCAGAAGCATGGTTAAAGATTATTTTTTTTTAATTCAGAGCAATTTTGGTAGTTCTCATTCATTGAAGTTGTTCCTTATATCTGGAAGATGGCAAATCTGCTTGAATTAGTTCTTGAGGGGATAATACATTTCTGTAACAATGATAACTAGAAAAACTGGAAGAACTTCTGGTTTTGTTTCCCTGTTTTGCCAATAGACTGGGTCAGCACAAAGGAAACAGACACCTATCTGAAGAAGTGAGTTTATCTTCATTTACATTTAAAGCAATAGAATAGTAAGTGAAATAAATAGTAAGTGAAATAATACATCAAGAATAAAACAAGACAAGGTCATGCACTTAATCACTACTGCATAGAACAGACTATAGTGGTTAAAGGTACGTCACCATTTGCCTTGATACTTTACCATCATCCAGATCTGCAATTGCTGGGGAGCCCCAGTCGCAGCAAGGATTTGGAGAGCCTGTCCCGGCAATCGGGAGGTCCTATGCAGGGCATCCCCTCGCAGGTGAGGGCTCCAAAGTCGCTGTAAGAGGGTCCAGCCTTTACACTGTTGAATGAACAAGCTCACCTAATTTCAAATATGGAAACATCTGGTTTCACTCTCCTCTTAGATCCCACCAAAACTTGGCCAGGGCTCAGGGAGGAACCAAAGGAGTCTCCCTTATCTACTTGATTTTAACTACCAGTTTGCAAACAAGGCCATATATCTGTTTTCATAGCCTTGACTACCTGCCTCTAAGCAAGGAAGGATGCACTATATCTTCACTAGATTATATTCTGTCTAAGATACATCTTTCACCAATGATCATGCATATTTTGATAATGATTGGATACTAAAATAAATAGATAAACAAACAAATATATATATATATATATAACATTTGGTTGGTGAGTTAATCTAGAGGTCACCTTTGGCTCGGGGCCAGTTGCTCAGGCCTCAGTACTTCAGTCCCTCACTTTTTGTTGGAAGAGCCTTTTCCCTTGCTGTTTGCCTTAGTTTTTGCTACAGGCTCTAATGAGAACAGAGACCATGATGTGCTAGGAGCTCTCAGTCACTCAGAAATTGAGGATTATACAGGTTGGGTTCACAGTGATACCACCCTCTCTTCTGAGCCAGCAATAATGTCTATCACATTCAATTCAATAGTTAACGTTCAAAACAGTAGAATCATGTGTGTAATTTTTCCATTTCAGTCAATAAGCACAGCTGCTACAAGCTCAGTCTTCTGAATTGCTTTTACTTTCTAGATTAGCTGTTTCATTCTAACCACCCAGTTATTCTTTCTTGGCATCACACTCAAACTTCCTCTGTCTCCTCTTCCCTGAAGAGACTTATATTTAGATATTAAATTAATGTTAAGTAAGGAATAATTTGAAATGTCTAGGAAATTAAATTTTAAACACTGATCTAAGCTATTCCCTCTATGTCAGATATTACCCACATTACTCGAAGCAGTTCTGTGCCATCTCGCATCATGCACCACCACAGATTACTGGGTTGAATGCATGGTCATTAAAGACAGGGTGATGGGAGAGACAATAATTCCCCGTAGTGGTTTTTACATCTGTCAGCTTACTGGCCAAAATGACACAGGAACTGCGCTCCACTCTGCAGAAAGACACGGACTAATATGGGTCCGTGGTCACCCTTGTGTTACTACCCGTGGTATTCCAGCTACTTCTTTTCTCAATATCCACAATCAGCGTGCAACTTTAGGCCTCATATTGTTTGTTCTCATGTACTTATTTTCCTCGTAGATATTATGAAATCCACACCTGTAGACATGATTTTTGGAGACAAGATCAAATATGAAACAAAGCTTCCCATAACAGGTAATGCTGGAGGCTGACGAGAGGGACAGAATGTAGCAAGCCTTTTATCGCTGCAAGGGCTAGAAAAACTTGTGTTACAGCAATGTTATCACCAATCACCATACTACACAGTGTTTCATTACTCAGTTATTGGTTTTTCATTCTTAGAGTACTGCTGCACCATTTCATGTAAATACAGGTGTGTTTCTCCAGAGCAGCTGCTGTTAAAACCTCACCTTGTTTTACCGTGCTCCCTGTTTATCAACAAGGTGACAGTAAAGTAAAGATTTAGGGTACCCTTATGTTTCTCCTCCTGTTATTTCCTTGGGAGGAGAAGTTATAATTGCAGCGCTGTGGCTGTGGGTGTGTTGTAGGGAGAGGGTTTGATCCAGCCAAAGGGCAGGGAAAAGCACTCCCATTAACCTGACCCTGACCTAAAGTGCAGTTCTTCAAGCAACTCGGCAGGAACACCTAAGCAAAAGAGGTGGCACGCCTTCCTTAAGTTAGACTACTTATCTATTTTAGCTATTTAGGATAGCTATTTTTCATTTGTGTTTGGCAGCACAAAGCTACAGCTAGGTTTTACCAGAGGAAAACAGAGCCCTGAGTAGCCAGTGCGAAGGAATTGTACCAGTCAATACACGTCACTGCGAAGGAATATGCCACCTTGCTAAGGTAATGTGCAATAATATCCACTGCACTAGTTTGATAAGGTCTTTATTTCAAGGTTAATTCTCTAGTTTCAGACTAAAGGTCATCCAAGGCTGTCAAACAATGATCTGAGACCTTTAAATACAGCTATATCCTCAGGATGCTCTGCTGTTTAATTTGTAAGTTAGAATTCCACTTTTGCCTCAGTTTATTTCCATACCTCTACTCTAATCGCACTGAGACAACCTGTGCTTGCAGGGGTCCACAAAAAGACCAAGATCTGGGAATTTTTGTAGCTGCAGAGTGTAAACTCCTTTAGAGGCCTAAAGAAATTAATCAATGGCAGAAGGCTGACTACTTTAAATCATCATGCTTTTTCTTTTTTCCTGTTTACTAGGTCAACAGAAGGAATAAAAAATTACTGCGGGATGTAAATGTTTCCAAGACTTTCTAAAGAGTCAGCACAGGTCTACATTTGCTGTATACTCTGGAAAGCTGATCTCGGTCAAACATTCTGTTAGCCTGGAGTAGATTAAACAAGTGCATTACTGTAAACTGCGTTTGCTTCTGAACAATTCAGCTTTTGCAATTTCTAGCTATAGTTGTCTAAAATAGAGGCTGTCCAGGGCAGGCTCCTTTTGCTATGCTGGTGGTCAGAAACATGCACTGTGAGATTCTTAGAGAAAGCTTTACCTCTTCACTTTCAGTTACTCCTGTCTTTTAGGAAGATAGTCATGAACTTTGTTTTATTCTGATTCAGACTTTCAGAAAAACTTGACATGTGATTGGGAGCAGTTTACTTTCAGAATGTTGTGAGGAGCAGAACTTTTCCTCAGAGTGCATCCTAAAGAGGTGGGCTTCAGCCTCAGGCAGAAGCATCCTGGCACAGCTCAGGAAAGCAAAAGGGCACACTGGAAATTGTGCAAAACCAGCATCCCTAAGCGCTGGGGGTTGTGAACTTCCTGATGGACAAAATACAAGAGTGCTGTGATGTATTTGGTAAAAGCGTTGTACCAAACAGTGGCAAGGATGAGGTCATTAAATTGTGATGTTACTCAAGTGTCAGTGCAAGATGCAACCAGAGCCTTTATGTGGTGTGCACTACTCTGGAGATGGGATAAACGCTGAAGGAGGTTTTATTTCTTCTCTAAATGTTTTTTTATATGTATGTACCAAAAACAGAGGGGGAGAAGAAGACAAAATGCTGTGAATCATTATGTTATTCATTTTCAGTAGCTGCACGGAAAAAATCTGGTCACTAACTTTCAAAGAAAATCTATGGTATAGACCCCATATTAATATGGATATAGCTAATTCAGTACTGACAAAGATTATTTAATGCATTACATTAAAATGTTGCATTTTCAGGGTGTGGGCCATATTCAAAGAAACTGCACAACCTCTTCTATTTCCAGCCTTAAGTGAATGAATGGTTTTCTTCCTATTTGCAATTGAGAACATCCTCTTGATAACCGCAAGATATGATTAGGTGTCATAACATTAGAAAAGAATGCATGTGGTTTTTTAATTTTTTTTTTTGTGGAGAAAAAAGATTTACTCTGTGTACTTTCACACACACATGCTTATTTAGTTTTCTTCTCTCTTTTCCTGTGCTGTATCCCCTTATGCTTAACAGCTAAAAGAGGAATGAGTACCTCACTAACCAGCTCTCTGCAGCTTCGACATCTGTGTGGTAAGGAACTTCACAAAGAAAACAGTCTTTTGACTTTGCCTGTCTATCTGTGCACTGACTGTAATTAGGAAAAATTTAGTGACTGATTTTGAAAGATTAACATAGTTTCAATTTAAGTTATTAATCACATTCTGCTCACTTAAATTCAGTGGGTTCGTTTGGACCACTAACCATATTTGTCATTCACATGGCTAATTCAAATGAGAGCTTTATGTGTTGCATTACATGATAAACCCCTTCCCTGCTTCTGCTAAGCATGCAGTAACACACTTCAGAGCAGCACCTTGCTCCTGCTTCAGAGAGGACTGTCTTTCCCTGCGGGTTTTTAGCATCTGGAAAATGCTCGTACACATCATGGAAAGAAAGAAACATTACACTGCTTTCTACAAAAAATACCTTTCCCAATTCAGTTCCCCATTCCTTTCTGAAATGTTTTCAGGTCAGATGTTGCTGTGTAAAAGTGGAATCTCTCTCTTATCCATGGCTCAAGCAAATGAGCTCTTTGCAGGGAATCTGCTGGAAATCGCAGCGGAGGAAGAAATCTTCCTATAAAACTACAAAAGAGCTGCAGCCCCAGAATAGCAATGAGCTCTGGGAAGCCCTTTCTTAGTTTCCAGAATTGCTTGCCTTCCTGCACTAGTTTACAGCAAGACCTGTGTGTGCCATGTGTCGTCTTGCACCCAAGAGATGCTGTCTGTGTAGTTAAAGAGAGCCCTTTCGTGAGCAGGGACAGGGATGGCTAAACTTCAGCCCCAAATAATAAATTAAGGCAGAAGTTTTTAAAATAGCTATGTTCCATCCCTTAACTATCCATCATAAGGAAAAATCTGCAGAATCCTAACAGCAGCTTATCATGGCTCTGTGGTTTCTGATGGGAAAACCAATACATCACGTAAAGGGAATAAAGTGCTTTTCTCTGGTTATCATTCCACTCCAGGCTTTTGTGTCACAGATTGTCTGGCAGACTCTTACAATTGTTTCCTCCTGTAGCTTCTGGAAATGATCTCTTCTCTTCACTAAAGAAAAATATGCCCACAGCAGAGATGGGTTTTATTTGTGGTATTCTTTTGTATTTTTCCATTTCACCATTAACTGATTTTTAGCTCTCAGTCTCTTTCATGTGTATGAACATAATTTCTGCCAAGATTTGTACAGTGCTCCAGGTAATCGTTGATATGCTTGATATACGTGTCCTATTAATGTATATATATTGTTGATAAATCTTTTATAAGCACACCAGACCTGAGTCATCCCACGGACTGCACTGAGCAAATGACAGTGCACTTCGATAGTGCAAATCTGGCTGCACCTGAGGAGCTGAAGGAGCGCGTACAGCAGGTCCCAAAGAGCTGGGTCTGATGCAAAGGTGCATACACAGCTGAAACTAATACTCCCTAAATGGACTTTCCTGTTCGATTTCTTAGAATTTGTCTGTTCAGGATATCATGAAATCTACTATTTGTGGTGTGTTATGGAAGAAAAATATCCAAGACAACTGATTTTGATTTTGAGTCTGGTGAGCTATCTAATGAAAGGGAACAGCAGACATTTAGATATGAGCTAGCCAGCTAGTCCATGCTCAGAGAGTGCTTTTCCCACTCTCCCAGTTCTTGGTAGCTAAAGCAGTGGCAGCGCCTTCTCCCGAGGCTGCTCTCCTACTGCAGTGCTGCAGGGGGGCCAGCTGGCTCCTTCCCCTTGCCCAGCTACTGTGCCACCTCAAAGACACACTGAGTCCCCACCTGCACAAAGCCTGAGGGCTGCATGCTGTCCTGTGAATTGCCGGAAATTTGACTATGATTCAAACGGACACCACTAAAAATAAGCCTTTTTTTTTTTTTTTGCCTAGCCAGTGTGACTGCAAAGCACATTTCCTTGAGAGCTGGGGAAAAGCACACTGAGCCAGACGCCTGATGAGGTGGTTAGTCTCTGCCTGGCACCCTTTATTTGATGAAAGCCATCACATGTGGAAGGTAGCATTGCTAGCTGTTTTCCTTGCAGCACCTCAAATACCTCAGTGTGAGTGGGCTCAGAAATGAGCATTCCCTGCCTCTCCATCGCTTCCAACCTCACCACAGAACACATTTGTTTTTTCAGTTACTTTCTTCAGCGATTTCAGTTGCTTCTGGTGTATGCAGCAGTATATCTGTGCTTGTGATTCATTACATTGCTTATGGGTGTTTAGAGCCTGGAAGTCTTCTGTAAAACGTGATTTATTAATACATCCTCCATGTGAGATGGTGAGGAAGAGAGGACTCTTAGCACTTCGCTGCCCTGCACTAATCAAGTCTGAAGGTAGGAAATAAAAAAATCTTTCCAAAGAAATCTGTTCTCTATTGAAAGAGCTTAAAATGGAGGTTTAAGATTAAGAGGAATGGCAAATTATATATACACATATGTTTAACAGTAAGGTTACCAACTGTATGGTTTGAAATCATAGATGCAAAACCAATTCACCCCTTACTTTTGAGAGAGCTAAAGCTGGAGGGACTGAGAATTGCCCAAGCTCTTCCCCTCAGCCCTTCTGCCCATTCTAGGCCATCGGTTGACATTTCTCTCTGCTCCGAGCATGCAAGCAGAAGTTAGCAGCTAAATGCTGTGAGAAATTAAATGGAGCAGTCCCACATGAGATGTGGTGGGAAACACAGAGTCAGTCTTTAATCTAGTTTTCTATAACTTTGATGTAACTGACTTCGCAACTGTATGTTTTTTCCTATGTATTTCCTAGATTTAACCACTCCAAGAACTGAGGAATCCAATGTTGCCTTAGAAAAATCATATTGACTGTAATAACATGGCAGGATCAATCAACAATATTGGACATTTTAGATCCAATACACAAATCTCTTGACTCTATCAGTGTGTGAGATACCTTGTCACTCTGTTTGCAGAGCAACCCATATGATGAGAACAAGATGAGCTTCTGCTAGCAGTGGAAGGGTGGGGAATCTGGTGATCTTGGGCTCCATCAGGATCTGAAACCTGAGAGTGTTGTCTGGTGCAAGCCCAGGGCTGTGCTCTTCTCTTCCTTTTTGCCCTCTCCCCGCCTCAAGTGCAGAGCCTGTCCGCCTCATCCCAATACTCTCCCCTCCTTCTCTGATACACCAGTTTCTCTCAAAATGGTTAGAACCAGCCTCTTTTTCTGGTTTGGAGGAGTCTTTCTGAAACCAAAATGGAGATCTGAACCTTGCTTTATTCAAGCACCTCTAGTCGCTGCAACTTTCGGCATCCTGGTGTTTTTTTCCATAGCCGCACAGATCCAGCCACTTGATCAGCTGCAGCACCTCACAAGGACTGGGAAAAACAATGGCAAGCAGATTCCTGTTTAGTTAATTGAACTGTTTCAGTAAAGTGGAAAAAGCAGTGCATTCCGCTCCTCCATTGGCTCTGCTCTCTGACACAGTATTTTTTTTCCCTGCAATGCTTCCAATAAAACATCCTGAGGCAGAGAACCTGGCACTGAAAATTTTAGTCCAAGTAGTTAGGCAGAGATATAAACAACCAAAATAGGATCTTGCAATGGAAACTGTTAGGTGACTGACAATAGGTGGTATTACCAGCTCTGTCTACTGCCACGTACATCCAGCCTCCCTGTGCACACTGTGCTCACTGGGGCAAGCTCAGAGGATAGGAAGACTTGAACAAGGGGATTTGAGTTTTTCTTCGTAAGTTGCCTACAGCTGCTCAGCTGTTTTCCATTTTATCAACATCCGTGGCAGGATGTAGCATAATGAATGCATGAGTATTATTAAACCACTAGCCAGGTGACATTTTTGGATCTTATATTCCCCTCTAGTAAATGTGTAACACTCATATGCTAGTAAGTGATTAAGTATTCTGCTGAGGCTCAGACCATAAGTGATTATATGCCATTTTAAAGACAGCCAAAGGAGCAATGTAAAATGCTTAAATGAAAAAGGGAGAAAGTAGAGAAAGACAGGCAATTCTCAAGAAAACAAGAAAAACTCATACTCATGATGTCACGGTTTAACCCCAGCCAGCTTATACTTAGAAGATACCAATGTCACATAATGCACTTAAAATTACAGCTGCATCAATACCTGATAGGAAAAAATAATTATCATTTTAGCTCAAATCAGAAAAAAAATGCTAATGTTTTTACTGAAATAAAAATTTTTTTCAATGTCTTATACAAGCCTTTCAGAGGTTATTCACATAAATAACTCCTTGTGGTGGCCAAGCCTTAAGTAAAAGTGGCCTTCTCTACAGACCAAGTGGCAAATAGCCTCTTCCACCTTCCAAACAAATACATCCTACCAACTCAGCCTTTCTCCCTTGTTAGAGGGGAGCTTTATCCCAGAACAGCCTTTTCCCTCCTCTAAAGTACTCACAGTTAGGAAAATTGTACTTGTCTGCTGACTTGAGACTGAAGCAGAACTGCCAACTTGCCCCTCACTAGCCATTTGAGTCCTTGTCATGTTAGACTAAGTAGACTAAGCATACTACTACTAGTAGTAATAGTAGATGACTAAGCAGTGCATTGCTCCGAGAGTGAGTGCTTTTTACCCTTCGCTGTTTGACGGTGGAGAGAGATGGAAGCCATCTCTCATCACAAAATCCTCATGGAATTAAAAACAATATCAATAACAACAACAACAATAAGAAATATAGCTGGGCTTGTTTTCTGTCACCTCCTCCACAGACTCATGTCTGTTCATCGGTGGGTCGCATGTTCATAAGAACATCCTGCAAAATGATTGGGACTATCTAGAGATGATCTGGGAGTCCAGCATCCTTTTCCAGTGATGTAAGGCTGGCTGTCTCAAAACCAGCTCTCAGAGAGGCCAGGTGGCAACAGAAGCCTCAGGAACTTACCAGTTTCATTCAACAGCTGGACTGATGCTGGAGTCCTAATGGGAGAATAAGAGCAAGGCTTCCTTGCCTGGTGGAGACTGTGGGACATGGTGCTTTGCAGCTGTATCTCCTCACCTTTTCTGGGATGCCTGGCCTCTGATGGCTCTACTCTGCACACCCGTACAAAGAGGGTGAAAGGTCCCAAACCACTTTCAGCTAACACAGAACAGGCTGAGTTGAAAGAGTCAGATAAACATCAGGGCGGAGGTTTTTTAACCTTGACGTTAGAAGGTGCTGTGTAATTGATCTGTACAATAGGATGAGTCTTGAGAACATTTCAACATGGAGACAATATTTAGCTGGAAATCTGATGTTATTGTTTTAGTACTGCTTGCTGGAGGAAGATTGGCATTTGCCTCGCTGTTCTTGCCGTATGTGTCCATTCCCACCTATGAACTGCTTAAAGTAATTGTTCAAGCCACACTAACCCAGGCTCCTGGAAACTAACTCTTGATGGGTGATGTAATTTGAATGATTGATTCCTGTATCTCCTTCTAGAATACAGGCACCTTAGCTGTTCCTCCTTCAGGTATTTTACAATCACCACTAACAATAAAAGAAAGAAAACAAAGACCTTGAAAGCTATTCACATTTTTCCTGTTGCTATGTTTGTTTGTTTTTCACACACCAGCACATGCTATTATGCTTTATTATGAAACTCTAGTAAGGCTTATCTCATAATGAAGAGCTTTATGTAACTTCTGTAACCTCCATTGAATTGTTGCAGCAGTGGTAAGTCTAGACTATGAAGTACAATTTACAGTACAGGCTTTACAGTACAATTTTAACTTGAGCTATTTTGCATACCAGCCTCTGTGGTCACAATCACAAAGGCTTCTCTGCCTGCCTGAGAGGGCTTGGGTGGGTTATTTGAAGGCACCAGAAAAACAGCTACAAATGACATCTCCAGGCAGATGCTAGAGGTACAAGGTACAAGAAAGAGAATTGAAAGACACCGCACTATATTCAGTGAAGACAATGCTACAGGTATCTCCTTAGATGCAGACATCCCTCCAGAGGTCCCGTTACATGCTGTTAATCTCACTTCTGTGATCTGCCATGTAGACTTCTTTTATGCTGTGCTGGGGGGATCTCTTAATTTGTTTCCTAAGACAATGTCTCTTCTTAATATCTATACCTAGACCAACTGTGGAAGCAAAACATTTTTTTCCTCAGAGTATTAAGTAGGCATTACATCCTGTCACATACTCCATGAACAGTCAGATATTTTGGAGAAGCTGAAAATTAATTAATCTGTGCTTTTTTCGTGCTGTAAGCATTGAGTTTGTTGAGGTCCTACAGAAAACATAGTTTTGACAAATACTTGCCATGTGAGGCAGCTCTGACTGAATCTAGTGCCATACCATAAACTGGTCAAGCCCAGGTATATTGGGTGATGGTGTAAAGGTGTTGGTAGTGGGTGCGCTGCAGGGTGGCCTCTGAGGAGAGACTGGGGGCTGCCCTGTTCTGGACACAGCTGGTTCTAGCCAACAGCCGCACCACAGAACACAGCTGAGCCCACCATCCAAGCTGGTGGTGCCTTGTTGAAAACATATTTGAGAAACAGCTTATTTTCTGTCAGGCCAGAAAATTACAAACCAAATGATGGGATATCATTTTCCCCTGTAGAATAATCAGAAGAGACACATGCGACAGCCTCTATTTGTAGAGGAACTGCAGAGGGTTAATTAACATTGATAATATACAGTTGTGGGCTTGCTGCTGGGGTGGTGGGTTGGCTGATGTGGATAATGTACAGCTGTGGCTTGTTCCTGCTAAGTAGCTAAATAGCACTGAGGAACCCAGAAAAGAGGGAGTACTGATAGAAGAGGAGCACTGGGTGAAGAGAGGGAGCAGATGAAGAGGAGCCCTGGATGTAGGAGAGAGAAGGAGAGGCTGGCTAGAGGAGAAGCCAGGAACCTGGACACAGCAGAGGCAAGAAGCAGGGTAGACTGCCCTGAAGAGGATGAAGAAACAGCATGGACAGTAGATGTGCCTTTGGAACCTTGTGTGGGAAAGCCTTGTTGCAGCTGGCTAGTTTTGTAGCGCTGCAACATCTATTAACCCCAGCCCCTTCCAGGAAAGTTTAGGAATATGGCTTGAGGATCTTCCTTGGGTGCCCAAGCCAGACTACTGGCTGGATGCTCAGCTGAATCCTGCCTACTCATCTGCCCATGGGGAGTTGCCAACTTCATGCTCAGCATTCCTGGGAACCTGAGGGTTGAGGGACCAGCTGGAGAGGTCACTCCAGCCCCACTTCCCCCTGAGTCAGCTAGGTTCTCTCAGGACTTCTGTCATTTAGCTTTCACTATAAATGGTAAAGAGTAAGGGAAGGTTCAGGATCAGACCAAATGGTCCTGACAAATAGCTCTTGCAGCTGCTGTCAATCCAGCTCTCTCTCAGGGCTCAAACTAGGAACTACTGCTGCAGGCTGACTGCTGAGAAGACTCTTTCCCACTTCTGGGTCTAGATTCATCCTATCTCTCTGCTACTAGTGCCAGTCCTGCTGAGTCAGCTCCATTCTCTGCTGGACCAATGTCTGTGACTCCTGCATTATCAGTGTGTCAAATTTACCAGTACCTCTGAGCACACAGTAGAGAGTGGGGTCAAAACCAGAGGCAACACCTTTGTATTGCATATCTAGAGGTCTTTTGCAAAGCTGTATAGATAAAAAAACCCAAACGAACCACACACCACTGTTTCCTGGACTTCATGCAGAAACTGCCATGCAACCCATCCCTCTACTGTCAGCTGATGCAGGTGCAAGCTAACAGCTGGGGTTTTTTTGCTTAAACAGTGAAAATACTTGCTGGAGTGGTGTTTACTGATCATATCAGCTATCGCTGAAGTCTTTTTTTCACAGACACTGTGGCCTCTTGGGATCCATGCAGGAGCATGCAGCAAGGAGATTACATTCCTTTTTCTGCCATGGACAACTTGAGGTCTCCAAAACCTAGTCTTCCACAAGGCTCAGCCTGCTCACAGAAGAGATGCCTTGCTGACCTGCCTCTACACTCTCACTTCTGTCTATGGTGGGAGTAAACAGTCTTGGAAACTAGCTACCTGCAATCCTACTTGGGAGTGGACTGTCTGTGGGTTTTTGGATACTGGGAAGAAGCCATGACTCTGTGTGTCTATCATCTGGGGTAATATGGGTGCTGGGACCACGATTCTGGTTTGGAGACAGCATCAGAGGGGAGAAATGGTAGGGCAGGTCTGCTTCTATCCAGATAATCATAGGACTGTAACACCTAAGCTCATATTTGGGGTGGAACTGCCAGATGCTGGCCGATTCTGAGGTAGGGTGGAAAGGAGAGGGTTATACTGCTATGGAGGTTTAAGTGTGGCCAGGAGATCTACTGGGGAGGACTCTATCCAGGACAGTATTCATCACCATCAGGCTGAAATTTTAGAGAAGTTTAATGGAAATTAAACATACAGTAAAGGTTTTAAAGACTCACTTATTTGATAAAAGTTTCTTCTTAAATTTCTCTCTTTTTGTTTAATGAGGACAAGACCAGGCCATTAAAACCACTGAATAATTTCTAATAATACTTGGTGGCTAATTTTAACATATTAAAAATCTGTGGTGCTACTGAAGTAGAAAACTTTGAACACTAACCGTTTTTCTTTGTCAAAATATTGTAATTTCACTGTCTTTGATTTAAATGTAGTTCCTTAAATCTCAGCTACACATAAGAAGTGAGTCATGAATTTAAATGGAACAGATTAGTCTAACAAAATATATTCATCATTTTCACGGGAGGTACTGGTCTTGTTTGTCCTCTGTGTTGTAGGTACATGTAATACAACATGGCTGTTACTGTCAACAGAGTATGTTCACATGAAAGGGAAGAGATTCCAGTAAAAATACTTGAAAAATTCTTGTTGGATGCCCATGTACCTGCAGAGCACATACTCTTTTAAAAATATCTGCAATTGCAACTCCCATGTTTTTTTTCTCATTTCTATATGGGATACACTTTGCATTCTTTGATCAGTGCAAATAGCCTGGCCATTTCTGAAAGATGCATTAAAGTAAAACATACTAGGTGCATGTTAGGTGGGAGCACAGAAGCAAACAAAAGATTTTTTTTCTGAGTAGGAAAATGTTAAAGTTGCAAAGCCTAACTCTAAACCTAAATACCTGAAATGACATACTTCTCTGGATACACATAGTTCCTACAAATCTTCCTCTTCCATCTCTGTACTGTAAGGACCTCTTTCTACAGACCTTCCGCTGACTTCAAATTCATCAAGATCTCTGCTACCTGGGTAGCTATGTGCTCCATGGTTTTGTACAGTAATGACAGTAGTTTACAATGTATGTAAATATATGTGTATTCCTGCTGTATATATGTAAAGGTGTGTGTGTATATATATATCTGTATGTTCCAGAATCCTGCCTTGTGATGATTTCAGGAATACATTGCCAGGATACTGTCTATGGGGAAGAGAGATTGGAGAGTGTTGCAGGGATCCTTCCCAGCAGTCTCATGTTTGCATTTTCTCTTACATGGTGCAGCATGTCTCCTCCTAAGAGCTACTCTCCAGGCCCTGCATGTGCCCTGGGGACACCGAGGTGCAATAGGTAGGGATTTGGTTACACTAAGCTGTTAAGTAGATCTAGCAACACAGAAAGAAGTTACTTGCATATTCATTCCTATACTTACTTTTTAAAAATGCTTGTAATGTTGCAGAAATGCTTATGTATAATTCGTTCTCTATCTTCTTTCTTCAGGTCTGCTTTTGCATTTGATGGCATATTGCTTGTAGATGTAAGACTTAATGTTGAGCTCTGGCCCATTTCTTCTCATTTCATACAGTGAATCATAAGCTTTGTTTCTCTAAATAAATGGGGATTATCTCAGTTGGTTTTCTGGGAGTTGTCACCCTGTGTGCAAATTATCATCATGGTTTTGCCACCAGCCTGCTGCCATCTTAAGATCTTTATGCTGTAAAACATTTTTCTTACACAAATTCCGGGCGGTTCCCAGAAGAGTCATGTTAGCATATGTGTGTGAGCTTTCGGGGATCTAAATTGACTCTCATACATCTGTTTTAACTTCAGTGTTGGGTTTTCTTTTTTATGGTTTGTTTGGTGTTTTTTCTCTTTACTTTTTTTCTTCTATTCCTTCATGTGGACCTTTTCCCCTTAATTTGCTTTGTTTCCACTCATAATTTTTGTAGTCTTAGTTGATCCTCTTCTCTTCCCTGGACCCATTTCACCTTTGACCAGTCCTTTCTGTTGGGCACTTCCTCTCTCGTTGGCCTGAGGTGCTATCTGCTAACACGGGAGTCTAAGGAAATAAAGAATGATTATCATAAAATGGCATAGTTAAAGCTGTTTGGAAAAAGCCACAGTGGTGAGGAAAGACGAGATAAGTGTCTGAATACATGGCAAGACAGAGAAGATTCACTGCTTCTGAAACAACCAAAACAGTGTTGTAACAGGAGATGAAATCATCTGGAAAATGGCTATAATTCTCACTCTAAGGCAATCTACTAGGTAAAGATACCAAGTTGAGCAACTAAAAGACATATGAGAGAAACCTGCTGCGTTTTTCGCTTCAAGACACAAAACACATTCTTGTAGAATATCCAACAGTTTGTTTTTTGATTTTTAAATTATAATTTCCTTTCCTGCTGCTCTTTTATGGCCTGTATCTGCCATGCAATGGATACACTTGTACCGTTTTCTCCCACCACTTTTGTAGACAGTGAAGAAGGGCAAGTGGTAATATAAAAATCAGCCTTGAGATCCAATAGAAGGTGATATTAGGTGACCCCATGGTGAGCTGCAAGGAGGCAGTCAGGAAGCCACTGAACCAAGGTAATTAGCAAGGTGCACTAAGAAGGTGGCAATACAGAAAGTAGGGCTAAAGACACGCATAATGCTTATTTGGCCTGAAGCAAGGTTGATATTTTACCATGGTAACATTTTATTTTTTTAATTAAAAGAGGGGGAGAGCTGTAGCTTTCAGTGAGACAGATAATTCAGTGAAGGAAAAGTAGCTGACTTGTAATGCTGAGAGATATCCTGTGGAATGAATGTAAGGTGAAACCTGGAACTGGGAGGAGATCTAGTGGAGCAGGTCACATAGTTAACACATCAGCTTAACATTTGTTTAGCAGACAGCAGAACTGATGAAGTGGTGAAAGGTTATGGATGGCAACAGCACATCTGGTGTTACTCACTGCTCCAGGACACTTACCTTAGTGAGCAAATTGGCTGAGGTTCTTTCCAGGGTAGCCAACACGTTCATACGGTCTCGTTTTCATGTGTTGCATGAGACCCATGCTTCTGGCTTGGCTTTGATAGACTGAAAGCCAGGATTTTGAGAGCCAGGAGGCAACTGAAGACCCAATGATAGGCTTTCCTCTTGTTCAGGTAGGATCTCAGCCCCGGTTTAGCAGATGTCTGTCACACCAGAAAGGCATGAAGGGCAAGGTGACCAAGCATATGCAAACATTGTGTGCCTCCTTGCCAAAGTGTGGTATGGACACAACTGAGGCATCTCCAGTGAAAATGCAACTGGGGTGGGTGGAGGAGCATCACTAAGCCTGGGAAACTGGCAGAAAGTTGCATGATCTTACCAAAGGGCAATATATATATACAGCCTATGGCCAGTTCCGGTGCCTTAATAGGTCATTGTCTCTGAATGAGTTGACCTTCAATATGGCGCTATCCCTTGAGCTTCTAATAGGGGGATGAACACAGTGCTCAAGTGAAAAATAAGCAATAAAGCCATTGGTAAAGAAAACAAAGCCAACCTAAAAGCACAATTAAACTTTCATGGACTAGCTGATACAAAAAAAGATGAAATTTATGTATTAGCTGCAAGAGGAAATTATTATTGCAGTATTGTAATGTGTCCCACGCTAAACTTAAGAACTTATATTAACCCTTAGAAAGCAAGTTCTTGTAGGTCAATGCCTAGAGGAAGAGCAGCAGCAAAGACAGTAAGTCAGATGACTAGGAGATTGTTTACTTGGGGGAAAATCCTATAGAACCCTCTTGATAGTGCTCACTGGGGGAAGCAGTGGTTAGAACACTGTTGGGTTATTCTTTTGAAAAGTCATCATTTATCTAAATCTAGCGCTTCGAATCACCCTTGCCTTTTTTTGATTAATCTCATAAAAGACTGTCATTAATTTGGTGGCAGGCAGAAGCTTTGTGTAGCCAGCTTTACATCAAGGGCTTGAAAGGAAGATCATTGGCATAATTATTTTTTAATTCAGTATTCATCTCCAGAATATCCTCCAAACAGTAACAGCAGAACAAGATCAAATAATTTTGCTCTTGATCATATAAGTACTCCAGATGGAGAGGTGTCTTTCCTTTTGAGCTTCTGTGTGGAACAGCCACTTTGCGAACAGCTGCTTTAAAATTTCTTGTAGCTGAACAGGCACACAACACTTACCCCTTCACCTTATTGATAATATTGGTTTCCCTTATGCAGGGAAGGCATATGCAGTGATTTCAGTCTCCTAGGTTTCACTGCAAGAGTGAAAGCAGATGAGACAGTTCAGGGATCACAACTTTGAAACCCAATCAGAGTTCAGATTCTGTTCAAGGTTGCAATGCAAGTATTTTTTTTGTAACTACATTTCTGTTTACATACGTTGCAAACCTAGAATTATATACCAAGAAATGGTATAGCAATCATTGGTTCCATGTGGACGTGACCGAGTGACCTTGGTACAAAACTTCAGTTTGTTCAAATCACTGCTATTGTGCTTACATTTTTATAGTAGCTAAGTCAACAACCTTCAGCTGGTTGGAAAGGAAAAACTCTCAGCTGGGAGATGTACAGAATGTCTTAATGCTATCATTGCCAGATGCTTCAGGCTGCTGTTGTTTCTTATGTCCTCGTCTTATTCTCAATAGAAGCTGAGTTTGTCAGTTTTGAAGAACTCAAAGGATCTTACTTAGAACTCTACTTTGATTTTGGAAAAAAAAATAAAAATTGCTTTTGTCACTTTCCTGGAAACAGTCTAAGATTGCCTGCTGCCCTGCTAGGCAGCTTAGGGTATTACCTTATTGCCAAGTGTCAGTTTTGTAATGAAATTTTATCTGGGGGTATGCAACAAATAAAGTTAAGCATATACCGAAATCGTATTGTGTATATGAGAAGCATGCATCTGCATCATGTTAAAAGTGTCATAAATAGATATCTGCAATTTCTGTGAACTGTTTTAATGGCAATTAAATGTTACGGGGCACTTTGTACTGTCAGGCAGAAGTATTCCATATACACCCCACATATTTGGTCTTTTATAATGTGTTTTTGGTTTGGTGTTGGTTGTTTTTTTTTGTTTGTTTGTTTGTTTTTTTTTTGTTTGTCTTTGGTTTTTTTCCCCATAAATAAGAAAAAAGTTAATGTAGTAGGAGAAGAATTCAGATTGCTTTACAATAATTGTATTCCAAAACATTTTGCATTTTTAGATAACATAATTAATGGAGAGTAAGTAGCACAATTTCTTCATATCATAGAAAACTTCCATGTTTTATGATTTTTTTAACTCTTCAGAAAGCAGATCTGAAATATGCATCAGAGATATGCAAAGATGTGACCATGTTTGTACCAGAGTTTCAGGTTTCATGTGCAATTTCACACTTGGGTGTAATTTTATGCGCCGGTGATTGATTACCTGCCAAGATCTTTAGTTAGACACTTTTAGTCACACTTACACTGACTAGCACAAAATCTCAGTAAAGGGTTGGATGGTTTCTGCAAACTTTTGTATAACTATAGTTTAAACCTAGATGTAGTTAGTCATAACAGTAAGGAAATACAGTGAAATAAATTCTCAATCCCTAAAATAATATTTTTCTATTTCTTTTGAGATTTTTAGGGAATTGCAAAAGTAAAGAAGAGCATCCCTAGGCCTCCATTATTGGTTATTGCTTGACCCTGAATATCAGGTTAGAAGGACTTTTGGTCCTCTGACTTGATACAGCCCTTTAAATGTTTTTAAAAAAGCAGTTTCAAAAAAATGGGATTTTTCTCTTTTATGAACTACTAAATCAATTTCACTTTGCAAGGAAGTAGCCATTCTTTCAATCTAGAAATACTTGGAAGCTATAATAGTGCTCCAGTATAAAGAATACTGAGTTATAAACTTCTGTTGTAAAATACCAGGATTCATTTTATAGAGTGTCTTTTTCTCTTATACAATAAAGATAATGGAGCCTGTATTCTCAGTGCATCTGAAATACATTTATTTGCAAACTTACGTGTTTGAGAGGTATTATTACCCTGTAAATCTGATTGCAAAAGGAATGAAACATTTTCTCATGTGTGTTACTATGGTCTGTCTTTCTGCTGATTGCAACAATCCTGAAGCATTCTTCTAATCTCTGGAGGAGTAAAAAGATTAAAGTAAAGCAATTATGCATCATGTGCTTGAAAACTTGGTTAAGTAAAAGTAGCATTGATTTTTTTTCTTTTTTTTTAGAGTGTTGATGTATTTTCTGTACTAGGATTTGCAACAAACAGACTACTTCTGCAGTTTTAATTAAATGTGACTGGTTTAACTGTGCAAGTGGTAAATGGGAATTACAAATTGTTGTTTGCCTGAGGATGGGGTTTAGTGCTTGTAACTTAGAAATATATTTTTAACCTGAAAGTAACGGTTATATTGGCCGTTTCAACATATAGAATATGAATTAAACCCAGAAAAGATACTCAGTAATTTGTGCACTCACAGAGCTGAACAAATATTGAAGGACACATAGTAAAAAATTCTGGTAAATGTTGTAACCCTGTAGTCTATAAAGGTATTGCTCATAAAACCGGAGGTGGCCTCTGTGTACCAGTTTCCATTCTGCAGTCTGCCAGCCCTGCCACAACATTAACATTCTCAAAGAAGAAGGTTTACATGAGAAATGGTTACATGGTCCACAAACCCCACAGCAATGGGGTTTTCTTGCAAGAAGCAGGGGTCCCTCTTACTGTTAAAGCAAGAGGGAGACCTTCTGCCATGTCTGACTTGCTGCTTAGCACTATGGCAGATCCCACCTTCATTACCTCACTCGTTAAACACCTTATATTTGTAACAGCAGATATGTTGAAGTTTTAGTTCATTTGTCTGCTAGACCTTCCTCTGTGTCTCCTTCAGCCGTAAGAGTTGTAACCTTGTGTGGGTCTACTCAGCACATCCTCTAGAAACCTAGTGTACTTTGAAATATGCATGGGATTTTTGTGTTCCTTTTACGCCATTTATAACACACCTTCTAATGAAAGAAAGGCCATTTATGCACTGCTGGGTAGACTGCAGCTCACTTGGCTTTCATCAGTAGGGGACACTTCTTTCCATGGCCAGGTGACAAGAGTATGATCTGACTGAAATGCAGTAAAGCACATGCAGCCTCTTCAGCTCTATCATATTGATATTATTCTGTCTTCTCCAATGAAGACATTTAAAAAAACTACTGTGCAATCTCTCAAGGGAAAAATGATACGTTTTAGCCAGTAAACTGGTGTCAAGAGAACTAAACTAGGACCAATCTGGCTCTTAATGAAGGTGATGGAATTCAATATTCATTGAATACTGAATGTAATCTTCAATACACTGTAATACTCATCGAATCAGTGAGATGCTTTCCATTGACTGCTGTGGATTTGGCTCAGAGCTTTGTTATCTCTTTCTGCTGGATCATTCCACTTGGCCTCAAAACAGGCAAAACTGATTTTATCAAGTAAATCAAAGAAAAGAATTTTAAACCCTGCTTTATACATTTTCCCTGGACTTGCTTTCTGCTTCTTGGGAAATAGATTGCTTTTCAGTTAAGAAAATGTTATTGAGGAATACATGGACTTTCATACTTCTATTCATATTACTAAAAGCATGTCACTGTTGCTAATTTTTTTTTTTTTTTTTTGTGTCAAGATGAAGGAAAATAAGAGAGTTCCACCTTGAGCTATGCACAGGTATTGCACATAACTGATAGCCTCAATGCTGTGTGAGAACATTTGAAAATTAAAATACTATCTCCAAATTTGTGTTGGTGTATAACTAGAGATGGAAAGGTATATACTTACTGAAAGGGATGGAAAGAAAGGTACAAAGTGTTTATTGCAATTTCATGCCAGAGAAGTGTGCTGTATGATTTATCATTTCTTCCAGCTGCTATATAAATCTTTTTTTGTTTACATCAATGGCAACTTCCAGCCTTGATTCTACAAAGACAGATGCAAAAAGTAGTTTGCTTTCTTGCAGCTGGTGGGACTCCCCATAATGACCAACAGTATACTTGTACTTACAGATCTGAGCAAGTAGGCACTTGCATGCTATCAAGGTTTTTATTTTCTGCTCCAGATAAAAAGCTATGTTTCTGACAATGCATACAATTCACAGTAGCGAAAAAAACATAACCATGGGGTGTTTGGTGTTTCCTATGGCAGTGGCTATTGCAGTGCTGTGAAAGTACAAAATAGGCAAATATCCCATTGGGGGAATATTGTCATAAAATCTGAGACTTTTATTTACAGCTTTGCTGTTTTTCTTTTTTTCATTTTACTTGTGTTTCCATTTTTTAAGTTCTAGTTTCTTGGTAGGCATCTATTCAAATTTCTGTATTTTTGATTATTGCTGTCATCAAAACCTGAAAACTCATCGAAAATAGGAAACTTGGTGAAGAATTGCTTCTCTTATAGTTGTATTACCACCTTCACATATACCTTTTTTCCTTTATGGGCATTGATTTTACATGCTTTTTTCTTCACTGACTTGGCAATTCAAATTCTTTTGAATCATCCTAAATATTCTTGATGCATTTTAAAAAATTATTTATTTTGTCTGCTGCTATTGCCTTTTGTAATTGTGATTTTTCTCTAAAAAGTATATTACATAGTCTGACTTACACTTTCTCCATTTGATTCAGATTGGATGTAACAGTGAAAGCCTGTTTTTATTGTCTCATATCCCAAGCACATTAAGACCTGGATCCTTAACTGAATTCTAAACATCTAAGCTACTGCAAAAGTTGCTGTGTCTCGTGGCTTTGAGTCTCAGGATACTCGGAGAATCTCAATAAAGCTTTCCTTCATGGAGTGAGTATTATTCTCTTTCTGGAAAAAAAAAGAAAAAGAAAATTTGGTTTACAAAACCACCAGAATTCACAAGTCAAAACCAAAAACTTCAACAGCATTTAAACTAATAAATTTTAAGCCAGCCTGTCTAAAGGCTCAGCATTTATCAAAGAGATGGTGGCCCAGCCACTGCTTCTGCATGCGTTGTCTCCTTGCTTAAAATGTTGCTGGAATTCTCTGTGTGCTCTGGTTCCCTCTCCTGTGCAGGGTGTCAGTACTTGGGTCTAGACAGCTTTGTCCAGTTGACATAGACAGTGGGAATATATATATATTTCAAGGCTTTGAGTTAATATGAATCCTATGTCAATATTTATAGTTTCTTGTATTATGGTTCTGTATGTAATCACAACCTTATTTATTACATTGGTTTTGCCATTAGTTTTCAAATATGCTGAAATTTTTGCAGAATTTACTAGCAGAACCTGAACAATTCAGGCATACCTGATCCCAGAATTAGGCATAATGTGCCACCTCATAAATCCAAAAATTTGAATATATGCAGTGGGTGTGATGACTGTCCACAGAACATGAAGATTTCCAAAATAACCTTTCTGTGTCTATTATCTTTAGCTCATCATCTTCTAGAAAACTTTTCCTCATCACTTTTCTTAATAGAGAAAGCCAACAGTACTCTGTCTATAGCCCATCTTTCTTCTTCTTTTCCTTATTCTTACTACTGTTGTACTTACTGATTCATTCCTACTTTTCAAATAATGCTGCAGTAAAAATGAGTCTTTGGCCAAGGACAACTGCTACCTAATATTGCAAGAGCAAATAAGGAAAACAAAAGCAGAGAACAAATTTCCCAATTTATTTCCTAGCAGTGACACAAAACTTTAATAATGTTTTCATTGATTATACTCTTTTGCTCAGCATTTATGCTAACAGAAAAATTATTACAGTCTGTAATGTACAGGACTCAAGCACTGATGAATGATTTACTGTGTCTATCAGCTACTTAATTAGAATTAATTATTCATAGACTTCTCCGATGAAAGACCTAATTATTACAGTAATCACATAATGTAGGTTGTCACTGTTTTCTGAAATACCTTGCCTAATGGGGTTATGGAAATTGCTTGTGATTGTAGCCTAACAAAAACAAAGATTAGAAAGAAGCCCTGAAACGTGCTCTGGCAGAATTCTCTCATTGCTCCCCATCAAGGCAATCCAGCAGATTGCACAGTGTGGTGCCTGGCCCAGAGCAACCCCTCCACAGGAGCGCGGGGTGAGGACAGGCTGTTGTGCAAGCAGGCTGTGAGAGATGCAGTATGTTCCTAGAGAGGCTGTGGCAGGACCTCAGCAAACATGACGCAGGACTGAAATCTGGGAAGGATGGGAGCAGGTGAGTGGCAGTTCTGCCGGCAGGCAGACCTCTGCAGACTGCTGAGGTGCTGGGCTGAAACCTTTCAAGAATGTAGTGCTTCTCTATAGAATGTCAGCTATTGCTAACTGGTGTTAGCTAATGCTAACAGATGTTAACCAGTGGGAGGCAGGAGGAGGAGGGCGAGGGTAGCAGGTTCTCTGAGGGAGCTGGAGAGCCAAGGCTGTCTTGTGGAGTGGGAGAGTCCTCAGGGTGAAAGCCGTGAAAGTTCCTGGCACTGCACGCTTTCCTTGCAGATCCAGATGAGATGTTTGTTGTCTTTGTTAGAACAGCTCTGCCTTAATCATCCCTGAACATTTTACCTTTTCGAGATGCTCCTAAGAGTTTCCAGTTAACTTGAAAGAGCACCCACTTATTTTAGGGTTGGGTCCCTTCTGTTTCAGATGAGAAGAAATGGCAGAAGCATGGTAGGGCAAAGTTAAGCTTGCATGACAGGAATATTTTCTCTGTCATGTGCTGCCTTTGTCTTCATCAACTACATCGTAGCATGGCAGCAGCCCCTGAGGAGAGGTCAGTGATTAGCAAATGAAACGCATGGCACGGAGAAAACCGAGTTGTAACAGCTACATGGCTGCATACGTCATAGGAATTCCAGGGCCATTAGTTTTAATCAGGTAATTGATTAAAAAGATATTGTTACCTAACATATTCAAGCCTTTACTCTCTGATGACTGGGAAGACTCTGCATTAGCAAAGGCTGTATAAAAGAGGCTTGAGGGCTTTAACTTTGGCAGCGTGCTTAAACACAAACTGGAGAGAAAATAAGCTGTTTACAGCTAGAAATGAAACTATTGATATGTTGTTGCTTTCTTGCCCATGGTGTAAGCTATAGTTCTTTATATTTACATTATGACCAGCAAAAAGCTTTTTCAGAATTCCCATTTTGCATTTTTAGATAGCATTTCCCAGTGGCGCTAGCTATGGCATCTGATGTGTCAAAGGAGAAAGAAGCGAACAGGATCAGTTTGTTAGTCAGTGTTTTATCTAAACCAGAAAGAGAGAATGAGAGCAGCCTGGGAATGTGGCATCTTCTTACAAAAGTGAGCTGCCATGAAACATAAGATCTAACTCCTTATTTTTTCCTGATGGTCTTTGGGCAGCAGTGTCTGTGGTAGAAAATTTCCTAACAAAATTGGATCTGAACTTTTTAGATGTTCTAGATCTACTTCTAGGCTGCCTGGAAAGATGTCTGAGCCAGGGCAACCAGTACCTATCCATCTTTTCTTGGAAATGAGGCTAAGTTTACCTAACTGATGCTGTGAATTACATAGAATTGTGGAGGAAGAACTCATCCTGTCTAAGCAGTAAATGATCTGAACTGCTTTCTGTGTTGTGATTAATGATGGCTGTCAAGTCCAGCTGCTGAAGTATCTCGCTTGGCTTATTAGGGGTGATATCCATCGAGTTGTTCAGGCTGAGTTTCACATGGAACAAACTTTAGTTTTGGGCACATACCTATAAATGTCTAGTAAGGACAAAGTGCCAGCTGACAGCTCTGGTGATTGCTAGATCGCTGGCTGTTAGCTTAGTGCTATTGAGGTTGTGAAGGTAAGAGTTTCCTCTCATGAAAATGCAGAAGTTGTAGAAATGTGGGGAAGGAGCAAGAAAAGGAGAGAGTTGGGAAAGAAGGGGAAAGGAAGGGAAATGAAGCAATCCCCTCCTTCTGCAAAGAACATGAGACACTTTGTGCAGTTAGTATTGTTCATCTGACAAAGAGCATTTAAACAATTTTGAACTTTCTGTGAAGTTAGTATAAAATAGCAGTGCTTAGAATAGCACACCATTATTAATTCTGAAACTGTTTCAAAGTCCCCCTTTTCCTCCTACTCCGCACATTACATAGACACAGTCACTGCTATTTTTATGCTTAACTCCCAGTATATCTGAAAATGAACAATTAAGTATGCTCATATAATGGAATCAGGAAAAAATACATACATTGTTGAATTCTGCTTCAGTTACACAGGGCTGCAGTTTGTATGGGGAAGCCTGTTCCTCAGCTCTGGGCTGAAACTGGTGCAATTGAAGGTAATAGTAGCCCTACAGCTTTTTCAGTATTTGAAAATACAGAAATCAATTAAACAAATTTCTATTGACTTGCTTGCATGAAATTATTGCACTGTCATGTCCTTTTCACAGAAGCGGATGTAAAGCTACAGATTTTTGTCTGAGCCTGCCGAATAATTGTGGTCATCTTGTAAATCATGAAAGTTGTTTTTAGCTGAGAGTTCTTGCCGCGATGCTGCTGTGCGTCCTGCTGACACAGAGCTGGTGGGAGTGAGATATTGCTGCCCTCAGAAAATACCCCAGGCTCGTAGGGCCACCCAGTTCGTTCTGGTCGGGGCAGGTGTAAATCGTAGTGTAGCCACTTCGGTGTGTGTGTTTGCTGGGATGCATTCCCTCCTGTGGCAGGCTGCACGTATTGCATCGACACGGAGGAGGAGAGACTTGGAAAGTTTCAAAAGACCTTTGTCACTACTGTGGCAAAATTCAGCATAACTAGATGTTAGGAAGTATATCTAAAGGAAGGGTTGGCTGCCAGAGAAAGGGAAGAAAGTGCTCCATCACTTTCCTGTTTCTTTCCATGAGCTTGAATGGGGATCAGTTCAGCAGAATTAGGCCTCATGGGTTTTTGTTTTTGCCCAGGTATTTGGGAATGGTCATCTGGGACACTGCTAATACTGAGCCAAAACAACTCTTAGCTTCCTACAGGAAAAAGTGTTCACGCTTATGCGTGTGACTCAAATTAATTTCACTTACCGTATGAGTCAAATATGAATCACGATGGATAAAAACATAATTCCTGATTGTCTTGTGATTATTTGCTTTTTCTGAAAGCTCTGTTTGTTTGGTTTGTTTGTTTTGAAAGCCCTGTAAGTCTGGCTCTTTTTTTTTTTTTTTTTGTGGTATATATCAATACATTTTTATCTGTCATGACATTTTTGAACCACAAATATTTTTCTTTACTGTATGTGATAGTATCTTCAACATCTTTATTCTACAACTGTTCGTAACTCACTATCTGTACTGCCACAAAAGCATGCTAAGTCTGTTGTGAGGGACTGAGGCGCCGTTTAGGCCTGAGCTGGCATGGGACTGGGCATTGTAATAATAAGGTTACAAAATATTTCAGTCACTACTTTGAATACAAGTGTATTTACTCGCATTGGATTTCATAATGTGCATTCCTTCTTGGGGAGCTAGGGAAACAACGCAGTCATATCTGCGTTAGGAAAAAGAGGTGGGTCAAAACTGACATGACCAACAGGCCTGAGGGGAGGATAAGAGAAGTATAAACACAATGTTTTGTGCCAGTGTTTTACAAAATGAATATGCTTGTTCATTAACAAGAGATTCGTCTTGACATTCTTAGTGCGTGACAATGGCACTCTTCTTTAACTCTCACTAAATGTTCTGTTGGAGAAATTTCACCTCTTTGCATACAGATTTCAGAATTTGGTTTGCCATAATTAAAGAATCTGGGTTTTAGTGGAGCTATTTTACTGACGAATATCTGATTTTAAAATATGTCTGACTAATTAAGTTCAGGCTCAATGAAAACACAATATTTACAAATTTTGTGCTGTTCCAGGACTGGATGATCACACTGCTGTTTTTCCACAGTATGACCGTGTAATGGTGGTAATCACAGACTGGGAATGTGGTGACTGTATATTTTTATGAAATCATAGGTCCATCTTCACTGATTGGGGCCATGTCATCATTTCTTTTAACATCCACCATGCATCACAGGCCATTATATTTCTTCTGTCTGCTCCTGGACTGGAGTCCAGTCCCTTGTGTGCTCCTGAAAAGTCTCCAGCTTGATTTTAGGACATTAATGTGCATTTGACTTCAGTTTCTCATGTCCCATGGTGTCTGAATGGGGTTGGACACAAACTCAGCAGAGTTTTGTCATGTCTAAACAATGTGATGCTGTGCCTGGTTAGAGATCCCTGGACTAGTTCTGAGCAAGCTGACACGTGTTCATGGTGTAGGGCAGCCTTGTGCTGAAGTACTAGCACAAATTCTGGAAGCAACTGAGGAGGTGATGACACAGGGGGGAAACAACCTTTGCCTCTCAGCTGGGCTGGTTTGCACCACGCTGCTGTGGCTGTACAACTTTCCACCACTAGCCTGACAAACACTGGCTAGTATCTTGGCCAGTGCTGCCCCGTGTCCACATTTTTCTGCTCTAAAGTATTTTCTCCAATCTTGAATAATTTCTTTCACTCTTGCCTGCAGGGCATGCAAGCATGCACCTGAACTTTATTACCATACTCTAACACTGGGCTAATCAACTATCCATTAGTTTGTGTTCATTTTCCAACAATGTAGATGAATTTCTGAATCTAGTATTGCTCAGAGATATTGTTCAGATTCAATACTTTTCTGATTCATTTGTTTTGGCTGTATAGTTCACACTAATTGTTTCTAGATGTAAGAAGTTACAGTTTGGTGAGTTGACTAGATTTTAAGTTTTGGCTTCACCTCTCCCCTCCGATTTGTTAGCCCTTTCTTAATCTTTTGAACATGTACTTTATTGAAACTGTGTAATGCTGATTTGTAGTCATAATTGGTCATGCTGCTGTACATGAAATACCTTACAGCTTGTGCATTACATCTGCTTAGTTATTTTAAATCAACAAAACTTATGCTTTTAAGGAATGCAATTAGATTGTTTGACAAAACTGATCTATTTCCCATAAAGCCATGTTGACTGACGTTAATTAGATTCCTGCAATTCTTAATCAATTAAATCATGTACCAGCTTCTCCTTGATTTTATCCAGGACTAATTTCATGCAAAATCACGCTCTTTTTGAATCCTTTTCTTTTTCTGTTTTGCAAACACTTCTTACCAAGAACCTCATAATAGACAGTGCATTTGTGTACAGCAGCTGGGCAGTTGAGAATGCATTAATTAGAATACTACAGCAGTGGCACTTATTATTTATTATGCCATCATCAGAGAACACAATAAAGTTATTGTAGAGTTGCTATGGTTTCCAAAGGAGGTACAGTGCAAACTAATTACCTCAAGGTGCCAGATGGTGCTGAATAATTCCTGAGCAAATGCTCTATCACCTCTGCCTCTCCTACATTTGTATAGTAAACAAAACATTGATAAAATGGAGGCCGAGGATGCAGTGATTTCCCTTTATAGGTCTCCACAGTTTTTTGTTTGCCCTAAGCATATTTACATTCTTCAGACTTTATTGTTTATTTTTCTCCCATCTGTGCAAAGATCCTAATGAATGAACTGCAAACAAACATGTAAGAAAACTCTGCTGCTGGACATCCTAAGCGCAAATGCTTGATCTACAGTATACCAGCAATTTTTGTATTGTCTGTCATAGCTACCCTGAGGACATGTTGGATAGAAAGATGCCTGATCTTGTCTACAGAGCAAAGTAAGCTAGAAGAGACACTTCAAGCACCACCTACCCCCAAGATTTCCCTTTAGCCTCAATACTCACCACTTTGCAGATAATGGAGACATCCTACAGTGCAGCAATGTAGATGAACATCTATTTGGACTTTAGGCTTGACCTATAGGATTCTGCACATAGCAGTGTACATGCAGTTATTGGGATTTAAAAGAACTGCAAAGCTTAAAGACAGTGAAGTTTGAGGCCACTCAGTCTTAGGGACAAAGCTTTCTTGTAGAGCTGTGCCTGATCTCATGGCTGCTTTCTCTTTCTTCTCTTTCAGTGGTCAATAGGTTAGTTGGGTGTCTGCAAAATCTTCCATTATACAGCCTGAAAGGCAAATAAATAGATGAACTCCAGGTCTGCACTTGTAGTAAGTACCAAACTATAACTTTACTGTCAGGGGATACAACAAAATATGAGGCCACAAAGAAAAGTCTTGGGGATAGTGTGTCACAGAGATACATGCTGTAGTCCAAAAATTCTGGCTGTCCTGAGTGTCAGTCCCCAGCCGGATAACCTGCAGCATCAGGGCAATATAACGACTAGCGCAGGTTTTGGTCAAGGGCATTTGTGCCCCACTTCTGCTACCAGTATCATAGGATTGCTACCACACTGCCCCGAGAAACAGCCTTTTAATTTAGAATATCCTTCATTCAGAGTTTAACTTCAGATTTGCAGTGTGGTTTGTCTAGGAAAACAGTCATGAAAAACCATAACAGCAAATATTTCTCTTCCAAATTCAGAGCTTGCCTATACAGAGCTTTCTTAGGCTTTTCCAGGTATTGGGGGTTATCTAATCAATACCTCAGTTGTGCAGAACTTCACAGGGCTTGCTTGTCTCTGAGCTGGTCCAAGCTGGCAGGGTGCCAGTTTTTTAGCTTCTCTGTGGGGTTTCAATAGTTCCTGTTTTGGGGACTCTCATGAGCACAGCTAATGGAGGTAGCCACAGATGCAGCAGTTTGTGTGTCAGTCTTTGGGTTCTGCTTTAGGAGCCTCTGGATCTTCTGGGGACAAGGTCCAGGATCACTGGTGAATGCCTGGGAAACCTCACAGAAACTTAATGGTGCCTTCTACGGCCAGGTAAGGATGAGGTAAGGGGAGATACAAGGGTGCTTGTATCTCCCAAGGAAGCTCTAGCAGCTTCTAACAAGTATGATGAGCTGTCCTTGACCCAGAGTGATTGAAGCCTTTGTTGCGGCTGCCACTAGTTAGGGAGGAACAGGCACCCTTACAGCTGGTGCTTGGGACAGGCCTATATAAGAGCTAGGTGCTTGGTTGTGGTGACACATGATGGAGCAGTTTCCCCAGGAGGTGTTTGGGCAGCTGTCCCTGCTAGGGCAGAGGCTTCAGCACAGACTGAGCTTCAGATGCAGTGCTACGCCTCCCAGGCTGTAGGAGTGCCTGGGGCCCTCTCTGTTGCCAGGAGAGATGGCCTCCTGTCTTGTAGGAGCTGTGCTGCCAAGTGAAAGAGTTACAGAAGGAAGTGAGCAGGCTGTGCAGCATTGGAGAACGTAGGATCTTCTCTGGGATGCAGCAGTTTGAATTGCTCTGGACCCTAACTGTGGTAAAGCAGCAGGCAGTGTTCATACCTAGTCTTAAAGTGTAACTTCTTGAGAAGGGAAAGGATGGAAGCTGGTGACTTCTAACACCAAGAGGAAGGATCCTGCCTCATATAAGGGCTTACAAGTACAAAATAGGTCCACTACACTCAAAGGTGAAGAGAAGCCAGATGTGCCTTCAAGCAAAGGATCTGGCCCATAAGGAAGAGTTTGGTCAGATGAAAGGAGGTGCAAGAATGGCAAAAAGGTGGCTCTGGAAATGGAGTAAATCAGGAATAAGGTATAAAATGAGGTAAGGAACATGAGAGGGGGTGAATCTTCTGATGCTAGGAGCACAGAAGTCTAGAAACACTAATGAAGCTGACTGTGGACTGGGATGCTGGCCCATCTGCTGGGGTGCTGGAGGGAGCTGTCTTAGACAACCACTGAACTTTCCATCAGATCTGTGTCTGAAAGGCTTTGTGTGGAGTACGATAAAGACAGATGGACTTGCAGCCAAGTGCTAAGTGGTGAGGGGACAAAAGGGTGATATAGCTGTAATTCAATAGTAGTTGTGTGTGTTTCACAATACTTGAGTGAGAACAGTTTTGCAGGCAATAATTATGCAAAATGATACAACTAAACCAGTAGTAGTGATATGCTTATTATTGAATTAATTAGGCAATTACTTAGTAGTGTATTGCTTAATCAGTAAATGCTTAATCATTGTAGCCTCTTACATCAGTAATATTTCTAGGCCACAGGTTAGAGGGTATGACTCAGACTCATGAAGCAACAATGTCCAAAGGACAACATGTTTAAACCAGCAAAGATGTAATGTCAACTCTTACTCTGCAGAGTTAGATGTAAGGTACAAAAATGGTTGCCTGCCTTGTCAATTGTCTAAACAGTTAAAGAAGAAATTAGTTTAATCAATGGGAATTGCAGTCATTGGTTCAGTTCAAGCTCTATTTGAAAACATCTTTTAATTTCTTATTCCTGCATAAATGGTGGTCCTTTCTTGAATCTAGCAAAAGAAATAATAATTTAAAAGCCCAGATCAAATGAAATGCTACACTTCTTCCCTGAAAATACTAGCTTCTTAGAAACATCGAAGACAGATTGCTTTCTGAAGTTAACAAGTTGGAAGAGAAGGCATTGTTAAAGCATCAGCCAGTTCACTGTAGGAATACCTGTGTTTCCCAAGAACACGTTCAGCTGTACAGTTAGTCAGAGGATAATACATACAATTCTGGTATAATAAAATTATTTCATTACAGGAGCCAAAGAAGTATGGAATCACTTCTTGCATTACATCACCTATTGATCATGAAACAGCAGATCACATAGTTTGATATTTTGTTGGGAAGTGACTTGGCTGTAATCTATCTTGCTGCAGTCAGAGGAACTGTGTATTTCTTGTATATAGCTAATAACCAGACTTTACTGAATGCAAATATCTTACACTGCTGAAAGTTTACAAGCTAGACACTCAAAATACTGATCTTACTTTTACTGTAACAAGTAGTGTAGAGATTCAACTCCTTCAAGGAAGGATCCATGAAGGAGGTCAGACTTAGAAGGCAGGCAAAGCGGCGAGGCTGAGGGGTGGGGGGAAGCAACTGAGCAGGTGATCAGAGCAATGGAGGAAATCAAACCCAGGATGGCAGAAGCTTTGCCCAGTATGCAGAGGTTTCTGTTCTGACTACTTTGCCATGAATTTTGAATTTGATTAAAAGGCTTTCAGAAAATTGGTCATAGCAAAATATTTGCCCCTAATGAAATCATTACATATGAAACTAAAGGTAATTATTACACAAATGAATATCTTCCTTAATTGTGGAGATTTTTCTTTCTCACTCTGGTTTAGTTTCTAGTTAACAGTGCCTGAAGTTTAGAGGAAAATGTTTCAAGCTGGGAGAAGTTTGGACAGAGAAAGAGAGGTGCAAGGACAGCAAATATAACACCGAAACAAATCCCCTAACATATATACAAATAGTTTGTCAAACTGAACAATGTATGCTGAAGAAGTTATGATACTCGTGAAATACATCAATATATGTTCTTTAAAAAAGAAATATCAGCAGCATTTTTAATTGTCTCCTGAGGTAAAGTGAGACTCTTCTGACTCCAGCTCATGACACCAAATTCAATTACTGTGCACCAAGGAAACCTGCCAGCTCTTGAAATCAGTCATTTCACGTATGCCGGGTAGTACAGTCTTATGAAATCAGGGCTCTAAGTATGTACAACCAAGGGGGAAACTATTTTCCTTTTTTGAAGAAAAGGAAAATAACAAGACACGTTTGGGCATGTCATTCCAATGACTGTGTATGTGTGTACATCTATTCCAGCTGTAGTTGTGGACAACCAAACCTTGAACTTAAACTTCGTGTTTGTTCCAATCAAGTATTTATCAGTACAAAGCACTAATTTTGCAATACATATATATTTTCAGTAATACATATGGTATTCTTGTAAGCTATATCATCACACTGTATGCCTACTTTATACCACAATGAACGTTTTTTCAGATCTATGGACCATATTATATAAGTCATGTCCTAAGTAACAGAAATATGTGTAATCAAAGGTGTACAAATTTCTAATTTTTGTAGTTACGGTGTTTGTTTAAAGTATTCTCTGTATAATTGTGGGCATCACTTACCTGAAAATTGACAACCTTGGATCTCAGAAAAATAATCAATCTGTATTACATAGACAAATAATGGTAATGCAGAGCTCATAAAAACATGGAAAGGCATTTTGTGAGAATATGGTCATTTTTGCTCCAAATCTGTTTTTTTTTTAAAAAAGCAATATTTTACTCTTATCTCTAAGCAAACACAGTGTTAAAGCTGTAACTGAGTTTTCAAAGCCGAACCTCCCTGCCCTTAGGGTTTCTGACATAACTTTATCATATCTGCTCATGTGAAGGGTAACTCTGTTCCTTGCTGTGCTCTGCCCTCTGCTGTCAAGCTGCCTGAGGGAGAGAACAGAAAAAGCCTCCACTTTACCACTTGACCCTCTTGTCTCAGCGTGGCTTTAACCTTGTGGCTTACTGCGTGCTTCTGATATTTTTGAAGCAAAGAAGGACTGAAACAACAAAGATAAAATTTTTCAGGTGGTCTAGGGTTCAACTTTTTTCATCAAGAAAGTCTGGGACAGACATCTGAGTCCTAACAGTGGATCGGTTCGGGTCAATGCCATATGTTACCACGCTTGCTGTGCAGTCTGTCTTTGAGCTGCTCAGAAGCTCCAGTTCCTATGATGAGACTTAGGTCTGTCCAGTAGCAGTGAAGTGCCTAAATATTATTGAGGGTCTGGGTAATGGCATAACATATATGGTTGCTTGAAAGATCAGGGTGCTTCTGCCATTAGCTGCTGGCATTCATATTGTGTTTATGCCAGCCTTCGCAAGTCTTATCTGCCCTCGTAGCAGGTACACGGGCATCTCTCTGAGAAAGGTGCGTATTGATCTGGTCTGTAGTGAAATATCAAAATGCCATCATTAAAAGACCAGGTAGGACAATAAAGACCATGTGAGTTACAGGTGGTGCTGTATCCAGCATCTGTAAAGAAGTTTGCTCCTGGCGTCACTCCAAATCACAAGTCCTCCCACAGTAGGAGGGGATGACTTGCTGTTCCCAGGTTAAGCAATGGGAATGACCAATGAATGCTTTTGCACCTGGTCGTGAAGATGCTCTGCAAAAAGATTCGGTGTTTACACATTGTGGTAACAACCCTGTAAGAACTACCAGTAGAAATTTATGTAAGCAGATGGCTGATGGATTAGCAGATGCCAAGTTCTGAGGTCTCTTCTCACTGAAGAGAATAACTTCTGATGCATGAATTAGTGACTAAATCTTTTGCTAGCCTATACCATACACAACAGACTGTGCTGAGGATGTTCAAGAGAGATGCAAAGTGCTGTATGCATCCTGTTGCACCTCACCCTACACAACTAGATTTGATAATCATTACAATTTTGCTGTCAGCATCACAATAACTGGTCATCTTCAGCAAAAGAGTGAAAAATGCGGAGATACTCAAAACTGGACCAGATGTGGTCCTGGGCAAATGCGTAACTACTGAAGTAAAAGGATTGCATGGAGATCTCAGTTTCCATGAAAAATGTGATTGCTCTCTATGTTGTTGCAGGGCAAGGTTTGAAAATATCAAAGGAATGAAGTAACAGGATCAAGATAGAAGAGAAAAGAAATATGCACATTTTAAAATTGTACAATATTTACCCAATCTGAAAATTTTAGGGGACCTGACTCATGATTTTTGAACATTTAGGAAATACCATTGGTGATTAAGATTCGAGTCAATTGCTGTGACATCCTTAAGTAATCTGATATCTGTGCTAGAGCTAAACCACTAAGATGCTTCACTTATTTAAAAGGAATCTTCACCTGCCCAGCTGATTAAGCTTTCATCTGGGTTTTTGTTGCGGAAAATAAATGAAGCCTGCTGCAGAAAAATGAAAATCTTCCCCACAAAATGTAAGATGCAGAAAAATTTGTGAGGGAAACCTCACAAATTACTTGGCCTGGAACCGAAGTGCCGGCAGAAGGGAGATACTGAGTCCAATAAATACAAGTCTTTGGAGACCACAGTAAAATGGGATTCTAGTGACAGTGCATGTCTATGAAAATTCACTGCAGTATCAGACATCCCAGGTGCCTGTTTTATCAGGAATCGTTATGCTGCTCAGTGTTCCAGGAACAGTTCTGGACAGTGAAATAGCTTTTGCGTTCAAAGAGGTGACATTTAGTCACCAGGCATTTAGCTGCTGGGCACAGGGGCCGCTGCTTGTGAAAGGGTTTTGTTTGAAAGAAGAGAGTGCGTGTGTGTGTTATTAACTGGAGACTAAGGGTAAACTTTTAAATGAAATATGCTGCAGCTCAGTCAGTATCTTGGGCTCAGCATCGTTGATGGGGGGTGATGGGAAGACCTGAGTTCCTGCTGAGCTCACTTAAATTTAGGACTGCCACTGAACCTTGCCAAAGATTTGATTTGAAATCTTGCCTTTGTGAATGCGTATTTCATCTGTAAGAATCTAATAAAATAAGAGTGTGCATTTGAATTTGCCTCTGATGAATACGCACCACAGAGGAAACAGTCATTTATATATGAGTGTTCAGCTGAAGGCTGCAGCCTTTGGGAACTGATGTAATTCAGTACTCATCAGCTCCAGGGAGCAAAGAAATAAGAAATAGCAAGTGAACAGTTACAGTAAAATTAATCAAACCAAATCAATACAAAACAAAAAGCCCCTCCAAAAGGTATTCTGACCAGAAAACCATTTTATAAATTAAGGAATCTTGCATTCATGAGAAGAATCTTGTAACTAAAAGGTGAACTAGCATCTGGTCAGTAATAATGTCATGGGGCTGGGTGCCCTGAAAAGCTCTGGCAGGCAGGCTCAGGGCACAGGTCTCAGACATGCCTGCTTGGAAACAGCTGGCACCATCCCTCAGCTGTGACAAACAGAGGCAGAGAAAGAGAGAGATACAGAGAGAGAAATAAGCATTTATTTTCTTTTGAAATGGCTATACGATGAATCAGAAAATGAATTGTGATTTAGCATAAAAGCCTGTTGGCAAGTCAGTCGTTATTTGTAAGGATTTGCCCAGGAAGCCTATAGAGAAATTCACATGCAATTTAATATTTACTGGAAGAAAGAAGCATTACAGTTTTCCTTTTGGCTTCTTTGCCACTTTCTTTACCTGTTGGATCCTATTTTGGCTCGCAAGTATGAGGAAATGGACTGATGCTGCATCAAGAGCTCCTGAGGTTTTAAAACCTAGGGCCTGTTCTGACATTGCGGATTCCTGTGGAGACACACTGTCTTTCCCTTTCATTTGCAGTCTGGTTAATGAGCCTGTAAATTGAATTAGCTCAGTCTAAGTGCTCAAAATGCAAGCTGAAATGAAAACAAGATTAGAATAGTGTATGGAGGCTATACTTGTTTGGGTGCCTTTGGTTTCCTGAAGAATGCAGTAAGGCATACTAACAACAACATACGTGACTGAAGACATATGGTTACTTACATTGTACAAACCAACCTGTTAAACAGTGTTCAAATATCAGAGTGGTGGGTACTCAGCTGGTGAGTTAGTGTTTCCTGGTTCTAAAGAGATAAAGGCTAACTAAAGGAGAAGGCATCATATTTTTCTTTTTTCCCCAGTGCTATGGTATTTGCATATCCTTTTGGACAATGTTTGGCATTGCTTTTTTTAAATAGCATATAAGTGGCCCAGGGGAGTGACTGCAAGTCGGAGTAATGAATAATGGGATTTATGATAACAACATTGCACTGAAATGTGGGGGAAAAAGTTGGACAGCTCTGCATCATTTGTTCCCAATGATTCTGAAGCAATCATTGCTAAAAGGAGAAAGCGTGATCTGTCCTCCCAAGCTTTTCCTTCCTCCGTAGATAAAAGAGTACCCATTTTTCTGTTAGCAAACAGAAAAGGAAGGCCTCTTTCCTCTGCTGGTGGGGCCTCTCTGCCCCCCTCTGCACCTGCCTGGGGCTGCTGAGTGCCAGCTGTGCCCCGAGACTGGCTTTGATGGTACCTGACATCCCTGTGCCAGTGGGTGAATTGCCAGTCCAGGCTCCTCCATGTGCACTGACTAAACTCTGAATTTCTCTTGGTACAAGCCAGTGATTTCATCCAGTGTCAGTGCTGTTTCATCAGTCAGTCCAGACAAGCATCTGTTGACATTGTTTCCCTGCTCATAGTAAGGGTTTGTCTGAATCAAACTGAGTGAGGTGATTCCCAATTTGGTGGCTGAGATCCATGGAGCCTACAGGACTCTATGATTCATCCCTATTGCAATTAGCTCAGCCGTTAAACAGACCAATACCCTAATCCCCTGCCCTCTGCCTGCACTTCCTCCGTTCACCTCTGGACTCGGTTACGGGTTACTGCCATGTGGAAAAGTCAAACCAGTTTCATCTCTTCTGTGTCCATGGATGGCTCTTCTGCCTCCAGGTCTCAGAGATTTACCTTTGGGAAGTCACAGCTACTAAACTCTCTTCAGGGGCACACAAGACAAAGCTGATGTGTTTCTGTTATTCTGAGGATTGAGTGAAATGCTATCCTTTCCATCTAGGATTTAATACATTTGTGTATACACAAATATTTCCTTCACTGAAACTGATTTCCACCCTACCTTAAATTAAAAACAGCAAAACAATCCAGGGATTGGATGACTTTTCTTATCGGCTAGTGGTCGTATGGGAAGTCACAGTGTATACAGACCACCTTCCTTATACAGGAGTCGGTCTGCTGTAACGTGCATGAACAGCAGTCGGAAAGAACTAAACTTCGCAAGATTTTGGAGTCTTTCTTTTCTCAGCTAGGATCTGAAGAAATGGAGGATAAACAACATGTAAGGATTTATCAAGCTTTGAATAAAAGGAAGCCACAGAAAGAATACTAGCAGTAACATTAACTAGTAACAATGGAACTAAATGAAAGGCCTTTATCTTATTTTCATCACTCTTATTCCCATGTGTGAAATGAGAGCTAAGCTGCATTATTATTTGTTTTTATCTTTAGAGGATCTACTGTCTACAATCACCATAATGATGTCATTTTCTAAGGAGAAAAAAAAATGATAGGAAGAAAACACTGAATATGATTTTCTCCCATGAAAGCCAGAGATTTAAAAAAAAAAAATTATACTAAATAACTAGTAGTCATATTTTTGGCTCAAAAGTATATGTCAAAAATACTACATAGTGGAAAGCTTGAGAGAAGCATGCAAGATCTGTGTTTCAATTCAGACGTAGGGTTTTGGTAGACATTTGCATGATCAAAAGTAGAATTTCCATATAGTCTGCAAGCAGTAACTTGTATGTACTCCCACAGAAGAATAAATCTGACCAAAAAAGGGCTACTTACGTGTTGTTAACATTGATTCCCTCAGAGTTAAAGTCCCAAAATAAGTATTACCCATCTGAAAACCCAGGTTGGATATAAACTGACCTGAAAAACATGTTCATAATCTAAGAATAAAATTTAAAAAACATAAGCCCACTCACAGTACTTATAACTCCTTTTTGTTTCTTTATAAGAGTCTCAGAGCAATTCCAGTAAAACTGTATAATTAAATCTTTCTTGTCTCCAAGGAACATTTAAGAGATGTGTTTAAATAAGGTCACTCACTGATGAAGTGTTGACAGCTCAGCAGTAGGACTCAACAGCCGTTTAACAGAACATAGCAATGCAAAGGGGAGACCACCATATCCAGAATTTAACAACGCAGCCACCAATGATCTAGTTGGAATTTGTCCAAAATATTGAAAGCAACATATAGACCTAACATACCTACCTTATAGAAAGGGCTATAAGGATTTTGTGTCTGGGATACATATGAATATATATATTTATGAGTTAAAAGGTGACAGAAGTTTGTTATAATTTATTTTAAATTTTATTTAGCTGATATTATCCCAAGATGCTATCCATTCCATGAACATGGATAGCCTGGAAAGCATACTTGGAGTACTTAACAAATGGTAATGAATCACATGAGGAAGAGCAGTAATAAATTGAATTTCAGTGGAGTGTTAGTTCTTTCTGCCCATTTTATTCCAGTGTAACTGAATGCCAGATCCTTTTAATCCCTATGCTTGTGGTATTTTCAATTTTCAAAAACAGGCCCAACATGGAGAGATGGCCTGTGTCTCTAGTGGGAGCTAAGAGAAATAGGTGTATGAGGAATCTCAGGACAGGGTTCAAGTATCCCTGCTGCTGCTGAGGCTGTTTCATGTGAAGGTCTGAGAATGGAAATGACTCTCTGAAGCTTTCATGTTGAGTTTTTCATCTTTGCTCACAACGAAGAGGAACTGTTTGCTATCCTTGAAAATTAGCCTGGAAAACTACCATGAGTTTGAGCACCATTTTTCTTTCCAAGCAAAGAGTAAATCTCTTTCTAAAGTTCCTGGCTGTTCCTTTGTCACTGAAACAATGATAAATGCAGTATGGGTACAGTAGAAGATATTCTTCCTAGTGAATCAGGGCTTCCTGTAGCAGGTTCTTCTTCCAGATTTTTGGTGGTATTTGAATTGTGACATTTGATGGAGAATAACTATTAGATATTAGGTCAGATTTCAAGAAAAGGTGTTATAAACACCAAATAAGACACAAGCACATTTCCACATTGAGGAAGTTTAAGCAGAACTTACAAGAAATTTGTACAAATATTTTGCTCTACCACTAATGCCTTCTAATTTCCATTTTTTTTTCTTTTGCAACACAGCCTCAGCTATAGTGTCCAGTATCAATGATGGTAAACTCAATCTGAGATGGGCTCAAACAGAACCATTGTTGAACCATGAGACAGAAAGCAATGTTTTTGTCATTTTTTTTAATGGTTGCTCCACAGTCTAGCAACCCTTTAGTTGACAGTGATCCTCAGATGTGTTCTATGCTGGATTCTGGCATCCAGACCTCCTTCCTTGGGACTCGCTTGTTGTGCTCAGCTGGGAGGTGGCTGGGTGGAGAGGTGCACACTCTGTTATTAACCCTACGCTGAGTAGGACATGTCTGGACTGCATATGTGGCCCCGCAAACTGTTAGGTTCACAATTCACTGTGGTGTTACTTGGGTAGAGAGAACTTAATGTCTAGTTTAATATGTAGCCAGTACATTAAACAAGAGAAAAGCCTGGCTGAGCAATCACCTCTTATGACATGCTTTTTTGTTCTCTGCTGAATTGGAGATTTTTTCCCCCTCATGCATCTTATCTATAAAACATTGTTTTTCATAACACAGTTGTTCTTTCTTCTACAAATTGCTGCTATAACGGAAATATTTTTCTCTCACTATTTCTACCTGTTCAACTAGAACACAGGAGAAAATCTTAATGGAGATCAGCATATAAATTCAGTTCTATTCTAGACTCTAAAATTGTGGCCACCAGCAATTTTGATGGCCAACTACTGGCTAAAGCTTCTGGAGAGACAGCTAACACTTACACACGTCCTATGATGATGACTTAGATGACCAGAAAAAGTAGGTCTACAAACAATGAATTTTGAGACTGGCTGTGTAAGAGAAGAAATAAATGCCTGTTATCAGCTGTCTGACATGGATCAAGGTTTCCAGCCACTATTCTTACTACAGTAGTCAGTAGGCTAGAAGTATTTGCCAGGCTCTCCTGAAGGCACTGGTCTGTGCCTCGTATAACTGAGATATTTAACGCATTTAAGAGATGACCTTTTACTTTATTCAGAGTAAATAAACAAAGTATGTTTTCAGCAGAAGCTGAACTACTGGATAAAGAAAGAAGCTCTTCATGAACCACTGCTGCTGCGTTTAGCGCAGCAGCTTGGCTCCTATGGAAAGCTACCAAGGAAAAAGTGGAACTGAAAGAACTATGCTAAAACAACTGCGAATTTTACGTTAAAGATAGTTTTTGACTACCTTTCCAGATAAAATGTAGAACATTTCTCCCCAAAGAATTTGGAAATGGAGGCTTTCTGCCACCCCTGGCAAAAAGGCCTAGATGCATGTATTGAATTCCTCATTCAACTCCTTCGTTATATAAATTGAAGAAACAACACACCCAACTCACTAACGTAAACAGAAGCATAGACACAGAAACCCTGCCATTCTGTCTAACAATTGTTTAACAGAAGTTAAATGAAATCTACAAATAAAATGAAATGGCAGTGTAAAGCACTTGTCATATGAATAATTAGACATTATAATAGCAACAGTATGCTCGGTCTGTTCTCATCTGTAGTATTTCTGTTTAGCAGCTGCTACGCCTGACAAACCAGCTGCTAGATGCAAGAGTTCCCTGATGGGTACCTGAACGTGCTCTGTGTGTCCTCCTGAACTTTACTACAGTTTAAATGTTATTCTGGACCTGCAGAAAAGTAGACTGATGTTTTTCCAGCTTAGCAAATGGGAATTTTCCTTCTCTGAGCAAATGGGAAGTGCACTAAATATGTCTCAGCTAAAAACCATTTTAGCATTCACTGTTCAAATCATCTGCTTTTGTAATCTCTAAAACATAGAGCATGTTGTTCACAAACTTGACTTACTTGTAACAGAATGAACAAACTCAGCTTTCCACATGTGCTTTTACACACTGGAATACCTGCCTGCCAACAACAGATGGGAAATCTAGGACTCTTGAATATTTGGGTCCTGATGATTGCTCTGCTAATTGTGCATTAACAATTAGAGATTACAGAATATGCTTCTGATTACTACCAGTGTAATAAAGTCAGAGGTGGTTGCAAACAGACTTTGTAGAGTGAAGAAAAATTAGTATCACAAGACATATCACTGTCAATTCATGCCATCTGTCCAATGATGAATGACACCTGTGTGAATGCTATCAAAGTCAGCCTACAGATTTGCTATGTATACTTAGTGACCTGCAAATGCATAAGGCAAAATGGCCCCACTGACACTGTGCATCAAAACAGAGAGTATAATGCTTTGTCATAAGGTAAACTGCTATATTAAAATTATCACATGTTCAGAAATGAAGAAGGCACTTGTTGATTTCAAGCTAGTTTATTTCTTTTTTGGACACAGGTTTTCTTCCAGAAGTCTCATTTTCATGATTCAGCTTTCATTTCGCTGCTATTTTAATACTACCAGCTCTAAAAGGGCTTTGTACCTTTTATTCTCCAATCAATGGGAATGTCACGAGGTCCATTTTTATGGTAGTTTCAAATAGCACACTCTACGTTTCTTCAGCAAAATGCCAACAATCCTTGCTGCTTAATACAGGTGGCTAGATACTCTTGCAAGTGTTTTGCTACAGTTTAATGTTGTTGCTCAGTGGTCCTTCCCGAGGTGAAGCTGGTAGTGCTGCAAACTTACAGAAATGGAGTGCCTAGGATAGATTCTCTACTTGTATAAGCTGCTGAAATTGAAGTGTATATATATGTATACATATGATGAACTCTGACAGCTAGATCTCACCTACGTATTTAAGAAGTTGTGTCAGGGTTATAAATGAGACTAGGCTTTCCTTCTAGTACCTCCTTCTCTTTTTTTTCCTTCCTGATACAGCTATAAAGGTCTTACTTGGCATAATGTGATTGCTACTTTAGCTTAGTTCAAACCTTTCATCCTAAAAGTATTGAAGAGTTTGGCTCTCCTGACCTAATTCCAGTCATTTAAAAGGTAAATATTCAGAATAAGCTTATTAGTTAGACTTTCTCTTCTCTGTCATGGAAGAAAGATGTGATGAATTGCCCTCTGCAGGCATCTTCTTGCATGGAGTGTGGAAGGTTCTCAGGTGTCTCAGAGCAGATGTTTGTCTTTCAGGTTGCACTGTACAGCATCTGTCCCCTGGGCTTCATCCAGTATTGTTATCTTCACTCTTTGTCAAGAAGAAGCATCAGAAGTCAACAACAAGCAGAAGCATAATTTTCTTTGTTCCTTTCAACTTAGGGGTAAATTTGAACATGATAAGATATGAGGGTTTTACTGGAAACCGTATTATTTAGCACAACATCAAGGTAATGGGTTGGTCCAGTTCCTTGTGAGATGAGACAAGGTCAAAGAAGAGGCAATGGATGTAATACTTTCTTTGCAGGTAGTTCTTTAACAGAGAGTTTCTCTCTCCGTAGTCACAACTTTTTTCTCTGTCTGCTTCAACTTTATGATTACTGGACCCCCTGACTTCAAATTAATCAATGGCAGAACATTGGAACAAAGCTAAGCAAACCCAAAACCTAACAATAGCCAAATGACTCAGGAAGAGTCATAATTATGGGTAAGAAATATCACAGACATTTCTGCAAAACCTCACCACATTAGTGTTTAAAGGATACTGCTCATTAAATGAAATAAACCTTTGAATGAAAAGAAGTTTGTCTAGAGAAGCTAGAAAATGACAAACACAAATGTAACAACTGGCAAGGTGCAGCATCAAACTGGGTAAATAGAGTTAGTGTCAGCATTTACTACAAATTTTATTCTATAGGAGGGACAGAGATGCTTAGTCAAGTTCCATCCTCTCTGCCTTTGTTGAGAACATGCACCCAGGAGATGGTACAAATATGTGCATTTCTCTGAACTCCCAAATGTCTTATGTTGTGAAGACAACCAGTTTAAAGTCTGTAATCTGTTTCCTGCTGGTTATGTGCACTTACCCTTAAGGTCACATGTTTGCTCAGAGAAGGTCCACAGCTGGAACATCAAGATAAATCGTGTGTAAATGCCTCTGTCAAGGGACATGCTCCACTGTGCTTAACTATTTTTCTGCAGAGAAAACTGTGCATACAGTTTCTCATAACCAGGCATAAAAATATTTCTCAGTGGAGAATGGAATTGCCGTGAAACTAAATGATGAGCTAATTTCCTACTAACAGAGAACAAGATGCTAACAGTATTTGGAGTGTTTTTAAAATGTGGTACTGATTAATTCTGCATTTATTCAATGCTACATTAACTTTTTAAATCACTCAGGTAGCTTCAAATCCTTTGCACTACAGACAATACCAGCTTTCCCATTGCCTGGAATAGGAGTAAAATCGTTTCTGTATTAAGGAATATACAGCATCAATTGAAGGAGACAAAAATTTTATGAAATTGTTGTGGAAAATATTTCTGTTATAGAAGCTCAGATTTTTTAATCTGTGGCAATTCTTTGCAAAGCACTTGGGTTTTATTATTTACTTAAAATTTAATATGAACAGTTAATTACTGCAGGTTTCTAAGAGGAGATCACTCAGATAATCATGAAAACACTATGATACAGTTAACTTTGGGGTAGATAACAGGCTGAGTGATTTCTCCAGGTATCTTGCAGCCCTGTTTGGATAATTCAATAAAAGACATTTTGAAATATTAATTCTGCTACAGAATGTTCTTAGTTCTAAGACAGTTTTAGTAAGGATGAATGGTATTTGTTGTCAGAGCTCCTGTGGGCAAGCGGCTATATCACAATCAGTGTGATTCAACCTCCCACCCCCAAATGATTTTCACAAGGTGTCTTATAACTGTATTCAATATTAGTAGAGACTGATACAAGCTGTTTTTCTTCTCTGAAAGATGAATACCAATGCATTTTAAGTCTTGTCACTTATTATTTTTACCTATTTTTTTTCTGTGTGAATAATAGTAGTTGATAATACAGTGAATCATCTCATTTTAGAAGGAAGTGTGGCAGTCACTAGCATTATGAAATTCCACTAATAATTTCTGTTTTAATTTTGTAGATGGAAAATAAGTAATTTTAGTCAGAAGAATTGTGATTTTACCTGGGCTGAAAAACAGTATTTTCATACCTCTTGTTCAAAAGAAAGTTGCAATAATCCCCACCTAACTGCTGAAAGATCTGAGCCTGCATTTCCAAAATCTTGGCCAGAAAGCCTCCTCAGATGCTTGAAGCTCTGCAGCTGCTTGTGACCACAGGCATTACCATTCTGGGTTGGCTGAGCGTCTAGGGACTCGTTTCATGCCTGCACCTGTCGGGGGGTCACAGGCTTCAGGAAGCAATTCAGTATTCATGAGTCTAGAGAGAGAACGAAGCTGTAGAGAGTGTGTAGGGAATGTTTGCTAGGAAAATGAGAAGAGTTCCTGATGCTGCTCTAAGGAATACTTTGCATTTTACTTTAGATGATGAAAATGCAGAAATAGCGCTGGAAGTAGGCACCATCATGCAAACTCAGAACCAGCTTGGGGGTTTAAGGTGCTGCTACATGATATTCAGTAGACATAGCCAGAAACCTCAAGTTTGGGTTTGTTATTTTTACATCTAGAGCCGGGTGCCTCGTACTGAGCCAACCCCTACTTGTGATTTGCTGGGACAGGGGAATTGGCTTCCACTGTGGTTGAATCCACCTTACCCTACTTTTGTTTCATCCTTGTTTCTACAGTTAATTAGCTTCCTCCTATTCCCTGTTCAGATTCCCTTGGCCCAGTCCCTTGAATAATTGGCGAAACAGAACAGAGGCTGTGTGGTACTAGCTGTGGCTCGGTTTTATTTAATAACACTGCGTAACTCTGTGTAACACACTGTGACTAATCACTTCTCCACTGCTCTATCAGTCTGTGAAAAGGCCAGCATCACAAAAGTCAGAGCTCCCCGCCGAATCTCTGGAAGCTTATATAAAAGGCAAACTTTGGTGAATGAGGTCTGACTGGTAGGGGAATGAAATGTTTTGATGAAAGAAACGTACCCATCATTGACTCCTCTTCAGTGCTGAAGTTTGTGATTTTTCCCTGAGATGTAATGTACATCAACAGTTTTGACTCTGCAGATCTTGTGAAAAACTCTTCCTCTTTTTCTTTCTTGGCAAACAAAAACTGCATTCATATAAACTCCTGTGATTTCTGTTATTGGGTTTATTGTGTGTGGATTTTAAATTTTATTTTAATCAGTGAATATAATTTCTCCCTTTCTTGCTTCTTCCTTAGTGCTAAAAAATACACGATGGCTTTTTAATATTTAATGGATGGGATCATTTTACAGGTTTTAGTTTAAAGGTAACCATAGCACAAATGCATCCATTATTAACTGCAGAACGGCAGTGTAGCTTCTTGGGAACCCTCTTAAGTTTAATATGAGAACTCCTGTCAACAGAAAACAGCGCTGATATTGTTGTTAAGTGTGACAAACTGGCAAATGCAATGGGCACCACACTGGAACAATGCAAACTGCTTATATCAATGGAAGAGGCGATGTTAAAAAGTGAGATAAAGGCGGACAGCGAGAGGCTGTCAAGGAAGGTTCGATTCCGCGTTGCGTCCTCGCACAGCGGGAGGGTGCTGAAGGAGGTGTATGCCGACGGGGAGGCTGCTGACTCTCTGGACTCCGAGTATGCCAGTAGCTCAGAGACTGACCAGACCAGCCGGCTGAGCGAAGTGGATGGGCAGCAGAATGGACACGTAGGGTCCGAGTGCGACGAAAATGAGAACGAGCAGGACGACTTGCTCATTTTAGTCAGAGCCACTAAAGAGAGGAGGTTTGGTACAAAGCGAGTCAACATCCTCAGCAAAAATGGCACAGTCAGGGGAGTCAAGCATAAAGTGAGCGCTGGTCAAGCCCTCTTCGACAATTTGGCAAAAGTATTTCAGGTAGGTGATGTGGTTCTGCTGGCTGTAAGCCCCGTGTCTGTTCCTTTTAACTCCCCATGTTATTCTTTCCTTTGTCCAAACCTCTCTCATTTCTGATTTCTCAACATTCTGCCGCATTTCCATTGCTATCCATTTGCTGTTGTTGCTCAGGAGGGACTCATTGCTCTTTCTGCTATACAACACCTCCACATTTCCACACTCCAAACTGACTGTGAACTTTTTATTCCAAAATTGGCCTGAAGTTTGCTGGGTAGAGATGTGTATGTTGTGCTTCCCATGCATGGACCAGGAAAGAAACGTAACAGAGGAATTAGCTGGCACTTTATTGGAGATTTGTACAGACCCACTGTACAGGGATGGGTCATGTTTCCACTCCTGTTATATTAGCTCTAATGAGTTTATGATGTTATCTAGTGTCCCCTACATGTAAATATGTATACTTGCAAATCCCATTGTGTTTAATCTGCAAAGTAGATCACATTAGGTGCAGGATGGCAGCAATGACGGTTTTCCCACATTAAAATTTCAGAGGAATGAAATCTTACTCGGAGGTCTCTTTTATTAACATGTGTTTTCCATTTATTTTGTAGAAGGAGCAGAATATCTGTATTTGAAACAGTATATGCCACACTGATGCCTTAGGCAGAGAAACACAGGCCTCAGAAAAATCAAGATAAGAGTTCTAAAAAAATTAGCTCATGTATATGATTTATCTATATAGGCTATTCAAGCCTTTAAATCATTACTATTCGAACAAAAGAGCAACAAGTATGCAACCAGACTCTTTCTAAAGGTTGTTATATTCCAGTATTTTGTTGGTCACTTAAATTAATCTACAATTAGCTTCAGGGCATCGTTTCAAAAGTGTTTATGCAATTTTAAAGCATGGGGAATTTGATATCAGTAACAACTGTTGTGTATGGAAATGAAATCTTCTGAAGTTCTTTCTTACTTTGAAACGAAGTCATTTCATAATTTGCTTAGAAATGTCTATGGATTAACATTCTCTTGCTTCTGAATATTAATTTATCCTCTAAGTTGTACCTAAATTACAACAGTCTTTTTGTCAATACCAGTGTTCATGTGGAAGTTAGATGTTTCAAAGATGAATTAGCTGTTCATTTTTGGTTTTGACATCACATAACACTCAAGTAGCTTGCTTGCTTTCAAGCTGCTCACTGAAGAGTTTGTCCTTGAGTTCCCTAGTCTGATAAAATTTGTAACAAACTCATGTTTTCTAAGTAGATATGAATTAGGAAGTGTTAACTGGGGCATGTCTGGGTTCTTCTCCAACCTTGATTCTAAATACTGTTCCATGTTGTTTTGCTACATGGAGTACACCATTTCACCTCCCTAACCTCATTCCCTCCTAATAGCTTTTTTCCACTGCATCAGTGACACCAAGCTAAGAAATGTGAATAAGCTAGACAAATGGACCCATTTGAAGACACATATACCTTAATTAGTGTCCCTGTCATCTTGCTGTTTCTATGTCCGGTTTTAGGTTGGAAGTTCTTCAGGAAAGGTTCATGGACTGAAGTCAATGTACTTTGATTGCAACAAAGTTTCTTTTACTCTTAGTAGAGTTACAGCTAGGACCAGCACTACTTCCATGAGGGGTTTTGCTGGAAGAAAGTAATGCTTGAGAGGAGACATATCCATCTGATAACTTTGAAAAACGATATGTAGCCAAGTTTATCACAGAGGTCTATAGTTAAAACCTGGAAAATAATGAATGGTTTAAAAGGTGGTAAGGATTTTGTATTGTCAATATTTTACAGCAGAAGAAAGTGGAAAAATTAAATTATCAGGTGAAAACAAAACATTTTTCTGTACAGCACATAATTAAATTTAAGAACTCTCAGCTACAGGCATTGTAAAGACCAAAAGTATAGGCAGGTTTTGAAAGCAGATGAGGAAAATAGATGGGGAACTGAGCAGCTTCTGCTTAGGCAGGCCTAGGTGACTGATTTCCAGAAATAACTATATTGCTAGCTTAAGAATCTACTGGATCAAAGACATATATTCAATAATATACAGAACATCATGATTTGAGGTTGCTACACAAACAAGTTCCTGTTTCCCCAGAGATAAGGTTTAACGTCTAGTGAAGAGGAATGATCGTTTGCATATCTTTTATGTCATACTGTAAGGCAGTTTTCTATGTCATATAGTGAACACAGAAGACAGCAAAGCACAAAGGTTGACTTTGAGACTGATTGGGAACTGCTTGATCCTAATGTGAAATATGATTAAAATTCTTCCAATTACAACTGAAGTAATGACCTTTAGGATGAGATTAAAAGATGATTTCTAGTTTTCTGTAAGCATGCTCCAGACAATTAATTGCACAGTAATACCACTTAGAGAACAACAAGAGTTTTTCATTCAAAGGTATGATAAGGTAGAAGCATGTCTTTATTAGAAGATACAATAAGAGACAGGACGAGGGGCAGTGGGTACAAACTGCAATACAGGAAGTTCTGTCTGAATATGAGGAAAAACTTCTTCACCTTGAGGGTGACAGCAGTGGGACAGGCTGTCCAGAAAGGGTGTTGAGTCTCCTTCCCCGGAGACATTCAAAACCCACCTGGATGTGATCCTGTGCAACGTGCTCTAGGTGAACCTGCTCTAACACTGGTGGTTGGACTGGATGATCTCCAGAGGTCCCTTCCAAGCCTGACCATTCTGTGATTCTGCGATAACTCAATATCTCTTATCTGGGCTTTTTTGTAAGTTTCTACCTTGATTATATGAGGTCATCTGCAGTTACATGTTTCACTTCTTTGTAGATAAGCAACAGCAGATGTATAACGAGTTAAGATGTACATGATGTCCCTCATCCCTGAAGAGAGCCCATCTCTGCCCCTTTGATAATTCATCAGTGGATGACCTTGTTATACATTTCTCAGATTCAGTGTCAAAGCAGGTATTTGTAATCTCAGAGTATGCACATGAACTCTTGACAATCCTAAATCCTGAGCACTGATAAATTCTTGAATGCAAACACTTCTTATTTAGTATTTAATGTATCACTTATTGACTAAAATGTGTATGCAAGAAGCCAAATACTGAACACATGTGATTGTCCTGCGACCCTGAAACTAGTTTTTTTTTTGACATTTTCTGCAGCGTCAGCATTCTGATACTTCAGAGTATATCTGAAAATTCCTTTACTATGTTATTATCCAAAACCCCCAGCTGCTCCCTGCCATAGAGGAGAGATACTTTAAAACAAATTCCTTTGCTTGGATATTCTAGGGATAAGCAGGGGTTCATTAACTGGGCTGTATTAAGTCACGCAGACAAGACTTCTGATGTTTTCAGTTCAAATACCTTTTTGAGTATTTTTTCCACATTTTCTAACTACAGCCTTTCTACAGATTTGGTTCAGACAGTTCCTTCCCACAAAAGACTCATCTGAAAAAAAAAAAAAATTTCACACCTTCTGGAGTTCTGGGGAATTTCATAAGAGATGTAACACAGGAAGTATTTCTAGATGAAAAGGTGGTTTTTGTTGTTTTTGTTGTTATGTGATATGAGCCTGGCCTGAGAATGTATAGCTACTGCCAACTAGACATGCATCCCCTGCTGCACCTTCCCACATCCATGCACCGAACACTTCCATCACCAGCACAACCAATGACTTTCCATTTCCACTGTCTCTTGAGAGGACAAGCTAAGTCCCTTGCATTAGCTTGTCCTGATGACTGTCTCTGTCCTTGGATGTGAGCTGCTCCAGTGCTGTGACAGCAAAAGGTCTCCCATCAGGTTGGCCCTGCAAGGCTGGAGAAGCTGCTGCGAGCCCCGTGGGAGCCGCTGTGTGCAGCTGGGGCTGGCACGGCCGTGGGGATGGGGTGGAACAGAGCAGGACATGTCCGGGGGTTATCTCAGCTTCATGGCAGGACATTCTTGGGGCAGAAAGATGGGGAAGGAGACCAGCCTTACTGGTGCTTCAGGGGAGCATGGTTTCCACGGCAACCCTTCCAGCCTTTCCCTCCCAGAGGTGGATGCCACAAGGAGAGCGTTGACATAGCAACCGCATGGGGAGGTGGGAGGGCGTTGCTGTGGCAACACCTCCCCAGACCCTGCTGGGCCGGGAAGGCGGGAAACTAGTTGGTGGTCATGGGTGGAGGGCAGGAACGGTCACACATGTCCATGTGGCCTCCACATGTGCCTGACCTGGGACCGGAGGGGTGGCCTCCAACGGAGCTGGCAATACAGCAGCTGGAAACATTTTATTCATGAAAATATTGCGCTAATGAAAAGCCTGAATAACAGAAAGGACCTGGGGCTCCCAGTCTCCCTGTTCGTGCACGTGATTCTTGCTTCCTTGAAATAAATATAATTTTCCTCAGGACCAACATTTATGACAAGACCACCCCTATGATGGCTTCCAGGTGACACAGAGCAATAATCCTTGGATTGTCTGGTATATTACTAAGTAGTACAACGATCATCTTATGCCAGACCGGGTTTCCATTCCAACATGCAATGTAATGGAGCCCAACCAAAGATGTCACACAGGTCTCCCCTCATTTTCACTGTTTCAGCATGGATCCTTTCCTCCATTTCCACACTTGCACACTCCACTGGACTTCCAGCCTCCTCTGAAAGGTCACCTTCTGCTAAATCAGCTGCAGATCTCATTTTCAGGCAGGCTTTGCTGACGTCTGTTACGAAACGGCAGGCCTGGTTAACAAACCTGATTAATGCTTTTTGTGAGCATTGCATCAGAGGGGATATGGGTGAAGAGCCACACATAATGCACTTGGTCTTTACAATGTTTTCCAGCACAGCGTCTCAGGTAGAGCTAACATTTAAGGCTGCAAAGTGCAAGTCAATATTCAGCCCAATAAAGAACTAGCTTATTAATGTTTAGAGAGAGGTGGCAAAGAGTTAAGAATCAGGTGGAAGTTTGTTAAGGAGAGCTTCTCAGGTGGCTAAGTTCATTTTTTGTCTTTCTTTACTTGTAAGTGACCTGGAAAAGTGAATACACAGCAGCACATGCAGAGCTTACAAACCAGCAGGGCTAGCTAATATCACAGAGAAAATAAAAGACAACAGCAAAACCAACTGTCTTCCATAGAAGGCAGGTGTTGCAAAGTGCTGTTAAGGAAAGTTTTTGGTGCAAGAGTACAAGCAAAGGTGTTAGGGTGAGTGGTATACAACCACCCCAGCCCCTGGACCATGTATTACTACAATCCCCAAAACTCTGGGGAGAAGAGAGAGGTCTGCATTTTCACTGGAGAGGCCATGTTTTCCCCACTTCTTTGGCAGATGATCGGTGCTGACACTCCAGCATCATTGGACTCTGAACTCAAAGACCTCTGCTAGGACTGCACTAAGACTGTGAAAGATCTCCTGAACTTTCCCTTCATATTCTCATCCATACACACTGCCCCGTGACTCCCAAATGGGCATAGCTTGCAAAAGCAAAAGACGTGCTGGGTTGCTTGTAATTACTAGTAGCAACGTTAGGGAAACCAGCTGATAACCTAAAGCCATAGCATTCGCTGTACTAATGCCACTTATATGGATGAAGATAAATCCCAGTGAGCTGTAGGTACCTCCTTTGAGGCATAAAGTTCCAATGTATGTTCCTAGTTCTAGCAAGTCTGGAAAACTAATTATTGAACAGTGTTGCATTGAAATCTATGGAAGAATAGGAAAAATTGTGGTGACACAGAGGATCAAGTGATTATGAGAAGTAGGTTTCTGTTTCTTACAGAAAACTCAGTGTTATGAGGACAACTGGATCACCACTGAAATGGGCACAGTGTCCCTTCCCCACTTCCTTTGTACCTTCCTAAATTCTTTGATCTGTGACCACAGTGCAGGGGACAGTGATTCAGCTGATGCAGCTGACTGAGTCATGGGTAAAACAGGTAGTTTCCAGGGCTGGTGGCTGAATAGCCACAGTGATTTAAAAAGGGAGATGTTCAGGTCTGTGAACTTTTAACTGGAGCCTGAGGTTGGTCAGTACTTTGGTTAATGGGTGTTTATTATTCTCATGTTCTTGTATAAATCAGCTGTAAAGCACTGAGTTCAGACGAGTTTATTATTAAACCGTTCGTGATATTTTAGGGTCTGTTGCTATTAGATTTGAAATACATATTTGATATAGACTTGAAATGATCAGTAAATAGACCTTAAACTATCTAAGCCTCTGAAAGTGATATACAAGCTTTGAGGTAAAAAAGACTTGGCTGTCTCGTTTTTTAAAAATGTAGGTAAGGGCTGTCTTGACTTTTCAATTCACTCAGCATTGGGAAGCTTAGCAACAAAACCATGGTTACATTTGTCACTTCTTCAAGACTGAATCAATAACTCAAGAAAAATAATTGTTGAACTTTTGTGCTGGTAGTCTGACCAGCATGCACCGGACATCTGTCCAACCTTCCAGAGCGCCGCATGGCCTCAAAATCCTTGTAAAGGATCCATAAATGAGGGTGAAGACGCTGTTCTTGAGACCCTCAGGTGCACGGTATGGGGCTGAGCAGAGCCAAGCCCTGGGACAATAAACATTTCTGTTCTGTGTTTACATATGTTTCTGTTTCAGAGGATAAGCAGTACTTTGCTTCTTGAATCACATCTACATCTGCAGGTGAGTGAAAATTGTTATGACACTGAATTAATTTTTCCCCACTGACTGCAGTATTTTTATCTGTTTAGCATAGGTAATGACTACATAAAATGCAAGACAGATGAGAACTAACCTTTATGCATTTTGCAGTAGAGGTCAGGCATTAGTGGCATGAGTGGTATGGTTTTTAATCTGTGCACACCAGCCTTTCCTGAGACAGAGAATGAACTGACACACTTCCCAGCAAGGGTCTGTGAAACATATTGGAGTCTCAAGTATAATCAAACTCTGGTAGATGCAGGATGGAAGCAACAGTGAGGAAAAGGTAATTTTGCACTTCATTAGCATCTTTGCTCTTCTGTTGGTAGAAAACAACTCCTAACAACTGACTGGTACTGAATAGAGTTGTCTCTGTCTTACCCCAGCTAGGGTCTAAGTGCCTGTGGTCCAAGCAGATTGTGTAGCCTGTAGGAAAAAGCAGAGCTGCTGCCCTGGGGTGTGAGGGAGAACAGAATTAAATTGTTCCCTGTGAAGTCTATGCCATGTGGCTACTTTCACAAACAGAATGATTTAGTAATAAGCCTCAGCCCCTGGCCTTTTCCTTTGCATGAACAAGGGCATAGCAAAGAAGCTGTGGTAATACTGCAGTGAATATGTATGAATATGTAGTGCTAGAGTGAACCAAGACTTTAGGTATAGATTCAAAATACTCATAGGCTTCTGAAGGACTTGGACATCATGCTCCAAAAATGTCATCCTCCAAACCTCCCTTTGGTGCCATCTTGTCTCAAAGCTGGCAAAAGCCTTTTATTAATGAAAGTTTGGCTAATGATCTGCCTTGGCCACGTGCCTCAGCATCTCAGTAGAATCATAGACTCATTTAGGTTGGAAAAGACCTTAAAAGTCATGAAGTCCAACCATTAACCTCGCACTGCCAAGACTACCACTAAACTGCTTCCCTAAACACCACATCTACACATCTTTTAAATACCTCCAGGGATGGTGACTCAACCACCTCCCTGGGCAGCCTGTGCCAATGCTTAGCAACCCTTTCGCTGAAGAATTTTTTCCTAATATCCCATCTAAACCTCCCATGGCACAACTCGAGGCCAGTTCCTCTTGTCCTATTGCTTGTCACTTGGAGAGACCGACACCCACCTCGCTACAACCTCGTTTCAGGTAGATGCAGAGAGTGATAACATCTCTCCTGAGAAATGAATCAAATGTATGATCAGCTAAAGAACACAAGGGAAATGGGATGTTTTTATATTGCTTCCAAATATGTAGCAATAATACTAAAAATAATGCTTTACATATATTTACAAAAAATACAAATAATGCAAAACATATTTGACAGGGCGTGACAGTTACCTCCTACTCATGTCCAATGGGAACCACAAAATAGGCGTTCCTTTGCCTGTCTCACCTGCAGGGCTTGATGTAGTAGGTGTCCTTTGAGCACGCCTAGTGGATCAGATCCTACACAAACTACATAAACAGATGCTGCTTTGTTACAAGTCATGTCTGCAGGAGGCAGTGGTGGGAGTTGTGCTTTGAATTACAGTCACAAGACAGCACGAATAAATTGCTGGAACAGGAGTGGAACACACACTTGCTGATTTTCAGCTTGCCATACCAAATACTACTATCCTTCAGCATCATGCTTGACTGCGATTCCTTTCTTTCTCACTCTTAAGCATTATAGTGATGGTGTTGCTTCAGCGTGGAGGTATCCTAGAAAAGCTTGTAGCCTGTGACTTGCTTGTTAGGGACAAGAGGTAGAAAGGAGACTGAATAGAGGTAGCCAAGACATGAGAGATTGCAAATAACCGTATTCTACCACCTTGTTTCATCCTCTCTCTTTAAATCTAAAAATACATTTGCTTTCCTTTTGAAAGAAAAAAACAGTGTACTTGTTCTCAGGCAATGAATGTGAATGCCAAATGGAAAAACATGCCTCTTGGTTGTGCTAAGTGGGATTCCTAAATCGTATTGGCCTCAGGAAATTCTCTGAGCTGAAAATAAAAATAGTCATAAAATGAGAAAGTATTAGAAGGAAATACCATATATGCTTGCCATCCTCTTACTTTTAATTATCTGTCTGGTAGATGACCTAAAATGCTAGATGAACACTGGGTCCAAGCCTATGTGCTGCTCTGGGACTTTTACGTAATGTCCCTTTGTGGAACTGCTCAAGAAGGTGCTCAGTCTTTGAATGAGCACAGAAAATGTTTCATCTTACTTCAAACTGGCTTGAAAAAGAGTAATGTTACATAAACAGCTTATAAAAAAAAAACATAGGATGCTTGAGTGCAAAAATTTTTTCTACTTATTCTAACAGTAGGAAATATTATTTTTTAAATTAGTTTTCTGAACCGGCCTACAACAGAGATGAAAAAGATGAACTGATTAGTCTTAATCATTAATTAATAGCAATAACTCTCCATTTTTTCTGGCTGTGGAGTTCAACTCAGTAACTCAGCAGGACAATCAGGAAAAAATGTCTTTCAAAGTACTCTTAAAACTAGAACTATCAAGAAAAGTTAGGGCTATTCCCTTTTCTTTGACTTGGTGCAACAGGCTGCCTGCTAGCTCATTTGTTGTGTCCTCTTGCCCCCAAGTATCTGCATGCCTTTGACACAGCAAACACAAATTATATGGAACACATAAAGCTGAAATAAATTGCCTACAAATATGAACAAATCCGTATGCTTAATTACTAGCATCCTTCTTAGTCATTGACCCCTAATTTTGTGTATAAATAAATTACTCTGCAATCAAATATTTAAGGGTCCTCATTGCACCTGGTTGTCCTAGGTGAGGTATGTTTTAGTTCAATTTACAAACAGGGATGCAAGTATTTGGCTACACCAGGCCAATTTGTCATCAGATTGCAGAGCTGTGCAGTGCAATTGCAAAAACACGGTAATAATGAGGACAAAACACAGCTCCTTTGTAAACAAACAAACAAAAAAACCAGTTCAGAAGAGTGAGGCATTATCTTTACCTTGGTGGTATGATTCTCCAGGCCTGTGCTAATTCTTTTGATCTCGTGCCGTAGAAGGCATTAGCAAAAATACTTTCTAACAAGCTAATTACATTACAATTCCATTTAGTTTACAGATCTCAGAACTGTTTCAGTTCTGAACTAGGATTTGCAAATACTTACACTAGTAAGCTTACACACGCTAGACAAATACAAATGTACACATGCCATACAGGTACTGTGTTACAATGACCCAGGAGAACTGTATTTTAACAGTTGACCAAAAACACATTTCAGGAGCCACCCACTACTGATTTAATTGGCATGTAGATGTCATTAATGACTATTTCATTCCCTAAGAAAGAAGAAATGAAGTCATGCTTTATTTGCAGATAATGCTTGCTGGACTGCTCTCGTCTGTCAGCAGCCTGCTTTGACATTTGTCTACTAGTGTTGGCAGTTTATTACACATTACACCAACACATGGTACGTGATTAACAACTTGAAAGAAAGAAATGGTCAAAGAGATACTGCTTTTTTTGGCTGGAGCTTTAACCTGTGACTGCAATGTTTGGCAGCATCCTAAGTTTGTCGTGTAAGTGTAATAAAACGTGCTTCAGAATGGCATTTGCAACCAGAGAGAAAAGGGTAGGACTTGTATGCATGAAAACCTTCCTCTTTGCTGCAGCATCCAGTACTAGCATGAAACTGAAATCTCACTGAATTTTTCCGAAACTTGTAAGAAAAATAGTAATTAGGACAGCATCCCCAGTCTGTTGATTTTGAAAAGGAGCTGGAAAAACACAGCTCCCCATCCAAGCAGGCAATCTTGTGGTTTTGCTTGACGCAGTAGTTATGTTGTGGAGGGGCTGCCACAGCACAGTTCTTTACACCCTCCATCACATAAAGCAACAGAAATGGTCACAGACGAGCAGCTGGAGTCAGTGAGGTAGAGACTCATTTCACACATGACAAGAAAGAAGACAGAAAAACCATCATTCATTGCTAGTATGAATCCTGGAAAACATTTTAACAACCTTAGTACAATTTTGCTTTGGAACTATATATAGAGACACCATCCATCAATAATGTCAGAGGAGCATGTCTCTCATACTGCAGAAACAACACACGCAGGCTTGTTTTTTTTCCACTTCTCACAAAGAAATCCAGAAAAACTTACTGGCCAATATTTGCACACAGTTATAACAACATGTGGTGTTGTGTTCTGCACTGACAAATCAGTCAATGCTGGTGCAAAGGCAAAGGCATTTTTCTTTGGGACTGGCTCCTGGTAGCCTTGTTTGGAATACTTCTGATTGCTAATTATCTATCAACCTTTCAAGATATTAAGAATTGACAGCAGTCACACAGTATTATTTAAGAAAAATCTGTTTTCCCCTGCAACTTCTGTAAGACATAAAGCAGTCAGTTTCTAAACCTGCAGCTGAAGTTCCAGCTTTTTAAAGAAAATATGATCTTTTCCTGCTCAGCTGCTCATGTCCTGCTCTTGGTTTACTACATCTAAATACAAAGGACTCTCCCTCCTAGCTCCACAGGCAGCTGTGAAGCATTTCATTGCTGTTCAAGTGGAGAATGTCGTAAGAGACAGACTGATAGATACAGCGAAAAACGAGAATTTTAAGCATTATTGCTGGAGTTCCTTCCACCTATTGCAGGTCATAATCGGCATCTTGAGAACCTTCCTTTCCAGGTGTTGGCTGATGCTTTCAATCAGATTCCCAAACATGCATTGGGTGAGTCCAGTCATTCTTCCAAATCCCAGCATAATCCAAAAATATAACCACATACTCAGTCTCTCCAAGTCAAAACTTAAGCTGTCATGAAAATTTAAAAGAAGCATTTCTGAAGATTAATTAAAAGCAATCATTTAAAAGAACAGTTTCTAAATGGTTTGTTCAGGAAATAGAATCTTAATTTAAATCTGTCTGCCAAGGTTTGCCATGGCAGCTCTTGTGTTTGTATCTTCTGGGTGGTCAGGCTTTTGCAAACCTATCTGCTTGGTGCATGACATTCTCATGGATCCTCGTGTAAGAGACTGTGGGGTGGAAGGGCACTTGTACAGGCCAATATTTGCAGCTGAATTCAGGTGACTAATATTACCGTTTTTTTCTGCTGCCACTGACTGGGAGCAGCCTTGAACCATGTAGTTACTTCAGCCAGGTGGCTTTATCCTCAGCTGCTCCAGCAGTTTTCTTTTGAAGTCACAACAGATAAGAGCAAGAGTTGTCAAAAAAGAAGAGATGTCTAGTGAATTTTCTGACCTGTCTTTCATGCTGTCTCAATTCTCTTTTTGGTAGGAGGTTATGCGACTGGCAGAAATGTAATCAGTACGGAGTTTCAGCATTGTTTGATAACATGATATGATGTTAGACTAAATGTTGTTATTGATTTTGCTTGCTGCAGGGGATTAAATGATATCAATGCAAAAGAACCACTGAAATTTTGATCCAAAGGAAAAGCAGATAGACAATTTAATCACCTCAGCATCTGCTTGTAGTCATATTCCTTGACCAAAACACATTTAACTCTATGACATGATATAGATTCTAGCCCTATTATAAGAACATTATTATATGAAAAGTAGGATTGTAAGAATAACAATTTATGTTTTATTTAAAAATTACACATCTCTAGGCCAAATCCTAAATCAGACTAGTGCATAAAGCTGCTCACACTGATATTGCTAAAAAATTACTCCAACTGCAGATGTGATGTGCACAGAATAACTAACTTGGCAATTATTTTGACCAACAGATTCAGGTGCTGGCATAAAGCATACAACCTGCTACATTCTGATTTTCAGACATTTTGCTTATTTGGTTAAAAAAAAAACCAAACAAAAAAGAAGCTTACACCTTAGTTTTTTTTCAGCAACAAAATCTGTAAGTGCTCAGTGGAGATGTGTTCTATTTTGCTCACACAGAAATGGTGGATGAGTCACCTGTCCCCTTTTGTACATCAAGGCTAGTAGCCACAGTATAGGTTATTCTAGGGCAGAGCTGGTTTATGTATGCTCTCTAGGAGTTGCATCCTCTATGTCTGCATAAAAATCTCAAGCTCTCTGCCTTTGGTTTTGGAATCTATTGCATAAGACAAAGAATTAAGCCCTGTATGTGTGCAATGCAATGGATCTTTAAAGAAATGGAGTTTGAGTATATAACTAGTAATTAACTGCTCAGGGTTTGAAGATGAAGGTCCCAAAGTTCTAGGTATTTTTAAGTAATGAGACAGCTGAGAGTGTAGTTCCAATTAGGTTAATTAATATAGCAGGGAAACCAGGTCCTTCATCACTCAGTGCTAACACAGAACAAAGTAGTGTTATAACTACAACAGTTTCCTTTTCATCACTTCGTATACTGAGTGATAAGGCTCGCTCTCATTGAGGAGTAAGGACTGAATCAGCACTTCACCATCACTTTATTGCACTAAGCATAGCTTAACTTTGCTCTTAGTCTCATTGAAAGACCTGGACAAAATTCATTACTGGTTGCGGAGTGCTTTGTCACCTTGTGTGGGGCAATGCTCTGTGTCCACCTGTAAAAAAGTTGGCATTTTCCTTATGCAGTACAAATGACAGCTTCAACTTCATATGGAATAGCCTGTTTCTATCTCAGCTCAGATGAGTAACATTTTCAAGTAGAATTTAAATTGTATAAAGTGCCAGGAAAGAAAAAGTACGTAATTTGGCAAATGTTTGGAAATGAAAACTAAGCATACTGGGAGGGTGATGGTTTCCCAGTTTTGTTCAACACTCCTTGGGAGTTTCAGGATCTCAGTGCATCTCATTCCAGCTTCGATTCACAGGAACACAGTAAAAGATAAAATAACTTTTGACAGAAAGATTGTTATCTGCCAAACACGAAAACCCTAGGGTGTATCCCAAATCAAAACCAGACTTTATTTAACTTTTTCCTTGGATTTTATTGGTTAGGAAGGTAAATTGTGAAGAACGGATTGTAATTTTGAATTTTCTTTGCTACTGATTGTAGTTGAGAATGGCATCTTATTTCATTTATGCTATTACCTGTACTTTAGTTGTTTTCTGAGTGAAAAGTAGTTCTGTTGTACAAGACAGACTGACTCTAGGGTGTAATTAATCCATGATGAAAGGCTGAACCATCTGCCAATGAAAATGCAGTAAATTATCAGCTGAGCTAAGTCAAAATGATAAGAGCTTTCCTGAATACTGGTTTTAACTTGCTGATTGTCTTTAACACTGGGAAAATCACCAGTTGCATCATTGGTACAAATAAGAAAGAAGTCATGGACTATTGTGCTGTTTCCTATGCTATTCTGGTATATTGAAAGTAAGTCTTAGGAAAACAGATCCATTCACTACACAAAGCATAGCCTGGCAAAGAAGGAAGAGCCTTATAATATCACAAGCAGGATCTCCCCAGCTAACTGTTTTATTCTTCAGTCAGAATTATGATTAATCACATTTTAATTAACCAAACTGTAACTGACATTTGGGAACACTAAAGGGGATCACTCTATGAGTAAACTGCACCTGGCTATGTTTAAATATAAAATGACTTAGTCAGAGATCCATGTACCTATGTATATATGTATTATTTTTATGTTATTACTAGCACCTATCAGTCTCCCTGGCAGCCCAAGGATACAACTGATTATTTTAGAAAGGATTAGTAAGAGACTGGTGAAAGAGAGGAGAAAAGAGAAAGAGGGAAGGGTTAGCAACCTCATTTCTTTTTTAAGCTTCATCTACCTGCCAGAGAAGGGTAAACGGGGTTTTCCAAAGCAACTTCCAAGTTAAAAAGAAATGGGTCGGAGCAGACATAGTAATTTTCACGTAAGCCATTTGCTGCTGATCAACACGGGTCTGCTTCTCTGCAGTATGAAATGTTCCATTGAGTGAAGCAGCAGTGATTACAGATGGGGCCACCATGCTTAAACTAGGGCTCACTCGGAGCCATGCTGTTTGCTAACTTTTCCACATGATCTCTCAAACACCTTCATATTTATTTGCCCACCCTCAGCAAGTCCAGCCTAGTCCATCCTTACTTACAGAATATTCTCAAAGAGAACACAAGCTGCCCAATGATCCTCCCCAGACAGGCAACTAGAGAGTCAAATATCTTGAACAATGTGATGAATAACAAGCAAAAGAAAAAGCTGCTTATGACAAGAGAAAATGGGATTTGGGCCACACAACTAAGGGTTCTGTTTAAGGCAGATGTATTGTGTTTTTTTGTAATAATTCAGGATGACATAATGGGAAATGGTACAGAAGTAAATAGGAGAATTACCACCAAAGTTGGAGTAAGTAGTAAGACAAACACTCCCTCTCAAGACAACTAAACATATTTGAAAAATCCTACACTTATTATTAAAAAACAAGCCCCAAAGTAACATAAAATGTTAGTTAAAATGATCAGACAGTAAGAAAAATAACTATACAAGAAAAATAACTAGTCTTTTATTCAAGTATTTCCTATCTACAACCAAATATAGGCAAGTCTAGACACGTTTAAAAGTTCTTTTTGGGCAAGTGACCAAACACTAAGTGCTAGTCAGAACTCTTTCAAGCTGACCTACAGGCTCTCTTCCTTTATTTCCATCCCTTCTTTTTGTTTTGAGTAGAACCAGAAAATAGAAAGGCCCAGAAAAAATGAATGTAAAAATTGACCAATGTTTTTTAAAGTTCAGAGAAAATTCCATTTTATTGAAGTTTGATTCTCATTTTACTCACTCTGCTACTCCCTGATGCTAAAGATAAAGAGGTAGAATTGAAATAAACACTGATCAAATGTTGAATAATAATTATTTTTCATACTCATACATATAACTGATATCACCAAGTAGCAACTCATAACTGTTAAGCAATAGGAAATTAAATGATCTAATCTAGGACAGATCTTCTTCTAAGGATAGAGACTTATTCTCCGATATCCAGGGCTTGCACATTCTTTAGAATTGTGTAATTAATACTATCATTCTTTTCGTGACCCATCTGTGATCCATTATTTCAGTTCTCTGGTCTTCCACGTTATTTACAGGCGTAGCTTTAGGCAGGCAGATGCTATGCAGCTCAAGCCATACATTTTTAATTTACTGATAGCAGCATTTCTTTAGGTGACATGTAGTAGACTTTTTTTTTTCTCTTACATTGATTAGTTTCTGTTTGCAAGGTACATTGAAGAAGTAACAGTGACCTTCCAATCTGCCTGTTCTCTAACTTTGTTGTCCATTAGTAGACACAGAAAATTGGCAAGAATGATAAATTGTGAATCTATCATTTTTATTTTCACATTTTGTTTGACTTCCTGATTTTCCAGATATTTTAAAATGCTTGTATCTTTCTCATGTCAAAGGCACATTGCATAAACTCTTATGCTGCTGTTTTGTGAGAGGTCTTCAGAAAACTCTCTCCAGGTAAACAGCTGCAAACAGCCGAAGTAGAAATTCAGCTCTTTTCCTCTCCTGTCTCGTTTATGTAACACAACCATAAACCCTCACTGGTTTAATTTAATATCACTGGGATAATTTAAAAACTATGTCCCCTTAGTTTTGCATAAATCAGACATGTTACTGGAGTCAAAATGAGTCTAACATGCAATGACAGTTCAGGCGAAAATCTAGGCCTCAATTAAAAGACTTCCAAATGGTCACACAATTAATGCAACAACATAATGTTGTACATGTTTGTAGGCATCACAACCATATTCAGGCCTCTCACAACACAAGCAATATCTGCCAGAAATAATATTATCCTTGCAGAAGTGGGAAGTTTCAGTTTGACCACTGATACGCCACCATGTTTCATAACTACCATATTTTCTGTGGACTGTGTGTGAATTTTAGTGCTTTGGTAAATTGTATCTGATGATTTTTAAAGGAATTCAGCTTACATCAAGCAGTGCAGGAGGTGAGACAAAACGATGAGTAGGTACTGGGAGTAAATGGGTAAAACAAAAGAGGTTGTTGGTGGGGGAAGCAAAGGTCCTTCTCTTCTCCAAGATGAGAAAGGTAACTGAAATATCTTTGGAGAAACCTCTGTAGGTAAAATTCACAGGATGAAATTATGTAGCATCCTTGTCAAGTAATTCTGTAGAGGTATTTGGAGAGATGAAGCTAACCAAGAGCCAGAAGAACTAATGGCGACCAAGATCTTGGCAGATGAGACTGGCCAGGCTGTTGATACTGAGATAAAATAATTTGCAGAAAATTTCAGGTGTAGTTATGCAAGGTCTGTGACTGTGAATATATGGGATAGGCTGGAGAGGAATAAAATAGGAACACTTATATTGTTGAGGGAGCTCAGGAGATAAATACTTGTGGAGAAAAACTGAGTTTATCCACGGGATACTGGGGAAAGCTCCCTGCTATCTGGATTCACAGAGACATCTTGAAGAGAAATGGAAGAGCTGTGACTGTTAGTGTTTGGAGTGTTATTTGGGAGCCTGAAAAGCTGGTGTGATGGCTGTGGAGATGCTCCGCAGTGATTTTAAGTACCCTGTATTTTCAGTTTAAGATGATTAGGTAAATGCGTTCACTGGAATTCGTCAACAAACCTACGAGAGAGGGAAACGATGCTTTGAATTCAGCACATTTCAGGCATCAACTGCAACCAATACAAAGCTTTGAAGGTTTTGGCTCAGTCTCTTCCTGGCTTAGCTTGTGGCACTAGCTTGCACCACAACAGCGGAGTTTATCAGAAATGGTGGCATTATATGTGTTCCATGGCAATGCATAGTGGTGATCTTCATATGAAAGGATAAGTTATGTGTGACACTTTCAGTAAGTAAGACATGTCCAGAAACCTGGAATCTGTGTTAACCGCAATGCTCCTAGGTCTGATTTCGGGGTGTCTGCCTGCTTAGGGGTGCGAGTCATCTGGTGAGCTTGTGCCATTTTAGCTGATTCACTATATGTTCAGCTCTACTTAAACACAATAAGGAGGCACCAGCTACATCTGACCTGGCATCATGGAGATCTCCAGCTCCCAGCCATTCTTGCAGCCTGCCTGAAGCACAGGCTTGCAATTTTGACCCCAGGTAAATCTTATGAAAAGATAAGGGCTGCGCTTAAATCAGTCCCTCAATAGCTGCCAGAAATGTCAAGTGTGGCAGTGAAGTACTTGGTCTTGAGAGAATATAGCGGAAAGTGAGAGGCAGGAGATGAAAGTCTTCTGCGTGCTGGCAGTGTTGCAGGAAGCACAAATGTCTCCCGGAGGCCTGGGGGTTCAGGGCCTGAGAGATGACTTTGACCTGGAAGAGAGCTGAAGAGCAATCAGGCTTGGTGGAGGGGAAGGGAAGCTTAGTCTGCAATCCAATCAGTTCTTTGAAGTAAAGAGAAAGAAAAAAGGACTAGGGAAACATGATTTTTCAATTATAGCTTGAATTCAGGAGATTTGACAAAGACAGATGAATGGGAGGACAGAGGCTGTTTTTTACACTGTACTGCAACAACAGCTGTTGGTGACCAACATTAAGAATAAACCTTTCATTCATTCTTTTGATTACAACTGCAAAATACCTTTATTTTAACCACATCTATGAAGAATTTTCTTCCTAACTTTTTCTACCCAGAGGAGCAAACTTTAGCATAATTTTCCACCAGAACTTCAGTCCTGACCATAAGGGAATTGAAATTTTGCAAATTTTTTGTGGTTTTTACCATTTATTTTTCCTGAAATTAGCTGCTCATCTATCTCCGACTGGCACAGCCTACTTCTTAAGAAGTGGTATTAAAATTTAATAAGCATTTCTAAGTAGCATTTATTTTACGCAAAGACCCAAGAAGCAAATCAGAGAGCTTGTATCTCCTGCAACACAATTTTGTAGAAGCATAGGTTTCAGTTTCCTGATCCAGTGATTACATCAAACAAAGAGAAATTGTTTATATTGCCACTCAGATTATTCAACTGGAAGCCATTTATCAAACATGGCAGATAATCAAACATCAGTAAAACTAGCTTATAACTCTCCTACTAACACTGCATCTGTAGAAAACAATTGTTTCCCTGGTCGGATGCCAGGTTACAGCACACTACAATCAGTCTTTCAACACACAGTAGGCACAGAGGGGATATATGAAATAACCCATTGCCAAAGAAAATTCACTGTTAGGACGGGCGCTGACTGAAGTTTGCATGATGTGTTCTGTATAGATTAAGGTGGGTATTAAGTGCGTTCACATTAAATATACTGTAAAACAGCTACGAAAATTGAAAACTACTTATCAGAAACGGCAGCATTTCCCCACTGAAAAACTGAGTTTGTGTTGCTGGAAAGAAAAAGTCTTAGAGGTTAGTGTTGTTCATTGTCTCAAAAAAGCCATTTTGCAAATACTGCGTCTATAAGTAAGTAAAGTGATCCAAGCATCTGTCCTCTTGTATAGGAAGTCTTGTTACTCTGAAATGAATTGATGAGGGAAGAGGAGGGTAATAGATGAACAGGCTGTTTGATGAGCAGCATCAAAGCATTTTTTAACTTTCTTTACTCTCCCCCTTCCCAATCAGTTCGTTTCAGAGCTGACATTACAGTTATCGAACTAAGATGAAGGAACAAGGGTGGATTGTGCCATGGCCCTGCCACTGAAGGCTGAGAAGCAATCAAGCTCTCAGTGAAGATGAAGATCAATATCAGAAAAAGCAAGTGCAATTCCCATGTGGTTTGAGGCCACTTTTCTCACCCGACAAGCAAACACTGTATTTGGTAAAATGTACACGTTGAGAAACTCCCACGGAACTTTAACCAGGTGAATTGCCACGGATGTCTGGTCAAGGAATGGGGGTCCAAGAGCTAGAAAATCACTCTGTGAAATTTACTTCCAGTCAACCTTCTTCTTGACAAATATTTTCCCTTTGCATAGTGTATTCTAGGAAATATTGCAATTTCATTCACTTTGTACAGTGAATGCCTTGTGGATGGCAGAGCATTCCCTCCATTACATTTGCTTTTACAGGGCTGAATCTTGGTTATCAATTTGAAGTGGCTTAAAACCTCCAAATGTATCTGTATCATTAGTCAAAATAATTGATGTAAAATATCAACTAGGAATATAAAATTGATATAAAATAATCATTCTAGAGTAATGCTTTCCATGGCTGATAATGATTGATATACTCAAAGAAACAAGCAATGGGACAACACCGAAGTCCTGATTTTAAGCGCTACCTAATCCAGGAAATATTTGGCTCCAGAGTTGTATTTTGTAGGTGAGATCATAATAAGGCTGAAAGATAGTATATCAGGTTCCAACTGTTTATTTCGGTGTAAGACACCACAGTACACTTTGCAAATGAAGGGGAATGTTATCATATGCCTTGCTGAAACTTGGCTTAGATATTTCCTGATTGCTGCATTAAGATTGCACTGGAAGATTCCTGCTGTAAATGGCAGAGAACTGTATCTGTCTGTCCTAAAAAATAATTGCATATTATTTTTGCACGGTGATTGCACTGGTTGGTGAAATATTTCTGAAATCAGTTTCTCTGGCTAGTGTTGTTAAGAAAATTGCACTGTCCTGGATTATGAGTCAGATTTTCTGATATGGATGGAGTCACAAAGATTTTCTTTGTACTGATAGTGGAATTTTCAAAGTTATTGGCAGTCCAAAGTCTATACAGGCCAACTATAAAAAGATTACCTGTGGAACCATATGTCTGCCTCTAATATTTTATTGCTATTTGCTTCGTGCTTCCTAACACTGTGTTTTTCTTGGTGTCTTTATAAGGCTGATGAGAGGGGAGGAGGATGCTAGCAAATGGAATCACAGAGATCTCTGCAAAAATGAAGGGCTTTTAAATAATGAAAAAAATGAAATAAAGTCAATTAAATAAGAAATACTTTTGATTTGTTTCTTACCACCATCACTGGATTATCTGAGAAAGATTTTTCAATTGCATTTTAAGGACAGCATAACAGTGTTTTGTCAATTAACACTGTAATTATATTTCATTTATAAGCAACATTTTAGACAGTTACATTAAAAGATACATAAACAGTGTTTGATGAAGAGTGTATCATTTGAAGGTTTTTCACAACACACCGGGATTATGTTGGAGGGCTTTGCATGGAAATTGAAAAAGGGAAAGCACATTTTGGCAATTTTGCAGTATCTGTTGTTTCCAGAACAGTATTTTGGCCAATATTATTCCTTGCTGTAATAACGTCTCCTATTATTCTCCATTAATAGATGCAATTGGCTGCTCCAAGATAAGGGATATGAGGGATAATACTTAGCTGAGATGTGGTTTGATCCTCTAAATGCTTACATTTTATCAGCTATAAAATACATTCCTGTGCTGACTATGCAGCATAAGATACTTCATGGATCAAAACTACCCTACCATTTAAGTCACTGTATTTCCTTTGGCAAGAAAAAGAAAGATGAGATCTACAAATCTGATGAGAACTGTCAGGTATAGAAGACAGAAACACTCAACCAGTGTAAACAGCTCAGCTCTTACCTGTTTTAAACCTATGCCCTCACATGCCAGACTACGACGAGGAGCTTCATCGATGTTACAGGACAGTCAAGGTACATCGTCTGGCTTCAGGCCTCTTCTGCTGGATACAGGATTAGTTCACAGAACTGCACGATGTGAGAGAAGATTGTTGGACACTCCTTTTTCAAAGAGCTTCTAGTGCCTCATGTAAACTGCTGAGGACAAAACTATTTTCAGTACCTCTTGCTTCTTCACCTCCAGTCTTTGTGGACAGTGTCCTTGCACCACAAAGAAGTGCTTCTCCTTTCTTACAAACCTCTGTAACATTTCCAAGGGTCTTTCCAAAGACTCTCTCTCTCTGTTCTCTGGGAAGAGTGTCTTGGAGGCATTAAATTGGTAGATATGGAGAGAGAAACAAGGAGCAAGCAAGCAAAAGAGAGAAACAAGCATTATATGACAGTATTTTCTTCCTGGGAGAACTGCAGACTAGGTTAGAATTACTCACAGGATTATCTTTTGCTTCTGATTTTCAAAGGTTTCATGTATTCCTATCATATGCAGAATGGCATAAATAAACTGATAACAAAATACTGATAGACCTTCCAACACTTAATAAATAAAATCCAATTAGGCATGGACAGATATGGATCTTCTTTCAACTAATTCAAACACTGTAATAAATTTTGCCCTGGCTGACTTCCACAACATCGCTGTGCCTGTTGGACAGGAGTCGCTTTTCCCCCCAGAATCAGTGCCACACCTGCAGCAGGCAGTTTGACTGCTACATGAGCAGAGGCATCAGGGTCTAGCAGAGACCGTGAACCCTTGGGAGATAACCTGTTCTCTTACCCGAGCTCAGGTCACCTGAGAGCAGGCTGCAGCCTGGCTGCATGGGTGCGTGCTGGGTGAGCAGTAATAAGGACGCAGGGACGTGAGCTCAGCTGTAGGCTTTGTACCTGCTGAACCTGCCGACAGCTGAAGCATTACAGAGAGCAGGGAGAGGCAGGGTCATGCTCTCTACTCCCTTGCTGCGGTACTGTGAGCATTTTTTCTACTTTGAAATGAAAACACTTTGACATTCCCTGAATAGCAGTCTGTACCAGAAGATGTGCGAGAAAGCCTACAGTGGCAGAAAAGAAGGTATGATGCTATATTGCATTACATGAGGAACAGGAAGGGTAACAACACACATATCCATGGTGTCAGAGGATGGAAAGCTCTCCTTTTGGTTTTTTTAGTATTCAGTCAAGTAATTTTAGGATGAAAGGAACAGTATAAATATTACATGCAATAATATTATTATTTTTGTTATTTTCATCTGACATCCCCAAAACTGATATATGGCCTGAAAAGTACGAATAAATTACAGGCATATATAAATATACTATACCAGTGTCTTAGGTATGATGACACTCTATGTCTATTTTATGCTGGAGCTGATGAAAAATTTTGAGGATGACAGCCTTAAGGAGGTAAAATTGTGCTATTTTACAATCAGCAGTATGTGGTGGGTGTGTAGACAACAGAGACAACAATTGCCCAGGAGTTAGAAGATCAAAGAATTCAGGTTCTGGCTGGATCACAGCCCTTCTCTGTAACTGTGACCAGCTCCTCAGAGTTATTTAGCTCTACCAAAATGAAACAGGAAAAAATGAGGCGTTTCATGCCCTGTGTTGGGACACTCAACCAGGCAGAGAACACTGCACTTCTATACAGCTTTTGGAAATGGATATATTCCTAGGGCTGCTGTTTGTGGGGGAGGTGAGAGCCAGAATACAGGCAGACAGAGCAAAACTAGTATCTATATTTGGGAGTGTTCCAGGCTCTCTGGCTACCTTCTTTAGGAGTGCAGCTTTTGATGCCCTCACTTGCAAATTGGTATTGACAGACCTTTCCAGCTTGCTGATGGTCATGAGGATGATAACTGGTGATATCATTCTACTGTCCCAGGGGGTCACAGACTCCACGTCCTACAGTTATAGTTCCTGTAATTACCAAAACTGGATAAGAAAAAATGTAGTGCTTTTGAGGTGATGTATTTAAGAGAAGGTTGGTACATGCTTTGATGTGAGTATATGACTTGCACTGTTGCAGAAATTAGTCTTTATTCTACTGAGCTTTACTAAAATGTGTAGTTTTCTGAATTTAATAAAGTTCAAGTGCTGAATTTTCCCAAATATTGATATAGTGCCAGGTCCTTGAAGACAATGCGAACAGGACTACAGCCTTAATGTAACAAAGCATTTAAGAGAGTGCTTATATTTAAATTTAGGTGTGCACTGTGCTTTGCTGTGTGAGAGCCCATGGAGGGTTGGAGCTGCAAACAGTGAAGTGAAAGGGAATGTGATTTCATGCCAAGAGTGCACACCATGGCTGGGGACCACTTGCAATTCCTCCTGTATGCATAAATAGATCTTACTTGCCAAAGAAAACTATTTCACTTTGGTTAATGAAGGCTGTTTATTGGAAGAGGTCTTCTGGCCAGTGAATCAATCCTTCCTGAAAAGTGCCGTTAAAGCTTTAATTTGAACGAGGCAACCAACAGTGACCGGCAGAAGGGACTGGTTCACAACTCCATCAGCATTGTGCTGCATTCTTGTGATGACAAATATTGTCGTCTTCACCAGCACACAGACCTTCAGCCTCCAACCATCCCACTCAAGTGCATGATGAGAAGTATGCTTTTCATGAAATGCTATACATTTTTGAAAAACATATATATTCTGATGAAGTGTCATGTAGAAAAATATTGCAACATTTTGGTGATAGCTTTTTACTTTAAAATAAATCTTTCAGAAAGTATTAATTACATTTAGTATACATTTTGAAAGCCTTTTAAAACTCAAAAGCTAGTAAAAGCTTTTCAATCTGGCAGAAATGAAATGTTTAAATTGATTTATTTTTTTCTGCAGAACTTCAACAGGAAAGGTGTAGCTGTTTTCTTCCCTTCCATTTCTAAGTGGAAAAAAAGCCCCAAAAGTCCAAACCTCATTGTGGTCAGAAATTTAGTGTTAGACCATAATTCTTCTTGCCACTCAGTTTTTGATACTGATTCAAGCTATGCAATACCAATTATGAAGTGAGCAGCTTAATTCAAATCTCTAGATACGCAAGCTTACATAAAAATATATATGTATGGACATATATGCATACATACATACATATATATACTCATTTTCTTTTGTGCAACATTTACTTTAGATCATGAATGCTGCATTTACTCACTGAAGCATCTCTGTCTCAGGGCTTGTAATGTGCTCTCAAGTCCTACCTCAGCCTACTTAGTGGATAGCAGATACTTCTGCCAGTCTGATAGTATCTAATTACAGAGCCAAGGGGTGCATATTTCAGCAGAACACTCTGAGATGTTGAAAGATGATATTCTGAGACAGAGAAGGGCATATCAGCCATTGATTTAGGTCACAGAAGCAATTCACTACCGCACGAATAACATTAGTTGAATGTTATATCCGAACATAGTAAAAACCTTTAAAAATCTCATATGCGATAAAGGTTGGCATTAACATTTCAGCTTTTGCTAAAGTGGCATACCAGTCTATTAATCTTGGCGGAAAAATATTCTGCTTTTGTGAGAATACAGTTGCTCATATAAAGCATATAATGCAAAGTACAGACTGGTCTTGGTGGTGGTGGGGTTGCATTTGTAACTTTGTACTTTAAAAGGACCAAGTGTAAATTTGTGGGTGATGCCACCATTGAAATAAATTATATATGGATATGAATGTAAATAGCTATTCTTTTCACACCAATGAGGTCAAAACACATGTTTATGCCTTCTATTCACAGAGAGGATTAAAAAAAAAAATTCACGACTACTTTTATAGTGTTGCTGTTGTAGTTTTCTTTTGCAACCAAATAAAAATGAGGTTAAGGTCATGAGTATTCCTCTTATTGCTGTGCTTGTCTATCTACTTGCTTGCAGACATAGTCATACACAGAAGTTTTCAAAAAGTAAATGTTACTACTGTTTTACAAGCAATCACTTTATGCCCTAAGGTCCAGCAGTGGTCCTTGCACCACAAGTAGAAAAGATTGTCTTGGACCACTTCCTCTGCTCTGAATTTGGCCAGCTCTTCACTGTGCTGTGAAAATATCCATGTTACGAGTTTTGGTCCAAAGATAAAAAGCCACTCAAAGTCAGCAAGGCAGATATCAAAATGTCATAAAAGATGTTAAAGAAAATCTATAGCCTGGGGAAAACAATTCATGACAAATACACTGAGGAAATAATCTATTATTATTATTAGGTAATTCATTTTATAAATTCCCCTCACAAATAGGAGTGAGTGATACATGCTCAGACTCGGGGGACTGGCCAGGGCCAGGGTAGCTATGGGGCCAGTAAAGAAGCACGGACCCTTCTTGCTGCTATGGGGCACGTAAAGAAGCACGGACTCTTCTTGCTGCTACTTCAGTTGCGGCTGGATCCAGAAGCCAGGGATAAGATACAGTGGTGAAGGTCTAAACCCAGAGATGTTCGTGGGAGTTTTATAGTGTGCATATTTAACTGGCTTCGGAAGAACCATGGAAACACCTGACTGTTATACTGTATTTTTAGAGCTACTGAGAAGTCTGTTGTTATTATGGCAGCTGTTACACAGAAAAAGTATATTCTCAAACACATATTTTAGGAGTACAATTCCAAAATATTTCTGCAGCTCCAGTAAAACAGTTTTTTTGAAAAAGATACTCCAAAATACTGAAATAACTTAGAGATTCACATACTCTGTAATATATTCATTGTTGTACACTTACACTGACTACCAGGATTTCTTTAAAAAAAGGTTCAGGATGTCATAGTTCAGTGACCTCTCTGTTTTATTATTTAATTTGTTTTGTTTCACTGTCTCTCTCTTTTTTGTCATATTTTTAATGTTTTTATTGCTGCATTTAGTTTCTACTGCTTTTCCTTTATCAGTATCCTGACTTTTTTGTTTGTTTGTTTTGTTTGTTTGTTTGTTACCTATTTTGGGTTGTTTCTGTCTTTTCAGACCTTTTTCAGTTCCCTGCATCCCTCCAGATTGCTGTTCATCTGCTTGTTCTATTAGGCTTTCTCTTTTTCATCAACAATTTCTTCCTCCATTCTGTGGTTTCTGTTGATGCTAAGCTCATGTATTTAGCCTCATGGGATGACATCTCTCATGCTGTTTACAGGAGACTTCATAGAATCATAGAATTGTTTGGGTTGGAAAGGGTCTTAAAGATCATCTAGTTCCAGCCACTCTGCTATGGGCAAGGACACCTTCCACTAGACCAGGTTGCTCAAAGCCCCATCCAGCCTGGCCTTGAACACTTCCAGGGATGGGGCATCCACAGCTTCTGTGGGCAACTTGTTCCAGTGTCTTGCCACCCTTATAGCGAGGAATTTCTTCCTAATGTCTAATCAAAATCTACCCTCTTTCAGCTTAAAGCCATTACTCCTTGTTGTATCACTACATGCCCTTGTAAAAAGTCCCTTTCCAGGTCTCTTGTAGGCCCCCTTGAGGTACTGGAAGGCCACAATAAGGTCTGCCCAGAGTCTTCTCTTCTCGAGGCTGAGCAACCCCAGCTCTCTCAGCCTGTCTTCATATGAGAGGTGCTGCAGCCCTCTGACCACCTTTGTGGCCTTCCTCTGGAGTCTTACCAAGAGGTTCATGTCCTTCTTATGTTGGGGACCCCAGAGCTCCAGGTGGACACAGTACTCATGAGAGCAGAGTAGAGAGGGAGAATCACCTCCCTCAACCTGCTGGCCACACCCCTTTTGATGCAGCCCAGAACATGGTTGGCTTTCTGGGCTGCGAGCGCACATTGTTGGGCCATGGTGAGCTTCTCATCCACCAACACCCCCAAGTCCTTTTCCTCAGGGCTACTCTCAATCCAGTCTCCACCCAGCCTGTATTTGTGCTTGGGGCTGCCCTGACCCATGTGCAGGGCCTTGCACTTGGTCTTGTTGAACTTCATGAGGTTCGCATGGGCCCACCTCTCAAGCCTGTCAAGGTCCCTCTGGATGGCATCCCTTCCCTCCAGTGTGTCAACTGCACCACTGAGCTTGGTGTTGTCGGCAAACTTGCTGAGGGTGCACTCGATCCCTCTGTTCATGTCACTGACAAAGATGTTGGACAGTGCCTGTCCCAGTACTGATCCCTGAGCAATGCTGCTTGTAACTATTCTCCACTTGGACATTGAGCCGTTGACCACAACTCTGAGTGCAACCATCCAGCCAATTCCTTATCCACTGAGCAGTCCATCCATCAAATCCATGTCTCTCCAGTTTAGAGACTTGCTGAGTTTGCAAGACTTGCTCAGTTAATGATTACATTTAGTTGCAACCATGTCAGATGGATGTCGGTGGGATGGCAGAGGGGTAGGTTTCCCACAGTTGCACACCAAAGAGTAACTGACTCCTGATTTGCAAAAACCCTGATCCACCTGGTAACAAGTCTGGGAGAAGACTGAGTCAGGTGCAAAATAAGAAAAGTCTCTTGGTTTTCTCATGTTCAGCCGTGGACAGAATGGAAGTGGTGCAACAATTACTTTTTCTCTTTAGACAAAAAAAAAAAAAAAAGGGCAGCTGTTCCTGAGTTACTGGGAGTGGTGTCTGTGCCATGAAGGGATGCAGGTAATGCTACTGCTGTTGCTGCCTACCTGATGCTCCCAAGCAAAATGCAAGTTCTTCAGGTTCATGCAGTAAAACAGATACTGTCTTTGGACCTTTGGAGAGATGGTAGCACTGTGCTGTTAAACGAAGAGCTGTAAATGATGTAAAGGATTGTTACTAAAGCAACTTAATTTCCCTCTGAAACCTTAAATCCCTTCCTTGGCACTCTTTCTACCTGGACACTTTCTCTGAAGCACACTCTTGGCCCATGGGTGCACGGGGTTTTCTGAATCTGATGCAAAAGTTGCCACCTCAAGCTAAATGATATCTATAAGCTTCAGGTTTCCATGAGAATCCCACTTACAGGAAGTACAAGAAAGTGCTCAATGTAAGTTGCTCCAAATCTTCTGGTTTGTTCATCTGTCCAACTTCCACAGCCTGAGTAAAGTTCTGTCACGCCCATTAACCAGAGAATTACCTTCTGTTTAACTTCAGATAAAATTTTATGTGCATTTCTGAGTTATATGAGATGATTCTGATTTGAAGCTTATTACGCAAAATTGTAAAAGCTTATTTTCTAAAATATCTTTCTATTAATTTATTTACATTGCTTGTCATTTACTATGTTTTTGCCACAGTTCCAACCTAGAAAGGAAAAGCACAATATTCAAACATTATTCTGCTGGTTTACTTCAAGAGCATATACTAGTAACTAAATATTACAGGTTGTAGCCATTGTATTAGGTAGCAAAATAAGAATTAGCATAGATTCTCATGAAGGAAAACCATGTAAATCTCTCTAACTGTCTTGACTCCTATTTTTAACCACCACTGTGGTTCCAGGCAGGTGACAGGAATGATTTTGCTGGTATGATAAATTCCTGCCAAGGACAAATTCTCTGTGTTTGTGGCACGGAAAACAAGGTGTTTACTAAAATTTCCCCAAATAATTATTTAGTCAATGCCCTTGATACTTCTTTGCAGGGCAGCAAGGGTATTTCTTCACTGCCACATTAGGAAAAAATAAAGGAATAAACATAAAAGTGACTCTGCATGCACACTTTCCACTTGATATCTTTCCAGATCACTTTACAACTTTCCATTTTTCCATCTCTTCAGCTGCTTATTTGTATGCTGTAGGGACACCACAGTCCTGATGCTTCACTAGATAATGACTGTCTGTATCTATGCTGCCAGCCTCTGGTGTCTGGGAACAAGCAGCATTAGAGATTAGAACTGTGAGGGAACAAGAATTTCCATCCTATTGAATAGTTTTGCACTTCAAAATGCATTTTCACTCGAAAGAGGAGGAAAAAATGAGTATGGGAAATGATCTTTTTAAGGAATATTTTAAGAACACCTTTTGGTTACTTCTGAAAAGGATGAACTCCTCTTCCTTCCAGCAACCCATGTGTGGTTACTAAAATATTTGGCAGTGTTTATGTAAAGTATGTACTTGTCTTCTAAGTAGAGGACGAGCTAATCCTCTCACTTGGAAGTGTGAACAATATGCTGGAGAAAAGTCAATGCTGCAGCAGCAGTATAACAGATTTTCAACCTAGAAAACAGGCTGGAGAAAAGTAGACCACTTTTTATAGCATTTGTTCCTAAAATTGTATTTGTGACATCCATTCAAAGAGAAGTAAGTACTGACCTACTACAATGTGCTTCCTTCCCACAATGGGATATGGAAAACCATTACGTTACATATGTTTGCAATTGCGCTTAAAGGGATCTAAAAGTGATCTGTGAAACGCAAGTGTTTTTTCTGAGGACTCTTCACCGTATGTTGAACCTTGTAAACACCTAAGCAGAGTATGCTTTTTGCAATGACTTTTTTTTTTTTTTCATTTACATAGTAAGACAAATCATCGCTTTGTTATGTGGCAAGATCTGCGGTGGCATCTGCCCAATTTTACAACTGTGTCTTTACAGTTATCGCATGACATAGTTCAAAAATTATCTATTCATACACCAAAGTTCTTTTTCCATAGATTGCTACAGTGCATTACAGGTATCCTTCCTTTTTATTTTCTAACTTGCCTTTTTACTCCTGGGATACTGCTGAAATCATTAAATATCATTTGCTGAATATAATGGATAATTTGAAGAGCTTGGAAATGTCTTACCACCTTTTTAAAAAGCTAGGATTTTATCTGTTTTTCTGAACATAATATCTTTGTTCAAAGCAATGATTTGCAGGCTTTTAAAAAATGTTCCACTCTTTCCTGGGCAAACAAATCACTGTAGTATTTACACTCCCTAATTGTTTTCATCCCATAAAGGAAAGATGTGGCACAAACTTTTACATATGAAGAAGTAGGGTAAAAAGTCAAATCTGAATTGTGGTATGAAAGTTTTTACAGCCAAGGGAACTGCCTCTCCTACCTGCAGCAAGCCTTGAATTTGACACCGAATACTCACAAAACATACTTTTTTATTGTTGGTTGGATGTTAGAATGATTTGGTGTGGATCCACACTAAAAATTAGGGATATAGCTGTCCACTCTGCAGTCATAATCTAGTTCAGCATGGAGAGACCTAAAGTGTTCTAAGTTAATGTTGACCCGTGGATGTGATGAAGCTCAGCTGAGGCTTCTGTCTTGGAAAAAGTAGAATGCTGGATTGTGTTTTCGAGATGCAAATTTTTTGCTTAAATAATATTTTAATGAAATTACTCAATACTTGAGAACTATTAACACCTTTCTTAATGTAATAAGAACTATTTTTTCTTTCCAGGTATCAACAGTGCCAGAGTTTGGCCGCATAGTAATTTATACTACCAGCCTTCGTGTGGTGAGAACCACTTTTGAAAGATGCGAACTGGTTAGAAAAATCTTTCAAAATCACAGAGTTAAATTTGAAGAAAAAAACATTGCTCTGAACAGTGATTATGGAAAAGAACTAGACGAAAGATGCAGGAGGGTCTGTGAAGTTCCCTCACTCCCTGTTGTGTTTATCGATGGCCATTACCTTGGGGTAAGTAAAGCACGAGCCTATGTTTTATGCTGCAGTCTGGAAGAACAGACGAAAACCTTGATGGATGAGAAGGAGGGTTTTTAGAAAATCACTTGTAGTGCTGGAATGATGGGAGTAATCAAAGACAGAGATCCCTTTGTGGTATGTACTGCACAGATCCACACTGATGGGTTTGATCTGAAGATGCAAAAGATAACCCGGGAGAGGCTATCAGGAGGGGAATAATATGCAGTAATACAATCTAAGCTATCCAGCGTTTCTTAAGAAATACCTTATCTTTGTAGCTGAAACCATGAAAATTTAAAGAAATGTTTTTTTTTTTCCTCATGAGAACTTGTATATATGACTGACCCAGGAAGATGAACACACAGCATAAACCTGTCATTTAGCAATATCTGTTATGAATATGAAATTAACAGCTTGGGGTGTCAGACCTTAAACATGCATCGAATTTTATATAATGTAGTCTGTATCAGGATCTGTAATCAACTGAACATTGTTTTAGGTACAGAATTGCTTAATATTTACTTTTAGAAAATTCTGGCAGTAAAAGAGAGAGAAAAACAGCCCAACTGTGCCCTGTTGCAAGACATAAACTCCAAATGGAATACTATAATCCAAATTTGTACTCTGGTACTCTGGGTCTAAGAGCCTTCTGATATTTAAAATCACCTTTTCATTAAGGCCAGCCTGTACTTTCAAAAGATATTTCTCAGAAATTGAAAAGATCAGAGTTTAAAAGAAAAAAAGATTCTGGAAAGTGGCACACAGAAAACAGCTTGAGCACTCAGAGAAGGTATTTGTCTGGAGCGGTAAAGAACTAGCAATTAGCACCAACAGCGAGACTGTGATTTGTGAAGGCAAACTATATTTAAACACAGTGGGGTTATTGTGTTTGTGTAGCTTATCACTTTCATTTTCACGAAAGATTTAAGTAATGAAATGAAATGTAATCAACAGTCAGACATAATTGATATTGGGCCTGTATAAACACTCAAATACCCTTTCTTCCCTTTCTCCCCATCCTCTTCCTAGCTCTCTGTGTGCTCTGCTTGAGACAGGCTTCCCTGAGTACTAAAACAAATGCATTTGCTGGCACAGGGCTCACCAGATCACTACAGCCACTGCAAAATTGCCTGTCTGCAGATAGTGATTTTTACTTCATAGTAGAGGATGCTTTTATCAAAAACCTGAGTTGGTGAGTTCTCCAGCCAGCCAGGAGCAGAAGTGCTTTGTCCAAAAGCAGCTTAAAATTCAACAGGATTCAGACTAAGATTTGCTCACCTAATGATCACGTTAAAAATAAAATTAGTGAGTTATGACTGACCCCAAGAAAATCTTAGTCCGTGCATGATCAATTTGTCAAAAGAATTCAGTTAAAATACTGAAATGGATTGAATAAATTATTTGCTCAGCTGTAGGTGAAGCCTGGTTACAGTCATTTTGGTATGATGGATGGCCCATTAATTCACTGTGGCTTTGTTGTTGGGTTTTTTTTTGGAAGATCATGGGAAACTTGTCTTTTGACAAAGAAGCAACAGTGCAACAAGCAATACAATCTCATTAAAACTATTTAAGTATTGTATGAGATACTTTGGAGAGGTATGGAAAAGAAAGACAGTCAATTAGGAAGCTAGCTGTCTGTGGGAGAGACAAATCTAGCTGTCCAGCTACCTGCTGGCAAGTAGTCAGCAGGTTTCACCTCCTCTAGGTAAAAAAAGTGAAGAGACAATTTGGTGTTCTGGTCTACAGACATTTATTACAGCATGGTAACTGCATTCACATTGTTTAACACAAGAAAACAAAAAGTATTGATCTGCTAAAACCCAGAGAAAATCAGACTTGGGAGGTGTTTTCTTTCTTCATTTTCTATTTTTTGGTTAAACTGATAAGGCACACTGTGGTTAAATGGAACAGACTTTAGCTCCAGGAGAGGATTAAAGTTAGTACACGTAAGAGCGATATTATTTGTGGAGAACCTGCTTGGCAGGCAGGGAGCAGTCCCGGAGATGCCTGCTCTGCCCACAGGGAGCATCATGGCCAGCCAGGGCGGAGGGAGCCCTTTGCTCTGCCCCTGTGGATGTCCCTCACCTGCACTCACAGGTGGGGTTTCTGCCCTCCGCTGCTCTCCACTAATTATCATCATAGTGGGTGGCACTGCTGCTTGCCACAGCGTCGCTCCCTAATGTGCTTTAGTTGAGATAAACCAGGGTGGGAAAACCAAGTTCAGTGTAAGCAGAGCTAACTGCCAGCAGGAGCACCGTGGCCGGCAGAGCGATGGGAAAGGAGAGCCCCAGGGTGAACCTGCAGACTGGCAAGGGACCTGTGTCCACACGCTCTATTTGGTGAATGTGACAAACCCCATCATTTTTATGGCAGTTTTTATTTCTCTGTCTTAATATGGCTTCACAAGAGAGGTTGGCATTCGTTCATTTAAGAAGAGAAATAAGGAAATGGCAATGAAGGATTCACCCCCTAGCTATGTTATTGCCTGGTGGATGTGGCACCTTAAGAAGACAATGCATCGGTGACTCCAAAGGCAGTAAGTTGGCTGGAACCTGTGCTGGGCTTGTGTTTCATTAAAATGCAATTGAGAACTAATTACAGATTTTGGTCTCGTTGGTAACTGAACATTTCTATAATGCCTTTTATGATAATTATCTTCTGATATGCAAATGCAATGCAGAAATCCAGAAGCCTGGTGTGTCAGTAAATTAATCATGCAATGTTTTTTTCTCTCTCTTTTTCTGTCTCTCTTTAAAAAAAATTAAATATTTATTTCCTGACAAATCCCTCCCTGAAGGAGATTGCATGTAGCAATACAAAGGAGAATCTATATTGAGCCATGCACCTTTCCATGACTCATAAGGAGGAAACATCAACAACCCCTAATTAAAATATGCACAGTTTTGAAAGGGGAAAAGATTATTTTTCGTGAGATAAATGTAACAAAACCACCAGAACACAGGATATGTGCTTCTGACAGAGTATATGGTATCCAAGACATTCAGAAGCATGGAAAAGGTTGTTAGAGCACTGCAGGCTGTGTGGATAAATCTTCACAGGGCTGTGGAATCTATCATTGCCTGCACAGGAGGAATGAAACAAACCCACGACTTGGGCAGAAGCAATAGAAAAATCATATTTAGCCCCTGTCAAGCAAAGTCCTGCGTGTTGCAGTACAGCAGGTTTTTTAATCTTCTCATTCTTTCAGGATTGAATCATTTTATTTCTTGACACACACTGTCTAAATATCAGTCTGTCAGGAAATTGCAGGTTCTTTCTGCAGCATGCTCTTTACCAGCTGATATAATCCCTTCTCCTCACCTGAGGCTGTCTCCATCTGAAATGGAATTATGCCATCTGCTGGGACACCAAAGCAGGATAAAAAATGACTTCCAAAAAACAGAAAGCCACACACACAAAAAAAGGGAGCATTCATTTACTTTTTTACAAAGGCACTCAAGATTGCTAGACATTTATATTATGCAAAGACCCACTCTGCTGGAAAAGGGATACACATAAAAAAAGGCAAATAGAGTCAACCTTAGTAAACACGTTAGCTCACTGCATAATAGTTTTAAAATACCTTTATTTGATTTTTCACTTTAAATATGTGATTTAATTCCAGTGTTCACTTGCCATACAAACCTACTTGAATCTTTTTCAAATATGTGAATTTAATGTTTTTTTCCTGAAGAAACAGTTTTCTATTTAGTTTTCCCAGCTGTAATGAATTCTCAACAGCATGAGGTTTACAGTAAAATTATTTTATTTTACTCATTGGCTATGAATATTTCCCAAGAATGATGAGGATATTTTTGTAACCTACTTTTAGAAAATACCTGTGTAACACATTTGTTGTTACACAAGAATTAACAGTTTCCTTTTTGCTGCTTTCCAGTGACCATGTATAATTAGTAGCTCTCAAACGCCTCCATGTTTTGTTGAACACACTCTCCTGGCATTCAGTTGATGGGGTGGATATGAATGGCTCTGTGGCAGTAAAACTATGATGTAATTATTGCATAAAGTCACCTAGCATTTTCCCACTTGTTTCCTCCATTTTGCAGTATAACATTTCAGGAATAGCAGGGTTCAATTAATATGACAGCTTTTTACACATCAATCTTTCAGTTCTTTGCATATCAAATCCAACATTTCTGGTGCTGGTGCTATACCGTAGTGTCAATTTTCTCAGTTTATGGGCAGATTTCCAGGCATTTAATGATACCCCATGCCAAGGGGTACCTCGTTGTCAGAGGCGTAGTGTTGCAGGCTGAAAAGCATGTGAGCTTTGGGCAAAGACAGGGGTATATTAATCACCCTCTCCTTGGTGAGCCACAGTGAAAAAGCATGGCAGGTGCAGTAATGGTAAGGCAGGTGATTGCATGCTGTTGCCTTAGCAGGAGGTCTCACCTGTATACTTACTTAGCAAAAGCTTGTTTTTAAGGAAATAAAGGATGTAATTTATCTGCAGAGCAAGTATGTCCACAAGAGAGATGTTGCAGTGCTGTGATGGTTTTTCTCTCTCTGTAAGGAAGGATGTGGAAGAGAAGCTGCTTCCCCAAACCAGCAGGCATTCTAGTACAGCCAGGTGCAAAGCCATATATCTGTGTGCATTCCTTGATGAAGGTGAAAATGGTGAAATGGTGAAATGGGTTACATCCCATTGTGAAATGGTGATAATGGTAATGGGTTACATCCAAGACAGGTGAGCAACAGATGGGTTTAGTGACCAGGCTGCTGGGGCAGCGGAAACTTAGCGGACCTTGGATTTGTCCTACTTCTGCGATTAGTGGGACAGTACCTGAAATACGATGTTAATTTCTGGACATTCTCAAGAGAAAATTGGGAAAATATTTTGAAGAATGAAAATGATCTAGTAAACCTGTCGAGTGATTTAGCAAAATCCACGTATTTCTTTGCCAAAAGAAGGGCAAAGACCTGACTGCAGCCCCTGGGCACCTTCACCATGGTAAAGAGCTACTGAAGTTAGTAGATAAAGGATTCACAGGCTAGTGCTTTGAAATGTAACTGGTTAACAAAACTGAAATCTTACTTCTCCTCGCTGCTCTCTAAATGTTGTGGGCACTGTCCCTCATGCTCCTTACGTGAGTCTTAGGAGGGACAGACTCTTTAAAGTTTCACATCCCTTTGTGGGTAGTTGTGGACTGAGCACAACCTAGGAAGAAAAAGAAAGGCATAACTTTCTGGTCAGAAAGCAGCTATTGGACTTCTTAACAGCTGCTTTAATTACTCTATTAATTATAGACTCTGTGTGTTAAGGTTCACAGATCCAAAGGGAAGGTTAACCTCTGCAAAGTATCTTTTATTCAAATTTCACCCAAGGCAGCTGTTAATCAGAAAAGACATGCTGAAACTCTTTAAAATGTTGATAGCCATTCGGACGTTTAGTTTTTAATTTTAGAAACACAGTAATGAGGCTTTCCACTTTGAAAGAAACACAGCTGGCTGACTGAATGTCATCCGAAAGATAAATCCTTCAAAATATGAATCTATAATGGGAAACCTGTTGGACTTTTAATTATACTACCGTAAAAGCCAGTCAGCGTTACCATACAGCACCACTGTAACATGAAGCAGAAGTCACAGGGATACTTTTGCCAACTGTTGCTGCAGAGAAGAGATCCTTTTCCTTAACGGGAGGCAAATCGGGGCTTGCCCAGCTTAGGGAATTTGCAGTGCTGCAATTACATCAATAAAGCTGCAACTTAACATCTCTGCATCAGATGGGCAGCACAAGCTTTGTCTTAAGCCGCTGTGGTGTATTCCGGCCCAGAGCTGATGCTCTGTGGGCCACCTTGGCAAACCCTCTCTTTGTCGTGCCAGTCACTCCTGTTGCCTGTTCTGTGTGAAAGCAGAGAAAGATTAGAGGGGAAGCATGAAAGGGACTGACAGACGGCTAAAAGCTGCTCTGCTGGGGACACAGAGAGCCTAATGCATATGTCGAAGCTGGTGCACTGTGTGCCTGTGATCTATAGCAGATTTCAATAGAAGAGTCAGCACAAGTAAAGCTAGCTGATCTGAGTTCCCTGTCTTATTTTGTGACTAATTAAGCACAAGTAAACCTTGTAGATAATTCTTTTTTTTTAAAAAAAAATCTCTTCGGAAGTGTAGCACTTGTAAGAGTAATGTTCACTGAAAAAGTGGCACTCACATTCAATAAAATATTAATGTTTTGCTTTTTAACTGAAATGAAAATCATCAAACAGAGTCAAAAGTGCTTCTTGTTTTGTACAAAGCCAGAGCAAAAACACTTTCTAGAGGGATACTAACCTTAGTAGGGTGTCATACAAAATCCATTGCAATATTTTGGTGGCCCTTAGTTGTCTTTAGCTTCTTCTCTCCCCAGCAAGGCACTGTGAATTGTTGGATACCAACACTTACATTAATTGACCTGTACGTGTTCCCTGCACTCCCCCGCAGCCTTTCCTATACCTCCCAGTAACAGGGAGAGCGGGGCTGGTGGGGAGCTGGGGCTAAGAGCCCCTTCAGCTGGCCATGGACAGCTCAAAGTGATGGTACATCCAAGCCGTGTGCCATCACCCCACTGCTCCTCAGCTGTGTGTCAGCATCCCACTGCTCCTCAGCTGTGTGTCAGCATCCCACTGCTCCTCAGCTGTGTGTCAGCATCCCAGTTCACCTCCCAGCACATGCTGGAAGAAAACCCAAAGATGCATTTTAAAGTCTGGGTATGCAGACACTAGCAAATTGGGGCAGCATGATGGCATGAACCTACCACCCAGGCTAGATGTGGCCTATCACCCTTAGGAGCAGGTAAGGGCTGCACAGCTCCCTGTGCCTCAGTGTTCTCACGTTTTGCTGGTTTCTAGTGATCCACTGATTAAAAGTGTCTGTAAGTGTTTGGTAATATTTAGTATTCAGTGAGTTTGGTTACATAAGTGAAGTCTAAGCATTCAAATCAGCCCTCTAATTAGAAGAAAAGGGAAAAAAAAAGTGTTACATCATCTTTGACACTTTAATTTTGCTTGCAGTAATCTCTTAGCATTTACTTTCAGGAGGAAAAAAGAAAAAACACTTCAGTACTGCCTTGGTTCAGATCACAGAACCCCTCAGAGGCCTAATGTAGTCAGACTAAATTATTATTATTCATTGTTGTGTCTGACTTTAATGTTGTTACAGTATTTTCATTACCCTTTTTCTCCTTGTGTTATACATTAGGCATATTATGTCTTAATTCAATGCTCAACTGCCAGAATTTTTGAAATACAATTTCCTCCTCTCATTTTTCTGCATTCTCTTATATGTAATATATTTATATAATTGTAATTTTTGACATGGTAACTAGACGTATTTTTCATTCTGTCAGGAAACATGCCCTGTGAAATAAAGGGAACACAATCAGAATTTCCAAGCTGTGTCACCTTTTACAAAAAGGCAGTGTGATACAACACCTGGTAACGAACTTCAGGCACTACTATCAGAACTCTGAATAGATTCTCCCCTCATTCTAGCTTTCCTAAGGTGGACCTATTTACAAAATACCTAATGTGAGTCAAATTTGTCCTCAGCCTGTTTAAATCTTCAAGACCAAATCTTCTAACCATCTCTGTTTTTTCATGCTAAAATGGCTGACCTTTTTCTTCTTCTTACTAATAGGGTGCTGAAAAAATTTTACTAATGAATGAATCCGGGGAACTGCAGGATCTCTTAACCAAAATTGAGGTAATTGTATTTCTGCAAATAAATATAAGGAACATACATTGAATATTTGCAACTGAGTAGATTTTATTTTTTTACCAGTTCCTTTTCTTCTGTTATAAACTGATGATCCCAAATGCTTTTTTTTGTTTTTCTCTCTGAATGAATGATACCATAGTAGCACAGCCCACTAAATTTGAGAAAACATGAATGGCGATAGCATCAACCCAAAATGTCCATTTCTGTTTTCTCTAGATTTTGCCACAGCGTCATTTTTCCTTTTCCATTACTTTTGACATCATCTGTGGTATTTAACCTTCACCATGCCCTAGGGGAGTCAGGCCTCTTTTGTGGATACTCCACCACTTCCCTGTGCACTGCAGTGAATGCATGGGAACCTGCACATGGGCATTCTGGCTGGACCTAAAGCTGGCTATCTACAAAATCTGGGCAAATGCTGGAAGTTTCCAATTACACCAACTTGCACAAATTTGAAATTATAGGTTATCATGCCTTTTTCCAGCTCTTAGTTTGCCTTGTCCCTAGATCCTGTTTTGAGGGGTCCTATAATATTGTTACCTAGCCTAATGTGCGTCCTAATCTTGGGATAGAAAGTACATCTATGAAAAAATAATTCCAGACTATAGCAGATGGATAACTGCATACTGAATGCAATCACTGCTTCACTGCCTTTTGGTTTTGTTTTTCTGCAAAAATGGATTTGCTACAATTGCAAGGGGCAGTCAGGTTTTTCATTACTGAAGATGCAGAAAGTGGTTACACAAACTATCATCTGTTCAAGAAGGAAATGGCCATTCTTCAAGGGACTAAGCTAAAGCAGTTTTGCTTTTTTTTTGGGGTTAGTTCTCTTAACTACATGGAAAGGTAGTTATTTACAAGCTTAACAAGCAATAATGACTGTAAAGATTAAAAATACTGTTCTCTTAAAATTTTGAGATTATTTGAAATAACATCTAATGAAGTAAACCGCCACCATAAACTGTGAAAGTTGTGGGCACTCCAGAAATAAAAAGAATGCTAATTTTACATTATATACTTCCAAACATTGTTCCTGGAGAAGTTGATAGTGATACGAGTTGTTTGCCCAGTGAAAAAGAACGGCAAGTTTATGAGCTACGGAACAAAAAGAAAAAGGGCTTTTTTTGCATGTTCATCTGAGCTGTCAATAGATGAATGCTATTAATGGTTTTGCAAAAAGCTTTTCAGTTTTCTTGATGAAGCTACAAGAAGAACTATGTTATCTGTTCATATTTTAGTATACTTTGGTAATAACTTGTGACTAATTTTTTAGTGGTACATAATTCTTCAGACTAAAACTAGCAGGAATTGTATGGATTTTTGTTCTTCCTTTGTAAATAAATCGGTAAAGTCTTTACTCAACAGTGCAATGTTAAAGCCACATATCTGCTGTGGTAAGTACCCAACGTGGTGTACCTTTCATTTCTCTGATATAAGACTTTAAAGCAAGCATTAAACAAACTAGCAACATTTTCAGCAAGTAAAACTTAAAAATGTCTTTGAAATCTCTTCTTGTGTTCTCCGTTGTCTTTAATCCAATACAAAATAGAGTAAAATTATTGTTTTACTCAGGAATTAGGACAATTGAAGGAGCCCAAGCCCTGCTTGCAGCAATTTTCTCCAGGTATAACTGCTGAATATTGATGATCTTTCTTCTTTATACTTAAAGCCTCAGCATTCTACACCCATAAATTTGAATACAGCACTTATTTCCTCAAGCACTACTTGTCAGGAGCTATGAATTGCTTTTTGATATGATCAGCTCTAACTGTAATAGGAACAATATGTTCAGCGTGAGCATGCAAATGCTAAAAGTCATAGTATCGTAACATACAGCATAGAAAATATAACGTCAACATAAACCGCCTGGAGTTCAGATTCAATCAATTACAATACCGCCTGAAATTGATCTAGACCTACATCAGAGTAACATATGCAGGCTATCCTTTAGCTATCTATTTTGGCAAGTATAAACACAGGCTACTAAGGTATAATGTGAGACTTCAGTGAGTCTCTGACCATTGCATGTGGATGTGACCAAAGGAAAAGGCAGATGTACTGGCCTTCCATGATGATATACCTTGGGATGGGGCGGTGGGTATGGCTCAAGATGGGAAGCAGAATGTGTATTCTCAGCTGTCCTGGAGCCCTCATTGTCCTAGAGGTTGTGGTGGTTGATGAGGTAACGTTTTTGTCTTTCTCACATTCTTCTTTGAGCAGAGAGTCCAGCATCCTCAGGAGTGCCGCTCTTGTGGCGGCTTTGGTTTCCTGCCGTGCTCAGCGTGCCATGGGAGCAAGATGTCTGTGTTTCGGAACTGCTTTACAGACTCATTCAAAGCCCTCAAGTGTACCGCTTGCAATGAGAATGGGCTACAGCGCTGCAGGAGCTGTGCAGGCTGAGAATGGCATCTCCACATGTACAAACTAATTTTGTGGTACTGCACCAGTTTGTAATATGATTTTTTAAAATTAATCTGTTTATCCAGTTCAGTCAATAAAAATCCATTTGTAGTATACTTCTGCTGGTTTGATCATTTTGAGCTGTTTAAACTTAGGCGGCTGTCCATATAATGAACTCTGAAATATATCTTTCTACTTTCTTTATATAGAGATTTGTAGTCTGAAAAACTTATATGTGCTGTCAGCTCTTTGCATGTGAAGTCTTCCCTTTTTCTATAGGGGATCATCAGCAATAATATGTGTTTCTGAGTCATGCTGTCAAGTATACAGCAAAATGAAACTTAACCTTCCGATTATTGAGTAGCTGCTGCTTTCAAGATCAGTGAGAATAAAGATTTTGTGATGTGGACTAGCCCAAGACCATTCCACTTAGCACTTACCTACAAAGTCACTACGGCTGAATTTTAGCCTGAATTCTAAGTGGCAACAGAAGAACAGAAACATTTCTTAGAAGTCCCATGAATCAGCTTTCTTTCTTAGTACTGCTTTAAGTTTGGTATTAAATTAATATTGTTAGACAAAGTTACATAAACATTTAACAGTAGATATTGATAACCATTGTTGTACTGTCTCAGAGCTTTATGATCCTGCATATCACGGTAGATCTTACAGTGATCAAGTAGGAAAACCAGATAGCTTTATAAATTGCATGTAAAGCAACTGAGGATCAGATTTTTGCTTTTTCAGCTTAGTAACCGTTGTGGTTTGATGGCTAGTTTGGCGCAACTGTTTTATGGCATCTGCTCTCTCCAGGAGGGCCAGCAGTCTATGCCCAGGCAACTCTAGCATTGTATATACCGTTGTCATTTTTGGTGGATTTCCCCAACACAAGCACGAAAGAATTCATCAGCAATTAGTGGGCTCTCCACATTGAATATATTCCAGTTTGGAAGTGCATTAGCATTCATGCACTTCCACAGAGTACTTTTTAACAGGGTACTTTAGTGGACCACCACTTTCTGATTACATTGACATTGCACTTCTTCCTCCCATTCCTGCTGTCAGTCTCTACTGGCACAAGCAATACAGAGGTTTAGCAGCTTGTTGAAACTGGTCTTGGGTAGAAAAGGCTTCCATGGCAGGCATTTCATCCTGCCCAAACCGCTTCAGGAAATGCTAAGCCATGACATTTTTTTTGTTCTTTGCCTCATTCTTTGTAAAGCTGTGCTGACTGGAGTTTAGGTAAGTGCGGTTTGCTTTACTAGCGCTGCTTACTGTGGTGGAGTACCCCATTTCCCTTCCCTCTTCCCCATACAACCTCTCATTAATTTGTCTGTGATGGGAAACTCAGCTTTCCTTTCAGTGTTTTGGGCACAGCACACCTGTGGTATAAAGCAGGATGACTACAGTTGCATGAAGCGTGGCTTGCAAAAAAGCCCCTTCTGGTACGTTTGTGTTCCATGATGCCTGATCTCCCTCACCTGAATCAACAGACAACAACCTTTCCTCCACCTCCATTCCACTTGCTATGTTTAGAGGTGGTAGCTGGTGCTGAAGAGCCGGACAAGTTTGTTGGACTAACTTATCTTTTTGAACATTTGAATCTAAGGGACTTATGCATATTCTATGAGATGTTGAATGTGCAGGCTTGAACGTGCTCCTAAGATCCTACTGCTCTTACCGCTTCTACAGTAAGGCTCAGAGGGAGCATCTGAATCTTCTGCACATCAGAGAGATTAAATTTTCTACATAGGCCATCCACAATGCTTAGCAGCACCCCAGCTATAAAACTCTGAATTGCACATGCGCTTGACTTATTACTGCATGGGTAAGAAGAAAAGAAAGAAAATACAGTTCCCTTCTTTTATTTAACACTGTCATGTAACCTTCATTTCTGGCTCATAATGTAGTCCAGGCTGGTATGATAGGGAATGAAATGTAGCATAAAGCAGAATACTGATTCTTAGAATGTCATCATTTCTGATGAATGAAAAATTACTTTTTTTAGTTGTTAACGTGCTATGGATCTAGGGAGTGAGCACATTCACAGTAGTGAATACTGCATTGAAGATAGCAAAAGCAAATTTGTACTTGAGGGAAATTACTACTGAAGAAAATGCCAGTGTATTTGTGATAGTCATTCCACAGTCTTCACCCCCAAAGAGACATGTTGCTTGATGAGATAGTCCATATCACCATTCTTTCACTGAACATCGTGTGGCCAAATTACTATAACTTGTCAAAGTATTTTCTTATCGTATTTTCTTATCTTATTTTCAAGTTCTTCCTTGACCTGGAATAAAGGTTTGAAGCTGGTTTTCCCACCTCTCAGGCAATCAGAAAATTACTTTTCTTCAGAGTGAGACAAATACACTAAATCCAGTTTCTTTCTTAATTCATCTGCAGGGGCCGTGCAAGAAACCTAGAGAGACTATCCTAACCAAGGCACGACCCTTCTAAGAGAGGTACTTAACTCCTACAAGCAAAGATGAGACAAAACGTCCTTATTTTTCTTTTTAGAAGGATAAATGAAAGCAAGAGGTCATGTTTTGTAGAATATTCTTTGTTCAGAGAGTTTTTATGGGAGACTAGAAGACAATATAATAAAACACAGGACATGTAATGCTCACAAATAGAGCATTCTTGAGGCACTATATATTTTTCAAGAAACCTATGACAAATTTCCAGTACTAGAAAAGTTCTTTTCTCTTCTGTCACCAACTGAATTACAAACTTTTTCTCCCCAGCTATATTTTCCTTGTAAAAGCCTGCACGAAAAACAAAAACAAACCCAATTTTTTTTTGCAAGAAGACAAGAGGGTGTTTTTACTGCATGTTGTATCACCTTTGCTAGGGTTTTGGGTCTGGCTTCTCAGCTCACTCCAACCGTCCTAGAAGCACTGAAGGTAGCAGAATGAAAACATTACTAAGGCAAACCCAGGAGCTGGTGCAGGGGTATGATGCTTTTTGGTATGAGAGATGTATCAGGCAGCTAGCAAACCAACTTTTAAGCCCATCTGAGAACAGACAAGGAATGCAGCTGCACTTTACACCAGTTTTGCATCTCTACTTTGAAGGAGTTAGCAGTGATCTCCTTTGAGATGACAAATAAGACTCATTCAGCTGCATCTTTGTGTAGGACATTGTAGAGGGTTAATTAACATTGATAATATACAGTTGTGGGCTTGCTTCAGGGGCGGTGGGTTGGCTGATGTGGAT
>JAVJGI010000001.1:55822731-55868434 GCA_035590275.1 Ibycter americanus
GAAGCTGAGAGAAGAAGGGGGCCTGAATGAGGAGAGGCTGGCTGGAGGAGAAGCCAGGAACCCAGATGCAGCAGAGGAAGAAGTAGGGTGGACTGGCCTGAAGAGGATGAAGAAACAGCATGGACAGTGGATGAACTTTAGGACGCTTGTATGGGACTGGTAGTGGTACTGAGGCATGAGAGAGCTGGTATGGGATGGTAAAAGCCTTGTTGCAGCTTGATAGTTTGGTAGTGCTGTGACAGGACATTTTCTATTTCTAAACACATCAAGCTTTGTTCCTCTTGTTTCTGGCCTTCATTACACTAAGGTAAGGATCCAAGTCGATGATCTCTGGCTCACAGCTCAGCATATAAATATATATGAGAGCAAGTATCAGAAAGTAAAGTAATCCTTAGGCTGTCTGCTTTGCAAAATAATATTTTTGATCCTGAGAAAGAGAATGGTTTGGAGTTCTCAGTTCTGTAGCTTGCAGCATGCTTTCCAGGGGGTTACGTATTCCCAGTACTGATCTGCTACAGCCATCAGGTGCCTTGGCTTTACCAGGATTCATGTCCTAGAACATGACATAATGCAACTCATTCTCTGACTTTTCTATAAATTTAATTTACTTTTTCTTTATGGGCTCTAGCTACTGTTTACTGTCATGAAAAAGAACTGAAAAACAAACTGAAATGTGGCAGGGAACTGGCTTCCACATCAGGGCCACGTGAGGTCTTGTACACTTGAAACTTCATGGATAAACGCAGGCCTTCCCATGGCAAAGGCTCCTATTGACTGACAAATAAAGGAATCGTTTCAGGTATAAGCAACAAAGGCTCTGCAACTATTGCTCTGGGGATTGTATCACTCTAATCAGCTAGACAAATATAATGTTGCAGTATATAATGATCTGCAGAATACACATGCTTTGGTGACTTCATGACAATTTTGAAAGGACAAAACTTTTTAACTCACTTTGTCTAACTAGAGGAACTTAAAAAGACATAAAAAGAGTGTTTAGGACAGAGGGGGGAAATGGAGCAGAATAAGACAGAAAATAGCAGACTGCTATGGATAACTTTTTCTGGTTAATTTTTGGAAAGGGAGCAACTGCCCTTTGTGAGGCAGAGGAAGACGTATCTGAGTACTTTCTAAAACAAAATCAAATGCCGATGTGGTAGGGACTAGCAACTAAACTCACACTGGGCTTGAGATATCTGTGGAAGTCTGATACCTGTTCAGCATCTACACACATTCACTCACATGAGTTCAGACTCATCTGAGATGAACAAGTACTCTGAGAAGTTGTGTATGGGAATTATCAGTGACTAGATGTTGATTAGGAACTTCTTTTGAGATTTTTCTGCCCGCTTGCCTGGAGTTTGGCTTAAAGGCTGCAACAGCAGGTTTTCCTCTACAAGTTTTGACCTATAACCTTCTTCTTCTTCTCCTCCTGTTATTAATACTGATTTGATGAATTTTGAGAAAGGAATGAATGTCCTTACAGCATTTGACATTCCTTTTTCCAAGGAAAAAGCCATGTCATACTGAAGAAACTAATCTATTAAATTTCTACAGCTGATCACATGTTGACAAATGTACATGTACTTTCATTTTACGTAGTCTTAGTTTGACATCTAAGCATATGACTGGTCACCTACTCTGTAGAGGATTTTACCATTCATAAGAGCAGGGTGTCAGCAAATTTGTTACTCTAAATAGGGAGGACCACTTTAAAGAGTGTGTTCATCCTCCTTTGTTTTCTTTGTAATAATGCTGGCCTATTTCAGAGTAATGCATTTCTCACTTGCACTGTTAAAGAGCCGAGGGGCTATGATATTTATTTAATATTGCACTATTTAATAAACATTTTTGGTTTTTCTATGTTAGAGTAGCTTACTTTTTTTAACACACCAATGGGCATTCATTTGCTGTGGGAAAAATCCAGTCATTTTCTGGATTTCCAGCCTTTCTAATAAGAAATAGTGCGCCTGGGCATTGATTTCCATTCGATCTCTGATTGTTTTCTTGGGTATTATTTCTAAAGATATATAAAACAGATAGACTGTCTTACCTGTCAGCAGCCTACTGTAATAAAATATTTTATATTAATTTGTAATGATGAGAGTTTCTGCAGGCAATGCTGAGTAAACAAGCATGGCCTTTTAATTCGTATCTAAAAACTGTACCAGACATGGAGCTTACTGACTTCCATACCCAATTCTAAAGTTTGCTGATCTCAAACACAGTCCTCTCAAATCAATTACAATCATTCTAGTCTTTTAAGATCTTTGTTGATTTAGTCTAACCTATCTTTCCTTTACAATTGAAACACTGTGGAATACAGAGTTACATACTTAATGCTACATAGTGTTTAGTACATATGCCTCTTTTAAAACAAGAAGGTGGTGGTGTCTTAAAGCCCTCCAAGATGTCCACTCTGAGTTAATTTGCCACACCTGGGAACTCATAATTATGAATGAAAAGAACCTGACAGGTCTTGCAAGAGATGTTAATTCTGCTGTAAGTAAACATGTATTGGAAGGAAACTTACACTTTTGACCTCAGTGTCATGTGAAAAAGTAATAAAAATTTCTTCAGAGTTTTGGGGTTTTATTAATGAAAATAAGAAATGAATTTTCCTGAGTTTTACAGTTTTCATGAGTAAATACCTAATGGAAGATATTTCAGGTACTTATCCTAGCTATTGCCTTTGTATTATTGCATTAAAATTAATTTTATTAATTTAGCCTGAGATACATTATTTGACCACAAAAGCATTCAACAGGAAACATTTATGCCCTAAATAATTTAGTAAGGAGAAGAATTTAGATTGCTGAGCTTACTTTACATAATTCAGAGATGATAGTAAAGGACATTATAATCCAACAATAACTTGAAAAGTAAAAATCATTAGAAATAAATCTTTGTTTAATCCTATTTTTCTTTCTTCTTACATTAATTTGCTTAGGGGTGATGAATCAGGAAATTGTATTAGAAGGAAATGGCTGTGTAAAAAACTTGCAGTTTAAGCTTCTTCTAGCTTATCAGCTCTACTTTGAAAAATTGGTTTCAAATGAGTTAAATGATTTGTGGAATCCAGTAAGTTTTCCACTCAAGAAAAGCCTTACTGCAATAAGACGTATACTGCCTGTCTCTCTTTGAGGCCTCATATTTTTCCCACTGATGGAAAGATCATCTTATTGAAAACAGTTATTTAAAAGACCCTCACCCCCAACAATCAGGCATTAAGTTCAACAAAAACCATTATCCTTTAGTAAAGTGAAATTTGAAAGTATATAAGACACATGCTACAGCGTAGTGCCCTCTGGTAGCTGACAGAGTTGTATCTTGACCTGGAGGAAAAACCCTGTGTGACTACACAAAACAAGCAAGGGTTATATCACCAGTCAGAAGGGTTGGCTACAAGTTGTTATTTTTATTATTAATCATGACCTGTTCAAAACAGGCAAATAGCGATCAATAGAAAACCATCAAATGTCATCATTTCAACATGAATGCTCATCAGATTACCACTTGAAAGTGGCTATTTTACTTTATAAGTATTAAATCTGGTGGATGCATCTATCAGATATAGAAGAAATTCCTCTCTGATCTCAAGTCATGTAATTTATAAATAAGTGAGCATGACAAATTTACGAAGCATCATCTATATCTGAGTAAACTCTGAGCTAATCTCCAGTACCAACTTTAATACTATTTCTCTTTGGGGCTCTGCTCCTGATTTGAGCTAATATCTGAGACTTTGAAGAACATCTAGGCTCTGTCTTACACGCAAAGTTCATTGGCACATTATCTTTCCCCACCATATGACACGTGGGAATAGCACACAATAGGATAGAGATGTTGTACTCCAGCTAAAAACCTCCAAACCTGTGGGGTGATCTATTTATGTTAAACCTGTGCATCAGTAGAGCTGAACTGGCAATGAGTGCTTTATATTGCCTCAGGGATCTAATCAGACAGACAGGATATAAGATCAATACCTCAGTCTGCAGGATTAAAGGACTCAGTAAAAATTTGTCTTTTTTTTGTTAGATATAAACACCAAGAAACTCCAACAAACCAGTCATCATCATTACTCATAGAATTGAGATATTGTAATCATTGCTTTTAGTATTATAGGAAAATCATGCTGCCTCTCATTACAGCTTGATGGTAATAGCTGGTGCTGAGAAGTTCTCCTTTTCATCATAATCACAGAGCAAAATTTATTAGAATACTATCAAACAACAGAGCTGTACTTTTAAACATAAGTAGAATATTATTATCATTATTATTCCCTCTATCAGTTAGGATCTCAGGAGAAGCAAGAATAACTAAAGCAAGATTAACAGACAAACCTATCAGAAAGTTTAGCCTGGAATCCTCTTCCTCAGTGTTTTAGAGAGACCCAGTAATGTGCTTTCTGTGGGATGCAGTTTCACGACAGCGGTCCTTGCTATTTGATGTTTTCTTCTTGCAATAGCCCCAGCAGCGCACACAGCGCACTGGGATGACTGGTGCTGCTCTGCCTTTTTCCATGTCCCACATTCCTTTACCAGTTTGGGACATTATGATCCTAAATTTGTTGGTCTTTTCTCACATTCTCAACCAAACATTCACATCCTGTATCACAGAAAAATCAACAATAAAATCCTCTCCTCTTTTTATAGCCACCATATCTGATCTTCCAGAACATACTTCATGAGCATTATGGTTTGAAAAACCCTATAGTATTTTTCCACATTTATTCTCCACTCCTTTATCAGGTCTATGATGGCAATAAGTCTTTCCTATTGCAGCCTATTCTTCTTGCAGAGCATCTAATGCTCAATAATGCCAAATATGTCATGCTGCACTTTACGCTTACCTTCAGCCAACTCGGTATATCTACTTATTGTAGGATTTATAGCCTCAGGGCCTAGCCACAAATTCTATTGTCCTGTCTGGGAGATTTCCTACCATCTGTCTTTGCTGTACTATAACTTATTGTCCAGAATACCTTGCCATACCATAACTTGGTTTTAGAATTTGATCCCAGATTGACTCATTTCATCTTCTCTCCTTCAAACAGTTTATCTGCCCTGCTCAATACAGGTAGTTTATTCCACCCTGCTCTCCTAAATCCTCAGCTGGTGTCAGCCTCTGTCCTCCAATCTTCCTGACAGCCACCTTGAGTGGGGCTATTAACCTCCTGTAACCAACCGTCTTCATCCAATGTACACCTGCAGAGAAACAGCATAAAGCCAAAGTAGTAATTTTTTGTTTGTTTGTTTTGGTGGCTTAACTTCATAGTGAGCTTTATTTTCAAGAGTTTTACTAAATCCTCAAAACACTATTTTTCCAACATGGCATTTCATATTGATAATAACAGTAATAATTGCAAACTGGTAAAGGACTTCTTGGCTGTGAATCTGAAAGTATTTCATAAACAGTGAAGATCATCACAGCCATTTAGAATGATAAGTCAGATTTAACATCCTTGTTTTAACATCCCTGCTTGCCTCAGAGGCACTGAGGGAGAGAAAAGTAATCTGAATCTCCAGACAAAACCAATCTTTTCTGATGCCCAGATTCATGTAGATGTTACCAGCAGATATTGGAATGCACTAATTCTTCTGCCCTTAAAAAAAATTCTTCGAAGTATTTTCCCCCTTTTTTTAAGCACAAAGTGTCTCCAAAAGCTTTATGTCTGAAAAACTAGCAATTCCTGACTTTCGTTCTTTCCTTCCTCAGTTGATATTATTAAATACCTAGAAATAACTACATTGTTAAAGACAGTTATAACATGTCAGTTTTAACTTTGAAAACCTGATCGTGTATAAAAATCAAATCTGTTGTATAGTAAATAAAAAAAAATTGAGCTTTCTGTTGTAAATTTGCTACCTAACACTGAGCAGTAGATTCACCACGTCATCATTGTTCATTAGTGAACGACGCCAATAGTGACATACTGGTAGCAAGTTTGGTAACGTTTTTTCATCTTTATCAGTATTTGGTTCTCTGACATTAAAATACTAGTAATATTTTCAGCAGTCATTACATTCTGAGTGGTTTTTTTTTTTACATGATTGCTCAAAAGGATCATATTGTTTCTGCAGAAGCAAGGATTCATGTTTCATATGAAAAGAGGCATTCACAAGCTTTTTGAAAACTTTTTCAGTTCTGAGCATTTGTGCTTAATGATACTTTTTCTCCCGTAAACTGCAGTTGAAAGTGGCTGCAAATATTTTTTCATTTCTCATAGAGGTATAAGAATTTTTAAGTGCTGTGTCTATTGACCAAATACTGGAAAATGTCTTATCCGTGAAGGACCACTACTACCTTAACTGGAAGAGAAAGAGCTTAATGATGACACATGCATTAGCTGGATGCTTCATCTAATTGAATGAAAAATAACAACCACCCTTCATGGATGAAATTGTTTGTGTTTTGTTATTAAATGAAATAAACCAAATAAACCAAATTAAGATTATTAACCAACTATATTTTACCTTCCTACTCTCATGCACTTTTGTTCTAGAGCTTGATATGTGCGCAATCTGTTCAGAATGTTTTCTTTCACTTGAAGGGAGATTATGAAAAAACAGAAGTGTTTTTTACCACAAGTGGCATCGGTTATTGGCTAAAACCCCACATAGCTAAAACCAAAACTTGGAATAATAAAGCCCCATTTTCCTTCCTTTGTTTCTGAAGAAAATAGTACAAACCCTTGTCCCATTGTCCTCACCAGTTTGCTTTACTAGTCTCACCGTGCCATGTGACATCCTTATTTTTATTACAAAATTCTCAGAGGTGGGCCTGTGTTTGGAAGAGCCCTTTCCTGACACAATACTTACGACTTGCTCTAGACTTTACCAGACCAGACCAGTTCACATTCTTTATTCGCAGTTTCCGTCCTGCATAAGACCTGGTGAAAGACTGCAGCACTTCAGCAGAGGTTTTGGGCATCGTGTTATGCCCCATGTACAACCATGCCTTCTCCAGCCTGCTTGTGGGATGACACAGTGAGTCAATGTCTTGGATGCTGTAGCACCTGTTGATACTCCTCCCAATGTACCTCTGTGAATTGGCCAAAATTAGTGCCACTGCCAGGAGAACACGTCAGATCTTATGTGATGCTTCAGCGTTTCACAAAATGAGCTTAACTACCTGTCATGTTACTCAACCCAAACATGATTACCATGATTTTGTGTTGAGTTTTGAAGTAATTTCTTCTTTTAGCATTTTACTCTATATGATCTGTTTTAAGCTTAGAAATTCCTACTGGTGTGTATAGACCTAAAGCTAATACAAAGTGTTTCAAATAAGATATAAACATTTCTGCTCACACCTAAAAATACAAGGGAAATTTAAAAGCTGTATTAAACATTCTGTCTAGAATGAGAGACTGGATGTCTTCCGTTACATTTTCTCGGTAACAACTTAAAAAAAACCTGTTCAGAAGAACATTGCTGTCTATACAAAATAAAAATTTAATCAGTAGCAGTGTTTGTATTTAGTAATTAACAGATGGCTAGTAATGACATTATATACTGGAGAGAGGAGTCTACTCTGTTAGTGCAGATGAGCATGAAATAAAAAAAGCTAAGGTGAACTTGTTTAAGATATTCTAAACATATAAACAATCAATAGCATAGCGAGTGCAGATAAATTAACTCTGTTAACTTAGGTCATATAGTATAGAATGTAATCTAGTATTTGTACCTCTGTACAGGAGAGTGTGTGTGTGTATGTATGTCTTTAATTTTATTCAAATAACAGTTATGTTCTTTTCTGACCCCTGTTCCAACAATTTTAGATGCCATAACCCAGAAATAACACCTGAATTTGAAAACTCCTTTTGCTCCTGGGAAAATTCCTCTACTTCAGACCCCAGATCCCAGTAGACCAGCTGGATAAAACTCAGATTTTCTTATTCTTTTGTTCTCCTATGCTAAGAGCTGCTCAGTGACTGATGATTTTGAATGACTGATCAACTTATTGAAAGATGTTCAGTGCCTCCTCACCATCTCATCAGCAAAGAAGCACATGCCAGAACACAATGAGCATGTCCAGCCTGACTTTTGGGGTTCTTTTCAAAGCTGCCCTCAACATCAGACACAAGCTCTGTCCTGGCAGTGGTCTGAAAGTGTGGCACCAGGCAGGGGTGGCGACCGTTGTCTAAGATATGGTTTGTCGTATTCCTGACACATGCGTATTGTCAGTATAGCCTTAGTGTAATGAGCACATTATGCTATAAGGTCTAAAGATATAAGCAACAGAAGCCTCAAGGGAGAGATTCCATTTTTTATATAACTTGTATCTCATAAAAAGAGGCGGATTTTCAACACACATCTCCTTTGTTACATCTGATAAACAAGCAACCGATTTCAGAGCTAAATACGAGTTCAAATTGATAGATTCAGGTTTATTTAGACGTGCATCAGTTAGACCAGAAGTATCTGGTTTCTGAGGAGTGGAGGCAGTATCAGGAGATGAAGGAGTGGGAATACAAAAGGGTGAGATTGTAAAGGCAGTTATCCCTTGGGCAAGAGAGAGACAAGTAGCACATAGCCTACTATGGACACAGACGGACAGGAAGAAGGTATAATATAAAGTACACTAAAACCAGTACCAATTTTGACTTGATAGTTTTGGTGTCGAGTAGAATTATGAATTTTAAATTACCAGTTTGTCTTTGTAAGGTGCTTTACAGATTTGTCATGAGGATCACGATACAACCCATCCTTCATTGCAATTGAACTGATTACTTCTCTTTTTGTCTCAAAAGGCAACGAGATAAACTGGAAAACTTGTATTCTGTCAGTGCTTGAACGCAGCAAGAACAATCAGGGTGATTTATCCTGGACCATGTGCATTCGTGCAGGTGGTAGGACAAGGCTGCTCACAAGGTCCCATGTTCAACCACTTACCTCTAGTGCTCTCCAATAACACCCCACCTAGTAAATGTCTTAATGCCAATTTTTACACGTGCAAAAAATTATACCAATTCAACACTTAAACTAGTGAAATGTAGCATGTTAAGTAAAATTTTAACAGGAAACAGAACAAGCAGAAGCTGTGCATTCAGTCATCTTTCAGGTATCTTTAAAATAACCACAAATAAAAATCCCTCCACAAACGCGTATGTTCACATTAGTCATTTAATTTTAGTTTTGTGCTACATCCAAAGCAAGTTTTAAAACACCAATTGTCCTAAAATCATGCTGTTTCAAACATTTCCTATATATTTAGCTGGATGCTTTCTAGCCTTCCAGTCACTGCACAAAGGACAGACTCTTCACCGCTTTTCTTCTCTTTTGCCCATGTTTATCTTGTCTCAAGGACAATGGGAGTTTGCAGACTGTTTTCTCCTCCAGTGTGTTTTCAGACGCACAACATGAGTGTCCTACACAGACCTCACATCTTCCTCTCTACTACACTGGAAGGATCCTTGCTACATTTGACTATGTCTGCTAACTTCTCAGATTTTCTTTCTATTACAGAATCCTTCAGTCATTTTCTTTCTTTTATAACAAAGAACCTTGAGTTGTTCACAGAGAGCTGAGTTTTCCCTTGTTGAAAGCAAATGAAAAGAAACAGCTACCTTTCTGGTCTGAGCTGGGGCAGAATAACTTCACACAGACTCATTACTCCTTGGATAGGGAATTACCTGAGATATTGAGATCACGCCTAATTTGTTGTTTGCTGGACACTTTCACGTTCTGGAAGGCAGCTGCTCATCTTGCTACTCTGAACAGAGTCCCTCAGAAGCACATGATGAAAGTTAAATCTTACACCTTGGCTTCTTGACCGGTTCCTTTTAGGTATCCTTGATTCATCTCTAATTTCTACTGTGTCAGTAATCTAGCTAAGATAATTAAATAAGCAAAATTTGTGTGTTCTATATAAAAGTTATACTATGCAACAGGTAAATTCCTAATTATTTGAATAGTGAAAAAGTATTTTGGTACAAAGCATTACTGGAATCACAGTCTCCTAGTATAAGTGAGGAGGGATTTTTTTCTTTCGTTCAGAATTAATTGATTTTTTTTTAATAGCAGGGAAAATTAACCTGATTAAATCTATCAGATGTGGATAACAAATGGAAATTGCTGTCTCCGTCTGAAGTCAATGATCATATTAAATGCACGTTGAAACTAAGAGCAATCCCAAAAGTGGTATTTAAGTAGTGCTGATGTGTAACTTCACTAAAGAAGTCAGATAGATCTCTGATGACACTGTGGTCTCATGTTGCCTGTAATAAAGAAACAATGAGTTGACTTGCACTCTAGCATTAACTGTGAATGTCCTTGCTGTAAAATTATAATGTTCCCGTTTTTATATTTTTTTTCTGTCCTCTGATATTGGAACAAATCACCATCCAGTACAAAGAAATTCATAATAGCTACACCAAAATCCATGTCCTTTTTTCTTAATATAATTTATGCATAAGTTTTATTTCTAGGGAGAAAAAGGACTGAGCAGAGTAGCCCTAACCTAGAAGTCGTCTGTTAGGCAAACCAAAGTAGACAGTGTGACTGTGAGACCTGTAACAGGGAAAAATCATGATAAATAATACTGTCGTTTCTTTTACTTCTGCCATGTGGCCTTTTACAGAGCTTCTAGCAAATTTAGGCATTTTAGCACTACCTTCTGCTGCAAACTCTTCTTTTTACTACTGAAGCAGATCCTCTACAGCAATTGAACTCATAAATGCATTTTTAGGATAGATTTTTTGGCAGTATTGATTTATTTAAAGAAAGGAAAGGATCTGAGACTTGTGCACAGTAATAGCTGTAGATAAGACAGAGACTGGGCAGAAAAGTTGCCTAGAGGTGTTGAAAGTTATTTGATCTGGAGGTAGTAATTTATGGCTCTATTTTTACTTCATTGGGAAAGGTCATGGAAACCTGAAAAATATTGCTGGAAATGACAGACTACCCATAGCAACAATGCAAAGAGGACGTGTCTTCCTGATTGAATGCAGCAGAAATTGTGGCACAGCAAAAGGGATGTTGAAGGACTTTTAGAGCAACCCTAAAGTAATCAGTATTAGAAACGGATGGGCAGAACTGTTATTTAATTCTAGAGAAAGTAGAGATACCTTCGAGAAAAGATCAGCCAAGAGATGTCATTGCTTTCTCTAACTTTTCTTAATGATGTATCTATGTAAATGATGTAAATAAGATGGAGATTGTCGAAAATGAGGAGTATGATGAGCAGGACTCAACAGGCAGTGAAACCATTCCTGTTTTGAAAGAGATGTTGATTTCCTTTGGTTTTTAAGTTCCTGCTGAAAAGTAGATGCTGGTTGTTAATGTACTGTTCTTACTCCAGGGGTTTACTCACTCTAAATTAAGCTGCTCTAAACTCATGACTTAAGTGCATATCATATATCACAAGAGATCTGTTAGATGAGTTGGCTGAATTTTAAAGATGTGCTGGAAGAAATCCCCTTTCTAAGGGTTCCTGATCACCCAGTGCAATAGCTCGGATGCCAAAGTTGCGCAAATATTCCTTAACATCACTTGGCCCTAAATCAATATATTTTTCTTGGAAGAAAATACTTTCTGCTTAGACCTTTCAAATCTAATGTCACACACGGCCATCGTATCAGCACTGACAACAGGCCCTGCCTATTACGTTACCCAGCATATCAATCTGAAATGTGACACAAGGGAGCTATGTAACCTCTGCAATATGACACACATTGGAACCATTATGTCAGCAACTCATGATCTCTGTGGAAGGTGAATAAAAAATTGACTGTCCAAAAAAAAAAAAAAAAAAAAAAAAAAAAAAATTTTTATGCTGGTCTCAGTTTGGAAGGTACCTTGACAACTTTGGCACACATTTATTATAGACCTGGAAGTCAGCAACAACGTTTTAGAATGTATTGGGGATTTGGCTAGTTTTCCACCCACAGAGATAAGATGATACCAATCAGGGAAGTAAGATAAATAATTTGTCTATTGCTAAATCCTTGAAAACTTGTGAAAGAATTTGGTTTCAAAGTAAAGTATACTTCTTCCCATCTTGAACTGAGGAATAATAATGAATAGATAGGATTTTACTAGTGGGGCAATACAAGAGTTTAGTCGCTCATAGGAAAAAGGAGAGGACATATATTCTGCCACTAATTCCAAAAGATCACACTTCATTTTGAAATTAAAATGATCATTTACAATATACCGCATAAGCTAACAGACCTGAAGAAACTAAAAAATACCGAAGAAACTCCAAAGGCCCGAAGCTGAGGCTGCTATTTCCTTCTCGCTTCTTTAGTGTTGTCTGACAAATCCAGGTCTCCTGGCAGAGCTGCCGAGTGCCTTTAGCTTGAACACCTCTTGAATACCTCTTGAAGCACGTCCCAGAAGATGTCCAAAGTGAAGGTGTGAGAGCTGAAATGCTTTCCTTTGCTTTCTTGCCACTGTACTGAATCATGATTAAGGTGGACAAAAGACAGGAAAGAACCTGCCTTTGCCAGGGTGGAGTTTAATACCGCCTTTAGATCTGCACTGTTGGTTATGAGTGCTGCATGCTTGGTGTTCCTCACTGAGGGAGCACAGTCACGTGTAGGTCAGAACGTGCTATGGATGGTTTGTGCTCTGAACTTTCATATCATGATGACATTTCTCAAGTATGAAATACACTGTAATATTGGCTATCAGCCGCAGGGATTAGAAGAAATATCTCTAACGATATACTAGAAAACAGTGATATCACAACTTCGATGAAAACTACGGAAACAGCATCTGGAGCGCAGCAGAGGAAAATGTTCTTCCTAATATCATTGTAAATGAGGACCCAGCAGAGGAGGTAGAAGTCCGTATGGGATATGCTGTATATTATCAGTGAACTTTTGTCCTGAAAACGTTTTATTGTCAGCAGTTTTACAAGATACCAGAGGTAATTCAAAATGGTTAGGAAGCTCCTTAATGACCATATTGTTCACATGTGCAAAATTTGTAGTCACACTGAGACAGCTAGTAATACTATGGACATGTCATTTAGACAGTGTTACAATACACTTTTGTCATATTTTTGCCTTTTCTGATAATAAAAAACTGCACACAACACCCTCCCAAGAAGCTGGCTGAAGTAGCTGTACGTTCAGGAGTGTTTTCAGCAGTCCCAGTTGTTTCTGTCCCAGGCAATGCAGCTCTTCAAGCTCAGCCTCAAGCTCTCTTTTATCATGATGGTAAGTGTCACTGCTTTTCCCAGAGCTGCTCTTGCTTCTTGAGGGCTCATAGCTAACGCTGTGTACTGCGATGTAAGAGAGAAAGATCTGTTTACTTGCCTGCTGCTTTCTCTGCTGGCAGCACAATTCCCCGTTTCCCTATTCTGTTGCTCAGAAAGTTTGTGTCGCTTTGATAAAAAATGAATCATAAGAAAAAGGCACAGTAATATGAGAGAAACAATTTCTGTTTGAATAAGAAACAGAATCACTATAGTTCCCAAAATCTTCAGGATAGTGTAAGGTTAAAAGCGAAGGACAAAGCCTCCACTCTGGAACCCACTGGTTTATACTGTCATGAAAATAATTAGTTGCCTGTGGAGAAGAGCTACTCTTTTTCATAGGAAAATGCATTGCACAGCAGCAATCCAGACCACACTACTAGTGGACAAGGAGATGTCTGGTGAGCATCAGCAGAGGCTGAGGACCTTCATTCACAAGTGGTTGTGCAGAAAGAGAGGCACCCCTGGCTGAGATTAAAGGGACAAATAATGAACGAACACAAAAGGGAGCCACTTACTTTGCTCTAATGTCTCTAAACCATAGCTCAAAAGAATCTTCAAAGAAATCATCTTCAGCAAGCCAGTCTTTCCCAACCCAGAGGAACAAACAATGCTGTGATGTTTTCTCTTCTGACCCAAGTAAATACTACAGCATTTAAGCTAGCAAAAATACATTAAAATACATTTTTAGAATGCTCGCGATTGTTTCGATATATAAACAGGATTGAAAGTGTAAGAGTGGATCCATACTGTTTGGATAACTGTAAATACATCAGATAATCTCTTCTGAAATGAAACCAAACCTCAGAATATCTTAAGTAGGTCATAGGCATGTTAATTACACACAAATATATGTGTGTGTGTGTATATATATAATGTATACACTATTGATATAACAACTATATATATACACACATATATAAACAATAATGTTTACAGCATGAGCAGCCATATGGGCCTCTTTAAGCCTACCCTTTCATGCTTTGATATGTGTCATCGACTATTCATCAAGCTCATATTTAGAGTGCATGTTTTTTAGGACACTGAATCATCCCTTATGCTTTCTGTGAAATATATTTATTGGCGAAAATGCAATTAAAAACAAAAATATTTACAAATAGCGTTATTTCTATATGAGATTATAATTTTTCTGAGGTCTTCCAGCACCTCTCAGAGTTCAATATATAAGACCGATCATGATTTAGTAAGACAGAGATTATTTTCCCTCCTGACTTGACTCTGACATAGAACCAAACTAAAACATTATCTTTACAGGGCATTTCTACATTCTGGCAAGAGATGGCAGATTATAAAGATGCTGATGAGTTCATGTGGGAAGTTATCAAGGTAGAGCTGTCTCTATATAAAAAATAGTTCTTGTCGTACAGAGAAAGCATGAAAATATATTGACCACTGATGATATTACAAACTGCAGATGAAACGGTAAAATAAAATGTGCTTGTATGGGATAAAAAAAAAAAAAAATTACAATAATTTATATTTTTCCCCTGTAACAACAAATCGTGCTACTACAGTTTTCATTTGACAATGATGATAAAATCATATCAGATAAATGTTTCATTAGTAAGCACTCAGCTCGAGGTATATAAAGATTTAAGCTGGGGTACATGGAGGAAAAAAGCTGCTTCAGTTCCTAATTTCAAAACATTGCTGTTTCTCATGTCCTTTTTCTTTCCTTCCTCCATCCCTTAACCCCACACGGACTAGGCACAGCACTTAAAATGTGAGATAAAAAGTACGGTAAGACATACTGGGCTCCTGTAATTCCCACTGAAACACCATTAAGTAAAAAGTTGTCGAGTATAAAACCTGCTGATCCTTAGGGATGACTCGTAGGACATTTTGCCTTTAATAGCTTCATCCCTTGCCAGGCTATAATTCACTTACATTTCTGTCAACAGCCTCATCAATGTATGACTATGACTTTCATTAAAATTACTGTACTATAAAACTTTCTTTACTGTGGGGTCTTAACTGATTGACATACAGGAGCAGACAAACAACACAACCATGATACCGTATTATTTTGCCCTCTGCTCTCAATAACTCTGTCTGCTAGGAAATAAAATGACAGGCAGCACCTTTGCAAATGATTTTTACATGCCTTTGAAAAGACAGTAAGCCACAGGGCAAGTGACCTTGCCAGCAGAAATCTACAAAGGTATCTTAGAAAGGCACCTGAAGTGAAACATGTTGTTCAGGCTGGGGTTGGTCAGTCAGTCCAGACGTTGCTCTCATGAGTAGAATGGTTTATATGCCAGAGACTGCTTTGAAAAATAAGGCTTTACAGGCTCCGAGCACTAGGAAAGCGCTTACAGCCTCGCATTTACTGGGGAACGCTGACATCAATATGACAACCTTAGCTGCAACATGGGAAGAACCAGGTATTTTTGGCTGTATACATTAGGCTATCTGGATCACGTAGTAGAATACAAAGGAAGATGAAAGATGTTCTGAGGACGGCTTTGGCCTTATCCTGAACACAGTGGCATTTTGGTGAGGAAGACCACAGGAGCAAGACCTAGGCTGCCACACACAAGTTGTGCAAAAGAGGTGGAAATGGAAGCTGCCTGGCCCCAGTGCGGAGAGCTCAGCTTGCATTGACTGAGTCAGTGTGTGGTCACATTGGGACCAGCTGGTTATGAGGGAATTTAATTGGTTTCGGCAAAATTTGGGAAAAGACAGATGTTGCAGGGCTGGCTGTGTTCCTGCAATGTGATTGTCATAGTGTAATTTCCCGTTGGTGTGTTTCACATCCTCAGAAGCCCAATTAACAAACCAAGCTTTGCTTGCAGCAGGCAGAACTAAGAATGCACTGGTTTTCCCTGGGGCAGCTACTTTCCTGTTTTCTGCATGCAAGGAAAAATAAAAAGTTGTCTTTTTCAGTTAACTGAACCAGAGCACCAGCAGTTTATGCTAGCAAGGCTTTAAAAAGAGGCTGGTCTGTACATTCACAATGCCTTACCTCTCCAGTGCACTCTAATGCTTTCTTTTCAAAATGATACGCTCAGGATTTTTCATCCCTTTTGCTGGGCAGCGCACAGATTTATATCTGACTCCCCACCCCACCACCCCCTGCCATTTCCAAAACACAGTTCCTTTAACTGTACAGCTCTGTGATCACTCTTTCCAGGACCTTATGCTTCTCATCCAGGTGATTCTGCTTACCTTTCTCCCCAGATTCTCCTATTCCCCTTATATCTACTAAAATCAGCTGTACTACAGCCAACTACACATATACAGCATCCTTTCAATTCTTTAAAGAATTCAGGGAAGACACCAGATGTGCTCTGCCCTATGCAAGCCAGTCTGTGCACTCTACCTCTTTCACATGGACAGAAATGTGTTGAACACTGCATCTATTAAAGAACAAATCTGACAGTAAAAGATTTAGATTCTTCCTCTTACTGTCAGAGAAAGTCTCCTAATTTTCTCCTACCTTTCTTAAAGGCAAGCTGTGTAGTTGGATTGCTTGCCAATAGTGGTCTGAAGGAAGGTGATCTCATTTGTATCAGATACATCCTATTTATTCTAGCCATCAGCATTTCTTTTCTATGTAAGCCTTGTGCATTGACAAAGATACTGCCAAGATACTTCTCATTTGAGTGACTGCAGTGTTTTAGAGAATTCTGTCCACTAACACAGGATCCATACTGGAAATGAATTTAATAAACATTATTATAAGGTAACATAGATGTGAAGATCAGCATTGGAAGACTGATTATCAACACACAGTCAACATCAAGAGTTTCCACTGGAGCTCTGGATGACTTGAAAATGCATATGAACAGCATCAGCTTCTTCATCTGCAGAATCCCGAGGTCTTGAGGGAGCAGGATTGTTCCTGGTCTTTGCAGCAATCCTAGAGCGAAGCTCCAGTGTGAAACAGAAGAAATGCACACACAAAAAGTGCATGCACATAACAGTGAAAGTTATAAGAGAGAGTTGCTAACCCTCCATAAAATTCATGTAACCAGCAAAGATGACATTTTATTTTTGATGATCTATCTCCATCTGTTGGGGTTCAAGGCTTAGTGAAACTCAAACTGGAAGTTTATTATATATTAACTTACAAAAAATGTTCTATTATGATAAACAGTGAGAGTTGGAGGGTCACAAATGGAAAAGGGGACACAAAACGTGACATTGGTACTATATCTGAATTGTTATCATTGCCAGGTGTTCTCAGCATCCTCAAAGAAGAATGAGTATAGCCATATATATCCTTCCATGCAGGTTAATAGGTTCAGGGGAGAAAACAGTTACTTTTGCAATGCATAAATAACTCTTCTCTGTGCCTCAGAGACACTGCACAGGTCTTGTCCTGGTGTACAGATCTGCAGGATTTATAGGCATTACGGGATCTTGAATAATTATCTTGCACCTAGTTAACACCAAACAGGTTGCATTTAACAAATGTATATCTCCAGGAGAGACATTTAATCTTGATACAAAGACATGAAACAATTACATATTCACCATTTCCCTTAGGATTTCCCTATAATGATTAATCATCTTCATTGCTGGAAAAACGTCATGCCAGAAATGTCTGGCATTACTTTCTGTCCATATGCTCTTATTATGACCCTTAACACATAATTTATTGCTGTAAAGGCACTTGCAAGCAGTAATCAAGCCACCTCTTGAGCCCTTGTTTTCGGGCTGAACAGATTGGGCTCTCAAACTCTCACTGCAAGACAATTTCTCCAACCTTTAAATCGTTTATGTGGCTTTCATCTAGAGATTTCCTAGCTACCTTTTTACTATGCAGACACTCAAACTGTGCACAGTTTTGTAATATTAGTGTCAGTCCTGGCATAGCTAAAAATAAATTAATTTCTTTTCTCACACACCTAATACTAATCTAAGTATCACATGACTGCCAGCCTTTTTTAGTGCTGCATCATATGGGAGTTTATCTGGAGTATTTTTGTTAGGAATATGATACTAAGTCCTTTATTCCTGTGAAGCCTGCACCTGGTATCTAGCACTAAAACCTTCCTTAGGTGTTTTATTTGAGTGTTCAGTCAAATACTAATCTAGTTCATTCATCCTGCTAATCTATTCAGCTTTTTTGCCATAGTCCCTGTGCTCCCCATAGTTTTACTTATCTATTCTATTCACCATGGATAAATATTTTAACACTTTCACTGGTTGTTAATGGACAAATGCACTCTATGATGCTTGGAATAGAAGCATAAAATACTATCACAAAAAAAAAACCAACCAGAAAAAAAGAAACAAAACCAGATCACTTGCGAACATTTTTGTACTTCCTACTTTCTGACTTGCTGTGCTTGTTCCTTAAGTTTCTAGCATATATTTTTTTTCTTAGCATAATTTTAAACTCCTTTTTATAAGCTTTAGTTCTCTTTGGGATGGAGATAGATTTTTTTCAATCAAGATCTCCAGCTTTGGTTATTAATTCACAGCAAATTAATTGCTCATGAGCTAATTCCATGTTTATTTTCCCCCTTCCATATGTATATGCCAGGTACTGAATTTCCACCCCATTCAAACTGCTGCCTTGACTTCAGCAACGATCCAAGTAGTCTTCTGAAAAAGTTTTTCCTCCATCTTGGAAATTTAATTCTTAAAACAGACCCATTTTTTATGGGTTTTTCACGACGTTCTAGGAAAAGGGTCATCATTTTGTTTCCTGAAGAATTCTTACTTCTTTTGTCTCAGTCATAGTTTTATTCGGTTTGAGGAGACAGAGGAAGACTGACTAGGGCTTACTTGTCCTACTTTAAAAAGCTATGCCTTTAGATATTATTACTGCAGAAATTCTACCGACCATATAAAAATCTTCAAGAATGTAGAGGACACACATATGCCTGGCAAGGCCTAGGATATAAACACATATAATAGAGAAATACAAAAGAAAGCTCAAGGTAAAACACAAAATGAACAACGAGACCACACTGTTTTAACAGGTTTATTTTTACCTGACTAAAAACTTGTTCTGCTTAAATAAGCAGACCAAACAAACCACTTACAGCCTGCTAACCGACATATAGCTTGAATGCTATTGAAAACAAGCTGAGGCAGAAGCAAAACAAATTACTCCTCTGCCTTAACAGAGCCTACCTAATGCTCTAATCCCTTTCCCTCTTTCTTTCTTTCTTTCTTCTCTTTGCCTGCCCTCCTGCCCACCCCCCTCTCCCCTTTTTCCCCTTTCCCTCATTTGCTTGTGTATCCCAGGCTTTTATTTAAAAAAGGTTTTGTGCTTAAATATACTCAGCTGCAACCAGTTACTTCCTAGCTAGGATTTTGCCAAGCCTAAATGCTGATTTAACTCATTAGGTACCTACTCACAGTCTGGCAAAGACAGATTATTCCCCTAGGAGAAGGGCTGTGCTGCTGAGAGCTGCCACATGTATCTTCTCATACAGAAATAAAATTGCTTTCTCACCCCTCAGCTTGCCATCCTGCTGGTCTGTGGTGCTGTGGGATGGATGCAGCCTCTGCAGCCTGTGGATTACAGCAGGGTAAGTTCATTGTGCCTTTGCAACAACTTAAAGCTCCGGACCTGTTTCTGGGGTGAAATCGGTCCCTTTGGTAACATTGTGGGATTGTTGTCACTTTTGCAGTCATGGAAAATGGGACAGAATTTAGACTTCTTATGTGAACTTTAGAAAACTATAGTTGTAGAAGGAATATTTAAAGCACATGCTATACTGTGTTCTTTTTTGATGTCTGGTTGATGTGTTCCCCCCCTTTTAATTTCCTTTTTCTTTCTGTCCCCTTCCCTCCGCTGCAGCCTGAGAGACCCGTATTGTGTTGTCCAGAGAGGCTGTCTCTCTCGCTATGTGGAATCGTGTTCTATCTTAAATAGGAGGTATTCATGAAAGGAAACACCCAGAGGTTACTGAGAAGCTTCACCACAACCTCAGACGCAGCTTCCTTGTCATTAGAATTAGCGCAATGGCTAAGTAAAATATGTTAAGTAACTGTGTAACTGAATGCCCTAGATTTTCCACCAGATTAACAGCTGGGGTGTGACAAGTATACATGTAGCCCCAGAGATGGTGAAGTCAGTGTTGTAAAAAGTTTCTTCTAGACTTTGTCTTCACCGAATAGCAAACATTTCACTAGAGTACACTTCAAAAAAAGGAAAAAAAATATAGTTTTTCTTGTCTTACAAACTGATACTTAACACTTGGTTGAGAAGATCAAGCACAGGAAAAAGTTCCTCATTGCTCCGTGTGGGACACAACCCTCAGAGCTAACAGAAAAGACACCAAGCAGGGATGTTGATAATTAGAAGCCTGAGCAAGTACAGCAGGAGATAATAAGCCAACCCGCTACATGCGGGGTGTGTTTAATATTAATAGCCTCTGTGAGTCTGCAGATGCACCAATGGAGGATGCTGGAACAAAGCACTTTGGTACCCTTAGCAAGGGTAAAGCTTTGGGAACCTGCATCAAAGGAGTCTGTTGTTAGGAGAGTATGGCTCAGAAGTAGTACAAACCTTTGTTATTCAGTTTTTGTGTGCATGCTGTTTTGTTTGCCTTTGTGGTTGTCACACATACTTTTTTTTTCTGTAAGTCTACACCCCTTTTGATCTTTCTTGTTGCCCTTGAGGGCAGCAGCCAGCCAGGACTTGGCTCGAGGACACCGACAGCGAGGACTAGGACTGATTTGTGCTGTTCAGTAACCTCCTGGTCTGGACAACTGCAAGTTCTCCCACACCTGAAATAGATCTTGGGGCTTTCTGTTAAACTCCATAGAAAGACTAGCACAAAGTTTGTTTCATTAACAATTGCATGTAAACCCAATATGTTAGTAGGGTTGTCTTTTTTTTTTTTTTTTGGTAACCTGACCAAGGTATCTTACAGTTGATTCATGCTATGATTTAGAGGCACGCAGAAGCCTTACTTTGGGTTCTCTTTCTCTTTTTCAGACCGGCCTCTTAAATATTAGTAGTGGAGGAACAATTATTGTTTAACAGATCCGCAAACTGGCAGGACTTATTGGTCAGAAAAATACTTGCCCCATATCTGATGTTCTAGCTCTTTACCTGGATTCAGTGTCAGGTGAGTTAGTGGCTGTGTACCAACCTGAAGTCTTTTAAGAAGCAATTCTCTCCTCTGTTGTGTTTACTTTGCATTTTTCTTTATTTTCTAAGTTGGTGGATATATTTTTTTTTTTGCCACATTTTCTTGATGGAAGCTGTAAAATACCAGTTTCAGTGACTTCTATGCAAAATTCCCATCCTAACACTACTTCAGATTGTTTTCTTTGGTGGGTGTAGAAGATGAAAAATTGTCAGTTACTTTTCCTTGATGATCGATCTACAAATTTTTCATGAGTAACAAGAAAATATTCGTTTTGACATAAAATCTATTTTACATAGAAAAGACAGTCTTCTGAATTAAAAGTTTAATTTGTCATTTTTGAACAGACCCTACATGATCTTCTTACCTTTAGAGCTATCAAAACGTAAAGGTTATTTTTGTGATGAAAATATCCTAAAACTAGCACAGTAATGATAGGAGTGTTGGAATAAATGGAGGTCAGCAAAAATAGGAAATACTTAAGAGAGACTAGTGATTCTTTTTTGTAATTAAGCTTATTTTTACTATGAAGGACAATACAGTTGTACAAAACAGATTTTTGACACAAGATTGCTAATATATTATGTGTTTATTGAGTCATCTTTGACGAATGGACATTCACTTTAATCTTACCTGCTTTCAATAATCACCTCTCGATATCAATTGGCTGATGCAAATAAATCCCTTATCTAGCAGGGCTGTTTGAGTGAAGCGCTGCAGAGGCAGTTTCAGCAGATGGAGCTGGTGTGCTTCCAATCTCCGACAGCTGCGCTCGCTGCACAAAAAGGCGACCAGAAAAGTATGCAGGACTGTGGGTAGGGATATGTCAGGGTCAGTGGTGAAGATTTTCTTTTGGCTTAGTGGAAAAGTAGCAAGCATAAGTGGGAATTAACTATCCTTTATCAAGCACTGGTGGATAAGAGGCGTGCAGCTTTGTGATTCAGGTACTGGTGATGTACCACAACATGGATAAAAACCTGAGAAGAATATTGGATATTGCAGATGTCTCCAAAGTTTTTCTGATATCTTGCTCTTTTTGCACTGTTACTCTCACACAGCAATACATTATGCTCATAAAGTGCCATAAAATATTGAAGTATTCAGAAAATGTGTGACCAGTTGTTTAGGTCTTACAGGGCATGTTGGTCATACAGGACTACAGTAAGCAGAGAGATGCCTCTGTGGAGCTGCAGCCACTTAGTTCGAGCCTGTACTGACCTGAAGCACCTACCTGAGCTGTGTTCTATGACAAGGGCCTTGTACAGTCATTGATGCTGGCATTTTAAAGTAGGGAGATGCTAGAAGCACCCCTCTTCATGTCAGTCATAAAACATCTGCCAATTAGTAAAAAATAAGCCTGTCATTCTACACTTTTTAAACCATGAATTTCCATGCTGAAGACCAAGTTTCCTAGCTCTAAAGGTACCTCCAACCTCCCCAACAGTCAGAGCACAGATTGCAGTGAGAGCTCATCCACAGCTCACATTCATACCAAGGTTTTTTCCTTTTTAACTCTAAGCTAATTTAAAGGGTCCTTTCCTGCAGAGGGTGTTCCTGCAACAGCAGCTCTTACCACATGAAGGCCCATAGCTGTCCAAAGGTCAAACGTTTAGGAGAAAAGGACAAGGTCTTGGATGTAAAGCACAGGTATGTAGCACCTGTAACCCATGTAGAGCTCTATGGCTGTACTTGGCACTGCTTCCTATGCAGAAGGCCGTGAGCTACACTGGGGAGTATATCTGAGGGAGGCAAAGAGACCTTGTACCTACACCAGCAGACGTGTCTTTACCGTGGCAGTTGTGCTGGGTTCAGCTCTCAAGTTCAGCAGTTATCATTTGATATACTAACAAGCGCAGAAGGTGACAGCTTCTCACAAACCCCTGCTTCGATACAGGGCTGGAGGCTAACAGCAGCTAAAAGACAATGCTCAGAGCTGTCAGCCGGTCCTTGAAGTTGTCCTGCCTTGGGCAGATCACCTGAGTGACTTGGGATTCAGTTTGCATATCCATACGTGTGGGTAGAGAAGGGGTAGGAAGGCAAGAAAGCAGAACAGTTCAGGAAACTTTCTGGTCTGCAGAAAACGTCAGGATTTTCTGTTTGTGACATTAACTTTCTAATAGCAAAATGTGCAGATGCCGGTGGCAGCGAGGGGCTGTGCTCTGCCCTCGAGGGGGGCAAGGATTCACCATTTTCGCGCCCCTGACAACTTTGTTTCAGTGTGCTGAGAAGAGGAGAGGTATGCGCTATTTCAGGAGTTAACATGCGGTATCGCTGCTATCACGTTGTACCTTCCCTGCAGTTCTTCGGTTCTTACGCTGTGATTTAGTGTAGCACATTATAAGAGCAGTGTGTGAAAGTTTCAAAGCCATCATTGGTCATTGTTACAGCAGCATAACACTGACAAGCAACTGATGGAAAGAAAGGTTTTATTGCTGTACTGTTCTCTCCTTCTTGACTATTTAGGTCTTCAGCTTCTGTACTTTAGTGACACCATACGCTACTGAATTCTTGAACAAAGTTCAGTGGGTATAAAGTAAGGCCTTAGTTTATCTGCATGTCTGGTACTGAAAGGACAATTTTACTTTACTGTCAATTGCCTATTGCAGCAACAAACTAAGCCATGTTTTTGCATGCACATATATAAAATTGTTGTTATGGTTTTGGATTCACATTGTTTTGATTTTGTGATCTGATTTGAATTTAGTTGACTTCAAAAGATTCTCTTATGTAAATTGTCATCTATTGTTAGTGTTTCAAGACTTTGTTCCATAAATCTGTAAGATCTTGCCATTCCTGACCCCTTACCGGGGATTATTGCCTTCAGATACCAGGAATGTAGTATAAAAATGCAGACGAATGAATTCATCACATATCAGAATCTCCTCTGGGTTTTCATATGGCTGATATTAGTTACATAGCACATTCACACATTGCTAATTACTCTTGGAATGTAATTTCCTCTAAAGCAGTGAACACTGCAAAGTGTTACTTAATTTTCCTTGTAACAGTAAGTCAGTTGAATGAGAATAAATCTTGACTAGAAACCCAGAGATTCTGGGGTTGTCCCAGGTCTCTGACAGAATTTCTGAATGACTAGTGCTTGTACCACTTGCAGTCTCAGTTTCTAAAACAGCACTTGTGCTCGTCTGGTTTTGTAAATTCCTTGAAATCAATGGATGAAAAGTGTTGTATAAAAGTTGGGTTTCACATGGTAGCATTGTCTACAAAACATGTCCGCAGTTTCCTTTTCTGCCATGAGTGATTTGTCTATGTGGAAAGCTGGTGCACAATAAATTACAGTGTGAATTTACAGTATGTGATTTACTCTGCACTGGCTCCAGGTGAGGGCATTCTCAGCATAACTATTCATCTCACCTAGCTGCAGGTGTCCCCAGGCTTCTGCCCTGCCAATGGTGAGTCTTCTGCAAAGGGAGGTTCAGAGCATGCAAGTTAGACATCTGCTGTGATCTCCATTCCAGAGAAATCCCTCTCTCACCCCACACTGACTATAAAGAGAGTCTAGGGAGATTAGCTTCCCCTTCAAGAGATGTGATACCTTTCCCTCTCACCTGCTTGCCTCTTACCACTGCCTGCGAGACAAATTCTTCCACAGTTAGCTTGGAATTAATTGTACATGCTCTAAGGGGTATGCTCATGGGGCCCAGACTCACTCTACAAACACCAGGAAAAAAAAGACATGTTTATTTAGAAATTGATTCAGAGTGGGAGACTGACATAGGTATAGCAGAGATACCTCTGCTTCTCTTTCTCTCTCATTCCCTATTAGAAGTGGTAGAAGCTATCCTCCCAAGCATAAGGTGAACCTTTCTGATGAGCAGATAAGGTGGTGGCACGAAGGAGCTCATAATTCACACCCTCCCTAATTCACAGCACTTACTAACTTCTCCACGTTGGCAAGTCAAAGTGATATACAGCTTAATAACAAAAATGCTCTCTGTATAGAAACTCCCAGGAAGTGAATCAGGGTCCCAGGGACAAAGACTCCACATCCACTCCTGGCAGTTGCGAGTACTCCAGATATTGCCAGTGGAATACTTAAATAAGCAACATACGGTAGTATTTTTCCAGTGGTAATACTTAATGCAACTAAAAGTACTTTTCATTCTTTACTTCTGTGAAACTAGGTACTGTGTGTTTACAACTGATATGACTATCGGAATGAAATATCATCTTACTGATGCCATGGTTTTAAACCCATATGACCCACCAACACTACATTATGCAGAAAAATACCTATAAGGGAAAAGGGGGTCGTATAGAATGGCCGACAACGGCACATGAGAGGCTGAGCTGTGCAAGGGCTAGTGTAGGAACTGCAGACTTTGCTAATAAATGTTTTCTGTCAGGCTCTTGGCAGGAAATGGATAACAAAGCTGTAAATCTATTGCAATGACAAATAGAGATGTTGTCTTTCCGAACACCAGATAAAGTCTGTCTACCTGCAGAAGAGATCTGAATACTGGATTGGCAAAGAAATCTCACCCTCTTACCAGCATTTGTAAAGAACTCATCAAGGACAGGAGTACTGAAGGAGGTACAAGAAGGGAAAGAACTTCCATATTGCATCAGCTATGACTAAAGAATGCATAAATTTATGATTATTGAACAAAATTTAGAACAATGCAATAACATTTTCCTTTGAATTATCCCTGCACACAAGTTCATGAACAATCAGTGATGAATGAGATCTCAAATAGTTCTGTAAAATACCAGGGAAGAGTTTCACTGTAACTGGAGAAGTCTTACTAAAAGCAGCATGTTGTGGGGCGGGGGGAGGTGAAAAGCGACCAAGTTGTAGAAATAGTTTTGGTTCTTCCTTAATAAAGAACATATTCAACTTCTATAGGTGCTCTAATAGTTGTGAATGACAAAGAATGACTGTTACAATGTGAACAGAACATTTTCTGTCCTATGTATTCTAGGATCTAGCAGAGTAGGATTTTAGTTACCTATGTTAACTAATTAATTACCTATGTTAACATAAAAAATTATTAATAACAGAACTGAGAGACCAGTCTGTGGCAAGATAAATCCCCTCAGCCAACTACAATCTGAATTTTATGGATTGCTTCTTTTGAAGTTAGCTGAAAGCTTTTCTGCAGTAATTTTTAAACCTGTTCTCCCCCAGTATGGATGCTTTAATTTTTTTTCCTTTCCATACACTTGATTTCTTATCATTCTCCCCTTATCTTCACTGATGTGAAAACAGGCAGGAGAAAGGCTTTTTAACTTTTTCCTTTTGTACATTGCTCAACAACTGTGTGTGGAACAGATGGAAAGTGTCCTGTGCAATATACTTCATCTGAATTCTTTCATCTGGATGACTATTCATGGGGTGCATGTCTTGTTTAAAACTCAGGAGTTTTGTAAATGCCATAGGAGTTTGAGTCTTTTTTGCTTTTTTTTCCCTGGGATTAATTTTCAGTTGCATTCTATTTTGTCTGGAGATTTATCTGGATTAACACACATACACACACCTTTTTTTCTCAGGTCAAGGCTTACCAAAATGCATCTCACAAGACATTTGTGACCCATTAAGCCTTTCTTTGTGGTTCATAAATTACTTTTTTCCTTTTGTCTACCCTTAATGGAACGAAATCCTAGAGTCACAGAAAGCTGGGGTTAGAAGGGACCTCTGGATGTCATCTGGTCCGATGCCCTTGCTCAAGCAGGGTCCCCTAGCGCAGGATGCCCAGGACCGTGTCCAGATGGCTTTTGAATGTCTCCAAGGGTGGAAACTCTACAACCGCACTGAGCAACCTGTGCCAGTGCTCAGTCACCCTCACAGTGAAAAAATGTTTCCTGATGTTCAGAGGGAACCTTCTGTGTTTTGGTTTGTGCCCAATGTCTCATGTCCTGTCACCAGGCACCACTGAAAAGAGCCTGGCTTTGTCCTCTTTGCACCCTCCCTTCAGGTACTTATATACATTGATATGATCCCCTTTGCATCTTCTCTTTGGTAAGCTGAACAGTGATTTTTTTCAAATTTAACGTGCATGCTGTCAAATAAGCCAGAACCAAGGAAATCGGTTTGACCACTACAATATGATCACATGTACTGTTTAGCTGTTAACATGGTTCATGGCTTTCTTACGGTTCACTAGATCCTCCAGACAATGCCTGGGCAAGATTTCAGACACCTTGCGTCAAGGACTGCTCCTAAAAGGCAGGATGGATAAGACTACCTTAGAGGTTTGACTCCCTCCCCTCTCTTCAGTCCCCCAGGTCTGTGTCAGGAGGCTTGGTACCCTCAGACATCCCTCATGCTCTGCTCTAGGGCCATTGCACATGCCTTCAGTCTTGTATTGTGAAAACGCCTCTTTAGGAGGGGTGTTGTAGGGACCTAAGTAATGTACAGAAACTCAACATCCCCCCTGCTCTGGTCAGTTTTACAGGACAGGGATGGTGACATACAGGACTGCCCAGGTAGGTGGGGAGTGTAGAAAATAAAGAGCCTCTTATGTAGAAATTCAAGGCCATCCTTGCTGCCTTGTGTCTTGGGAAGTCAACCTCACAAAAATGTCATGCTGGATAGAAGGCATCAGCAATAACGTTGAAAAGCATGTTCAGCAGGAGAAAAGAAGGCACGTTAAACTTTCTACAGCACAGAAGCGTGTACTGGTGACAGGAATGCTGTTTTCATCTGTGGAGTGACAGAAAAAGTCTCAGAGGCTCTTGTTGCTCCTTAGAGTCTCAAAGATGGTATTGATTAAAAACCTATTCTGAGTGCCACGCTATTGATGAAAACTACATGTGGAAAGCTCATCTCTCACTTGTGTCATAACAGATGGTGCCTCCTTTATGATGTGGAGAGAACTGTTGCAGCACTTAGGAACAAAAAAAGTTGTGGAGTCTGAAGGTAAAGACACTATTTTATTCATGAGCAAACTCCTGTTGCACACCTTGAAACGGAGCATGTCACAAACATTGATGATAAATGTATGAAAGTCTCCACACTGAAAAGTCTAGTCCTCTGTGGAAGACCATGAGGCTGAATTTAGAGATGACGTGTATTCACAGCCATTCAGTGATAATTAGGGATGCAGACCTAAACCTCATTTGGGTCGTTTTGTTTTGTGTTTTGTTTTGTGGGAGGACATAGATGTGTTTCTGCAAAAGAGTAATAAGGCTAGAAATATCTGTAAGGTACTGGCTGGGACTGCACAAGCCATTTCAGCTTTTTTCATATCTCAGCAAAGTGAATCAGAACCTGTGCAGTAGCCAAGTTCCTACCTAATAGACTGCATAAAATATTTGAAGGGAAATCTCAAAGTATTGCAGAAACAACAGAAGCATAGTGCCACTGCCAGGTTGCAACGAAGGAGGAAGAAGGTTTTTCCTTCAGGGCAAGAGACCCAACAGTCTTTATCCAAGACTTTAGAGGTCCCAGAGCTCTTCCAGGAGCAATTCTTGCATCTACAAGCAAGCACTTGTTCCTTTCAGCTGTGAGCCAAGAAAAGCTCCAGAAGATGTGCAGGCAGGTCTTTTTAACCTGAAATGGACTGTGAAAACGATAACATGAGTTATATCTGTTTTCTAAAAGAACTTAAATTATGAGCCTTCCTAGCAATTGCTGGCACTCCTACAAGATTATGCCTTCTCCTCAAAGCATACCCAGATGTGAGCAAATATTATTAAATATAAGTATTAATAAATCTACTTTGTGACTGTGACAGACCAACAATCACTTTGGATCAGTAGTCCTCATTTCATCAAGTTTTAAACTGGTGTCACCGCTAATAATCAACAATAAGAATCTGCTGTGAAAGTCCCAGTCAACTATAAATTGAACAATGTCACTGAATACCCCTACAGAAACTTTGTGTATGTATCCTACTACATCTATGGAACTTTCTGAGGTCTTGTATTGCAGATGGGACATCTTCTTCTGACTCAAACCCTGATTCCCATTCAGTGTATCTCTTCTGAATAGATTTGTGGGGGAACACCTGAAACAGGTATTTCCAGGCTAACAGTCAGATTGTTTTATATAACCAATGGTTCTGGATCCTTCCTCTTTTTTGAGTGTCCCAGATAAGAAAAAGATAAGTGGATCTAATTAACAGAGAGTGAGCTATCATCAGGAATTCACCTCACCTTCCCCTGGAACCTATTTCTCACAGTAGTGATTCTACAATCGATCAGCCACTCTAAGGACAAAGGAAAGAGCATCAAAAACAGGAAAAACCTGTCAGAATTTCCCTAACAACATCCTGGAGGTAAGCCCTGTGATTTTTAGCACACAGTTACTGCCTCTCCAGAAAGACTCTATAGCTTTTAATAAGGGCAAAAATTAATGACTGCTACAAAGAATGCCACTTCTAGACATAAATGAGTGCAGCTGGCTGTACAAAAGTGATAGTACATGTTATTCAGTGTTGTCGATACTGTGCAGGACTTCCTGAAGTCACCTATTTCAAGTCTGGAGGATTGTGTACAGGTCATTTTTTCCCCAGCTCCTGGCAGTGTCTCTCCTCCATCTGCATGTAGAAGAGAGGCCTTTGCTTGAGTCAGGTCTTGAAAAAAATTTCCCTTTATTTTTTGAAGATGATACATTAAGGAAGGAACTTGCCCTTCCTCTTCCACCATTCAATACTGCTCTTTGTTTGCATGTCTTTCCCTTCTGTCAATGGGGACTGACAGTTTTCTGGCTAACTTTCTATCTGGAGTTCAAGGAGCTCTTTAGCTTGCCTGCCACAGTTTCAGTTGGCTCAGTTAGTATATATCCATCTTTCTTGTACCTGTTCAGAACTGCTGGCTTCACAGTTTATTTCCTTTAGCCAGCAGAGCTGTTGTGGGGGACTGTTCTCCTCCTGCGCTGCTTTTTGTTGTGGCTGTTTTCAGTTTAACAGTGCAGTCGGGGGGGCAGGGTTGTATGCTATCTGTTTGCCTTCTTTCCACCTTGCTCTTTCCTTTTGGTTTGCAGTTAGGTAAGATAGAAGGCAGGTAAATAGTTCTGAATTTTGCAGATTCTGAAAACCCTGGGTTCCTTAACAGCAAATAAAGTCCACTGTCTGTGAATAAAGCGTCTGGAAAGCTGTGCCAGGCGAGCTGAAGTGTGTGCGCTGGGGAAAGCAGGCACCATTTCATGTCTAAGACATCTGTTTGCTGGTCATCCCAACAGTCGTGACCAAACACAAGTTTTTTCTTATGTACACAGAGAAAAACATGTGTCTGTATGTATATAGGTATTATATTTGCATACCATGTATATACACACTTCCAGTTTACTCAGGTATTTTACCCACTGAATCAGGACTAGATCCCTTGGCCAGTTTCATAGACAGACAGATGTTTTTGAGTTAAGGATTTGAGAACCTCACCACTTAAGTTTGGTCTGTAAAGAGCATAATGAGTCTTGGTTGTGCCTCCATCCTGGAAAATACAGAAATCAGCAACAATTCCAAGTTACATATACCCAGTAGTCCTTAATGAAAAATAAATTAACAATGGAACAAGTCCAAGTTGTGATGTTAGTTTTGGCTCTAGGAAATAGCTTTACAGTACTTTATAACAAATATATATATATGAAGAGTGAGTCCTCAGAACGTATTTCTTTAGGTATTACGGCCCTAAAGGTTGCTTTAAAAGACAAGATTTTTTTTTTTTTTTTAATTTTCAGTTTGTTCTTTCTTTTTGTTTGTTGTTGGTTGTTTTTTTTTTTTCTTTCAGAAATGGCACCTCTTCTTTCTTGTCTTGTCATCCTAAAATAATGATTTTTTTGAAACCCAAGTTTTCTCAAAAGTGGGAAGAACAAGCAGGTAGCACTTAAAACTGCAGTATGCAGTACCTGTTGTGTTGTGCAAACGTGGCTGCAGGGCTAAGAGCATCACAACTAATTAAAGTACACAGCAAGTTTCAGCTCCCCTGCCTTAGAGTTACATACGTTTTAGAGTAAACAGTGTATTTGCTAAATACAATCTGTTACTGCTTTACTGGAGTTTGTGACATACTGAAGCAAAAGCTAGAGGGTAAGTGGAATGAATTAACACCTGTTTGGTCCTTGGATATCATGAGTTTACATACTTTCAGAGAATAACAGCGAATAACATCCCTGCAGGACTTTGCTTCAGTACCTGTTGTGCTGGCAAATTAAAGGAGCTGAGCTCCATGTTTTTCAGGGCTGCTCCTGTTTTGCACAGTCCTTGTTGGGAAATTCGCATCTACCTTATTTGTCTTGGTTTTTGGTCCAAACAAACCTTGAGACAGTGGAATGAAGTCAGGGGTCCACCTGAACAAAGGGGTGATTCATGATCTAATGTCAATTATTCACATCTGTCACTCAGTCGAGTGTCTTGTAAGGAGAAGGTGAGTCGTCCTACTTGAACATTAACTCTTTCTGAAGCAAATACAAAAATCCAGTAATTAAATGAAGAAAAAAACCACCCAAACAACCAAACCACAGACACACACACCACACACCCCTCCCCCCCTCCCCCAACGCAACCCAATCAAAACCGCCAAAGATATGTAGAAGAATCAAGTTTAAATGTGTTGAACAGCTATAGTGTTTTTCATATATTTCTATGAAGTAACGGGTTGCTGTCTCTGTGGGGCCACGTTAATGCTAGTATGCGGAGCTGAGAGGGGACAGACTGGTGCCACCTTGCTGTAGCCAGTTGTGTGACCTGGGGGGATTGTGCCAGCAACATGCTTTACCCAAGGGGAGATGCAGAATGAAGAGCAGGGCTGGTTGCCTTAGATCCTCTTCGCTACATCTCAAGAGAGTCCTCTAAGACACAGTGAGTCTTCCCTCTCGGAGCTTGGTAGGAGCATCCTTCTCCAAGGCCAGGGATAGTAATGCTTGACATTAAGGAGTAAAACTGTCAGTACAGCCAGTGCAAAAATGTTATCTGGTGTGTCATGCTTCTTGCAAAATGGTGCAGATCTGAAAGACTTAAAAGGGCTTTATTTTGTATTTATTTCATAAACATTCACAGGAAAGAAACATTGTTATTAACTGATGATATTTTATATATCCATTTTTTCAGACTTCTAATTTACATCTTCAGCCACCTTGACTCAATATTCTATAGTTGCAGAAACAAAGTAGCAGGGTAGCTCAAAATAAACTGACACACAGCTTTAAAGACTCCAAAATACTTTAAAACTAATATTTCTTTTTCTTTTTTTTTTTTTTTCTTTCTTTCTTTTTTTCTCGTTGAGCCAGATAACAAATCCTTGCCTGGTAACTGCTACTTTTTAGGTCTCAGATTTCTCTTTTAAATCTCATTAAGCATTATCAGATCCTTGAAAGATTCAGTATCTCACTTCTCACTCATTTCTGTGATTAAGGATATTACCAGCTCCTTCACAACTTAAAAATAAATCCTTTTCTTTCACGGTAACTAATACCTGACTAAATTTTTTCTCTCATCTGTTTTCTTTGCTAATCTCAAAATGGGTATTTTGACATTTACATAACCTCTATATAGACTCATAGAGGGAGTTTAAAGAGTCGGTATAAAGACATTCAAATGCTTTGCAAATTAAGGTAAGAGATAGGAATCTGAAGAATATTAATTGCATCTGAATATTAGGTATTGAAACTCTTCAGATGTGATGTAAGCAGGCAGCTTTCTCTCAGTCGAACACCAGGACCAGGCTAGCTACAGCCACAGCATGGTGATGGTGAGGTGCTTTTCCCTGTGACACCCCATGGGCTGTGAGGTGCTCAGCTCACAGGCTCCTTAAACCCTACTGTTTTCCAGTGGAAAATCGAGACCTTCACTGCCTGTTATCCTAGTTCAGACCTCAATAATAGCATCAGTAACCCCTCTACAATGATCAGGGTCACCTACTAACTCACCTCATTCTCTTCCAGGATTTTGAATCTCAAGCATTCAGAAATAATAAATCAGGCTAATAATGTATCAGAGTAATTTAAAAAAAAAAAAAAAAAAAGAAAAAGAGAGAGAGGTTTAAAATACTAAGTTTGGGAGAACTCTTTACTTCCTTTTAGTGCTGATATATTTACAAGTCATGTTTCTTAACCCCCGAAATGAGGAAGCTTCCCCCCACCCCATACTTAACGTACAGTGAGATTCCAAGTAACACTATGATTCTGATGTCTGGGAGGAGCAACTATGGTGAGACTCACTGAAGAGCTGGATATATTGGAGTTAATGTGACAGGATTAAAGCAGAAGAAACAGTTATACAGCTTCCTGAATACTATTTTTCTTGGAGGAGGTTACTCTTATTTTGGCGCTTGCCCTAGATATGGTAGAAAGGTTAGAAAAAGGTAGCAGGGTAAAAGCAGGTATTAGAAATAAATTAAGTTATTTAGTGTTTTATACATCTGCATTATGGTTTCCTGTAGTCCTTATTACTATAATGCCTAAGTGTTCCCTAGTAATTTAGATCTGCTCTGTGGCGGTGTTAATGCACTTCAGTCGAATCATCTGCTCCTCTTCTTTTCCCAGTAGAGAGCCAATGCTCAGGATGCAGCTTCTCTTCATTCTTCTTTCTTGCTAGGTCTTCCTCATGCTGTTTATAGTGAAAAAGCTTTCTTGGAGAATATAATTTCCCATGCATTCTGATGGTGGTCAGATATTTCTGAAAGCTGATTGCATTACTAACCCTTTCTAACTGGCAATGTTTTCTGTTTCTGGCCTTCTTGCCCTCCCATACCCTTTGTGTACTGTCTAGCTGCAGCATTGCCAGGCATGGCCAGAGATGCACTCACCTGGGGTGCCAGGTGACTTCTAAGAGTAGGACTTACGTTCTTGTAAAAGTAACAAAAGTACGGTGGAACTGAGAGAAATGGAGCACAAGCATGATGTGTTTTCAGTCACAACACTAGTAAGGAGGCAGCACTCGGCAGCCAGCAGAAGCCTGTCAAATCTCTGGAGCAGTGACTTTGTGTAAAACCATGTGGAATAATGCAAGAAAAGGCTAATGCTGCTGGACCTATCTCAACCTGTTATTTCACTTGTTTTAATACAAACCATGTCTATGCAGTGCAAGGACTCTGCATTAGAACTGTGCCATCTTAGTAACTAGAAAGGCTGCAACAGGAGGCTCAGTGCCTAATTGCTGTTGAGGTGCAATATTTCTGAAAATTTCATGAGGCATCTGCATATCTCTCTTAATCCCGAATTATTCCTGTGTACCCCTTATTAAAAGGCTATGCTTTCTCAGTAGCGCATTTTTCTGCTCATTCCAATATGGCAGTCTTTTATTCAGTCTGTCAACATAACCATCCCAGACTGGCATTTCTTGTAGTTAGTACTGATCCTAAATAGTGATTGTATTTGCAGAATATTGCTTGGAAGACATGTACATGTTCACTTCTTTCTTCAGTATTTTTTCATACTTGTTACAATGATAAATGTTACTTGGTTCCACCTGTATTGCACTGTATCTGTCTATAGTACTCTCATTAATACTCACTTTTTCAATAAGGTTTATGAAAAACCACTAATGGGTATGTGGTAATATATATTTTCCCATTTACAAGATAATGGCAAGATGTGTAAAATGTAGATGTATTTGCACTCTTTCCCTTCTGTCTTTTATGTCAACTTTCATTTTAGGCCAAGAGTTCTCAACCTTTGACAAACTGGGACCATAAATTGAAACCATACAAGCTGTAATCCATATTCTTCTCAGCCATAATGAAACTGAAGGGGATTATAGCTTTTTGCAAATTGCTTTTCATTGGCTGAGACATGACTGTATGTCTGAGACCACTTGCTTTCAATTAGGAGCAACTCTTAGCAAGTGATACATGTATGCATGTATTCATAGAGCTTCTAATGCCATGGATGTTCATCTCCGGACAGCAGAGATACTTATCTTTGGAAAATGTGTTCATGCAAAGAATACACAACACTAGTTGCTATTTGCTAGAGTTTCTTCCTACGCAGTCTTCCTTTCCATTTTGCTATGTTCAACAGCATTGTATTTGGGAGGTTTTTTTAAAATTCTGATTGCATCTAACAGAAATGCTGAAACCAAAGGCAGTGATGGGCTTTTGTGAGCTGTTAAACCACTATTCCGACCCTTTCCTAAGGTCATTTACTCTTGATACGTCTGTCTTCTCTTCAGGATGTACAATGTGAGAATCATTTAGTGAACTGCATTAACTGGAAGATTCTTATAAGCAGTTGCTGAGGGGGTGGTATAAGATCTTGACTTGTCTGGAGAAATTTAATACAGCTCAGGTCCATTTCAGAAGAAAGGTAAGTGTAATTTCTAAACCTGACAGATGTCATCGGCTTCATCTCTCTAGGTTTTGTTTTAAGGAGCCTACTTATTGACAAATCTACAAGAAGGACATGCCCGTAATACCCTGAACATATTCTGCTACTGATCTGGGTTAAAACACCTGAAAACTCAGGATGACATTTGGTGCTTTGAATGATGTGGGTTCCAGTCAAATCCTGTCACCAGACCTGAAATCTGGGATTTTCAGCTCAGTCCAGAGCTGTGAGAACTTTCACGGTGTTTTAGCTCAGAAGCTGGTAGGGGAAGATGAAATAGTGGAAAACAGCCCTGTTTGAATAGGATTCGTGCAGCTCCAGTAGTTGCCTTCACGAGCTCTTCTGAAACCTGATTTTCTGCTCTGTAAACAATACATGAGAATAGTAGATACCTTTCAAAAGTTGCCTTATAGTAAGATTCTGTATTTCTAAGATGTGTGCTGGCTCGTATTTGTACAAGAAACCTTCGTATATGGAAAGCAGAAAACACCACTGAAGCTGCTGGAGAATAAAAGCTGTTGGCAGTATTTTGTTCTTGCAAGAAGACACTAGAGATAAACTATAGGAATTTGTTGCTGTGCTAAGCAACGCATTGAGTCTGAGTAGCTCAATTTCAGTCCACTAGAGGTCTGTGAAATCATTTCCCAGGTATGTTTTTAATCTTGTTTTGAAGCAACCTTGCTGAGTCTGATAACTGTTAAAATAAAATAAACTTTTGATCCAGTTCCTATTGTTCTCAGACAAAAGACTACAGCCATGCAGAGATCAATTTAATAGACATGGCTGAGTTAGAAAACAGTCCTAGCTGATTCTTTATTCTTGGATCAGCACAGGGAATTGCTTTGACTAGTGATTGAGTAATATGTTAGGTTAAAAAAATTGGCTTTCCTTACAAATGGTCATTTCTTCTAATAGGAAGAGAGTACCATGTGGTGCAGAGAGTTCATTAGCACGAAATACCCACCCCATCGTAGTTCTTCATAGTACTAAATTTACTTTAGTAGAAAAGGAGCCAAGATCCATAGCCTCAAATGGCTAATGAGGCCTTCCAGAGCACTGGAAGGACACAGGTGGTTATCTATTAGCATCTAGCTCAGACTGTTTGACTTGCTTTCAAATCACTTGTTAAGCCTCAAAGCTTAAGGTTCCAAATATATCTCGGGTAGTAGTTTTATTAATATTTTTTTTTGCTATACTAACTCATTTTCTTTAATTTCTATCCTAATTACAGTTATATTAGCGCATATTTTACCCCTAATTTTATGCCGCATGTGTAGTCAGTTCAACTCCGCACATAAAAACAGCTGAAATAATGTTCTAAAAGGCATTAGTAAATTTGTGATTTTCATAATAAAACCAGTGCCTGGTGTTAGTATTCAAAAGCAGGAGCACAGCATTACAAATCATAAGATAATTGTGGCAATTCAGAAAGATTCAGGTAGGCTCCATACATCCTAATCTTTAATCCCAGTTGCTGCAGTTCAAAGAGAGTGATTGTTAAGAGCATAAGCTGTAGTAAAAATAATGGCATGCAAAATTGCCTGAATTAATTTGAATGTATTATTTTCATCTCTGCTCAGGATTCAATATTCCATTTGGTTTCCGTTAAATTCTTTGTGTTTTGTTCATATTCAGTATGTGGTTCATTTGTGCATTGCTAAAGAGAGCTACTGCACAATTATTTTCATGTGCCTTGAAATATAATTAATGTAAAACTGAATATCATTGATAAATGGAGGCTACTTATCAGTATTTAGCATATAGGGAAAATATGAAAGGGAATAATGTAATTTGTCTGAAGCAATTATTTGTCTAAATTAGAGATAGAGGATTAAGGATGAGACATTTAAAGAACCAAACAGAATAAATATATGGAATGTTCAAAAGTACAAACATGACACTTTCAAGTTTGTAGCACCTTATAAAATGATGGATGTCTTTGTACTTTCTATGGACAAACACAGAGTGCACAGTATTAAATGATGCCTAGGTGATGCATAATCACCTTGGGAAGTAGTAGATAGGAGAGGCTGCAATGCGTTAGAGTCTTGAAACATGCTCATTGTGGCATGTTTCCACTTAAATGAGTGGGGACCACTGGCATAATACAGTGATGGAGAGCCAAATCCTTCACCTGAAGAGACAGAAAATATTTAGTACATTAAACTACTTACAACAATCTTACTTTCATTGTCTGAAATACATTGTACTGTCTGTTAGACTGGAACGCACTTCAGCGGCCAGGAATCTGATTTACTGATTTTTTTGGAGGACTATAGGATGAAGTCTGACCACTGACTAGTGCTGGGCTCTGTCCTATTGCCTAGATGTGAGTAACAGCAAATATCAAACGTGGCAGGAAACTATGCCAAGTATCTTTGGGCATTAGTGGCATTCAAACTATGTATATAAAAAATTCCCTTTTCCTTCTCTCCCATGTTTCCAAAGATGATCCAACACATATATAACATCATCTGCATATTGATCCACCAGTCCCTTGGAAGCCTAGCGTATCATCACTTGTACCATAAACCAGAAAGATAAACTTTTGTGGCTCTTTTTCCTCAAGGAGCAGGAGAGGAGAAACTCACAAGAGAACTTGGAGTGTTTATAAAGGTTTGTGAGAAAACTCATCCTAGCTAGTGGGTGTTCCACAAGAGGCAAAGCTCTGTGTGAATGTTTAAATGGCTAGGGGCTATCTTCCTAAAAGAAACTCCAAGGTTACCAATAAAGAAGTCCTGCAGGGCAGGGAATCTTTTGCTGGGCTTTTAAAGTATATCAAGAGTTTCAGTATTTGGATAACAGAGCAAACAGGACCTTTATTTGAACAAAAGATACTGGTCTGTTTGACAAGCTTGAGAAGCAAGTACAAGGGAAGACCCTGCCTCAAAGGGCAAAATCAATTACAAAACAAGAACCCTCATTGAAACAAGAATTAAGCTAATTTTCCTCATTTCTGTGAAACATGGGATCGTATAGTCATCATCACTACTATCACGAATAAGCTGTGGTGCGGTAATGAAATGAAAGTAACTTTGAAATAATTATTTAGGTATAATTTTTAGAACAGAACATAGAAGGTATTGGGATGACTTTGTAAATTTATTTTATGGGCAATTTCACAGTCTTTCTCTCCTGTTGAGAATTTGATAATTGATATTGATTGTCTCTAAAGTGAGTGCAGGAATGTGTGTAATGGTATTGCTATGGTCTATTTGCTTTACATGCATTGTAGCTGAGAAAATAAATAAGAGTCCCCATGTTAACAATTATGTCACAGAGAAGATCACTTTTGCATTTCTGGATCATGTGAATATATTACTAAGCAGGGATGAATCCTTAGTGCACCATATAAAGTGCCTACTCCCACTTGAACGTTTGCTTCCAGGCCCAGAGCGCAAGACCTCAGACGGAGCTATTCTAATCTGTGATTCTGTACGGTGAAAAAACAAACCATAATGCCCCTGGGACTGTCTTCAGAGGAAATCTTGCCCCCCTTTTGTAACAGGAAACAAACACGCTGTATTTAGTGTAGACCTACTGTACTGCATGCGTTCAGCCTGTTTTGGCTGACTACTATGGCTATCAGCCCTCTGAAATGGAAGAGAAACTGAGCGAAGAGTTTTCTTCTGTCCTGCAAAGTTCAGATGTGAAGGTCAGCAAACAGTCAGGGATGACTTCATGCCGCTCTATTTGCTTGTGCGGTGTGGAAAGGTAATGCCAATGAGTAAGAAGAAAGAAAGAGCAGATCCATCTGCATCCAGCAGCACACTATGGTTGGTATGTGGGAGTTCGAGTGGTTTTTAGCTGAGTGCTGGTTTTGTGGGAACGTGGGCAGATCGGAGTCCTGAACTCGCACTTTCTGTGTGTCAAAAGTAGATGGGACATGCAGCCAGTCCAGGAACATGTTCCTATCACACTGCATATAAACATTCTGCACATTAGCTACAGCTAACCTGTTTTGTGTAAGTTACACTGCTTGTTCCTAATTAGAAAGTGGAAAACTGAGAAGAAAAGACTTTGAGGATTTTTTTTCCCCCCAATATTTTCTTGGATGTTGTTATTAGCATCTGCATCTCGGATCATTTTGACTATTTTTGTTTGAAGTTTTAGAGGACTGAAAGCATTTCCACAAGGAGGTATGCACTGTTGTCAGAGTCCAATACTCTCTGACCAGGTTCTTTTAGACATTCCATACGTGGAGGACATTACATTTAATATAAAATTTACTTATTTGAAGATATTTGTTACAGAGGATTTCTGATTTAGCAAAGTAGTATAAAATATACTGAAAACACAATAGAAATGTAAGGTACACTTAGCAACATATAGCAATTTCACTGGGCATCCCCAGTCACCAGGGAGGAGTATGTGGGTTGAAGCCAGCTCAAGCCCATTGCGCTCTCCAAAATAGCTTTGCTCGTTCTCTAAATTTATACTCAATGTTAGTCTGAACTACTTACTCCCCTGCCCCCACGCTGGTCTGGCTAACTCAGGGACACATTGACACTATTAATAACTCAGGGAGAAACATTTATACCACCAGTTGATCCACTCAGCTGTTGGTAGCTGTTTATCCAAAAGCCCACCTTGCAGTGCCCTTTGTGTTGAGGTGAAGTCTGCTTCTTCCCAAAAGCTCTAGTCAGTCACAGCCAGTGTTATTCCCTCAGCTTCACAGACACATCCTTCTTGCCCATCTCCTCTGAGCCTCCTTCCATTTAGGGGTTTATTGGCCAGTCACAAGTATGCAAAGCCCTACTTTCTTGCTTTTTTTTCAAAATGCTGAAATTACATGATACATAAGTGTACCAGGTACCAAAGTGTACCAAAGATAGCAGTGAGATTCTCTGGGTTCTTCAAAGTACCCTTGGCTTTTCTATACCCACCTCATTTTAGAGGATGAACACATGTAGTGTTCTAATTGAATGTCTGAACAAATTTCTGTTTATATTGATACAGAGTTCCCAGTAGTCTACCTCTAGTTGTGTCCTCGAAGAAACACCTATTTAACAAAGGCATGTAGCAGCTCACTACTGTAATGATCCCTCAAGAGGAATTTAATTTTTAATTAAGTGAAGCAGTGTGTTTACTCTTGCTATATGGCTGATTAATCAGGGCTTTGTTAGCTGTGGAGAGGAAGAGACTAAATTAAATACACCTTTAATGAGATGATAGGGAATTGACCTTTGCTGTCATCTGGAGGGCAATATATAAACACATCCATTGAGGGGGATTGTTCCAGAGAGGTTAGATAATATCCATTAAAAGGCATCTTAAAGAAGTGGCAGATTGGTGGCAAGAAACCTAATCCACATGACTGAATGAGTTTCATGGAAATTTTTGAAGCTACCTCTAAGATTATTAATGATCAGGTTTGATAAAGAATCTAGTGTAGCACAGTTTACCCCTTCAGAAATATTAAGTGATCTTCAGGTCCCCTGATGTTAAAGTCCTTAGTAAAATCCGTGGTTTATTAAAGTTCACTGTCGTTTTCCCAGATATCTTAGTTGGGAATTTGGGCAATGAAGGGAGGTGACTTAGCAGAAATCACATTGAGAGATTTCTAACAAAATTTCACTGCGGTGAAGTCAGTAGCAAAAATAGCAATTGTTTTTGCTGGACAGAAATTTCACACAAAATTTTCCTACTCCATCCCTACTGCAGTACAGTCTTTGTCAGTGCTTCATTTGGACAGGTAACAACCATTCCTTAGTAAAGTCCTTTTGCTGGGATAAATATATCTGAACATACATGTCTTGGCAAGTAAGAGGTTAGGGAATTAATTGACTCTATCAGTGTGCTGGTGACTCAAGTCATGATGTATCTTGGCACATCATTCCTGTAGCAGTAACAAAATTATAACCTGACATGAGTCTTTGACTCCCTTTTTCTCCGGAAAAAGTACCTTGTGGGATGGCTATTACATATTATACTTTGATGAGGGATCATAGGTTATATTGCTAAAAACACTTGAAGTATTTAGCTGCTAATAGAAAAAATATGAACTTTACTCATTGAGAGAAAATTGGTTTTGTGTTTTCCTTTCTTGAGGAAAATATTGCATAAAAGCAATGCTAACAAATTCTTCCTCTACTATTCAATCAGTAGAAAGAACATTACTTCAGCTTTTATACTATCTTTTCTCTCCCCTGGCCATTTTGATTAAATGGGTATGTGGTCTCTGTTCTCAGGACACCAGGGGGAATTAACCTCAGTGATTTTTTCAGGTGACTCTGCCCTCATTTATGCCTTAGGCGCCACTCCAGGGATACAACTAGAAGGTAATTATCTAGACACTAGGGAAAGGTAGTTAATGAATTGGAAAACGGTGTTGAAATGTAGCCTTTACTAACATACACATTTACCGGCTCTACGAAATAATGTCCTTGGAAAGGCAGCTGCAATAATGGCAGAGTTTCAAAGGGAAGCCCTTTAGGTATTTCCTTAGGTCTTTTATATATGCAATTGCATATTGACCCACAGAAGTGGACTCATGAAATCATACAAAGTGACATTCCAGAGCAACCTTCCAATACTCCTTGTAGGGCTGAAAGTCAAATTGGTTTCAAGGTGGATCCTATTTAGTTTATGAAAGAGCTTATGTGTTTGATAACTAGCGATTGACTGGACCAGCTCAGTCTCATGTTGCTTTGACTCTCTGTGCTGCCTTGGGGGGGATCACTCAGCCTTTCAGATTCCTGTGTCTTTTGAGCAAAGCGTTTATGACTTTTTCACAATCATTTGTTTTATTCCTGAGGAAACAGAAACAAGGATCTTTCAAAACTGCAACAGATACTTAGAGGGAGAACAGGAGAACACAAGAGAGCTTTCTGCCTGATGCCCATAGCTAAGTTGCTGCCCTCTGTTTTCTGCTAAGAAATGCGTATGGCGTATTGGATAGAGGGGGAGGTGAGGGACTCGCACTTTGCATACATGGTGTATGAAGAAGCCATGATTCTGGAATTCTTAGGAATTCCAAATTCTTAGAAATACCAAAAGATGCAAATCATGCAGGCGTGCAGCTGCAGAGGCTGAACCTGCCTAAAGCTGTCTCTGTAGCCCTGTCTCACCATTCCCAATGGATAGGGAAGAGAAGGATGCTTTGCTGCTGCTTCTTCTTCCAGGCACTACACACCTGGAGGCTGAGAATGCACTCAGCTAGTGGAGCTTTTCTGGTCTATGCCTATCGTCAGAAATGAGCAGTTTATTCTTTCCTGCTAGAACAAGAGGAGGACCTAATTCCTGAGTAAGATGTCTCCCTTTCCCCTTGTTGGAGAAAGCTGCTGTGAACTTTGCTTTCCCTGGTGCCAGCACATAGCCATATGTGTTCTGTCACTAGTTTGCCCTTGTAAGTCTCTGATTTCTGGTCTGGGTACCTCGAGATGCAAGCACCAGGCTCTTTGCCAAGTTCCATTTGAGGTCTCTTTCCCATGTGGCTAATTACAGCAGGTGTGTTCATCTTCCATCTGGCACGAGGTTTAAATCGCACTGTTGCAGCTTCAGGAGGTTCCAGTGTAGGTGGCAAAACAAAAGGCTCTGCTGTGAGGGCTCAGAGTTGTTTGTCTGTTCTGGACCTACTTGTTCATGTGAAGGTGTTAACACACCTAAGTCTCTGTGCTTAATTCTAGAGAGGTGTCTTTTTATGTCCATGACCACTTTGATGCGTGAGTTTTTTCTCTAGTGCTTCTGACTCGTTCTGCATTGGTCTGGGATCATAAGGCCTGTCTTCTATATGGAAGAAGACATAATCTTTCTTTCCGTTCTGTAAAAGAAGATGGCTGTATTGCTGATTTGTCTTATATGGTAACTCTGGGACTGTGAGCCTCTGGGCAAAGAGGGGATTTTCTTTGTGCTTTATTTCTTCCTCTCTCATCCTCAACAAGCATAGGCATAATTTGATCTAAACAAAAGCCACACTGTGAGCAATTACATGTTTTTGAGTCGTTATTACTATACTATAATTGGTGCACCTCATGGACAAGCAGAATTTCTGATTTTGCTTTAGTGACTGCATCCTGCCAACATATTGGTTCATATTCTGGGAGCTGTTTTTCCACTTTAGCTCCTTCTGTTCACAAATTTTCATAAATAACAACTTAGGAAGTGATTTATTGCTCTTAAGTATTGTCTCTACCATCTCAATTAAAGAAATACACATTAAGCATAATGATAATTGGCTGATGTTCCTCAGGGTTCACTCCCTGGCCTTCTGTTCTATGCAGTTCACGCAATTCATATCTGTAGATTATGATGATGAACAGTCAGGGTTGTAGAGGAAATATATTTTGCTTACTATCAACATTTTTTTAGCCTCTATTAGTGACAGAACTTTGCTGAACTGAAACTGAATGTCCATAAACCACCTGTGCTTTAGGGGAGTTCAGATTTAGCATCTGAAATGGTTAGCTGAGTAACTACTGTCAAGAACTGAAAGTACTCTGCCTTTGGTTGACACATTTTATAGTAAAGACACTATTCGTTATTCCCATAGCAGAAGGTATTTATGTCTCTTCTTGTTTCTAAGACAAAGAATAGAAAAAAATGAAATAAGAAGCTTTCCCTATGCTTTTCAATCAATCTCTGTTGCATAGTGATGCATGAAATGCATTTTTTCACATGTTGCTTATTATCAGGAACTAATAAGAGAAATTCTAATTAGTCTTATGGATGGCTTATTGTCATAGCCTAACCCCAGCTATTCTTTTAAACTAATCTGTATTTCACACATTTCTAATTAAACTGCAATAATACTTTGAGAAGTTACTCCTATAGTGGTTGGGAGGGGACAATCACAATTATTGTTTTTATTTTGTTTCCTGGCATCTTAATGATTTCTGTATAAAACATATCAGGAAAATAAATTTTTTAAATATCTAACTATGCAAATTTAATCAGATATGGAAGTTAACAAGGGAAAATTTTACAATTTTCAACATATTATCTGTAGAAATTTTTTTTAGGAGATTTTGTGAATAAATCCATTGATGCTGCATGAGCCAGAAAATAATCCACATCTTTTACATGTGTGTGCTGGTTTTATTTTACCTGTTGTGATTAAAAAGGGGTAAATTCTTACTTTTTTCCCCCACAAATTCATAGGGATTAAAACTAAAGTTCACAAGTGCACTAAAATGGGCTTTACAGCAAACAAATTCATGTGGTTGTCAGGCTGTACCTTTGTGCGCTTGTTCTAGTATAGATGTTTGCCTTTTCACAATGGGTGACAACATTGGCTCGTGTTCCTCTTGTAATCCATTATAAACTGCATATCTTTTCTGCAAAACTGCTGTCTAGGCAATCATTCCTGATCCTGTGTCATGCAATTCATTATTTTTGGCTCTATATGTACACTCTTCCCTGCTGAACTATATTACTTTTTTTTCAGTCTGTTTCCCTATTTGTCGAGATGGTATTGAATTCTAATGCTGCTCTCTAACATAGCAGTGGTGTATTCCAGGGTGATATCACCTACTGATTTAGTGAGAATAATCTCTCTTCTAGCATTCAGGTCTTTAATAAATATATTAACTAATAGCAGTATATTAATTAAGGCCAAATAAAGAACTCCGCAAAACCACATTTAGTATTTCTTTCCATTTTGACTGTGAACTAGTGATACTCGCTCTCTGTGAACAGTTTTCCAGCCAGTTTTGCAATCCATAATAGTTTTGTCTGGACTGGGCTTCCCTAGCCTGTTTGTAAGAATGTCACATGAAAGTATCAAAATCTTACTAATTTTGGGAAAGAAAGGAGGTTGACTACTGGGAAGAAGGTTCCTGGGAAACCTTACCAGGTTACTGGGAAAATTGATTCGATATGTTTTATCTCTGGCAAAACCCCATCTGTGTTCTTCTTCCGCTCTTTGTCCTCTTTTCACGTCTCTCTCAGCCGGTTTGGCTGTCTGTTCCTGGGCTGAGGCTGCACTGGTTGATGGCTCCTCAGCTCCCACCCCACAACTCTGTGTAGAGAGAAACTGTGTCATCTGGTACCCCACTTTCCCCCTTCAAGCTCTGCAAAATAACTGCTAATGGATATGAGATTGCCTGACTCTGTTTCTTAAGTTTATATCATGAAATTCTTCAGGTTTAGTCATTTCAAACCAACCAAGCTATATAAATATCCTGTAGCCTGTTGCTACACCACTGGGGGGGGGGGGGGGGGGGGGGGGGGGGGGGGGGGGGGGGGGGGG
>JAVJGI010000001.1:55875834-55893939 GCA_035590275.1 Ibycter americanus
ATAAAGTCTTTTTCAAATATTTCTTCAAAAGAAGTAGGAACCAGAAACATTTCACTGTGTGCCCAAAGAGCCTGAAGATGAAGACAGTCTTCAGGTTATAGGAGACCTGAAGAAAGTTCTGGATCCAGCAGTTATTTTGGTTATTTATACAAAGTGGAATATTTGTAGCATTAGGTAATTGCTGCAGCCCAGGGATAAGGACGTTTGCCTGTCATGTCCTAGGAAGTGTCCACAGCTGCTGACTCTCTGGCCCAGCAGCTGAAAGCCCTCAGATGTGGGGATGTGGGAAGATGTCCCCTGTGCAGCCGAGCCACTGCTGGCTATGTACTCATGTACTCACCTGGGCCGTGAGAGAGCAAGGCTTGTCTGGTTGCTAACTCAGGCAAAGCAGGCGGTGACCATGTACTTCCCACATTTTGGAGGTGCCTGGCCTCTAGGTATTGACATGGTACTTAGGGATGTGGTTTAGTGGTGGATGGGGTAGTGCTAAGTTAATGGTTACACTCAGTGATCTTACAGGTCTTTTTCAATCAAAACAATCTGTGCTTCTGTTTTGAGGTGCCCTGTCAGTTTATTGTGGAGAAGAGTAAGCTGTCCTAAAAAGATCTGCGAAAACTGGTGTTATGAAAAAAGAGGTTTTTAAGAGATCACATTCCCCAATGAAATGCCACACTGTCAGAAAAATTCCCAGATGCACATAGTTGCTGTCCTTGGAGTACAGAACCCAAAACTGTAAAATTACTGTAATTTAAATGCCTTTAAAATAGCTTAGATCCATTCCTAGCCAAGTACAATGGAAATGAAAACATTTATCGGGGGTTTTGGTGGGGATATTTGCTGAGACACATCTGCAGGTACCTTCTATATTGGTACAGTAACAAGGACTCATTGTGCAAATACACTAGGGAGCAGCATCCTACAGATACACTGAGTGGGTGATGTTCTCCCTCCAAAAAACATGGGTGCTCCTGGGCAGTGACACTAAATTCCTGCAAACTGCATAATGCATTGAGTCACCAGCACTGCTCTAAAGGGAGCAAGGACAAAGAAATCTTCATATCTTCCTTGCTGAAGCAGCACTGCACTGTTCTGCTATATCTGGAGTCCTTCACACAAGCTGAAGTGAGGACAAGATTTGGCTTTTAGCACATCCTGGTTGCTTGTGCACAGGGAAATGAGAGAGAGAAGTGGAAATAGGAACAGCTAAGGGTCACAGATGCACTTTAAAGAACTGAGGGTTTATTCACCACACACACACAGAATGAAGCAATGGAGGTAGCCTTGGAAAGAAAACAGTCTGCTAGGTGATAGCAAAGAATGTAAGAGACTGTAAAAAATACAATACGGTTCTATGCGCTCAGTGTAACTACTTTCTCCCTTCGATATCCCAGTGCTCTACAAATAGCTCTTATAACCCAATCCAATCATGCTTTTTAATAAAAGGATGGTTACGTCTCCTAGCAGCTAATAGAGATGTTGAGAAGCATCAGTAGCTTAATTTTATTTTATTTTGTTAAATATTCTGAAGTGAATCATACTGGGACCTATTAGCAAACCTTTCCAGAGGGATCACCTATTTAAACCTATGCATCCTAACTAGAAGATCTAGTTTTTAATAACCCCTAGACCTGCTGGGTGTGGTGCAGGGATTCTCAGATATAAAGGATTTCTTTATATCTGAACCCAAAAGAAACAGGCAAATTTTTGCTAAAAATTCCAGTTGAAAACCAGAACTATCCGTTAGGAAATGTCACTGCATTGCCTTTTCATATTGCTTTTCACGGGTTATACAGTGGGATCCATCCTTGGTGAGTCATCAAAGTACTTAATCAGTGCTCCAGTTACAATGTCTCATGAGAAATGTAGCCTGATTGAGAGGTCTGATGAATAGAAGAAAAGAGGAAATGTGAACATTTAAACATTATCTGTGATGAAATACTACAGCAACATTTTCCACTACAAATCTTGGTGGTATGGATAACTTTTCTAGCCATTGAAACACATATTTTCCTTAGCAAAAACACATTTCCCTGTCAAATTCTTGTTTCAAATGAATAAATTTAATCATCTGTAGCTGCAAGTCATCACTGTTTGGCAGAACTCCTTGCTGGTTGCCTGATACTCTGCATATCTGCATTCCTCTCATTCCAAAGAAGAACTAAATGGTTCACTTGGGCAGAGACTTCCAACTAAAAAGGTTAATCAAATATAGGGGAACAGATTGCAGGAAAACAGAATGCACGCATCAGCCACACATGACTAAATTCTGCTTTAGAGTTTGCTAGGGCTACTGACAGCAGTGTCCCCATTCTTACTCAGCTGTAACTCAGCAGACGCTGGCTGTTAGTACTTCAGTGTTACAGATGCTTGTACAAAAACCTCATTAAATGTAGTGTGTTTAAGGTAACTTTTTGTGTATGGAAAGGCTTCCTAATGGGTTTCAAAGGGAGGCTGAGTCTAGTCTATTTTGAAAAAAGACACTCCAGAAACTGAAGTTATGAACATGTAATCTGACAATTATGGGACTTTCCTGCTCGTAAAATAAAGAAACCTCATTTTTACACACCAAGTTTAAAAAAGGACATCAGTCTACAGTGCCTTGAGTCCAGTCTGCAAATAAAAGTAAATCATTTCCCTCAGTGCATATATTTAATAAACCAAATTGTATAAACAGAATTGCTAGTGGAGATCCCCAGGCTGGAAGAAAACCCAAGCAATGAGCTGAACACAGAATACTGTTTGAAAGTGACTTTTTTTCCTTGAAAATTGTTAGGTGAAGAACATCAGCATTATTCACCATTAGTTAGCAGTTCTCAGCACAGTGGGGCTAAGGACAGCGGCCTTCCAAGTTCCTGCCTTTATGGCCTCCCTGGCAGCCTGTGGGCTCCTGCTGCTGCTGTCACCAGCACAGCTTTGCTCAGCTCTTACAACTTCATCGTTATTCTAGTTCATCAGATTCACTTTTTCCCATTGCTAACATCGTAGAAACAAACTAGGTGGTCCCTCAGGACAGTGGACATGCTGGGTTACTAAAAATCCGTTAATATACTTACACATGCAAGCCCCAATGTATGTTTTGTTTGGGTTTTTGTGTTATTTTCAAGTACAATTTTACTGTACAATCCAGCTTGTGGGTTCCTGGGGTAGAACTGTATGTTTTAGCTCTCTCCCATCTCTTTTTTGTTTGTTTTTTTTTTTTTCCCTGGCAAAGACAGTCTTTCCCAATCAGGTAGATTAATTTATTTTCTTAGCCAAATAAAAACATAATCTAACTTTTCATGCCAAAACTACTGCAATTCAGGACTGCAAGAAGTCATTAAACCAGACCTACGCCACAAAGAACATAGATGCCAACTGATGGGGACACATGCCATGGAACTTCTGACACCTCCTTCACGTTAAGGTCCTAATTACTTTTTCTGCTGTGGTGCTGTGATCACAACCTGTTACTCTTCAGCTCCACCAAGAAGGAAGATACACACTGCAGCACAGTCATGCTACTTGTCACACTAATCCAGGTGCAGGGGGGACACTGTGTTTTGGGATTTTTTTGTTTGTTTTGCTTTTTAATAGTTTATTAGTATTGATGTTTTTGTAATATATAAATCTGCTTTTAGCTGGCCTTTATATGTGAAAGGATGTGAGGAGAAAGGACAAATGTGATCACCTGTCACAGTATAAACCCTGTCCTCAGTGAGATTAAGGAACCGCTTGTTTTCCACATGTCCATGGGTATTTGTTAACAGAAAGAGTCCTCTGCCTGCTTATGAAATTCTGTTGCCTGATCTTTAGGTCGTAAGTGTAACACAGGTGGTGCTGATCCTCCTCTCCCTGTTTGAAAGTCACTACGGACGTATTCCTGATCCTGTAACAGCAGATGCTTAAATGCATATAGCTAGTGAGGCAATTATTATAAAGGTGTAATGTGTTAACAGGAATTGCACCAGGCTCTGAAGAATAGCAGACAGTCATTGCTAGCTCTGCACTGTAAGCCATATGCCAAAATTGTAGAATTAGATTTTTTACAGATGTTCAACCCTTGCTCTGTGAGCAAGAAGAGGTACGACGATTACAATACAAGGACAATAACAAGGTTAAAATGCAATTACCATCCTAACGGGATTTGGAAAAAAAATATCTTAAAGACTGGATACACATTTTATAATTACTTCTGCCTTTACTTGTGTTATAAAATGATTTAAAGAGGAGCTGAGATATCATTTGGTTTTAATATGTGACTGACAACAATGACCTGTTCTTTGCCCTTCTTCTTGCATCTTGGCTAAAATTTCACAGGTGGAAGCTGTGAAGATATTGTATATGTTAAAGTAAAGTAAAGATTTAAAACTGAAAAGCCTATAATGACTTCAGAAAAGTTTTTGTCAGCATGTTCTGTCTTAGGCTGAAGGCAGTTGAGGGTGCTGTTCAAGGAGGGAAGCAAACTTCTCAGGATGCAAATTCTTAATACTCTTACATGGATTTCTGCAATTTTCATGTGGTTTTATCGTATCTATGTCTTGTAATATAAAATTCACCCAGAACTAGATGGTGCACAGCAATAAATGGAATAAAATCCAGGGGTTTTTAAAGTGGCTAAAGTAGTTAAGAGATTCTGGAATATCTTTAAGCAGATTCCTCACTGTCATTTTGCATTTTATGGGGCTTTGAACACTATGGGTAAGTCATCTTAGGGATGGTTCTTATATTTCTGTATGGAACAGGTAACAGTCTGTCACTTTGTATAACATTTAAAAGTAAAAGGCATGTCATTGACCCTGATGCAGGTATTTCTTTTTATTTATAGAGAAGATTATTTAAATATAGCACTGTTTTCATCATGTCTTTGTCACTATTCTTAAATTGATCATAAGTCTAAGCCCTGGACTTAAGCAATGAAATCAGAAGAGGAAGCAATCCATTATAAACATCTTAGCATTAAGAAATTCTAAAGTTGTAGACAAACCAGAAAAATAAAAATATTATAGAATGGAAAGGAGTCTCACTTTAAGTTTTGAATAATAAGAGTATGTGAGAAATTACCATAACGTAGCATGGCTGCAGACAGTTCAGAAAGTGCTGAATGTAGTGAAATGAGGCAAATTGTTCATAGATATACTTTTTGAAGATATTTATTTTTAATTTTCTTGGAATAAGAGAAAAATATTCTTTTATTTATTAACTGTTAATTCACAGATCTTTCCCCATTCACTTTTGTTAAATACATGCCCTGGCTACATTATATTGGCTTCTAATTTCTGATTATATATGTCATTTGATGGTCTTGATAGTATCATTTCATTGAACCACTTATGCCACATTTTTCTGATTATGAAGTAGAAGATGTCTTTTACAAAAGAAACATTTTTCTTGCTCTACTGTAGACAAATTTTGAAAACATTATTTTCTTCTCAATTTGAGCTGTTGTTAAAGAGGTCTATCAATAAAGCAATTTCCCAGTGATTCCTATCGGCTTATTGTTGCAGACGGTCTGTGCTCTGGTAGTATTTTCAATCTGGTTTCATCTATTTGAACACTATGAAATGCCAAAATAAAACTGTTATAGTCCAGCTTTTCTACTCTTAAAACTCGAACATGCTATTGATTCTTTTACAGTTAAGTGTCTATTACAATTATTTAAATGATGTAATATACCTGAAGAAACCATCAGCCAATAAGTTATCAGTCATCTCCACTTACCCAAGTTCTGAGGACAGAGAAATAAAAGAAATAGAAGAACAAAAGACTCACCAGAACTTCATGTAAAGGAAAGGAGGAAAAAAAGCCCAAACCAAAATATCACCATATTCCACATCATCTGATGAAAGCAGTGCTATCTATAAACTTTTTGGGAGTTAAGGAGAAAATCCATTTTTCCCTAATCATTCAGAATGTTTTCTGTCAGCTGCGGTAGCCAATGAATCCTGAATACATTATTATCCTATTAGAGGGAATAGTGGATATGGAACGGAAAGAGAGGAAGAAGGTCTCTGAGCGTTGTCACCTGTCTGACATGTAATGAACCATGGTTATCCACACAAATCCTTCCAAATTCCCTCTGCCTTGCATGCAGGTTGCACACAGCCTCTCTGGGAATCTGTGCTGAACACATCAAGAAGAGTCTTGGCATCTTTTCTAAAAGGGTGAAGTCAACTTTCTTGGGCTGGAGGTTTTGGCCACTTGGGCCTCTTGGACAGAGCCTCCACTTCTAACCCTACAGTGAATGAAGAAAAGTTTCCAGATAGCCCAGGAGGTCCTTGAGGGACTGCAGGCAGAGGGTCCTACTCCTGTACATCTCATCCTATATTTCAACCTCTATGTTTTTCTTCCATTTTCACTTACTCACAGGGAAAAGCTGCGCTCATTTCTTCAGCTTTTTGTGGATTCCTTTTGAAATGGAGGTATTCCAGAACTACAGTTACAGCCTGACAAAGATGTAGCTTATCACTGACACCATAAATGTATGTAGTAAAGGAATACTACTGATTCCCTGACTTCAGTTAACCAGGAGAGATGAACATTACATGGTGCCATTTATCAAGACCTGTAAAATCTGTCCTTTGGCTTCACTCCATATGGCTGGAAGCAGTTTCACTTGTACCCTGTTCACATGTTGTTCTGGCCTTCCAAACAAGGTATTTTGGCATGATTTGAAGCACTGCTGAAGGAAAGTTAGTATTGTTCAGCTGTTTTATTCTCCTGCCTTTAAAAAAACCCCAAAACCAATTAAGAATCATTTACAATATCTGCAATCAATAATGCCTAGCAATATAATAATATCTAGAAATAATTATCAGAGAAAAAGAATTAAAAAACCCTGGGGCATATGGCTCAAAACTGCATTCCATAGTGTTTCCATTAATGTTTATATTTCCATAGAAATTGTCTTAATAAAATTTTCTCCAGTCCCTAGCTATACCTATCACATACTTATCATAAAATCCTAGGGCTGCTACAGTGTTGTTCTTAGGCTGTTTCTCAGAATTTTAGTGATCTCTGGAGAAAGAGGATCCACATGTGCTAGCTGATCAGATAATGGTTATGAGCCTTCCATGCAGTACAGCTGTGAGAAAAGCAAATGTTATCCTAGAGTATATCAGCTGAGATATCTCAGCAGAAATAGGGGAGATATTAAAGTACCCTCCACTGGTGCAAACCTCATTTACTGCAATAGCTTTTGGTTGCCTACAGTCAGTAAGGGACAGAGCAAACTTTCAACAGCCACAGAAATGTATGAGATCATCCTGAAAATAAACAGAGGAGTCTCAGTCCATCAAAAATGCATCCAGAAGGGGATTACTTCCTTTAAATGACTGGGAGAAAAAAATGCCAGGGAGGGAACAAGAACTATTTATCAGACTTTTTTGCATTCGACCAATTTTTTTAAACTGATGTCAAACTGACTAGAAATTCAAAGATGGATGTAAGTGAGCTTTTGAAACAGCCCTCCGGCAGGAGCAAAGACCAGGGTCCAGTCCCTCAAAATCAGACATTGGCTCTGTCAAACTGATCCAGTTCTTTCGAAGATGCGTTTCTGCTTTTCTGTCTCCATTATTCTTACAAGCTGTCAAGGGCTTCCACCTTCTTCTAAGTGAAATAATATTTGTTGACAGCACCTAAACAGGCTCTTTTTTTGTTTCTTTTTTTTTTTTTTTTTTAGTGAAATGTATTTTGTAACACCATTCCTCACGGCATTAGGCAGACTGATCCCAAACCAGTTACTGAAGTGCTCCACTGCTAACATTCTCCTTCCTGACCTTCCCCTTTCACCAGTTAATTACCTTATAGCTCTCCTCTCAAACCTCAGCTCAACTAGTCTTTTCCAATATGGGTTTATATCAGATCAGGTATACTAAAATCCCATATCCAGTTAATGTAATGGGACTGTAACCAAACCCAGACAAAAGACATTTATTGTTTTACCTGTGCCTAAGCAATTTGGTGTGGTGTGAAAGAAGTGTGTCAGGTCAGTGCTGCAAGGGATAACAGGGCAAGGAACCAGCTCTGAGTAACACCTGTTCAGACACAGAGACTGAATCTGATAACTCAGGATAGATTTTGTAGTCTACTTCCCATCCAAAAGATAAACGCCAGATACAAAATCTTTTAGCAACACATGAAATAATCCTGAGGTTCAGGTGGGTTTCAAAATTGTTTCTATGCTTAAATTACATCAAAGGGCTTGTCCAAAATTGTCTAGATTTTTTTTTTTCCTATGATATTTGTAATCTGGCTCAAAGATTCATCAGGAGAACCTAAGGAATAGTTGCCATCATTTCAGAGACATGAGAGGAACCCTTTCAAAGGAAGGAATTTTCTGCTTCCAGGAGGATATAGAGATGCATTAAATTTCTGTTCTTTAATTATGCTTACTGTCTACATTTACAGCATTCATAATCATTAACAGGCTGGTTATTTACTGCTGAGCAGATCCCTAAATGAAGAAATTAAACAACAGGACCATCCTTATGTTTCACTAATGATTGATCATTTAAGCTCCATGATATCATGGCCTGGTAATTGCCCAGTGTTCTGACCTTTTTGCTGGAATATGGTACATTTTGCTCTTGCTCAGGAAAACTGCTCTTTTAATGGTGTTTGGCATAATGTGAAGGGAGAAGGATAAAGAATAAAAGAGTGGGAAGTTCATAAACTTGCTTGCATGTATTTCATCTGATCTGTGCTGAAATCTAAACAAGAGGAAGTTTAGAAGGAAGATTTACCTGTTTTCACAGACAATGGAATAAAGAATGGTTGTGAAGAAAGATCCAATTTTAGAACAGACTAACTATAGCATGTTAAATTACATCCATTCTTTTCAGGTGACAGTAATTTAACATTTGACAGTGAAGCTCAGATCTATAGCCCTGCTCTAATATGTCCCTGACCAACACACTTCCAAGAACACCGTTGCCTAAATGAAAAAAATACCTATAGACCAAGGACCAAAGGAAGAAAATAAAGAAAAAGCAAAAGCAGAAACGAAGCACATACATGGAAAAGATGAAAGGAATAACAAATAATTTCTATGGATATCAAAAGTAAGAAATCAAATTAATATAAATAATCCACTATTGGGATTGACTTTCTGTGCATTCAAGAAAACAATAAGTATATCTGTTCACTTGGAAAGACAAGATTAACTGCCATTGCTTGGCTTTTTCATAATTACAGTTCTCCTTTCCCAGTCTTCCCAGTATAGTATTGAAATAAGAATATTCTTTAAAAGCTGAAAAAAAATCATGCTAATCATGAACCATCAACTTAATCATAATTTTGCCTGAAACACTTCTTTTCTCCTCCACACCAGTCGTAACATTACCAGTCTATAATTTTACTTTGTTCACTTATGCAATTGACTGGACAATCTAATGACATCAATTTTTCTCCTACCTATGTGGTCTGTCAGTCAATATTTTTTCTTGTTTTCTAGAGTTTTTCACAAAACTGCAGGAGTGAGGAGAATGTATAAAACTAAGAAAATGCCACAAAAGCACAATAATAATAAATAATAATACCAGGAAAAAATGACAGTAATATTAAAAAATACAGCCAAAGTACTTCAGACTCATTTTCTTAAATTGACTGTATTTTAGTTAGGTATCATCCCCTTTAATATGTAGCATATCCGTAGTTTCTCTATTGAGTGTTAAGTTCTGAATATAACATTCATTAGCATAAGTGTCTAGATGCTATTTTTTTTTTTTTTTTTTTTTTTTACAGGTTATTCTCAAAGGGAAATGAGGCCTGTAAACATCTTGTACTTTATTCCCACAAACCTAAGCTATTCTTCTCATGTCAGATAAAGAGAAGCCATGACTTAGAGTGATTTTATTCAGCCTGGAGAAAGACAGAATAAATAGCGTTGTGTTTGGTGAGGTTGCAGTGATTGCTAATGCTGTGTGACAGGAACAGGTAAGATCCTTATACCTGCTCCACGCACGGCTGTTTGGAGCAGAATTTCATGCGCTCAGACCGCTGACAAGTTTGGTTTGTTTCCCCTTCACAATGAAAATTAACTCAATTTCTATAGCTAATTAAGCGTAGCAGCCTCTTCAACTTCTAATTTGTCCTGCTGAGACCCCCACCGCCCTGGAGGGAGCTCACTGAGTATGTACTGCCTTGTTGAAAGCACGGGCTCTAGCTTCTTCCAGGCGCACTGAAGTGTTAGCACCATGAGCTGCCTGTGCTGTCACAGTCTTTTCCATGGTAAAAGCAAAATAAATACACCCGCCCCCCACAAAAAAAGATATGGGAAAAAGAAATCTCAAGACTCGCAATGCAAACCATTTGAAATTCTCAAGCTTCCTCAATGCGCTTTTTTCTTTCATATTAAATGGAAAGAAAAAATAAGGAAGTACTTGGCTATTTGTCTCATGCCAAACTACTTCCGAAGAGGACAGACCTGACAATGAAGCACAGTTTTCTGGAGAATTCTTCCCGTGTTGACTTTCCAGCCCCCTTCCCACTACTTTTCTAGGGACCAGGATGCCCCCATGAACAGGAGATACCTGGCTGGGCTGCCTGGGGTTAGCGTCACCCCATGCCTAGGAGAGCTCCTGGGAGGCTTGCCCCTTTTCTCCCCACCCAGCAGACCTGAGGTGGTGTTTAACACTTGGCTGCTGAAGAACACAGTCACTACCTCTTGATTCACATTGACAAAAGATCAGGTGTTATTTCAGATAAGCAGCAATTGGTTTAAAATACAATGTTTGCATCTCTGTGGGGCCTGGAAGACAACCATATGTTCTTGTACTGTTCAGGCTAGCACTGTACTTTTGTTAAATGCAGATTCTTGTCTTCAGCCCTCGCAAATCCTTGTTGAATATTTTGATTTCTTAGTTCAAACTTTCTTTTTGAAGTACAATTCTCATTGCAACATCAGGCTCTCTGACAATCCTATGGATAAAAAAATATGCAGGAAAAATACTACCAGACTATTTTATGGTACATACATGCTAAATATTTTCTGGAAACCTCAAAATGAAAAGCAATTACTTTGTGCCAACAAAGCAATTATATCGAGGAGTCAACATGAATGCTTTGCAACAGTACATCCTGTACCATCAATGAAGTGTTTTGTTCTCCATTTGAATGCAAAACTCCCTTATCTCCGCATAAAATGTATAATTTCATCCTGGACTGATACATGCAGTTTCCATAACTGCATATGTCTAACACACACGTTTCTATTGTGCATAAACTCATAGAGTTGCTGAGTGAGGTAACATCACTGCTTGCCTTCTTCATGCAGAGCTTTCAACACTACCATTTTGAAAAATAGGTCTTTCCTCTCAATAAGCTTTCTTGTTCATAAACATCATGAAAAAGAACTTTGAAATGGTGTCTTTAGATGCCTTATTTTAATGAGCAAATCAAAATCCTATAAGACTTGAACTCTTTTCCTGTCATAGCTGCTGAGAGTACAATATAACTGTGTTTTATTGACCTTCCTTTCCCCCCCCAGGGTAGTTCATTGTTCATGCTAGTCTGAAAAAGTGAAAAATGAGCAAATGGCAAGTAGTCAGCAAGAACACATAAACCTCACCCAAACAAAAGTCAAGTTTTGTCTCCCCAAACTCATGAAACCTAAAATTTAAAAGAAAAAATAATCACTTTGTAGCTTTGTAAGGCTATTCAGTATTCTGACCTCGGCTCTTTTCCATTTTATTGTTTATCATGGGCTCCGATTATTTTACCTATGCAGCAGGAGGTAGGGTTTGCAAGTGTATCCAGAGGTCTTTAAAATGCCACTGCATTGTTTAGTATTTAGGCACTCAAGCATTCATTAAAAAAATTAACTCTAAAGTAACAAAGTGCATGTTGCAAAAAGAAATCTTTCAAAGAATATAAAATATCTCCAGATACCTCCTGAAGCAAGAACTAAGACTTTTGGGCCAATACACTTTGCTTTGAGTTTCAAAGTTTTAGAGGTGTCAGTGTACTTTCATTCCACACTTAACTTTAGACATGACATTAAGTAATTCCTTGGAGAAACTCTCCCCTGCAGGTTACTTGTAATCATACACTGGAATCAGTCTGATATTCCTCTGCAAAACCAACAAGAAAACTGATTGCTTGAAACAAACGCATCATCACTATATATTGAAAAGTCTTTTCAGACTGGAAAGAAACTACTACCTACTATCATGTTATAGGTTTCTAATTCCTTTCTCTCTTTGTATTCTATTAAACTCTTGGCCAGAATACCTGAATAAGTGTTAATGAAGGGGATTTACAACATGCATTTACACGCAACCTGTGATTTATTCTTTTTTTTCCTGTAAATTCACAGCTCTTCTTTTATCTAGGACCCTGAAGACTATGAGAATGATGAACTTCATCAGGCTCTCAGCTGAGATTTTAGAGTATTATTTAAGCTCTGAACACTGTAAACAACAGAGATAAAGTAACTAACAACAGCTGAGCTATATTTGTGTATCTCTGCTCATCCAGCATCTAAACCACATTCTCAGCCAGAAATGGTGAAATGGCTTCTTTATCCAAACAGGCCAAGGAATCACGCCACGATTCCTCCATCTGCTCCAAAACGAGCCCATAACCACACACATCACCAAGTTTCCATTCCTAGAAGAAAGGCTGAGAATCACTGGGTTACTCAGCAGCACACCCCAGCCAGAGGGCCTTCACAGCCCTTGCTTCTTTGTAAGTCATTGCACAGTCTGCTCTCTCTTCTCTTCCCAAAATCTTCGCGAGTGTCTGTTGTGATTAACCCCAGCTGGCAACTAAGTACCACACAGCCATTTGCTCACTCCCCCCCACCCCACCCCTGCCACCAGCGGGATGGGGAGGAGAACCAGTAAAAAGGTAAAACTTGACAGATGAGATAAGAACAATTTAATAATTAAAATAAAATAACAACAACTGTAATGAAAGGGAGAGAGAAGGGGAGAGGAATAAAATCCAAAAGGAGGGGAAAAAAATAAGTGATGCACAATACCATTGCTCAGCACCTGCTGACCAATGCCCAGCCAGTCCTCCAGCAGCGACTGGCAGCTCCCAGCCAACTCCCCCCCAGTTTATATACTTAGCTTGATGTTCTATGGTATGGAATATCCCTTTTGCTAGTTTGAGTCAGCTGTTCTGGCTGTGTCCCCTCCCAGTTTCTTGTGCCCCTCCAGCCCTCTTGCTGGCAGGGCCTGAGAAACTAAGTCCTTGACTTAGGATAAATATTACTTAGCAACATCTAAAAACTTCAGTGTGTTATCAACATTGTTCTCATACTAAATGCAAAATACAGCACTGTCCCAGCTGTAAGAAGAATATTAACTCTATCCCAGCTGAAACCAGGACAATGTCCTGCTTTTCCTTGCATCAAAACTGACTGCTTTTTGTCAGCTGTTCATTTTAATTCTTCTACTTTCCCCCCATTTGGCAGCCTGCTCCTGGAAATTCTGCCTCAGACACGACTTCCTTAGCATGATGAAATTAATGTGCTTCGCCTCTTGTATCATAGGAGCAGAAATCGGTTAAGATCTTTTCTTTTAACAGAAGTTATATACAGAGAACATAATCTGTCGTTATGCATCCTACAAGTTGTCACATATTAAACAACTATGCAGCTAATAGTTTTCTAATTTAGCTGTAAACTTGTACCTTTTTAGCATGCACTGTATTATTTTTAAAAAACAGGCTGATCTACTCCATTTTCTCCAAGAGGCAGATGATGTTATTACACTGTCAGCATTCATAAGCACTTCAGAGAATCACTTGTGACAGCTTTTAAACTGCATTTACTTTCTCTTTTCCTACTTTACAGTGCTCTTTCAGAGATTAATGTTAACTGTGTCCTGTGTCTCCTGCAGACAGTTTGGGAAGCTTGAGGGCAACAAGCCTTCTTTTTCTCCGATTATTCTGAGCAGACCATCATAATGAAAGCAAATTAATTGTTTTGGGTCGTCAGAGATCATAGACATTTCCATTTACACAGAAGTTTGGAGGCAGATAGTTCTGTTTTGAACTGATCAACATGAAGCAAGTGGCAATTAATACTAGAGCTAGCCAGACTAAAAAGAAGGAACAGAACTTCAGAAACAAAACTAGAAGTGTACTTTGGATGCACGAGGATTTGATGCAATGATCTGTTCACTTACTCCTAGAATCAACTCTTTTATAAATGTTTTGCGATCAGGTATTCTTACATGAGATTGAGTTTAAATGTTTTTAAATGATCTCACAGCAGCGCTGAAAACCAAGACTGTAAAATTCAGTCCTGTAATTCTGCTATATTACAACTCATGATGTAACCTCTGCCCATAACGTAGAAATCGGTTGAAAGCTTCACTTGAAAGCAAGGAACCGGCTAAATTTGTTCATAAAACAGACTATTGCCTTTTGAAGTTTTTATTCTAGAATTGCAAAAATTAATATGTTGACTTTTAAGTATTGTAAATAGAGTCCCTGAAACACATATGGAAATTCTTGTCCAACTTGTAACAAAGCTAATGCTACAGTAATAAACCATAGGCAGATAAAAAATGCCATAATTTATGGTCGCTTTATCTTGTATCACTCTGCTGTATGATCTATCTGCAGATTCAGCTAATCTGTCACAATCAGCAAGACTTTAGCTTTTTTTCAGACAAACTTTTAAAAACTACTACTGTATTGCATAAAGCATACTCTGCATCACACAAACACTTTGTTGAATCATCTTGGTCTTGGCTAGCACAAATCAGAAATAAAGCATAGTAACAGCTCATAGAGGTAGCGTGGGATTTACAAAAGCAACAAAAAATCCTTTTCTGTTCCAAACCAATACAACAGACATAACTTCCATTGCGTTCACACACAAAATGTTCCGCAGACCTCATAATCCATATGCCTCTGTTATTTCAAGTAGTAGAAGAGGTCCAGAACTTTAGAAGACTCAAAAGTCTGGAATTCCCTACTGCCATCCCAAGAAATGACCACTGAAACACCTCTTTAAAAGATTTTCCCCAAAACTGTGTTTAAGATGATATAGGTACTCTGAAGTCACTGTAGTAAGGAAAATTCATGTCTGTAGCAAAACTGGCCTTAAACAGATCTTATTAACTGCCTGTAGGAGCAAAAACATTTTAGAGAGACAGCAAAGGTAGCTAAACATGTTAAACAAGTCCAGGTACACTTACCAGAACTGTAACAGCAGCAACATAGCTGAGTATAACTCTGAAATAACTTTCCAGGATTACTCTCCTCATGGAATTAAGGTTAGCAGTTAATCAGCAGCAATTTCACACCAGTCAGCCAAAGAAAAGCCCTCATATCAACCTATCTAGAATGGCTAATTTCTGACAAACCAGCTGGCTACATCTGCTGAGGGATTTATAGCCTACAGCCCTGTGTGTGGTTCAGTGGGATTTGTTAGGAGCAGAAGCAATGAAGCATTTGCTAAAGGCATGGGATTGCACAGGTATACAAGTTCTTACACCTGGGTTAATGACAAGCCTCTGCCACATGGGAACATTTCATCCAAAAGGGAAAAATCTGAATAGCTTTAATAATGTAAAATTATTATTAATCGTTACTACCATGTCTTGCCTCTACAGCTATGGCAGAGCTGCTCAAAGAGAAAATTCCTTTGGTTTTCAAATTTAAAAGAAATTGAAAACCCTATGCATGTGTGCTCAGAAACTCCTTGGGGTATCAGTACCCTGAGGTTTCACTTCCCTCATTTCATTGCTGAAACATATTTTTAACCAAAAATCTAGGAAATGCTCACTCTTAGTTTGGTAGTATGAAGAAAAAGTTAATCCTTGAGTAATGTAAAAATGAAAGTAACTATTTCACTGAAACACTTTAGGTGGAATGTGGTGTGATTATTAAAGTATTAATTTCTCTTTATCTTAGCAGGTATGAGACATAACTTTCCTTCTTTACTGGGAGAATCCTTAAACAGAAACCAACATTTTGTAAACCAAGTTTCTGTAAGGCTTCCTGAAAAAAAAACCCCAAACCCAGTCACGAAATCCCAGCTCTTCCTAGATAAGTGATTATTGATATTAATAAAACTAAAATAAATAAAAAAAATCCCCCCTGCCCAATCCCAAAGCTCTTATCTGTTGTTCTTTTGCTCTATTTTATACTATTTCCTTACCTATATGCTAATAGAGCTTTTCTGAAGTAAAATGCTGAAGCTTCCTCTGGTTGCATGCATTTGAAAACAAATGATTGGATTTTCCATGTATTGTCAGCTCTTAAAGGGGAAATAGCTTAACTAAGGACACAGAAGCAGAAAAGCCCCTCTTGATGGGTGTTTAAGACCACCTGAGCGTGCTCTGATCTGAAGTATAGAGCTCCATTACAATTTCAGTGTGAGCACTGGCCCCATAATGGTCACAAATATTCAGTTGTTGATTCAGAGAATTCTGGGACACTCGAGGCATTTTCTGCCTCTTCCATCTTGTGAATACACATGGCTTCCTTCAACTTCGAAGAGAATTCTTCCAGTAGAACTACAGCTAGTCTGCAAAACTACTATTGCTCCTTCGGTGACTATTTCTACTTGCTGTGTTTTATCTTTGTCTTCCCTCTATATTTCCTAAGTGCTCTGGCAGCTGTCAAGTCTTCCTTCTTCATGGGGTCAATGCCAGCATTATCAACTGTTTTGAAGGACTGAAGGCTGCTGAGAAATTGTGTGGACGGGTAACTAAATCTTTGAAGTGAAAGAGAGAAAACTTTTCATTCCCTATAAAAGTTATTGTAAGGACAGGCAAAAAGGTTTTTGATTCCAACAAGACTTGGATTAGAAAATAATGAAATACACAGCACATATTTGCTGCTCATCTGGGGCTTTAGTCAAAGCTTGTTAAAGTCAAAGGAAAGATAATTTTTCTGCCGAGAATTTTTTAAAGAGAGAAGGGTGTCCAGAATACTATATCATCTCTTTCATAAATCTAGGTAAATACCTCTTTCCTTCCTGTCCCCCTCTTCTGATGGCCAAATCATCATAAAAATTTGAGGTCATTGAAGAAAATAGTTATTTGCAATGAAAGACGTGGTTTAACTTAGCTGAAACCTGATAACTTTGAAACCCAACAATACCAGGGTTTTAGTGGGAGATGAAAGGAGCAAGGCAAAACAGAGAAGATAAAATATTGTGGAAGTAAAATGGCTGCAGCTCCTTTAAAAATGATTATATTTGATCCTTGCTCAGTTCAGTAGCAATATGAAGCATAGGAATTAGAATTTCTGGGATTAGCTACTGTATAATAAAATGTTAATATAGTGATCTCTTGCGTTTCTTATGAAGAGATGAGCCCAGAGGCAAAGAACTGTTACACATTAGCTTTCCCAAGGGTACTATGTTCTCACCTGCTCTAGTAGGAATTAATTCCCCCAAATTCTTTGCCACTTCTAAAGACATAGTTTCCAGACATTAAAACTCCAAATGGTCCAAGCATATTGTGACAGAAAAAGTTCAGAATGTTGAAGAAAATGAATATATTGAAGTGTTTCCTCCTACTATCAGTCCAGCTCAGGAATTGTAAGGGAGAGCATAAATATATACTCTGTTTGCGAATGGCCAAAGGTTTAAATGTTATATTTGAGAGTAACCAGCTCAGCTCAGAGTTATACTGGTGAAAGTCAGTCTTGCCTCTCTCCATACTGTCTCTATTGAGACCTTTCATTAGCAGCCTTCAGTTTCCTTTATAAGATACTCTTTAGTTTCAGTTCTATTCAAGCCATTAGTATGTCATAACAATTTCCATAAGCTTCAACTATGGAGAGAACATTAAATTATAGAGAGAAATGAGTATACAGTTTCTAATGGAACAAGGAGAAGAAACATACAGCAGAGAAATTCCGTGCAGTCACTCAGCTGCAGTCACTGAAAGTGTCCCTGTGAGTATGGGGTGGAGGGGTCAAATACATTGTTTGTATCCGCTCCCAAGCTACTAACAGCATCTTGGGAAGCTGATTTCTTTCAGGTGCTTGGACAGGTGGGGAAGCTAGGGGCTCACTGTAGAGGAACTGTAGAGGGTTAATTAACATTGATAATATACAGTTGTGGGCTTGCTTCAGGGAGGGTGGGTTGGCTGATGTGGATAATGTACAGCTGTGGCTTGTTCCTGCTAAGTAGCTAAAGAGCACTGAGGAGCCTGG
>JAVJGI010000001.1:55894039-55936110 GCA_035590275.1 Ibycter americanus
GCCTGAAGAGGATGAAGAAACAGCACAGACAGTAGATGAACTTTTGGAACCTTGTGTGAGAAAGCCTTGTTGCAGCCTGGTAGTTTTGTAGTGCTGCAACAGCTCACCACTGAATGAAAGCTAGGTGTCTCTCACTGTCCAAAAGGCAAAGTCCTAATTCCGTGGTGCACCAGCTGCATGACAGCCACCCTGCTGCAGTCAGAAAGGACAATGGCCAGGCCTCAGAGCCCTCTGGGACACGTGGGTCAGGAGCACCAACCTCTCCTACAAGCAAGATGCCACCAGCCAGCTCATCAGCCGCGTCGCGCAGCTGTGAGACTGTGCCTGCAAGGCCAGTTCAGTTCAGGTTGCTTCAGGAACATAAAGCTTGTCCCCATTCATGCTGGAGATATTTTGAATGGAGCCTTTTTCCACGTTCTCTGTGTAATGTAATTTGGTTCAGTGTGAAATATGTAACATTCAGACATCAAGAACAGTTTGTGGTAACTCTTCACTGTTTGTTTTACTGCCTTAGCAAAGCACAAATAGTGATTCCTTGTTTACACTCAGGAAATATATGATAGATTACTGAAAGACTTCAAAAAGAACTATCTTGAGATACTCTGATAAGGAGAAATACATGACTCTTAGAAATATTTAGGCCTTGCAAAACAACCCACACCACCTCCCTTCACAAAAAGAAAAAACCTCTGTTTGCTTATTGTCTCTATATAAATGTTACACAATCACACACATTTTGTTAAAATTTTAGTCTTTGTAAAAGATTGATAAAGCTGCAAGTCAGGCTTTAAGTGCTGATCTGTAACATCCCTAAGCTTTGAGTAACTCTGGCAGTTTTGAAGGACTGGTTCCTCTGGCTTGTCCAAGATCATTACCAGTACACACAAAACAACATTTTACCTTTTATTGTTGGGGACTGTAATGAAGGAGAGCGCAGAAATACTGAAGGGTGGCTGCAGGGCTGGGGAAGGGTCAAAATGCAGAGAAAAGTAGGATTATTTGTTAAACTATGTACAAGTGATACCATGTGGATCAACACTGGTTTGCCTTTTGTATATTGTTCTGTAGGAAGTCAGGAGAGTTGATAAGTATCTGTGAAACAGTATTTACATTAGTTCTTCATTCTCAGGGCTTCCAGGATGTTCCCCTCTTTCTCCCTCCCACCCACAATTCATGCTTTGACTTTCCTCTGTCCTCCAAGGTTAGTTTCCTGTCCTCAGGTTACAGACAGAGGTGGATTCTTAAAAAGATATTTAAAAGGATAGTCAAAACTGCCACAGAGGTGAGAAGACTCAAAAGGGGTAAGACTGGTTATATTTTACATTTGTCATAGTAGTATACCCAGGATACTGTAAAGTGGGAGATAATCTAGCTATTTCCACACGTAATGTAAATGCAGAGTTATTTCTTGCACAAGGGATACTATAGCTATAGCAGGATGCAATTACCATGCAAACTCATTGAAGTGGTTTTCTAGGCTTCTCAGTCAACCTTTTCCCAGTGTGTCATTTATTGATTCCTATTAAAATGCACCCATACAACGTAGGCAGCATCCATCCTCCTCTTGCAAGACACATTGTTTTGGATTTTAAAGATTGGGGATTCAGGTATGAAAGTATGTAATAACTGACCACATTCACAGGCTTTTCAAAACCCTTGGATTTTCTTCACAAAATTCACCATGGTAACAGAGATGAGGCAAAGAAAGCAAACCTTCAGCCAAAAAGGCATAGTGTTAAAGTTCTGCCTCTTGAGCTTTCTTTCCCCATCAACTTAATACCAGGGTCTTTTGTTGATGAATTAAATAATCAAATATTGATTAGCTGATGCACACAATTCACTGTGCTTTGGCTTGTTTGGAATTTTCTTTTTAAGTATGTTTATTCTTTTGTGGTAGTAAGGAAAAAAAGCTGGAACTACAAATAACTGTTATATATGACTGTATTTTGTATGTTGGTTGACGTAAACAGCGACCAAAAATGAGAGTTTCTTGTTTCACAAGTGCTGCTCAAAAAGAAAAGTGCTGTGGCTTTGAAGTGGGTCAGTTCATTACAAGACTCAGTGTGCATTCACTTGGTTTGTTGTGTTGACTTTCAGGAGAATGAAAACAGCAGCAAAGCTACAAAGGCATAGTGCTGTTTATAGAAACTCTCAAAAATGAAAGCAGAGTGGCTTTTCCCGGCTAGTGAGCAAGGTTCAATGGCCTGTCTCTTTTCACTTGTGAAAACCCTCAGCCCATATCTGTTGCCTCATACCTATGGGAACATAAAATTTCTAATCAGACCAGTTCTCCTGGGCCTGGAGTCCTAATCCTACTTTTCTTCAGCTTTTTTGTAGTACAAAGCATATCTTCAAATTGCTTAGCGACAACTAGTAGCCCTGGAGGCATCTGCTCTGAGTCCCCATCTGACAAAAGAAACCCCCAAGTCTTCCTGAGTTTTGTCTCCTGTTGCTAATGGCACACTTTAAAGAAGAACCTCTAAGTTTGATCATGTCTATGGAGAGTTTCCTGTCAATAATCCATAACATATGTTTCATTGTCACTATAATGCTATCACTATTACCATTCATAACTCAGCAGCAGATAGTGAAAAAAGCATATTTTACCGAGATGAAAAAGAGCCTTAAAGTTTGAAGCTGCTTTCTCTCAGTGCATAAAATAGCTTTTTAAAAGCCTTCGTGCCAGGAAGCATTTATGTACCCTATCACCTTAAAATAATCTTTTCCTTTTCTGCTTTGCATTGCCCTTCAAGAAAGGGCACATTATTTGGAAAAAAAAAAAAAAAAAAGAACACTTCCTGAGGAAACACAAGGCATGCTTTTAGACTAGACTTAGGCAGTGAAAATGATGCTAATTGTAACAAACAACTTGGATCTACAAGAGTGAGTGATAAGGGGAAGGAAACAGTTATAGCTCTATAATAAAGTGCCATTCATTTTGTCATTTGAACCCATGACACAGATGGATAGAGGAAAAGCTGACAGAGGAGGACTAGAAGACCATTTGTCTTCTCAGTACCATTTGAAGTAAAACCACTGTCCTCTGAATGACTACAATGATCTGGATTCACCTGGGAAAGTGAGACTTGCGTTACCTTTTTCTAGGATGAAGTATTTCATATGCATAAAATCATATGGAGGCTCCACATTACCATCACTCTTTGTCCCAGGAAAAGAAATTGGCAGCACTTTTTCAACCCATCCTGCAAACGATAAATGTAAGAGTCACAGACACACTCCCAGAAAAACATAAAACATAATCTCAGGGCCTTCAAAAATGTCTTTACTACAGGTTAGTGGCATCCAGGCTCTATTTAGCTTTTTGGCACCCCTACAGTTTCCCGTTCAGGAGCCTGTTGCAAACACTACTTCTGCCTGATTCCTGTTTAGATACTTAGCTGCCAGTCATGCCTCTCAGCTCCTCCCTGCTGTTTTCAGCAAACAGTCATAACTATATCTCCACTTTTAAAGCACCCATGAACTCTGTTACGAACATTCACTGCACGTGTGGAGACGGAGCATTGCATTGCATAGCTGTTCTTGCTCATGGGACTTTCTGACCTGTGGAAAAAAAATCTGTAAGAGTCTAACCTTCCTTCTCCCTGGGTGACACCCTGTCTTGTCTCTTGCAACTCTGAAGTGGTTGCAAGGCTCCTGTTCACCCCAGGGAACGAGAGCAGACTTTCTGCTGTGGTGCAGCTCTGCAGCATGGAGGCTCAGTGAAGGTGGATCTGGCCCTGTAGGGCTGTGAGCGGCTGAGGCACCAAGAACTGAACTGCTGACACTCCATGAAACTCCAGATAAAAATGACAAGGAAACCTTTCCGAAGCTATAGCAACAAACTTTCCCCCAGCATTTGCTTTGGTCCTTTAAAACCCAGGAGGTTGCATTTAGTAACTGAAGTTTAGTTTCAGTTTCACCTCCGCTGGGTTTGGTTTCAGGAGCAGTAGCAAATGCTGCTGTCCGTTTGGACACAAGCCTTGTCCTTTCTGTAAAGCACATGCTCTTCCAGATCCATCCTCCTGTAGGTCACAGGGTGACCCTTTAACATTCCCAACAACATGGTCCCAGGATGAACTAGAAGTTTATTAACTACAGGGTCTATAACTATATCCATATAAATGGAAATATATGTATACACAGACTGAGAAAACTAGAGATTTGTTTCCTTTTAATTAAAATAGCTTCTAGCATGTTTAAACATGCACACTTTTGGGAAGCATGAAGTAAAGAGATGGAAATATTTTACAGAGGCTTAATGGGCTAGGTATGTTTCTTTGACTTCTAAGGACTTAAAAGCCATTCCTCTGGTGGGTTTTCCTTCCTGGAGACATCTCTGTGGCTTCTTTGAGAAACTGCTTGCTCTTTCTCTAAAAGTCTGTGAATTAGAAGTGAAATATGGCTCTTTTATGTCATTCAGGCATCAGTGGGACATAGTTTTCTGAGCTACCAACTGCAAGTGGCAAAACTTACTGCAGAAATCTCCTGTTTTCCATCATTTGGGTTGGTGGCGTTTTCCATGCCTTAGGGAAGCAAGAATGGAGAAACTAAGATCCAGGGAGATGCTTTCTTGTGGGAGATTTTCCTATCCAAAACTGAACCAGACCAATTTCTCTGCTTTCTGAATCCAGATGAGACCGGAGTACTGTTTCAGTTTGCCTTGATATACTTGGGTGACCAAAAATATGCCAGAGAGGGATTAATGAAATACACAGAATGCTATGGTTCGCTTGAGTTTAAGAGTGGAAAAGCACAGCAATAAAGGAATTTTGAGGAAAATAAATAAGAGCTCTAATTTCTTGATTGCAGAATACCCTGACCTGGGTGTCGCTAGCAGTTAGAAAGCTTTATCTTGTGAAACATCACTATCCTTTTTTTTTACAGCTTTTCTTGAGTGTATGTAATTGGCCATTATCAGATGCATATTTTTCATTTGACTGTGGTCATTATCAGACGTGAAATAAGACAATTTTTGAGCTGTCTACAATGAAGCTGTTAGTCACTCACATACGCCAACAGTAAAGAAAAGTTTAAACATTTTAGCCATCAAAACATACTGCTTTTACTCATAAAGCATAAAGACTGTAAACTCTTCCTCATTAATTTTTACTGTCATTTAAACCTATACAATGATCCTAACAAGACAGCTGTGTTAGATCCTAATGAATAAAGCATATGTATTATACAAGGTTTGTTCCTGTGTGCAGATTTTCAGTTTGTTCACTGTACCTTGTCCAGTCTGTATGTTAAGAATGTAAATTTCCTTCCACTAACACTTGATATAAATATATTTTGGTGGATTTGTGCCATGCTGGGCTTAAAGAGAATTTTGATTAATCAGAGGACGGACTGTCAGCACTCTTCTCTTGCTTATTGTTTATTCCATATCTTTGTCCTATTCCTAAAGCGCTCCTCCCCTACAAACCTCTGGATATCAAGGACATTGTAAAGAAAGGCTGAGTTGTTAGAAAAAAGAGTCTGCTTCTACTGCTTAACATTTTGCAGGTAACAACCTGATAATGAGGACCTTCTAAGCTCCATTTAAATTGGAAACATATGGAAAGTATAAGTGGTTAGATAATTAAGTATCCTATAATCAAGAGTCAAGAGATGAGATGATAGTTAATAAACTGGTGTCTTTTCTCCTTTCTTCCCTTCCAATTTTAATAAGCCCTTAACAAATACTAAACTTTACCCTTCATGGGACTTTTATTTCCTCTTGATTTATGTGAATGGTATTTACAGGTAGCCTAACATAAACCTGCTGTGATAGACAAGCTGAAAGGTCACCAATATTTGTACGATGAAAGCTGAACGCACATTGGGAATGAGAAGAAATAATCGCCTTGCTGGTGAAGGAATGAAGCCTGGTGGTGAGCACAGTGGAAAGCTAATACAAGGTGTTGGCTTCTAGACCCTGTAGTGAGCAGGTAGACACCCGTCTTCTGCTGATGAAGCAATCTGCTGAGGGAATGAGTTGCTGCTCAGAAACAAGCTCATTTCTCCTGTCTGACGTTCAGCCATATCCCCTCCCTCCTGTTCTGCTCTCTCTCCTTTTGCTTTGGGGTACTGAACATAGATTGCAATGGATCAGCACAGATTATGCTGAACACCCCTCCATTTCAGAGAGCAGAATTCAGAGCTTTGATGTAGGTTTTGGCTGGCAAGGTAATAAGGTCATAGGATCAGTAAAAGTTTTGGGTTTTAAAAAATAATTGGCTTGCTGCAAAACAATAAAATTAACTGAAATGTTGATATGAGTAGGCTTGCTCAGTAAGCTCAGATCTAGCCATGAAGGTCCTAGCAATGTGAGAAAACGTTTAGTATTTTTAATATTTCAAATTTTTAATGATAAGTAATCTCTATCTTGAATGTTGTAATCAATGTTTTCTTCTAAAGAAAATTGATTTTCAGTCAAGCAGATGAAGGGAGGTCATTTTGTACTGTCTCAGATTCTGCCTAACTCATTATTATTTACAGACTGGTCTCTGGAAGAGATTTTTAAATTTTCAATAAAGATTTACATGGTCATCTGGCAGAAAATTCTTCTTACTAAGCAATTTTTAAGGAATGCAGATGGAAGTAATCAGAAAAGCCTTTCAGAAATAGGGCTGATAGTTCATCTTTGACTTAATACTCACCTACACTTTACTGAACACATCACGTGCCATAAGGAGTGTAAACAGGAACTAAAAAGTAAAATCGCAATGAAAGGTACAGATCAATAGGAGATTCACACCGACTTTAAGAAGTTTTGAATCATGCATCTGTCTGCAGATGGTGGTCTGATAATTCAGCTAAAAATATAATGGACTCTGTCCACGTTCTTGTTTTGTTTTTCCCAAATGCTACCATTTCCATCTCCATTAGCTACTCAATGCAGCATTTTAAACCAGCACAGTAATAACACTTTTGCTTAAGTGTCTTTTTTTTGCACTTTATGTGGCTCGTGAACACTTTTTGAGCTCAAAATTCAGGTGAAAATTTTCACCACAGTTGTGTATTCCAAAAGGAAAGGATTTAAAATAGCTGAAAAATTTCACGTCTTTTTCTCTACTTGCCTTTCAGCTGTTGTAGAATTTTAATTTAAAATCCTTTTAAAAATTTAGAGATTTTGCTTGAACCATGTGATAGGCCGACAAATGCAGGTGAAAAAAGGTAGTAAGATCACTTAATAAATGTTGCTATAACTAAGCTAAGAACTTATTTAAATATCCTTTTTGTTGGAAATGCTTTTTCAATTATTTTTTCTATATTTATATTCATGTCAGCAAGAAATAATGAGTTTTACTGGCAAGCTTTCTCAAATCCAAAGAGAAATTTTGAGGCACAGCCCAGCCGGTGCTAGACATCAGATTCACATTTTCAGTTCTGTTTTGTATAACCTATAGCCAAATCTTTAAGCTGAGCTCAAAGATATTCTTCCAGACCTTAAGGGAGTGCTCGCTCTACACAGACTATTCTGTTTTGGGTCACTCGCCCAGTCTCTGCTGCCTTTATCTTTATTTAATGTTTTAAGACTATTCTTTCTCCCAAAGCACCATTTTTATTTGATACTAGTGTCTTTTTCCACTCAGCCCCACACCGCCTGGCTCCTGGCCTAGTTGCAGTGAGTGGAATATCCTCTACTGATTACAATAAAGGCAAAAATATATGTTTGTGTTTCTCTGCTGTAACTCCTATTTTTTTGGTTCTCAGGGTACCCACCATGTCCAACCTACTGTTCTTTGAAAATTACAAGGAAAAATAATCTGCTGATATTCCGTTACTTTAGAAATGCCAGAGTCTAAAATGATGCCACTGCCTTTTTGCAGAATTTGACAGGGTAAACCAGGAATTGATAATGTTTATAATCTGGCTAAGAAGCTATGACAGTGATGGCACCAGTTCAAATAGCTATAACAGGTTACCTTTGAAAGGGACATGAGCATACCCAACAGTGAAGTGCTTAAGTAACTTGAACAGAAAATCACTTATAAGGGTCTATCTTTCATATAAGAGATCCTCCCTGTATCACATGTGTGTGCACATGTACTCATCTTAAGTTTACTGAGAACAGCTAATCACATGTTGATCTTCTATAGTTTAAGGCTGGAGTTTAAAAATCTTTCACTAGCCACTCAGAAAACATATGCACATGCACATCTATCCTCATAGTTCTGTGTGTAAAGAAACATTAGTAATATTTTATTAATGTGATAATCTTTAAATACAACTTCAAAGAAGGTCCTACCATATGTTGAACTTTTTGCATCACAGTGGATGGAATTACGGATCAACAGTTGCTTACAGCTTATCACAGACTCTTTCCCGCATATTAGTAGCTACTTACAAAAAGTTCTGAGACCTGTAAAAACACAACATGGAGGTTATATAGACTCAGAAAGCAAAATTATAGTGAGTAATAATATTCTAAAATAAGTTGAAATCTTACGTTTCTGATTGCGTTTGTTAGTTTTAGTTTAACAGTTTCTTTTCTAGTTTCCTTTCTCTGGGAATAATCCTATTGAAACAAATATTTTCCAGGATCTGGCTTTACTTTTGAAGAATAATATATATCAGTTATACACTTACTTTAAGCCTTCTGAGTCAATTGTTTCATATACTTCAGTACAACATACATGGCAGTTTTTGCCAATGTGCCTATATAACAGGAATTCTTCTATGCTACCCAAACTTGAAATACGACTACAGCTCTAAACCAGACCTTAAATGAGCTACTGACAATAATTTTCTGACCCACCTTGTTCAGAATCAGTCTGTTCATAATTTCACAGTGTAAGCAAATCAGCTTGAAGAGAAAAAGGCATGCTGGAAGTATCAGTACTAAAAATTTTAAAAATCAAATGTGTGATTGTTTACTATGGCACACTTGAAAATAAAAATGCCAAATTGATGTAACGTGGAGCTGCCATTGTACTCAACAGAATTTTTAAGGAGAAGAGATGAGTGTCAGTTCATGGCTCCGTATTTTGGTTTGCTTTTCTTCTGGACTCACCGTATACGACATTTCACAAGGTGTCAATAATAAAAGAATAAAAGTCAAAGCTGCTTCTAAGGACACAGATGAAGTGATAACAAGAATTAATTGGATAAATGAAACTCATTAATTTATTATTTCATGTGCAGACAAGGCATGCGGAGTTCCATCAAGGTTAATCAATTTATTTATCTGAAGACACTGCAAGGGAATGGTGAATACCAGATGCTGGTGTTGAAGTCTGTTTATTATTGGTGAGTCAATAGAGGTCAAGGGATTTGCAAACAATTTAGATCTCATCTTTGTGATAAAATGACAGCATTATTGACATGTGTAAACACAACCTATCTTTGCAATTTTAGTAATTTAAGAAAATTGTTAAATCTAATAATCACAAATGATTGATTTGTGACTAATAATGTAAATTACAGAACTGTAGCACTGCTCATTATTAAATTTGCCTGACCCTGTCTATTATAACTCTTTGTTTTCCGTTGATAGTCCTTTTGGCAATTGTAAATATGTGTGCTGAGATTTCGCGTGTTGGGTGTATCCTCCAGTGCTTCAATGGCATTTGTTGGGGTTGTAGTCCTGATTGGAAAGTTACACAGAAACGGTTTCTTCACTTTTGACAAAGAAGCTAAAAAATATGGTTATGTTTAGCAATGTTACAAATAAAGCTGATGAATTTTGATTTGAAGAGTTTGGGCTTCCTATTTTTGGGTGCAACGATTTAAAACTTCTGGAGTCAGTTTGTCTTCTGCTATCCTGGATAGCCCAATATTATAGCCCAAATCCGTGGGGTCCTTCCATGCCAGCAACTTAAAATGTGCCAGATGACGTTCTCAAGTACTGGAAGACAACCTTTTCAGCTCGAAACGCAGCAGTGTGTTACTATTTTGCCTTGTGTCAACTAGCACAGGACAGGGACCATGTCTGAGGGCATTTTGTATGCCGCTGTCCTGTTCTGGGGGCTAATACATTTAATTGCTTGGACACAGCTGCTTCCATTCCAGTTTGGTCTCTGTAACACAATGTTCTTCATCAAGTTTAAAGTATTTTTAGCCATTATAAATTACAGTTTATGACTGCTTGTACAGTTTAACAGCTAAATAGCCAAAAAAATCAGATTTCACTAAGAAAACTCAAGCTATTAAAACCTCCAATAATAGACAAAATTTCTGCATCTGACTGAATTGCACATCTGCCATTGCACAGAGCAATTAGGCATGCCCAGGGCTGCAGGTGTAAACCTGCATTTTTGTATGACACCTGTTAACAGGGAGTGTATCTCTGGTGTGATCGTAATAATACTCCAGGATAACACACATGCTGCTTAAAATGGGAGGCAATCTTACTGAAATGACAAGGTGACAAGAGCTAGATTTCAAACACTGTCAGGGGGTAGATTAGACAAATATTACAAGTCAAGCATCTGAAAAATAAATAGTGCACATGCAAAACCTTTAGCTGAAGTGACTTGCCCAGCAACTCTGATTCCCTTAGGCAGTATTCTGTCACCCTGACCATGGAGCTACACTTTTTTTCTCCTGTCCTTTCAGGTTTTTTTTCCTCATTTCCCATTGAAAGTCTGCAGGAAAGGAGGCAGACATCAATCTTTTCCATTGCATGTTAACTTTTCCAGAGAGCAGCTTGTCACTCTGTGAGGCAGGGTGAAGAATGGCATGACATAAAGGCATTTATTGGAATGCAACAGTTAAATTCCCCAAAGCTGTACACCTTTTGCCTATAACAGCATCTTAAAATGTGACCTATATTAAAAAATACTACAAAATTATGCGTACAAAAAGGAGATCACACCTTCAACAAAAACTTCCCCTCTTGGACCATCTGTAATTCACAGCCTTTGATTACACCCCTAGATTAGTTTTTCATCTTTAGATATTCCTTAGATTTACAAGAGTTAAATGTAACAAAAAGGTTTGAGTATCGGCATTAGTATGAGAAATACAGGCACTAATTTCTGTGTCTACACAAGTAAATATAGTATGTCTTTTGGGTTAGTTTTTGTCACTGATAGGAAAGGAGCCAGCTCTGTCTATGTAGTTTTTGGAACTGTACCTAAATCTGTATGTTTTCTCCATTGTTGTCCTCTGTACACAACAGAGTGGTGTTTTTCATGAGTTTGGCACTTTGATACTAGGTGAACAAGCAAACAGATTTTTAAAGGGAGAGTATGAAACTGTTTAATTGCATCTTGCTGAACTCATATATGCCAAAAGCAGTGATTTATATCAGAAATATATACCTTTGTTAAGAAAATAGTGTTTCATTACAGACGTTTCTAGCAAAAATGGTGATACTTAGGTGTAAGTGGTAATTACTCCATTTTCCCATCTTCTGGTTTCAAGATATGTTTGGCTTTTTTTGAAGCTGTCCCAGTTCTCCCCTGTGACATTGAGCTGCAGCTCAAAGCGGGTGGAAAACTTAGGCCCCAAATCAGCCAGCTGTTTAGTGCTTATTTACACTGAACAAGATACTCTTTACATGAATATTTAGCTTGTCATTGAGTCTTTGTACACGTTGAAAGTGTTAACTGTAAGAATCTGTGCTTACTGGTTGGTACCAGGCTGATCAGCATCTTTAATGTTTACATACATTCAAAAAAAAAAAAAAAAGAGGAAACAGGTAGAGCCCAAATAATCTAACTTGGGTGCCTGAGAGTCTGAAATGTGGTGTCAGTCTGTAGGACCTGTTCTGTTTGTATAGAACATATTGTGTTTACTTTCACTCTGGAAATGCTATACATAACAGTATTCCTCCTAACAGTAATGTAAAAATCTTGCTGTGATTGGCATGGTTGAAACTGATAGCATAAATTAGTTGGCTACTGTGTATCCTGGGTACTTCCTGAGTCTTCGGATTAAATATGATCTTTTCTTCAGAACACATGAATGAATTAACATTTTCTTACTGAAGACTTTCTCTGCTTCAAAGATTAGTCTCATGTTTAAGAATTGTTATATATGAACTTATTCAGTTCTCATGCATAGCTGTATTTTTATGTAAAGGCTTTGAAATTTCTAAAATGTAAAGCTCAATTTACTGGAAATAAAATTAGCAGGGGGTTAATGTACTTTATCTATTTTAAAAAAGTTTGAGGTATCATGAAACTAAAGGTCTTTTCACAGATGGAAAACAAACTGCAGTTAAGTTAAAGGTCTTTTAAGAAAGATAAAAAAATATTCTAATTTGGAAAAGCTAAATCAGTGTGATACCCTGTGGTATTTGTGAAATAGATACCCCGTGGGTAAGCATCTAATGACAACTTGCAAACAGATATTAGGGAATGGTCACATCATTGGAAACCACTGGGTAACCAGGATAAACTAACAGTAAATGACAGTGTATACCCTTTGTCCAACTCAGATTTAAACAGAACCAGTGCAGGGAACTGCAGAGACTGCTGAGCTGTGCTGACTTTGTTGCCTTCAGCTGTGTGGATATGCCCTTGTATGTTAGAAAGGGGCAAGCTGTCAATCCACATGACTCTTGCTGAGTTTGGAAAGTCCACTGCTGACTATCTTGTCATACTACTTTTCTTTTCCCTGTTTGATTTAATAATGGTAGCAACTGTTGCAATATCTGAGCACCAAATCACCAGCAAAACAGTTTTTAAGTGACTTGATGGAGTGTCTGATACCAGATGCAAGATCAAAAGTCTCAGACTTTTGACTAACTGCAAGAAATGCTTACAAAACTAGAGCAACGTGTGAAGGCGTTGGTGGCTGTTCACTGAAAATCTCCTAGGTCTGACCAGAAAGCTAATTTGTGGGTTGAATTGGAAAATTATTTATGCTATGTATTATAGCAAAACTCTGGGGGTCTGTGTAGACATCTCACTCTTAAAGTTGAACTGGGAAATCCTAGACTTCCATTGTGCATCCTGCAGAAGCATAGCTGAAACTCACTGGCAGTGTTAGGTCTATCTTCCTTGAAAGTTAGTTATCGCTGAGAGTAGCCTAAATAATTTGCTGCCACATTAAGTAACTTCAGTCTTTGTAGCACAGACTGAGCTCACTAGCAGACTCCCGCTAGTCTCTGCAGCACTGCTTTCAATTATCTCATTGTGACACTCCGGCAGTCCTAGGTCTGCAGATACAGCACTTAGGACGTGCTTTGCCATCCTGACCATGCTACAGCCATATGCACGTACTCCTGTGGAAGCCCCAGCACTGCATGTGCAGCACTTTTGTAGTGTTGTAGAAGCAATTTGGTTTTGGCCCCTTGGCAGTCTTTCTGTAGAAAGGGATTCTTCTGCCAGTAATTACATCTCTTGAGTGAGCGACTGAACAAATCTCACATCTGGGATAGTAAGACCTGCAGACTGCACAGCAGCATTTGGAGTGCAAGGGGTTTTTTTATGGACCAGATATGTACCTAATCTAGCAGTTTTCTTTAGAAATTTCAGTCCCTATGTACATCATGACCATGAAGCAATCCTGAGGGCTTGCAGCACTCTGTTGTAGGCATGATTTTTCAAGTGTTGCAACAAGCTGTCCGGAGGTCTGACAGCACAGAGTCTCATTTCCACCTCAGGCTGATGGGAAAACCTAAAAATATTATCAGCATTTAATAGAAATTATCTGTTGTTGTTTTGTCCCACCTGTAGCTCATTTAAACAAATATATATATCAATCCAGAGAAAGACTTGTCATAAATTCCATGACTGTGCACCTGTCTTGAGGCATATAAAGAACGGTTGCTTGCCAGCCAGGTTCACCACTTCCTCACCCAACTGTGGGTTATCATCTTCCCCCTGCATTGTTCCTAGTTCAAAGGTCTCCTCACCAGGCCAGCCAGCTGGTTGGCAAAGATGCTTTTGTCCCACTCGACTGGGTGAATCCTGTCTCTCCCTTTCAGGCCTCAGGCCTCAGAGGTCATAAAAACCAAATCCCTGTTGACACCAACTACACAGCCAGGTATTGACCCAAGGGATGTCTCTCCGTACTACAAATATTCTTGAATGCTCTTATACTTTCCTTTTGCTAATATGAAAAAACAAGTGTTCTGAAATCAAGAACTATGTCCCAAGAGACTTACTCAACAGCTATGATGACTTTTTAAAAAGTAATTAAGGTCTTTGTAAAATTTTTGGGTTTTTTTCATTTCTGAGACTTGAGAGTGTGTCTGGACCATATTTAGAAGCCCTCTTAAGCCTTGAATGCTAAGTCCTCCCAAGATATTTTCAACACCACAAACTGTAACACACAGCTTCTGTATCACTGATGTCTTGAGGCAGAAGACAGGGAATCCTCAGTCAAAAGCCTGTCACCAGCTTTTGGTTTACAGCATGTGACTGCCATACCATCAGTGATGAGCATAAGATTTGCCTTTTCCCCAAATACATGGGTGTTAGGGGGAGAGTTGTCTTCTTGATGTGGGGATTTTGATGGCTTTGCAGTAAAATAGATGTCCAGACTGGGGATACTTCCATAGCCATCAGATATCCTGTACGTTTTAGTCTTTATAGGATGGAGTGAGGGGGTGAAGTGATGTCAACATTTCACTTCTTAGTTTGTGTTATTAATTCTTGGTTTTGTTTTCTAAATTCTTGCTGATCTTTAAAACAGAGAACAATTAATCTTTCCAACTGTTCCTTTTACTTCATGCAGTTTTAGACAGCAATTTATTGACTTGGCTGAGGACCACCATAGACATTTCCAGATTGCATCCTACCCATGTGATAGCTAGACCTGGGGCTACTGAGATCAGACTATGTACTTTCAATCTAAAGTATCCGTAAAGTATCTAGTATTTTTACTGGTGTATTAGAACTACATTTTCAAATGGCAAACTCATTAAAAGACCAAAAATTGAAGGATAATAAACATACCCTGTCCTCTAATTTCTAGAGTTTTTCCCCACCGAAGTGGTGACATACACAGAGGATACAGAGGGACCTTGTGCTATTCTGCCTGATGCTGACAATGAGAAGAGACATGCATTTCCTCTCTGAAAATAAACTGGATATTGCAAGGAACTTTGGCGATTTGTAGGATATTGCATTTCTTATTTGTGGTAAAAAAAGAGTACGTTTGGTTACTTTAACTGGGAGAAGCAGGGTGAGTAGGACAGTTAAATTGTAATTGGTTTTAAATTATAAAAATCTGCTCAGAAACAGATGAAAATAAATCATGGTTTCCTGTTCTAGCTTTGCCTTTTGACATGAGCAGAAAAAAAGGGAAATGAAGTGGAAATAATTCCACCACCACAGAATAATCAATTTCTTCCTGAGAACTGAGATGACCATCTGGTTTTAGATAACATGGGACAAAGATGTAAAATTTATGGAGGCACAAAGGATGAGAATATATTACAAAAAAAGAAAAACATCAGTAGTACACATGCAGACAACATGGAAAACCGCAAGATCTCCTGTCTGTATCTAAAATATGCTGAAAATTGAAGAAGTTGCTTAAGATTCAAAAAGCACTTTGTCTTTTTATAGGAGAAAATATTTTCTACATAGATCTGGATTTTCTTTGAAACTTATTGAAAAGTTAACTTTTCTGCAAGAAAAAACCATTTCCTCTATTTTGTTACTATGATACCTAAAGACAGTGTAATAAAAATAGTTTGAGATAAATAAAGTGTTAATGATTTTATACATTAAAAAGGCAGAATATGTCTATATGAGCCATTTAGAGCAGAAATTCTGAATTTTATATTTGTTTTGTGTAACTATAAAAACAAGTCAACGTGTTTCAGGTTAGATATCTTTTGCTAGTAGAAGAACTGTTGTTCTTCAAAATAACTGCTTCTTTCAGGTTTCCCAAATTGCTTTATAAGCTAAAACATACATGATAGGTGCAGAATTGCTTCCTCTAAAATCCTAAGATTATTCCATATTTATAAACAGGATTGTGCAATAAAAGTGGCTGTTGATAGAAAAATAGCACAAAATGCAGTAAAAGATTTGAAGGGAACCACCTCTGGCAATACAGATACAGGCTCTAATTGCTGGAAGCTGAGGAGATAGGAACTGTTGTATTTCAACCAATGAAGACAACAGAGACGAGTAAAACAAAATATTCTCTTCTCATCTAATTTTTTTCATTTCAGAACATGTGGCAGCCACAATTTATCTTACATAAAATAATTGGCAGCCGGTGACATAGCCATGCTCACAGATGGCACTTTGGTGTTATGCGTGCTACTGTTTATGAGCGAGAATCAGGGAGACTGGATGAAGGAATGGCAGGAGGCAAAGACATTACCCGGCTTGCAGCACTAAAGGGATTATTCTCACCTCCAGTTCCCTTTCTTTTCTATGCTTGCTTAGGGACAGGATGGCAAATCTGGGGTTTGGGAGAGAGCAAGGCAAGGCTAAAGGTCACAGATAAGACTTAAAAACAGTAGCTGAGGGATTTTCCTACTGCCTTATCTCACCTCTTATTTCGATTTCTAGGTATTAGCATTATCCCTTGAGGAAATGTGTGGTTGGCTGAACGTATATTTTGTTTCTGGTGAAGAAATATTTTAGCTGACAGATGCTAACACTGACCTCTTTTTTTAAAAAAAGTTCTTACATACTCTTCCGTTATAGTTTTGATACCACCCTAAAAATAAAAGATTGTGAGCAAGAAGGAGATTTCTACCCCACAATATGCAGTATATATAAGCAATGTCAATTTTGTTCTTGTCTGTATATATCCTTTCCACTACAGCAATCTTTGCATTTTAGTGATATTAAAGGCAAGGGCCACTTCTACCTCTCCTAAAGGGAACACACTTGCTGGAGAAAGAGTGCTGCCGCCCTTCTCCCTACCCCGTGCCTCTCTTCTTCTCATGACATAAGTGTTATTGATAACTTTTATCATAGAAGGGTATATCCTGTCTCTTTTGCTTTATGACTCCCTTTCTTATTCTCACTTAGGATGGATGTATCTGTCCTGCCTCCATGGATCGTAATCTCTCAGGCTCTTACCTGCAGCTGTGGGAGCGGAACAGAGGGGCTTGGACGAGGTGCTCAGCCAGCAGCCGTGTCAGTATGAGCTATTTGTGTTTCATCAAGGCAACTGGAAGCAGGGACAAGCAGGAAGAAGCTTTCAGGAAGATTTACAGTCATCTGAAGGGCCACGTTTGTGTTGGGAAGGCCCATCTGAGGTCACACACCTGTGACTGTTAAACAGAAGAGAAGAGAGATTTCTCCTGCCATTCCTCAGCTTAATCTGTTTTTATCATTTTTATTACCAAAGACATCCATCTTACCTTCCAAACACTCTATAAAAACAAGAGTGACAAGCAATCAGGGAAGTTTTAGATACCTTGTAAACAGAAGGTATGTGGCTGTTTGTAGTCTATGGCTTGTGCTGTGTGTTACTGTCTGACTTAAAGAAAGAATCGGGTCTTGGAATTAAAGACCTGCATTTTTTTTAGACCTACCTAACTTGTAGTTGTTTCTATTTTTCTCCTTCAGATTTTTGGTCTCTTTTTCTATCATGGATGACTTAAAAATTCATAACCAACTGTTATTGACATTCTAGTTTTGTACAAATTTTTATTAGAAATAGTGATGAGAGGCACCACACAGGTAAGTCCTTATCTTGTCACAGTGGATTCCTAGTAGAAAAGGAAAGTTATGGCTTGATAGGCTGAGGGCTTTAAAAGCTAAATCTTTGCCTAGATAGTGATGAGACAGCTCAGAAAATGTAAGGGACAGGGAGCTGAGGTGGGTATGGTCAGTGTGAAGCTCAGTGGGGAAGTGGAGCATGAGGCTCATGTTAGAAAGAGTTGCAGGGCGTTGGGCAGGAGAAGAAAATGACCTGGGGAAGAACCTTTAGCAGAACAAACAGCAAAACCATACTAAACTTTGGAAATGTTATGAAGGAAGAAGCATTCAGGGTTAGTCAGAGCTGGGGTTGTGGACTCAGAGGCTGGATGGGTTTTCTCTCAGAACACAATGCTGTGTGATTAGCTGCTGGTTGCAGTGAGCAGGAACGCAAAATGTGGAGCAGAGTGAATGCCAGCCCCCTGGCACACAGTGTACAGAACACTTGTACCAAGAAACTTGGTGAATTTTTAAATTTTGCCTTTACAGTATTCACATAATAAGATTCCTTAACTCTGACCACTAAGTTGGGTAGTGGGAAGAAACCTGTGATTCTATACTCCAAGCAGTAAAGTGTGCAAAATACCAAAATTAAATAGAAAGCTGGAAACTGCCTTGAAACTCAGCATAGTTTTATTTTTTGTTCCTGCTTAACACAGCCACAGTCTGGAGTCTCACAGTGCCTTACTCTGCGTATGACCAATGGCATGTTGTACCAAAACGTGTGGCCAAATGAACCAGAAGCTCCACAGTTCAGAAAGAAAATGCTTTTGTGAATTCTGCATCTAACATAATTTTTTAACAAATCAGCCTTTGCTAACTCTGAAATAATCTCAAATCTCAGTCAAACACGGTAATTCTTGATTTGTAGCGGGATAGCACAGGATATAATAATGGTGGAAAAGCTGTCATGGGAACAGATCAGTAAATGGCTTTTCCAGCTGACAAATGATGCTCCACTTGTGATTCACCTAAGAATATATATATTTACTGTGCTAGCCTCACTATTTGAATGCTGTTTGAACACACATAGCTAGGAAAGGGTTGAGCTGTGACTTAGATCCCAGCTTTTCAGTCTGCTCTTGGCACCAGTTTATTTATTGACTTAATATACTGTGGTTTCTCACACTGGGCCTCCAAGCCATCTCCTTCAAGGATTTTTAATAAATGGGAAATAGGAATGGAGGGTGATACCCAGGCAGGAACAAATAAACAGAGAATAACATCTGTGGCCTGCTGGAAAAGAAGATGGAGCACAAAATACAGATGATAGCATGACTACAAACCTTTCTGAACTACCAAGTTTGGAGCATGGACCGTCTTTCTGGTTACTGTGAGGAGAAGCTATAACGATATGTTGAAATGATGGAGTGACAAGCAGGAGAAACCATGGAGAATCTGTGTACTCTACCTGACTGGCAGAAGCTTGGTCTTTGCCTCAGATTTCTGCCTGGCCTTGTCCTGGTTCATTTTTCTCTGTTGTTTTTGCTAATGACACTACAGCTTGGGATCTACTGACTGTATCTGTGCTGATAGCGAACCGCAGGAAAAGAGAAGTTTTTAGAGACTGGGAAGAGACAGTATGCCAAAATGTGTGAGATAAATGCTTTGATTCTCACTGTTGTTGGCTAGGCTGTATTACAAGCTTAAAGGAAAAAACCCAGATATGTGTACTGGTGACTTAAAGGGTTTCACTTTCAGCTTGTCTTGGCCCATATGAGATCTATTCTGATTGTACGAAGGTGAATTTGGTATTATATTAAAATGCCGTGTTATAGTGTGAACTTTTTCTCTGGGAGATGTTCTGCAGTTTGCCCTGTGCCTACATTCACAGATGAACTTGTGGGTAAGGAGTGTGGATGAAAGATGGTTGTGGGCTTGAGCGCAGGATCAGATCCCACTTGGCTAATGCGGAGTCCACAGGGAGCACCGCTTATCTCGCTCTAATTCCACAATAAGACAGTTGTCTGTGGGCTGTCTGCTTTTGAGGACGGTCTAGTTTGCTTTAAAAGCATCAAAGTAGGTAAGGAAATTATCTCTTGTAGCTTTCCTTTCCCCATTTCTTTCTGACAATTTAATTTAAATAGATCTACCAGCTTCACAGCAAGGATTACTCTATGTGCCAAGGGAAGCTGACAAAAAATAATATGATGGGCTATAGACAGATGCTCCAAGAATGTGGATGTTACTTTTCAGAAGGACTATGGACTGTCAGGGGTGCAAACACCTTTTACATTTTTGGTATTTCTCTGACTGTCGGTAACAAAATGAAGATACTTGTTATTGAGGCATCCAGTTTCTGGCTCCCAAATAAAACGTAAAAGGTCTTGACAACACACTTTTGCTGCCAAGCTAGTTCATTCATGTAATACACTCATATTTTGCTCAGAGGCCTAAAGGAAACTAGAAGCGAGCAGTCCCTTTGCAACAATACCTTTTCACTATAAAATGCAGATAAGTATAACTCCCTATTAAATTGTAATGCTATGCATTATATAGATATTTTTTTTTCTCCCTTATGTCTTAATTGCACTCACTGCTCTGTGAAACTACCTTATATTGGTATAACAGAATCAATGTCAATATAAGTTGTAATGCCCTCTCTCAACATCATTAGATAGTTACACACGCTTTTGTAGACAGGTACTCAGCTCAGCGCTGCTCCTTCAGGGATGCATTATGGAAGCTCTGCAGCTGTGCAGTATCAGTCCATTGGCAGGGGGTGCCAAGCCAGGCGGCATTAGGGGAAAGTCAGTCGCCTTAATGACTTATTTCTCTGTCCCCTCACTCCTATTAAATCTACCCCTTTCATTGCCACAGTTTTTCAGTAAATCATGGCAAGTGAATTAAGAGTATGTTTTGGGTTACTTGTGAAGGTTATCCCTGTTTTATAGAGGAAGACCAGAGCTTAAATGATCTCCTGAAGGTCACAGTATGAATCAACAGGAAAAAGTGCTGGTTTTATTTCTGTCTCAGCTTTCCCCCTTGCATTAAGGGAAAAGTTCATGTGAGCCTTTTCCTTTCATAGTGTTATGATTGTGGAATATGTGTGTTATTCAGCTGTGTTGGTCTGAAAGCTTGATAAAAAGCTTGTTGCAGAAAATACCTTTGAGGGTAAAAATCAGACTTGAAAGAGCACTTCAGTAGGCAGATCAGAAGTCAGGTGAACACATGTGACTCCCTTATAATCAGCATTTCAAAACATCCAGTTGGAAGAGTTTCTGCCTACAATTTCTGCAGCTTTCACTTGCCAGCTGCAGAAGGAGGTATGACTTTTTTTGGTCCCATATCATCTCTGGTTAAAAATAACTTGGTCTTCCTTCCTTGTGCCTCTCTGTACTTGGATACTCTGGGAAAAGGTGATGTGACTGCTGTCTAACTTCCTATGCAAATTGTGCAGGGCTGACGGGAGGAAGTTTGATCTAACTTTCACCTCTGTCCTCTCTCCCTTTCTTCAGCACTGCTTCTAGTTACAAACCAGGAAACAATGACGACATTCTTACTTTGCAGACTTCCAAGCTGTTGATGCAAGATTGATTTTTTTGGTGCCTATTTCTAAGTAACCTGATTGGGAATTTGTGAACATTTACCTCTATGTTAAATGTTTTTATAACTAAATCAAACAAGAGAAACACTTGAAGTAGAAAAGATGAATTGTAAAAAGCCAAAATACAGGCTATTAGCTCTTTGCTATGATGAAATAAATTTTAACTATTTTACTAGCAAAATTTGGCTATAGCCTAAGCAATTACATTTCTTTTTTTGAAATGTGCCATATGCCTGAAAACCATTTGCAACAGTTTCCAACCATTATAAGATAGCTGGTTTATTTGCTTTTAAAAATATTGCTATTGATTGTTATTTTTGCTAAAAATCTAGTGAAAGAAGAATAGTAGGAGAGAAAAATAATCAAATTTATAATTAAAACTCCATTTTTCCTGTCAAAGCCACTCAGAGTTTGCAGAACACCTGAAATATCTAGAAGCAAACATATGAATTAAAAATGAAGACATTTATTTTATTGAAGACTTTTTACTTAATTGATTTCAGTCCTGTTTTACCTTGGAAAACCGGCAACAAGACAGCTAAGGAATGCTTTTATTGACCAATATACCTCAAGCAGACAGCAAGAGGCAGGGACTTTACTTACACATGTCAAATTATAGGATTTGGATTTAGCAACTTAACCAATAAAATAAAATAAACTATTTGATCTGGGTCAGCCTGAAATGTTATTGTACTTTATAAGGGTCAACCTGAAATGTTTAGTTACACTAGAAACAAGTTTTTACTTACAGTGTTTGACTATTAGTTCCTAATTTTGCTCTTAAAAGCCTGTTTTGAAAAGGAAAGGAAATACTTGATTATGAAATGAAATGACCAGTTAGGAAATGAAAAGTCAAAGTACTCTGAAACACAATACAGGTAGTATGCTTTCACTTTATGCTTTCTTGTTTTTATGGTTTTTTATTCTGCATTTCTTTGTTTATTCAATAGAACCTGATTTTCCAAACAATTTTAGAAAATATATTTTATGGCAAATTTACAAGCTTGCCAAAATGGATATTCTGTGTGGAAATGAGCTCTTCCCTCTCCTTTGCTTTTCAGTCACAGATGTTGTTACAGTACTAACTGTTTTCATGTGTTTTGAAAACAACCAGGTCAAAATGGACAAGTGGAAACTAGAAGGGGTAAAGTGGTGACAACAGAAAACTTGCCACGGGGCTCTTGCCATGTGTCTCATGGCAAAGATAATTGTGTTTCAAGCTAAGGTACCTCTGAGAGGAAAAAAAGAAATTAAAAAGTACAAGGGAACTCTTTTCCTTTCGGGAGAGGAGAATTTGTTTTTTAAACAAGTGCCTGGGATTACATAATAATAAATCGAAATGCTTCGGATCTCAGTAGTGAAGCCGCGGTGCTTGGGCTATAATGCCAGAACACATCAGTAGCTGAAAGGAGCACTGCAGCTTGGGGAAATGCTCCAAGGAGTGCTCTCCACAGTGGTCTGGCCTACAAAAAATGAATGTGGTCCTTTCCGGTGCCCTGGGTAGTTTACTGAGAACAGTGTACTCGGGCTGCCTCCTTAGTGCTCTGAGGCTGTCTTTGGTGATAACCTTCTTTGCAATTCTTCTGAAACAGACAAAGGTTGCACTGAGTTCAGTGAGGGTATGTCTAGGTTTTGGGCTCCTGGATCAAATGATTTTCCAAGTACTCAAACAAGACATTTTCACTGAAGTTTGTTTCAGCACAACGATATTCAAGCTTCTGCACACACATGTGCATACACTCGTACCCACCCAGCCACCTGGCTGTGCTAATATTATATTACTCTAATGCAGAATATTCTACTACCCTAATTCTGCTCTATGCCAGTTTGATGGCAAAAGTCTTTTGACTAAACAAGTGAAATAAGTCACATAATATGTTGCCACTTTCAAGTACCAGGAAAAAGATGAAGTACTTCCTACGTTATACCTTTTCTTTGATCATTATCTGCCTCTGCAGATACAAATTAGAAAATTCAGCTGTTTCTGGCCAGATTCTTCTCTCTACTGTACTGCTTCTACATTGTTTATAAATAAGGAGTTACATCTTCAACTCCACGAGGGAGGCAAGGATTGCTTCGGGCTTGAGGTGTCTGCTGGCAACATAGAATCATGGAGTCATTTAGGTTGGAAAAGACCTTTTAGTCCAACCGTTAACCTAGCACTGTGAAGTCCACCACTAAGCCATGTCCCTAAATATCACGTCTACACTTCTTTTAAATACCTCCAGGGATGGTGACTCAACCACTTCCCTGGGCAGCCTGTTCCAATACACCTCACTAGGTCCTAGCGTGGTACCAGATGAAAGGGTGAGTGAATGGGAGGTCAGTACCACAAGGTGAGGGAAGTTTCAACAGCTCATAATTTACAGTACTTGCAAGTTTCTGCAGTTTTCCTTCAGTAGATATAGTCAGTAAATGAAATGAGAATTAAAGAAATGAAACTTTAAAAAACCAACCCAAACCAACCTCATATAAGTGTACAACTTCGATTTCTAAGAAGCTGTTATATTATTAGCACAATAATTTAAAGTAAACCGTTGGCATTTTAATACATTTTTTTCTGCTATGTGGCCAGTTGTAGCATATTTTGAATTTTAATAGAAGAACCCTAAAAAGTTAGCACCAAATTATGACTGCTTTTAGACTTTTTTTTCCCCTTTTAGCCATTCATTTATCTTTTGTAATTGTCTGCCTATGTACCCTCCACACACGACTAGTGGTGAAGGAGGTCTCTTCCTTCACAGAGGCGTTTGCTCCTGAGGGGGAGTGCTGTGTCATTCAACCTGGACAAACTGACTGAATGCTGATCTTCTCCTCCAGGACTGCTTCTGTGTTATCAGCTCTGTGGATTTATTCTCTGTGGAGAAGCTGTGGCTGAATGATGTCTCCATGAAGAAACGCTACCAGAAGGCATGTAGTACACTAGTGTATAATAGGTCCCACACCAGAGGGATCTCGATGAGTCTTCATAGAGTGGGTTTGACAGCTTCCATGGCAACTCTTTGCTATTTGGTAAGTAGGAGAAGATGGTATTTATTTGAAGGAATCCAGCTGAATTTTATGCAAGGTTAATCTTCCTCCCTTTTTTCTTGTTTCATCAGCGTGTAGGTTAAAAGCTTGAATATGTGACCTACCCTATAACAACCCACCCCAATCTTTGTCTGAATTAGGAAGTGGGAAGAGACACAGCACCTGGTTATTCAGTCCCTTTTGCAGTTAGTGATTGTCTGTAATGTCACCAACAGTATCTATCTGCTTCATCTTTGTTTACTAATAGATACAATTCCATTCAAGTCACACACAGTCACAGGAGATTAGCAGAAATCAAAGCTATAAAAACCCCAGAATATAGTAAATCTCTGATTTGTTTGAGACATCCTTGGAAAAAGTGGCTCAGAAAGATGTACTGACCATAATGCCTACTGATGTGAGGCATATGGCCTTTCATTGAACAGTGATATTAGCTTACGTATGTGTAGTGCTATAGTGCTATGCCCATTAACACTCATTAGTCAGTTCAGTCACCAGTAATGCACAGCTATCTTTACTCTTGCTTGTCTTTTTAGCTATTCTAAAGGCTTTAAAGCTTGGGTGATTTCATCTGTTTGTCCCAAACCACAGCGTTTTCCCATCTGTCCTGTGCAACACACAGAGAACTTCCCTAATGCGTTATTATGTTATGTGTGTCTGTGATGTGTCCCTCAGTTACAGCCAGTACATACATCCCCACTCCTAAGATGTGCCTTGCCTGCTTTGGGATCATATATCCAGGGTACAAAACAATTACATTTGCTGTAGACAAAGGAGACTTTATACATACTAAGATGCAGATTGCACTCTCTGACTTTATTGATGCTTTTATTAGGATGTGACACCTAATGGAATGTTAGCAGTTGGGCTTTAGAAGCATTTTTTTTTCTGTTCAATTTTCTTTTTTTCTTATTTACATAATGAATATTAATCTTTTAATTTAATTTGTTTTATTGAGTTTTACGTTACGTATTTCAAACATTTGTATGAGTAAATAACAGGTATTTAAAATGCTTTGCCTGCAAACAGAGGTTTTAACAAATCAGAAATAATGTTTAAAAAAAGGAAAAGAACTCAAGTTCAACAAAGTTATCTTTGTGGAAAAATAAAATCTGAGCAATGGTTGAACATTTCAGCAAGGTAGGATGTGAGCAGGCAGTCACACTTAGAAGACTGAGCCACTTGTTTAAAGACAGGCAGGTCGGAGTTCTTGCTTTTCTCTAGTCTGACACTTCCTTGATTGTGCTCACTTCATTCTCATCATCATGAATCTGGATATTAGTATTTGCTTTTTCACTGTAAGGCTGATATTCACCCAGCTCTGGCTCACTTACCACCCAGTTCAGAGACCCAAGGGAATACACTTTTGGTCTCTTCTGTCTTGTGAGCCCAGGAAGAGTCCCGCTGTTAACTGGGAGACAGATGATGCTCAGCAGGGATCATAACCCAGAATAAATCTCCAGAACTAGCAGGAAGGAAACATTTCTGGACTACCCCTGCACAGATACACCTGGTAAAACTTCTTTTGAAAACTGAGGGAACAACAAAGTTTTGTGCAATTTTGTTAATGGATGATTTAACATTATTTTAATTCAGAGTAGACTATTTAAATTCTTTTATGGTTTTTTTATTTCCCTCTAAGCCATTACTTAACACTTTAAAATGCTCTTCTGTTACAAAAATTATATACTACATTAATCTGCTCTAAAAATACTGAAGTTCATTATATTAGAATTATATAGTTAGGGTAATTAAATATTTTTAATTTCATAGACTGCATTCAGGGAAAGTGGTTCAGAAAAACAAGAAATAGTACTGTGACTTCAGGTAACTTCTTTCATTAACAAACAGGGAAAACCATCTTGAAAAGGTGCATTTCTGACAAACCCTGCTGGAAGATTAGTGGAAGGTGAGCTTAATGGACAGAAGTGAGAGGGCAGTAGAAACAGGGCAGCCAGAATTACCACCCCTCACAAGAAGAGCTGCAAGCTGAGCCAGTTCCTACAGAAAATGATAACAGCCCTGTACTCACAACCTCTGAAGTAAGCTACACAGAGCTCTGTCAAATGTAGACAGTAGGGGTCTGGCCAATACCAGCCTTTAGAAATACAAGGAATGAGGAGACAATGCTACGGGCACAAATTCATAATGTGAAAGTCTTCATGGCCCCGAACTGTGTCTCCACACAAACTGGCAGTTTTCATCTGAAGTGAGAATCTTCAAAACCCACAAAGGTGGCTTTGAGAATAAAATCATTTACATGCAAGTAGCAGAGAAACTCCCAAATCCAAAAATCTTATAATTAATTCTAAATGCAAAGAAATGTTTTGCTAATCAAAGGCCATCATGTTTCTCATGGTGTATGCTCTCATATTTCTTTTAGGAAATACTTTAATGGAAAGTATTAAAGAGTACCTAAGAAATATTTTCCATAATTTTCATTTTTATTCTGCAATTGATAGTAGGATTGTTTATACAAAATATGTTTGCAATGAAGTCCATCTCAGAAAGAAGATACTGCAAAAGTTGTGTAGCACTTCCTATTAAAAATATCTGTGTTTACTTCTGTGTGCTGTTGATTGCTGTATGCTCCTTCCCTCATCCTTAATGCAGTTCACTTTGCTCCCAGCAACTGTCCCTCTAGCTCTGACCTTCCAGGTTACATGTGCTCTGCTCCTGCTAATGTCAGCGGGGGATCTGCATTACTTACATCTGCTAAACTCTGGGGAAGTTCTGGCCTTGTGTCCAGCAGCAGAAGCACTTGGAAAAGTTTTTGCAAAATTTTAAATGGGACAAAAGGCATAAATAAAACAACTGTCATGAATGAAGCTCAGATCAGATCCAGGTCAAGTTTATTAGAACATTTTTGTTCACTTTCAGAATTATGGAACATCTCATTTTGCTATGATCTTTCAGGTCATATTATAAATTACTTTCCTGAAATAAATTTATTGACTTTAAACCACATAAGATTTTTTTTCAAGCAATGCCAAAATGACGTTTTTCATGATTTCAGTAATGTTTTCTGCACGTTCTTTGAAATTGAACCAGCTCTTTCATAACTTAGCAGGGGTATACAACTGGAATGCACAGACCATAAAATCACATTAATAAACTCATCAGACTGCATCTGAAAACCAGTTAGTTTTCCTGACCATTCTATTTCTTTTGCAAGGTGGTATGGAACCTTTTGCAAAGGTTAGTAGGACATTTTCTGTTTCCAAACTAAAAATATATATTGGAACCACATATATCCATCTGCTTCAGTCTGCAAAACTATTCTGAAGGAAAGTCAGAAAAAGTACCACTGTCTGTATGTATGAATCTAAGTTCAGATTCCTTTTTTCATATAATCTTGCCTGGAATCTGAACCCTTTCTCTTGGAATATAACGGAGGTTTTTCTGGTGATTTATCTGGAGAATGCATCAAGATATAAGATTCTCATTAACATTACAAAACAGATTTAATACCTATTTCTTTTCTTTCAAACAGAAGTCACTCCACAGTAAGTATAAAGCTCATTCCTCTCTGTCAGCTAGCCACAAGTCTCCCTGCCTGAGCAGAGGGGTTGGACCAGATGACCTCCAGAGGTCCCTTCCAACCTCAACCCTTCTGTGATTCTATGTATAGCAGGCTTCATAAAATTGTTGTGAGTAATCTCCTGTCCAAATCTAAAAACCAGTGAATAACTAATCAAGAATTAATTCAGATGAAATATTCTTTTGAAGTCTGACTCTGGTTTGTACCTTCAAAGGCTATGTTGACTGAGTTTGGTGTGAAAGCTGAGACAGTTTCTTCTCTGGAGCAGTTTTACTTTGTTTATTTTCACTTTACTTTTTCACTTTATTTGTATTGACTTGATTTATTTGTATTTGTATTGACTGATTCTAAGTTCCCATTAATTCTGTCCAAAGAGGTGTTTGTCCTTGGAGATACTCAGAACTTGTCTGTATATGACCCTGAGGTATGTGATAAAACTTTGAAGTTGGAACTAACTTTGAGGATGCTTTGAGCAGAGAGCTGGACCCACAGGGATTCCTTCCAACTTGAATTTCTCTGTCTTTGCCTTTCTTTCTTTTTTTTTTTTCTTTTCAGTTTTATACTGAAAGTTAAGCTGACATTAGAAATAAAAATGTGACATTTTTACGTACATTTCTTCCTCAACAGCAACCATTGACAAAAAAGATATTTGTCTTCTCAGCAAAACCAATCCTTTTACAATGTTACCAACTTAAAGACACCTCTATGTCTTAATTATGGTCTCACACTGTTACAAGAAACTAACTGTTGTTCTGTTTATTATTATCTTGTACTTTTTATTTCATAACAGAAACATAATCTATGTAGCTACTGACCGTAACTGATTATTATTTATTCAGAGGTGAGGGTATGGAAAACCACCGAGCAATTACCGCTTTTTAGGTAAATTCGTTCTGTTAAAAATGCTTTTTAATCCAAATAAAATGGAAAATGTGTTATTTTGCGATATGGTATAGGAAAGACACCTGTGTAATTACTGGTCCAGGTTCTTTTCAGAAACTGGTTGGTTCCAAAGAACAAATGGTAGAATAATTAGAAAGTGATTACAGCTTTCTTCTTTTATAGGGAAGTACACACCAACCTGGCTTGAATTGGTATGAAAGAGCTGTGGGACTTCTACACTTTAGTTTAGGTGCATAAATCTTAGATTACCCACGAATTCTTGGAGCCTGTCTGTTTTCTGCCCTGTTCTTGTCTTTCTTTTATGTCAGAATAGGAACAAGGAAGATAGCACAGTCCTCAGCTGGTCTAATCAACTGAGAATTCCCTTGGTACATCGGAAATGGTAGTCAAAGAAATTGGTTGGAAAAGCAGCAAAAGAACCCCAGATTCCTTGGTGGCTCCTTATTTACGTGGATGTAGTTTCAAGTTATCGAATAAAATAGAGTTTAATAATTAAATACATCCATTTTTGCCAGTTACTGAGGTGTGAACATATTTTCAGGCAGTCAGTTTATGTCCAAAAATATGAACATTGCAACAAAATATACAATATCCACACAGAGTCACTTTTATGCTTGCTTCTCCACCACAAAATCGTGAGGAAGGTTTCTGACTGAAACGTTAATTAAAATGCTTTTTTAACCACTCTAAAAGACAACCCTGAACAAATTATAGGATACAGTGGTTTGAAAAAGACAGTAAAACTCTATTTGTGTGCTTGTGTGTGCCTCGGAGGAGAAAGGGTCAAAGAGATTTGAAATGTGTAGAGCATGAAGTTCTAAATTATATGAGTTTCACAATGCATAAAAGCTATGTAGTCGGAGTGCATACACCTTCTGAAAGCAGGTGGGAAAGAGATAAAAATGTTGCTTCACTTTTTTCCTTGCAGAGTTGTCACGGATTTTAAAACCCTCCTAGTCTTTTGCGCTATTTCAGAGTTAACAAATGTAGTCTAGAGAAATGCATGAGGAACTCTAATACCCTGGAGAAGCAAAAAGGGTCCTTTTCATATAAATCGCAGCTTATTATGTCAGCAGTTTCTGGATTTTATTTTTTTTAAGTTTTAATCATTTTCTTGTTTTTCTACTGGAAGAACAGTTAGATGCTGTGACAGGAGAGTGGTCAGCTGCCTAGCAAAACTTATTTTCTTTTTACTTCCATTTCAGGTACACCCAGAATTTATGAACTGGAATTTAATGAAATTACCTTTCATGTGAACTATGCTGGTATTTTTCCTGTCCCCACTCCCCACACCAAGCTATGGTGGTGTATGTGTAGTTATTTATAAAGACACATATTGCAGGACTGCCTGGGGAAACAGACCCATGATGTTAGGATGAGAAAGGAGGGGTATAAGTCATTCTTTTGTTTCTCGATGTCAGTATTCAGGGCCAAAATAAATCTGCCTCCTTTAACTGTTTACAGTTGAAACATGTTGATTTCCAAATGTCTTTCTAAGGACAAATATGATGTTTTAAAAGGCTCATAATCAGGAGAAAGTAGGACTGTGAATTTCCATCTTCCCATGGTCTAGTGCTGTGTGTGAAGAAACCATGAGTCTTCTTTTTGGTACAGCTCTATTTTCCCCTTCTGCAACCTAGCTCTAGGTGGCATGTCTTTGGGCTCCAATTGCCCTCAATTCTAGGAGGTGTAAAAGCTTTACAATAATGTCACCGTTACAGCTGCGTGTCACCCTTGCTGTCACCTAGACTGGCTGACTACGAGGCACTGATATCTGGACGTGCACTATGCAGTGGCCACTTGTTCACCTACCTGGTTGCCCTCAGAAACGGCAACTCTAAATGGAGTCCACAGCAGCGCCAAAGGATGATATCCCAAATTCTTAACATACAAGGGCTTGCCAAGAGGACGGTGGGTTTTTCTTGTGCTTTTACTGGCCTTTCATAAGGAAGGACTCTGCAATCACTGGAAAACCTCTTGTCTTCTATTGGCACCGGTGCGGGGTTTTCAGGAGGAAAGAAACCTGTTCCTGGAGGGACTTTCCCAGGTGTTGATTGCTTGGACATGAAATCATATTAAAGAAATCAAAGCAGACGGCATTGCCTAGTCAGAAAGTTGCCCACTGATAAGAGTGTCTCAGACACTGTGAAGTAAACTTCAGTAAGGAGTGACCGGTGTGAAATAGCAGAGATATCAAGAACTGAGCATTTCTTTCTTTGACATTAAAGAAATGTATCTCTCCCCTGCTGAAGATAGAATTTTGTTAAGCTGACATTGGTAGATAAATAAACACTCTTAAGATTTTGTAACAGGTGAGATAAAGAAACTGAAATCTGTCATATTGTTTGACCTCTGTAAAATATGGCTCCTACAAATAACTCTCAGATTTTTTCTGCTTTCTGCAAAAATATCATCTTATCTTTTTAGTTAATATTTAAATCTGGCATAATCTTTGGTCATGTTAATTTTCTAGACAGAACTGTGTTTGCATTTGAAGGGTTAACAGGCATTATTTGTTTCCTAAACCACTACTTTCACGAGAAAAATTCCCTGAAGGTGAGAGAGTAAGCAACTGGCAGAAGTTATCATTCACACAGGCAGGAGAAACTGAACCCTAAAACAATAAAACTTTTGTGGCCCTTTCAAGACTTTTGGACTTAGGAATTCTGCAGTTTCTGGATGACATGGTTTCAAATAGGGAAAATATTGGCCATATATTTCAAACAAATGTAATAAACTTGTTGATTCCACGATGCCCTATTATTATGTATTAATATATTTAAACTATTAATGAATTAGGTAATGTTTCAGTGTATTTTAAGTACAGTTTTTTACACTATGACCTACTGTATCTTCTCTGCATAAGAAGAAGAATTTCAGAACAGATTTCCTGATGAAATCAGAGATCTATTTAAGAAGTAAGTGTCCTGTCTCTGGCAGTAATCACCTGTGGATGCTTTGCAAAAAAGGGACAAGAACAGAACAATTACACAGTAACACTTTCCCTGATGTGCCATTACAGCTTTCAGAATTTACAGTTTTGGGACTTCCAGAGCTGGAGACTGCATTTGCATCAGCGTTCTCAATAGTCTCTAGTGGACCTTTCTTCCATGTGTTTGTTTTTTTTTTTAATTTACTTTCTGAGCCCATTTATAATTTGGCTTCTGCAACACCTTGTGGCAATGAGTTACTTGATCTAATTACATGCTGTGTGATGATTTCACTGGGTGTCCTTCTATTGTGAGAAACTATAAGAATTCATAGAAAATTGCTAAGCTAGCCATCTTTTTAATATCTTCTCTTTCCAAGCTGAAAAGTCCTAATTTAGCGTTTTCCTGCTACCTAAAGACACTGCATACCTCTGATCATACTTGTAGCCTTTCTCAATCCATTTTTTAGTTTTGTGCTATTTTGCAAATGAAATAAGAAAAGCTGGAAGAAGTGAGGCTGTAGGTAAACAGTGTTTCATCTGTGACCTAACAGTGGAAGGAATTATTGTCAACACTTTTTCTTTTACATTTAAGTTTTATTTCTTTGGTGGATTGCTACTGAAAATTGACCTGTTATTTTAAAATACCACTATAAAACCTCCATATTCTGTTACCTGCATAATAATTGTCAATTTATAATACATTATGGTGTACATATAGTTCTTTTACTCCAGGTATTTTTCTTTGCATTTAGCAATTTAAAATCTGCCATTTTTGCCATTTTGCTTTCCCGCCCGGCTTATACAGTGTCATTCTACAATACTTCTAAAAAGTTTGATTTCTTCACTACCTAATTATTTTTGTGTTGCCTACAAACTTTGTAGCCTCTGTAGTCAGTACTTTTTCCAAAAATAGGGTTTGTTAATCATAGCACAGGTCCTAACACAGCTCTCTATAGGACTCCTCTGGTACTCTGCAGCTCTGGGAATGTCAGTCCTTCATTCTTAACCTTATTGACACAGTCATCACCAAAGCTGGCTGATGTGATACAAGCCTTATTCCTACTTTTTTTTTTTTTTTTTTGCTTTGTTCAGTGGCTAGATAACTGCAAAATAAGCTATCTTTGCAGAATATGTTTTAAATGATAGTACAAAATCCCAGGGAACACATGAACACAATAAATTTTTACTAAGTTCTGAATCAGTCTGTCTTGTTGAAGATAAACATCAGATTTGATCAGTCATAAAATAAGTTTGAATTGAGTTAAAATATATCTGCTTTGTTTTGAATCTGTGCCTGACAAGCATGAAATATATGTTATTGTTCTCTTTAACTAGACAGAAATCATTACTTGAATCTATAGCATGTAATTTTGTGCAGGAAGCTGAGCTATATTTTGAGATTAATGATGGAGAAAAGAAGTTGACGGTTTTAGGTCCTAATGTCTTGGGTTTATAAGATATTATGACATGCTTAATTTGGACAATCACTTTTTATATATGCATGCGTGCGCATTTTATCTCTTGGAAGGGACAAATATTCCTTGCCTACCTCTAGCAGATGTTTATTACACCTGTTCTTGCAGCTTCAAATCAATGGCAGTCCATAATATCTCTACAGACCCTGACCTGGGACTCAGGTATCAATCCTTTTGAAAATCCTTCTTCTAAATCCAGCCTAACACTTATTTTGTGCAAGTAAGCTGATCAGTTTTCTTATCTCTAAAAGGCTTAAATGTAAGTGATCAATATTGTCTTTATAAAAGCCTTCCTAAAATGAAAGATCTTTTAGTTCCTTTTCAAGCTTTCTTAATTAAAAAATATCCGTTTTGTTGTTGTCCTTCCATTAAATTTTCCAATTTTCTATCCCTTTCTTAAACCAAACCCAGTTCAAGTGTAGCTGAAACGTCTCAATTTTTTTCACAAGGATTATTTCACAGGTCTTGCCCCTGTCTGCATTTACACATCACCATATTGTTCACAGCAGTATACCATTTTTACTCATTGAGAATGTTTCTGATATGCTGGATCCTTCATAGTCTGACCAGGATTGCTTAGGTGCACTCCTCACCCCATACTATCAGCTGACATTCATCACATGACAAAAATGACAAGTGGCATAACACCACATGAAGGTGAAAATGTTCATTTATCATTCCAACCTGAGTATAGATGACCCGCTAATATTGAAAGAATTAATAGAAACACACCAGCTGTGCTTCAAAAAGAAGTCTTCTCAATCAGTTTTATACATTGAAAGAAACCACAGAATTTATGTAACCTTTTCTGTACACTGCATTAATTTAATGTATTTAATGTCATCAATATAATCATGTTACAGTAAATTACTTTTTTTTTTTTTTTTTTTTTTTTTTACACTTTCCACATTTTGCAGCCAATTAGAACCAAACTTCTTTGGGTAAATTGAATTTTCCAGAAAACCTGCTGGTGCTAAAGGATCTCTTTTTTTTTTTTTTTAAATGAGTTTTTGAAGTTATTTTCAGAAAATATTGATTAAACCCAGCTACTGAATATGCTGAATCTGACAGCTGTCGTGAATCCTTATTTTTATTTCTTGCTGTGTATGTTCACATGGTTTACATTTAAATTTCTTCTACTTCCCCTTACATTGGTTTTAGTAAGCTTAATTTTTGATACAATTTGTTGTCTATTGTTACAGTTTCTTCTAATGGCTTTGTCTGGCAAACGATATATTCTGGACTGATAAAAGATATATCTGTACTGATGGGAAATATTCATAACAGTTAATGTAGGTCATGAAAATAAGTTATGGTAGCAAGCAAGACATTTTTATTATCTTAGCTAAACATTTTTGGATTATCAGTAGTACAGGGAGATTTGCTAATTTCTGAACTGAAGTTTAAGGGTTTTTTGTTTTCCTCTTCTTTCTTCCTCCCTTCTTGTATGTTTAAAACTTTAAATGCTTGAGATAACCAGCAATATATTTAGTTGTACAACATTAATTCATTTCTTCACCTCAGTGAGAGCTGAAAATATACACTGACCAACTATAATTGTGAAATGTCATTCATTTATTAGCACCATGTTTCTGAATCTCTTATGGCCACTCTCTGATCTTTACTCTCCTTATATTTTATAATGAAATCACACCCAAATGCTCAATCAGGTGGTAATTCCAGTTTAGGAGGAAGAGGTGTATTGATTAAAAACATTCACGGGAGAGCTGGAGATGCTATGAACAACGATACAGCCCCTGATTTCAGGATATAAATGTGTGATCCAGTGCAGTAAAAACACTACCAATGGAGAACGTACCAGTACCATTATTCTGTTTCACTTTTGTTAGCTGGTACCATACTTCATGTACCAGCAAAACCAATAACAAACTAATTATTTTAGAAATAAAAGATGCAAACATTCTCACAATCTATATTCTATTCTGGCATTAGCCCCACTGCTGGAAGAAATCTGTACCTATAGAGTTATAGTATTTATTAAGGACACATAATTTTGCAGTGGATTCATTACTGTTCCCACCCAGGGCAGAAGGAGCACTGAAAAAATTACTTTGAAATATTATGATTTTGAAGATGTTTTTGAGAAATTAGTTTGAAATCTTTGAAATAAATAGAAAGCTTTTAGTCTACTTCTGGTTTCCATTTTGAAACTTATATGATAAACATGGCCAGAAAACAAGGTTTCCCTTCATGCATGCGCACTGTTTTCATTTGTTCAGTCTGATCATGCCCAATGTTCTGTAACACTAGGGACCAATCGCATACTGCAAATGGTCAGTAGTCAAAGAAACGCTGGCACTAACAAGCTGTGTAAAATGATCCTTTATGTATCACTGTGAAATGCTGATTTTTATGTTTAGCCTTTTTTTCTATTCACATTTTATCTGTCGTCAAACTCTTGTTGTTACATATTTGTCCATTTCAAAGCATTAAAGATATCCCCTAATCACATTGTACTAAATTCTATACTCTCTGAACCTGCTGGGGAAAAAAAAATATCTGGGACTGACTTATTGGACAAGGGGACATAGATTATCCAAGGAGTCTGTCAAGGTATATCCCTACCACAATTACAGACTACAAATATACCTACCCTTGCCATTGCCTTGACAGAAGGTTGCACTGAGGGCTGGCCAAAGTTCAGTATAGCAGCTGCCCTGTATCCCTCATCTAGTTCTTTAAAGTTCATAATTTAAAGAATGATTATGACCTAGACTTGTAATGTTTTTAAAGATGTTCCACTATACCATCTTCCTTACATGGGAAATGTCTGAGTTAAAAAAAAGTTATAAAAATGGCTTTTTCTTTAGAGAAGATAGTGTAGCTCTGCCTCTGTGAAGCATGTTTAAGCACAGGTCTAAGCATTAATTTTTTTGTGTGCACGCACAGGGTAAGAGTTGGATGTGATGTGAATTCTCCCCTATTGACTAGTCAGGGCTTTCCACTTGCCCTGACTGTAGTCATAAACTCCTGCTATATGACAGGGAAAGTGATTCTGTACTTGTATTTGTTCTGGTTCTGCAGAAAATCATGCACTTTTGCTACGCTGTGGTTGCTATCGCAATGTTGAATTGATGTTTTATGTCTTCTAGTATAATTCCTGACATCACATGCTTACACGTGTCTATCAGTAATTTTGCCCCTGAATTTGGTAGCCTGGCCAGAAGGTTCACCTTGAGAAATGCTGCTACCACTTTCTATAGCAAAAATACATCGGTTCTGCCCTTGCTGCAAGCTGTTCAAGTGCAGGCATAAGGGTGAAATTTGCTTGACAGGCACTTTCGGAGGGACTTTGTAATGTACCAGATGGCAGCTGCTCTCACCAAACAGTGTACAACAGCCTTTACTGAGGATTTTACTTCTTGCCCTCCGACCCTACACCACAACTCTCGTCCCGATGTTATCTAGCTATTGCAACCAAGAAGCCACATCCAGGCTAAACTGTCCGGTTAGATTCAAGCATGAAGCTGAATTTATTAGCTTATGCAGGTTTCCCCATGCACGAACTTCTACACCACCCTGGCGTATGGGAGAACTTGTGAAAGGAAAAGCCTGAAACATGGACATATTTTACACGCTCTTCACACGGTCACTGTGACTTTTGGTAGGTAATGAAAGTGCTTTTAAAATAAGTTACTGCATGCAGCTGCCTGCCTTCCCTGTCACAGCTGGGTGGCTCACTTCATGGACTAGAGAAAGCTGTAGTAAAGGTAGGGCAAAGAAGCATAAAAAGAAATATTTTCTGCAAAAAAAAGAGTACTTCTTATTCCGGTTCTATCAAAAGATTCTGGAAATCAAAGGAACAATCCATTGCCTTGAGCTGAATATACATCACTGGGTTTTATGGCCTCTGTGTTATTTCCTGCCCAGTTGTGTCTAATTAATGACAAAGGAATGTGTTTTATGATTATGATGATGCAAAGGTTCTCTGGTTTGCTCAGACTAGTAATAAAGCTGTGTCTGCTGAGAATGGAGAAAATGGATCAAATGACAAATGATCTCGTTCAATATTACCTGAATTTGAATGATTTTGAATTAAACATTGGCAGTTAATGTATTTTAGAAAAGGAATATCTATTGTGCACAACCTGCAGTATTTACTGTTATTGGATCTGATGCTGGCTACTGCCAGAGCAGTAAAAGGTACACTGAGATGATATTAAATGGGGCAGCTGAGTATTTTTTGCAGAGTCGGGACCCTATGCAGTAGGTTTGGGGGGGAACAGGAACTGAAAATATGGCAGGGGAGAGAAAGGTACTGCTAGGCTGCTGCACTGACATGTTCTGCTGCAGACACCTCAGAGGCTGTAATTAGCTCTTGCAATGTGTAACAGTCCAGAGGGGACCAAAATTTGTGAGTAAAACTTAATGGCTGTGTCCGAACACTTCTCTTACAACATTCTTGGAGGTAACTTCAGAGCAAAATCAGCCTCCCTAGTGTAGCAGGTTCAGGAAACTCAGGACTGATGCTTTCCTTTTTCTTGCTCAGCTCAGCTTCAGGTCCCTGCAGGGCGTACCGTTACACAGCCTGAACAGTTACCCTCGCCGGTTGAGTCAGCACCAGACATCACTGAAGGCCACGCAGCAGATCTCATACTGCTGCTTTGGCACAGCTTCCCAGCACATCTGTGCTACCAGATGAGGTGTGCTTCTTTGCTGGTCAGGGTTGAAATGACACAGATTGCAGTCCAGCAATTTCTATTCTAGATGACCCCAAACAGAATAGAGGCAACTTAATCCTGGACCACATAGATCTGAGGTCAGAGTCCTAACTCCCAGCCTTCTGAAAGTGAGACAGCTCCCTGTTATTTTTCCATTTGCCCTGGATGAAAACTTTGCTATCAATAATGAAATGAGGATGTTTTAACCTAGCTGAGAGAGACTATTTCAGCTAAATACTCTCTTATTGCTTGCTCTGCTTAAAAGCAGAATTATTTTTTTCTCTAAGTCTCTCTCTCTCCCTCTTTCTCAAAAAATCCACAGTATAATAGAAGTTCCAGTGGCTAGAATCTAGGATAAGATAATGGCATTCCTCTTTGAAAATAAATATAAAGAACACCTTTATGTATATTTATACATAAGGTGAATCAAGGGATTTGATTAAATTACTCATCTTCTCAAGCAATGGCATGAGGATAAGGCAAATTATAAGACATGACATCTGGTAGCCTCTGAGGAAATGACACCAGAGTAATAATCTCCATGATTTGGACTTCAGATGAAATAGTAGTGTTGTAAATTATAAAAAATTAACAGTAGTAACACAGTTTTAGTTAGTTATTCTGTACTGGCTGCTTTGGAGTCTGATGCAAAATTAGAGCCTTGATCAGCCTCCATTATACAACCATATAGAATTCATAAAAATTTCCTTATCACAAAAAAAGCTCAGTGCTTAAGTGTATTGCAAATTATCACATGTGTTTACAACATGCTGTGCAGTAATGAAGTGATCTTGCTTTGTATCTTAGCACTCAGAATAAGCAGTTATATCAGGAGTTCATTACTTGAGCCACTTCACAGACTCAGTCAGAAGTTTTTGACAGGAATTTAAAATTAACTCAGTGGGAACAGCAGAAACAAGGGCTAGAAGGAGAAAAATTAAGGTGTTAAGAACTGTTGATAATATTGACTAATTAGGAGTGCAACTTGGTAATGTTATCCTGTTTATTAGCCATATAAATAAAGATATTTGGAGTGTAAGCAATTTTAGATGGCAACTTGCTGATTTGTGTGTTCTGTGGTACCTACCACATACTATTCCTTTAACTTTACATTGTTACAGGAATATTATCAGTGCCAATCCCAGCCATTTCAAAATAAAATAACAACAGCCTCCCCCCCGATATTCTTAAATGGATTAGAACATTGTTAGACTATAAATAAATACAGCAGTCCTTTTTGCCTGCCTTACAAACCACATTTGCACGCTTCTCTCCATATCTGTAAACCTTTTGTTTCTCCCTGAAGATTAGATTAGCAATTATTTAGTTGCCAATCTGCTAATGACCAAACTAATTATTTTTTAAAATATAATTACTTTTTATCCAATGTGTTGAGGTGACTTGTTCAAAATGATCCTACAGGACAGATAATCTATGAGATCAGTTATCTTTCAGGATGGAATTGGACGGCCAGATTCCTTTGGCCCTTTCTGAACTCCACAAAGGGGGGGCTCTGGCAGCAGGCACATCTGATCCCTCCCTTGGAATGGTAGCCACCAGGATGAAAGGGACAGTCTTGATGCAGCCCATTTGGTAAATTTACTTGAAGAGGGTCAGCGGAATACCAGGTTCCAGTTAAACTTCCTAAACAGCCCTCTGGCCTGGAAGTGTGTATGGTTGCTGTGCCTTTGGAAATCTCCAGAACTGTCTGTGTTTGCTGGAACTGTCTGAATTGAAATATTTTGCAGTGGTGGTCTTGGCAGTCCTGGGTTAATGGTTGGACTTGATGATCTTGAAGGTCTTTTCCAACCTAAATGATTCTATGATTCTATGATTTTCCCTCAGTCAGTGTACTCTAAGCACCTCAATAGGCTAAAGGATTCATTTACCAGGATTTCTGGAACAGTGTCAGCCCTGCATCTCTCAGCTACTTTGCAGAGCAGACATGGGTCCCAGAAGTGCGCTCAGGGCCCTCTGCCTGCTGCACACACGCAGCAAGGCGTACCCAGGCTGGGGGCTCAGCAAGCGCTCAAGCCCTCCTGGGGAAGAAAGTGTGAGCTCTTGTACTGAGCCTTGCAGCCTGGAGGGCTCAGGCTGGGCTGACCACGCTCTGGTGTGGTGCAGGCAACATTGCCAAGCTTAGCTGTTCCCAAGCACCAGAAGGATGCTGGGGACTCCAGCTATGATCTGGCAACAGTGCAGATGGAGAACACACAGGTAACAAATCCACAAACACACTGAGGTCCTTATTTCCTCTCTTTTACTACCGATGGAGAGATAAGCTAAGTTTTCATATGATAGCTCATCCTGGTTTATTTGTGGCAGAGTTCATAGTTAATTTCTGACTCTCTGTTCTTAGAGATGGAATTCTGTCTGGTGCAAGGTGGATCTCCACACTGAGTCAAGAGCCTGTGTCCCAGCACTCGTGGCTGCTTGCCAGCCTTTTAGCTTCAGCTTGCAATAGTGAATAGGTCTGAAACAGGCACTTGGATCCCAGCTGAGGGTGAGGCTGAGACCCATTGGTAGCTATTATCATGCCTTGAAGTGTTCCTGTATCAGAGCCGAACACTGATTAGATAGTTCATGTATATTTGTCCATATCAAACTATACCTCAGTTACATCAGAAGAAACAAAGGTGTTGGATTTTGGCCAAAAGATTTCAACTTCAGTACCTGTAGTTACACAGCCTGAGTGCATGCTGAGATGTTATCCATCCACAGCTTCTGCTGGTGGCAGAGGGACTTAAAGTGCTTGTTAACTTTAAAAATCAGACTACAGTTATGTAAATGCTTTATCATGGGTTTAGATGCTTACCTTTGCTTTGGGATGATGTATTAAACTTTTTGAAGGGGGAATAAGAAACGCTTTACTTTTCCTCCTACATATAAAATACTTAGTGAATTGATAACAGAAATGGCTGTGAAGCAGAAGAAAGCAGCCTAGGCTAAAGTCCTGAAAGATTTGTGATGTATTTTTAGCCGTTTGATGTAATTTTAGCCATTTGATCATGTCAAAGGATAAAGCACTAAGTTAGCTGAACAATGAATGGTATTACTCTTGAAATGTATGGCAGAACCTCTTTTCTCTTTGCTGGAAAGTACACTTATCCCCAGACAACTGCAATTAGAGTTCACAAAGACATACAGCTCACTTGGTATTCAATGGTCCTTTGTTTGAAGCCACAGCTGTGGTCTAAGAGACAAATCCCACAGCATCAGGCAAATCCAAAGTTTCCATGTATGGCTTCCACCAGAGGCAGTTCTCTTGTTAAATATTCAAACACAGAGAGTTCATGTTCTATCATGAATATGAGCATTAACAATTATAGTTCCAGGAAGGAAGCTGCAGTGATGGCTTTTCCCTTATCATTTTTTTGCCTTGCCAAGACCTGTATCCCAATCTCCAATGGAGGCAGCACTAGCCACTTTTCTTTTCTGGTCCTTAGAGTCACTGTTATGTGGTTCGCTTAAGGACTTCAGTGCTTTTCTGTATGAGAGGTGTTATGAGAACAACTGCAGTCCTGCAATGATGAGATCTTCTGTTGTGAAATGGTTTAGGATCCATCTGCAGGCTAAAATCGTCTAAATTTTAATGAGTTTAAGTATTAGCTGGCATAGCTTTATAGATGTGTGGTTACTACTAGATACCTATGATTATAACCCTGTTCCTCACCTTCTAGGCATGAGAACAGGAAAAATTGTTCCTTTCATGTCTGCATCAGAGAGAGAGTGGAACTCACATCATTCTTTCCTCCTTTTGGTCTTTGAAGTAGTTGTACTACTCGTCTGCCTTTTAGTCTTTCAGATGCCACAGAGTACACAAAAACATACTTTGTTGAAGAGAAGCATAAATATCATGGCAACTTCATACAAAGATAGCGGCATGTTTTAGAAGAACCTGTGAAAGCAGTAACATCTTTTGAACAGGTGCATCATCATTAGAAAGAAAAGAAAAAGCAGAAGGCAGGTGTTTTATTAATGATATGGCTTTGTATGTCTCCTTTGTAAAAATAATGGCATGTACAAGATACATTCCCATCCCCAGCAGAACATTAGGCAATTGTTCTCCTGTGGCGAGATGACTTTCATAATCTCAAATACTCTTCATATATGCACTTACTGATGTCTTACAGTAGTTCAAGAACATTGCTTGTATCGATTGATTCTTGCTTTGGTGGTGGCAAGGTGACATGTGGATATAGCCTATTGGTTTAAACCTGGCACATTAACCTTAACTCTTTGTTTGTGTGTGCCTCTAAAGCAAAGGCATTATTCCTCTGGCCGTAAGCAACGATCAGTGACTGAACTTCAAAATGACCTTCAGTACTAGGAGGAAATAGATATAGACTCTAATCTTTTGGTTTCCTCTATACATTCCTGCAGGATCATGGCTCTAGTGGGGGGCC
>JAVJGI010000001.1:55936210-55984858 GCA_035590275.1 Ibycter americanus
AGGGGGGGCAAAACGCCCCCCCCCCCCCCCCCCCCTTTTTTTTTTTTTCATGGAAGAATGGAAGTAATTAGATTGAAATATTCCCAAAGAGCCAGATTTTTCCATTTGGTACTTTGTTCACTGGAAATCTTACTCATGTCAATGGAGAAATTTAAATAAGATGCTACTTAACATGAGCAAAAATAAGTGTCTGGCTTATAAAGAACATGCCTTAAATATCTCATTATCATCAAAAGTACATAAGTGGCAACTCATAGGTTGGATGTATGGAAAGGGGCACAGTACAGCTGGCACATTAGGATACCACTGCTCATTATGTGTGAACAGCTTCTTGGCAATCATTCCTACAAACTTTAGTAGGGATTGTTTTTTTACATTTTAGGCATAAAAGACTGCACAAATGGGAAGTGGTCAATAACTTTCAGATACTTCAATTAAGAATGATCTGAATAGTGTGGCTATGCAGGGCTGGGCGTGTGGACAAATGGTGCAAGCCCAAAACAAACAACCTAATGCAGCTGCAAGTATGCATTTGGAAGGATGAGGAATATGCAGACTATGTTATATAGCAGCCTTGGGAAAGGTGAGAAAAAATGTCCTGATTCATCATGTTAATGTTGTTATTGGGATTATAGCTTTTAGAGGTTGTGTTGTACACTAAATTTGTAAAATCAGACCTAGTACAGATTAGCTCACTTGTATTATTTACAATCTTGGCATAAAGAGGAAGTGAAAACATTCATGGAGATGATAAATCAGTTATCACTGGCAGGTATGATAATACACAATCCTAAATATGTTTAATGTTGACGTAGAAGTTTCGTTCAGTTGCAGTTCTTATTAGTTCTTATTCTCTTTCAAAAATCTGCCTGCCAACTGCTAGAGGTAGCTGGATCCAGCGGTGTGTTTTCTGTGCAGGCTGCAGATGTTGCCCTTTCCCAGGTCCAGCCAGCACCGAGGCTGAGCATGTGCTCCTCACGGCACTAAGTGGCCAAGAGCTCCACTGAGGCAGAAAGCCATGCCGGTACCAGCACCCACACAAACACAAACGGTGTTTGCAGCACAGCAGACACAGTGGCCCTCTTCTGTCCCTCGCATCCAGCTGCGGTGTCCCCCAGGTGCTGTGGGACCCAGCCCTGCATGCTACTCCGCTCCCCTGCCACCCCAGCCTTCCCTCCTACTCCCCCCCTCCCCAGGCAGCACATCCACTCTCTGCACTGAGAAATAGCATTTAGTAAGAAGATCAAGCAGGGGGTTCAGTCAGTCAAGTGTGCTGACCCACACACCCACGTCCCTTTTCCCCCTCTCTTTCCCTATGCTTGTTCCTCCCTGATTCACATTGATCCCTCCCTTTGATCCTTTCCCTAAACATCTCATTGTGCATTTCCACAATACCCTTAAAACATCTCAGAATAACTTTTATGTAGTCCCAAGATTCTCTTCCACCTGCATCCTATAATAAGCCCCAAAAGTCTGTAGGCAATCACCCCATCAGTTTGCACAGCCATTTGGAGAGACATTCTTCAGCTGGCTCATCTCACCTCAGACTGACGGGATGTTGAACAAAGATCAGATGATGTACAGACTTCCTCCTGAAGACCCTTGCTGATTCTCTCCAGCTTTTGTGACTAAAGTGTTTTACACTCAAAAGCCAAACTTTGTTCTTTTGTCACGTATCCTCAATATATAATGCTGTTTGTTCACACTAAGATATGAGTTCACGGTTGACTTTAGTCAGAGCTGACTCGAAAAGCTCTGTGTTATATATCTGCTTGTGGTAGTTGGCAATTTTAATGTTAGCACTTGCCTGCACTAGAGAATTATTTTACAATGAAAGTAATGGAAAAGACAAATGAGTTTTTATCTTTCGTTGTTGAACATTCCAGGAAATTAAGATACTACTATGAAAAATTAAGATGTTAGAAACTAATGGGAATAGTTTTATTTAAAAAAAAAAAAAGTCATTTAACCTTAGAAAAATCAATCAGAAAGCTTCAATATAAAATTTAGAGCAAAAGAAAAATTGAAGTTCTCTTTTCTTACTCTTAATTTTCAAACACTAAACATCAGATGACCAGTTCACTTATTTTAATACACTTAAAATTTAAAATCAAATCAATCATTAAATTTACAAAAGAGTAATCTAGATCGGTGTTCTACTAACACAAAATTATTAGGCTTGCATTCTTCCGAGGACTAACTGGAAAATGAAATAGCAGGGATAGGGCAGGCAGCAAAACAAGAGTGTCAACAGAGTAGCAAGAATTAAAAAAAGGAATTAAAAAGAGAATGTCTTGTGTCGGCTGCCCCTGCTCTACTCCATACATTTGGCCAGGTTCTGAGCACAGGCTGGGGCCATGGATAAACACAGAAACCACTGCTTGTACCCCCCAGTTCATACCTATGCAGAGTACCTGAGGTGGCAAGCAATGACGAGGAGCTGAGAGCCAGCTGGCTATCAGCTGTCATCAGCTGTCACCTCTCAGCTGAAAGCAGTAGGTGCCTGTCTGAGTCCTCCTTCCTTAGGGCTCCCCTGCACAAAGCCAAAGGGGTTGATTCCTCCAGTCTGGGGATGGAGGCAAGATCACACAGCCCAGAAAGATTCTTAACACTTCACCTCCCAGCTAAGGGTTCTGTGTAACTTCCTTCTGTTCCTTCAGTGAAGTACTGGAGGGCTTGCCCAGGAGGCTGTTTCATCTCTGAGCCTCAGCCCTTGATGCAGGCTTCAAACCCTTAGCTGAGGAAACGCGTCCCAGGTTTAGGAATTTGCAGTGTGCCAGGCAGAGGGTGGTTTAAAAAGTTTCATCTAGTTGCTGCTTGCCAGGGGGGACCTACTTGACAGCTTGGCAGCCATGTAATGTAAGCATAGGTTTGGCTACACTGATATAAGGAATGAATATCAATGAAAACAAAATCACTGTGGAAAAAATGTATACTCTGTACCCATCTACAACTATAATTTTGAAGACTGTTTCCCTCCTGTACATGTAGTCTTCCTTTTAGTATTTTCAAACTCACTGGAAAAACTAGAAAGGGAAAACACCCATCACTGAATGAAAAAGGTTTCTCTCTCACATGTTCCTATACTACATAAGGAGCACGTGAATCTGAAGTGAAGCAATTCTTTGAGCTTTGCAAATCTGAAATAGCTAGGTTCACCCATGTGTGAATTTAGTGAAGTTTTGAATTAATATAAGCCTTTGTGCAACTCATAAATCATCTGAAGTCATGTTTTCGTCAGAGTCAACAGTGTTATCCCCGAACTCATAAACATAAGAAAGTTAAACTGAATTTATATGCTAAGTTGTACACGGAATACTGTGAAAGCTGGTGCAACATTATCTAGCTCTCTGCAGCAAACCAGAAATGATTTAAGCCTCAAATTTTGTTAGGAGTGTAGTATAGAAATTGAAAAAGTAATGCCATATTTTTTTTCATTGCTGTAATGATTATTATTGAGCAAGTGGAAACTAATACTGTGAATGGGAAGTTCTAATTAACTGCTGTCAAGGTGAACATTTATCCTGTTAAAATTTCTATGGCTGGTCAGTTTTTCAGTGAAGGCAAATTCTGTAATATAACTGGAAAGATATTAAGTATCCTGAACTTCCCTTGAAGAACCTCTGTACTTTGCAAGACTGGCTTCTCCATTTTTCTAAGACATTTTGCATTAAAAGGAAACAGTATATATTAAACAACAAGGTAAATACAGCAGAGAAAACAAACATATAGTTTATAAAACTATAGAAATATTTGATATATATTGATGAAAAACTTCACTTAGCAACAGAAAACACCTTTAAAAAGTCCTCTCAGATGGTGATATGTGAATTTTACAATGCATGGAAATAACATCAGACATGAAAAATCACATAAACAAACACCTGATGCACGGTGGTCAGCTACTGCTTTATTTTATCATCTAGCATGGCTCTAAAAGAAAGATGTGACATTGAAGACGAGGAAATCACAGAAGTTTAGAGGCTTGGATGTGAAGTGCTTTCACTCTAAATCCTCTGGGATCTTTAATCCCTTCATCTGCTTTTTCATCTGTAAATTAAAAACAACAGAAAAAGCCTTTCTCCCTTCTGGTACATTTTAAGGAATCAATATCTTCTGCTCACAGAGCACTTGAATATGTAAGATGCCTAAATATTAAAGTGATGAGAAAAATGTAGGAATCTATGTTGACCAAAACAGAACAGAACTCAATAGAGAAATCCACTGTGCCTATTAGAATATTTTCTGTAGCACAGATGAAAAACACTGTTGGTGATCTAATCTATTTATTTTCACATTAGTGCGTATGTGATAATATATAGTACAAAAGGCACATTCTTCTCTTCAAAGACACTGACACTGGTTTAAGTCAGAAGAGTTTTCAGGTTTGAGTTTTTATTCTTTTTTATCTTAATCTTGCTCACAGTTTTCTCGTGTTTAGCATGTATACTACAATATCTTAGTCTTTTGTCAGTTAAAAGTAGGTCTTTATTGGTTAGACCTTTACAGTTTTCCTCAAGCTCATGCTTTATGATTCTGACCAGGGAGCAGCCTGGTCTAGTGGAAGGTGTCCCTGCCCATGGCAGAGAGGTTGGAACTAGATGATCTTTAAGGTCTTTTCCATCCCAAACCATTTTATGATTCTATGATGTTTCCTTACCATTATGAAGGTATGTTATCTAACAGCCACAAGAGAATATTCACAATTCAACAGACATATCCTTGTCATACAAAGACTATAGAACAATTTGGCTAGGGTCATTTAAGCCCGTAGCTTCATGGATATGCTAATAAACAGCAGGTGATCTTTGCTGTATCCCATGCACTTTTAATCATTTAAGGCAAGTAAGTAATTCATAACTCACAAGTTCAGCAAGATTTAACACTGTGGAAAAGGACTAATAATCATGATATATAATGAATAAACCAAACACTAAGAGGCAGAGAAAATAACTCCCATGGTAAAATCACATAAGGTAATATAAAAGCATGAGAGGGAACTCAGTGACAAACCTTTATTATTTTAATGTAGAGTAATACAAGAATGAGAAATATCTAAGAATGCTGCTGAAGAGGTCCCTGGAGCACAACAGAGTGTATTCTACTGCCCTTACTTTTCTAGCAGGGACTAGGGAAAAAACCTGGGCAAAATTACACCCAACAATAAAAAGAGAGGCTAAAAAGAGGCTCTGCAAAATATAATTTCTATTACTGTGTGGCTTATGAGGCACGGACTTTGCAAGAATTGTGAAGCAAAGACCTTTATTGTTAGTTAGTTACAGCTTTTATAAGTTTATACTCTGTACGCGCGCTGCTAAAAGCTTTATTATTGGTCAAACTCTCCTGTCCACGCACCCAGCCGCTGTCCGCTATACGCTGCTCTCTGCTGTTCACACTGTTTCCTTATCTTCTAGAGGGGAGATCACGTTCCTCCTTTGTTTCTGTTTCATCCGGGTTCCTTCTCATACTCCCTCAAAGTTATTTACCTCTTTGCTGCAGGATCACAGCTGCACATTGTCAAAGCCAGGCCACAGCTGCACTTTATCAATGTCAAACAACCCACTGTCTCCGTTCTCTACATTACTGCAAACCACTTTTTTTAGCCTGTGAGTTCTGGTCCTTACAGAGAAAGTCGATCAAGAGCTGAGTGGTATGTAAGGGGAACCACCCAAGACCAAAGACAACTTACAGATGTCTGTGATCTTTCAGAAAAGTTTTGAATACAGTAAGATAACTACAGAGGCAGAAGCAATGCTCCTGTGCAATTCCTCTCCGAGGAAAGGAAAGAAGGAGGAAACAAAAAGAGTGCACATGGATCACTGTTTCCAAGAAGGGCTAAAAGACCTGCAGAGACAATTAAAAAGAAGGAGTATGTGGACCTTACAGTTCCTAGGGGACCAATACTGCAGAAGAAGCAACATCCACAGTCTAACAAGGGCAGTAACACTTGTGGCAGTTGGGAAGCTGTGGAAGTATGGAGCTCCCCAGACAGCAGCAGCAAGGGAAGCAAATAATGTGCCCTTTGTCCTTCTGCCCAGCCTTCTTCCCTTTGGGGATTACTTGAGACACACCTAGGTGGCCTGTCACAAGTAGAAAAACCCATCTGATTCATCATGAAAAATGCAGTCTCTCACTGTGCTTGCAAGTCTCTTAGAAACAGCTTTATGACAATCAGCTTGATAAATGAGGTATATTTGAAAATCTAGAAAAGCTGCACCAAACCCGTAGGCCTTCCAACCCTTGACAGACCTCCTAGACTTACATGGGCATCAAAAACCCTTTGGTGCTGCTTGTAGGAGAACACTTCAAGGTGAAAAAAGGTCAATTGTCTTGCCTGTATCTGCATCCTTAACATGCATGCAAGAAAGTTTATGACAAGCCCTGTTCTTTGACACCAGTAGGTTGCTTTGATGAGGACTACTTGCTAGATGCAGGTTATATTTTAAATGTGTTATATGATGACCTCAGTTTTCAGGGACTCCAAGTCCAACTGAGGTGATCATACAACACTTATTTAAAATAATAACTTGGAGTCCCTGAACATTACATGGGTAACGGATGTGAAAGCACTTATTATCAAAAATATAAACTTATCTGCTCAAGAAATTTACATTTATTTCAGTATAAAATAAATTTAACTATAACATGGCTACTACACTGTAATGGATTACATTTTCTACATAGAGCATGGTAAGATTAGTTCTCCCATAACTGATATCATATTGAGATTCTGCTTTAAATATTTACTTGTGATCAAAAGGTTTCTAATAAGACTAAAGCTTTTCATGTTCATTCTTAGCCCTGCAGTAATTGGTGTTTTTTTCAAGAAAACATGGTGAAACAGCCTCTGGCCATTCTTGAACACTGAGGCCTTTTTTTCTTGTCTCACAATTGTTTGTTTTTCTTCTAATTTTCTTTTAATTTTTACATTTACAAGGCATTTGTTCTCAACAATGAAAGACATCATTAAAATAGCCTAGCTTTTGATTAACTGTTGTAAGTCATTAGACCTGACAGTCTCAAACTGTGTGCATATTGTGAGGCTTCTATTTTAGCACCACAGAAACCATGAAAGGCAGCAGTATCATTGTGGTTAAGGTATTGAACTGGGAGAGAGAAGGCACTGAAATAAGAACATCCTTGCCTCTGCATGTCTGGATGTTTTCCCTCTGTGCTCAGATGAGTACTGGGTACCTACCTCTCCCATATACCTCTAAAGCTTTGTTCTGAAACATAACCAGAACTCATGCCTAAGAATTCAGGTCTTACTCTAAGAGGGATCTATAGCACAGTGCTGAAGGTTTGGGTCTGTAGATCAATTGCTGTTCTTCATAGCATTCTCTGTGTCTCTTAAATCTACTAATCAGAGTTGCTAAAGCCGCTGTCTGTTATAATTTGGTTCAGCAGAAAGGTTTGCTTCCTAAGGTAATGGATGCGCGATTCATCATCCATGTTGCTACAAGGTTGAAGTTAAGTATATCAAAATAAGTGGTGTACCAGTGCAGCCTTACTCTTCTCTGAAAACACTCTATGCCATAGCACTGATGATCTAGCAATCTTCTGCTTAGTTTCTTTTTCCAGTCTATAAAGACAAAAATGTATCTTTGGAGTAGCAGTAGATCTCGTTTACTATGAGATGAGAAAGAACAGGAATACAGAATATTGCAGGATAAGAATGACACTTTAAGATCTAAGATTTCATTATTACCCTTATTTTTTAATCCTGGATGCAAAGCTCATACATAAATACTTAAAAAAAAATCTAAATATTATTGGTATCTTTGTTTATTCTTGGTTTAATACTCAGGATTCTAGAGCTGCTTTTCGTTCAGTTTGTGCTTACTTATTCCTGTGTCTGACATTTATACAGATACTTTGCAGCAGCCAGCAGTAGTTTCTTCAAAGTTGTGCTTGTGTCATTAAATGTTTCTCTCTCTCTTCTTTTTTTGTAAAGTATAAAGATGTCCTCCTCTGTCCTTCACCAAGATAACCTCTACAATTTAATGAAGGCAAGAGTCTTATTTATTAGATAATTAGGTTGTAAGTATCATGTAAGTATCATAACACTGCATAGTGACTGTTTTTAATGGTATTTTGCAAGCTGGAAAATTAGAATAATGGTAGTCCAGACAGCTAAACACATGCATTCTTCCTAAAAAAGAATGCATTTCCATTGTTTCTCTGCTTATTCATTTTCATAGCAATGGTAAGTCAAAATACAATGCAATTTGTTAGTAACATGTTCTATATTAGCTTCATAGTTAATTATCTGATCTTTTTCTGAAATGAATTATGAGATATTTATTGATAAAAATCAGAGTCATCTTCTATTCCTGATCATCCTTCACCACACCATTTCATAGATAAGATCATTAGGTACATCAAAACCTTAATATCTGAGGAAGTTGGCAAATACTACTAGGCACTTTACCTATTTTTTGGCCTCCCATTTGGTATTTTGATATCAACACAGTCTCTTAATCACTATAAGAAAGATGAAAAGTATTCCTTTTGTGTCTTTAGGAGAACATTTTTCTGTTCCTTTAATACAGCTTTTGCAATAGAATGTCTGTTAGTGTACTTTGAGGAGCCTTCCCCAATTCCTTGATATTGGAATGATTTCTAAGGATCCAGTTCCTCCTGCACAGGTACATCAGGAACATCCACTCTCACCAAGCCACATCAGTCCACTTGGACTTCTTTTCTTATTTCCCCTGTTCTCCCACTCCAGTTCTGAGCCCAACACTCAATGGAATGACATGCATTGCTCTGTAGGATACCAAATGCTGGTAATGCAGACCCTGCCCAGTTCTGACCTCCTCTGAGCTCTCACTAGAGCCTATTGAGAACTTTATCATAGTAGCAGAAGATACATATGAAAGCAGTGGCAGAAATGTATCAGTTTAGATAAGATGCAATTACAAAGATTTTTTGGATAGGATGCAGACTTTCTGGTCAAAGTAAGAAGACCTAATCCCTAATCATCAGACAGATTTTTTTTCCTAATGCCACAAATTGTTGCAATAATGTAAATTGGCTTCTCCCCCAGCTCCATCTTTTCAACAGCACCTCATACTTTTAGCCCTTCTCTTTGTCTCTGCGCCTCTGTGATTTAATCCAAGTGTAGTTCTTTTTTGCTTTAGAACAATTTCACCAACGTATCTCCTGCAAATTCTCTCTGAAGGCAAATCTGTGACCTTTTTTGGGGTGCCAGTCCCTGTTCAAGGTACAGCTGAACCCTGCACTGTAGCCTTTCCTCACTCTGTTCCCAGGGCTTGTGCCTACTGTCAATGATTCTTTCCTCCATGCCTTAAAGTTCCTTTACATTCATTTATCCTATAGCATAATTCCTTCCTCCAAATATTCTACAGTTTGGGGAAACAACCTTAGTTAAATATCTAGACTACATAGTATGGGAAATGAACAATCCCATTTTCCCTGCTCTTGGAATTTCCAAAATGGGTTTATTCTGGCCAAGAGTGGAGTTAGGAAATGGTTTTGAGGCTGTATACAACCACCTTTGGGTAGAAGTTGTTTACCATTTTTTTTTAAGATTATGCATTTTCACAAGAGTATAAGAGATGCTTTACAAAAAGCAAACTAACACAAAGTCACGTGTGCCTTCTTGTAGAAGACAACTTTCCTTTATAAAAAAGCTGTAGTTTCAATCACAAAACCTCCTTGTGGTATTTCTAAAAACTAAGACTTTAGATTTAAATTTAGATTTAAATTTTAATTTTAATTCTATATGTATTGTCTGCAGTGTATGTCAGTAAGTTTCTGGTGGCTGAGAGTCCTAATTTTTTGTGCTTTGTTAGTGAACAAAGATGGAGTCATATTTTAAAGTCAATATTAAATCCTTTATACTTTATATTTCCCTCGAGTATTTTTTGTTTTACAACAGTTTTCCTTTAAAAAAAATGTTATTGATCTTCAGTGTTGAGGAAGATCTATAACAATATTTGTAATTATTTGTCATTGTGAGTTTCATTCTGTATAGTTTATGAAATATAGACTTGCTCTCTTTTCTTGATGAAGGAGCCGGCTTTATTATTTTATAAAGCATGCAAGATGTTACTGAAAGAATGTTTTGATATTTTTAACAGAAAAGAAGTATGTTTTTCCTTCTGCTCTGGCTTACTATGCAAAGGGAATCATCATGCTGAAATACCACACCTCTGAGGTTACAAACCTGCCATAAAAAAGTGCTGTGGAATACTGAGCATCGTAACCACTGGCAATACTAAAACCAAACAAACAAATAAGTAATTAAGTGAAATAAGTCCTAAACCTACCAAAAGGAGTTCTTATACACCAAACCTAGCAGAAAATGCTATGTTTTTAATGAACAATTTTTTTTCAATACTGCAAGAGGCTTGGGGAGTGGCTATCTGATTATTTTCTGCCTCTGGTTTCTTTTTTGATTTTCTCTCAATTGTTGTTCAACTGCCAAATCTCCTTCATTCATATTACCAAAAAAGTGGATATCATTTGCTGTTCTTCCGTTTGTTCTGAATACAGGACTGCAAGCCATATCCCTTGCCTTCTTCCCCATATCCAGCCCTTCTTCATTCAGCCAATGATCCTCTTGCTGGCTCTGTTGACTCCTGCTTTTGCTTCTTCGCACAGCAGCCCCTTTGACTGTGCACCTCACACTGACTCACTCATCTCACCTTGCATTTTTTCCCTCTACATTCTACTTTGTTCAAATGGGAAAAGTAGAAAACAATTTCGTTTTCTTTTTTGTTCTTTGCATGTGCTTGCTTTCAAGTCATATATGATGGCTAGAGCCCTCTTTCTTACCTCACTCACACTTACTGATCTTCATTTTCTTATAATGCTTGCTGACATTTCAATCTCGAGCCCAATGAAAACTGAACAACCTTATTATTGTCTTGTTATATAGCTACACATAACAAAACACGGGGCTATGCTAATATTTGGAATCATAGATAAATCTATGTTGTATTTTGAACTTAAGCCCAGCTCAATGTTCTTATTTGCTTTGTGTCCATCGCATGCAGATATAAATCCATTGACGGTACAATTTTTTAGGTTAGTCTCTTAGCAACTGGGATAGAAACTTTTGGACACATGGCAAAGACCCACATATATACCCCACTGAAGGTACATTGATAGTAGATGAAGGTAGCTGTTAGTAACCATGACAGTCCTTTTTGAAGGAGACTTGTGAAACCTCCACAAACACCACTGGGTCGGCTTTCTAAAGATTTTTAAAATTACAGGTGATACTTAATTTGTCAGTCTTGAATATAAAGCAAGTGTCTGCTGTGACACCACAAAGAGCCCCTAAGTCATTCTGTGGTACTTCTGTATACAACAGCTGTGGCAGGTGACAGAATTCCCTCCAGGCTTCACACAGAAGTGCCTCCAGCATAGAGCCGGCAGGAAAACTAAAAGCGCGTGGCCAGGGCACAGTGGTATGTCCACATCCTCCAGTGATTTATGGCTCAGGGACTTCTTGAGCGAGAGATAATAGCATCATATTTGACAGTCCTCAGTGGGCTTTTCTTCCCTGAATGTATTTAGTTGTTTTTGAACCTGTGTATAATTACTATACAAAATGTCCCGCAGAGGTTTCGCAGCTAGCCATCACACTGCATGAGGAAATATGTCCTTGCCTTGCTTTGAACCTGCTTTTTGCTGGTTTATTTGATGTCCATTAACTTGTGTATTGGAAGAGAGAGTGAGTGGGTCCCTACTCACCTTCTCAATGTCTTTCACGATTTTGTGAACCTCTGCTGTATTCCCCTCAAGCTGCTCTTTTCCAGTCTGAAGTGTTCTGGTCCTGGTCTTAATAAGTTCAGTGGCTTCTTATGCAGAAGTCATTCCATACCTTTAGACATACCTCTTTTTTCCTCTGCACTTTGCCAGCTCTGCTTTGTCCTCATAGAAAGAAAACAATATTCAAGATATAGGACGCCACAAATTTATACGGAGGTATAATATTTTTTGTGTTTTTTTCTAGTTTCCCAATAATTCCTAAAATTCCATTTTATTTTTTTTTTAGTGGCTACTGAGGACTGAAATGATGTTTTCATAGTGTTGTCCCACAGGTGGGCTTGTTACCCAGTGCACAGCACTAATTCACACACCAAGCCTAAGTATTTCTATTCCTTTAGTTTGTGCAAAGTAGGGAGCAAGGTGGTAACCCACAGATGCCTGGCTCCCGGATTGTCAGAGCTTTACACTATTTATACAGTTCAGCATACAAAGACATCAGCTGTCATTGGTTGCAAGTTACTTAACTCCTTCATTACTTAGTACTCAGCTTCCCATTTGTCAAATAATTCTCTCTCTTCTCATGTTAATTAGTTCGCATGCTCAATCTCAACTTCTCTTGGGTCTGGGGGATTTCTTGAGTTGGTGGTCAAAGAGTCAGTGGTTGTGGTCTCTCCCTGAGGGAAGTACCTTTCCCCTAGTTTCTGCTGAGCTCATTCCTCATGGTGGAATTCTAGTCAGCCCGTCTGTCTTGTGAGGGTGATTCCTTTTGAAGATGTTTTTCTGGACAAAGGATTTATCGATGCTTAGCAAAGTGCTTAGCATGATATGAACTAACTATTAAGAACTCATTTGCTTCCAATATACAAAATTACTTATATCTTGAACTAACTATTAACAACTCATTTGTTTCAATTGTCCTGAAGTCAAACTTCTAACAATACATTTGATTTTATCAATAATTCCCTTAACTATTTGATGTCAATAGTTCTGTCTATTATATCTCAAAGTCTTATTTCTTACAAATTCAAAATTAATCCACCCCCCATTGAACATTACATCCCTTTTCATGGCCTTTCAGCCACCACTTTGCCATCTCTTTGCTATTGGCACTCATCTTTTTCACTCTCAAGGTGTCAGTATCACTAGAAAACTTTTTCACCAAACTTTTTCAGACTCTATGCAGTGTAGATATTGACTAAACACTGGTTTTGATTTTGAATTGCAGAGGAAACCCGCCTTTAAAATATGTAACTCCAAAACCTCTGAAATGAGTAATAAATAAGTCCTCACATAGTATTCTTCTAAAACTGCACTGAATTGTGATGTGAAATAAAATCCTGCACACAGCTTAATGCTTGAGAATTTGTATAAACAAAGTAGTACCTCAATGTTCAGTTATTCTTCTTGCTACTTGTTCAAGAAAATGTCATGAAAGGAAAAAAATTCTGGTCCATCAGTGCCTATGAATAAATAACAATTCTGTACTATTGAAAAATCTCAGCGAGTAATGAGAATTTAAAATCTATTTTCAGAACAACTCCAGCTTGCCTAAAAGAAACACAGCTGGAATCCACACGGGCACTCAGCCTCTTGGGATTCAAAGATTTTATGTCATATATTTGTATCAATTTAGAACTAGATACTCGTTATTATATGAACTGTCAATGAAGAACACAGAAAGTGACCAAGACCTAAGGATAAATACAATCGTTACATAGTTATTTTCACATGGATATGTGGCTTGTGATGATGAGAATGTCTGGAATGGTGGCACTCATCAGTAAGTCAAGTCACTTCTGACTTAGAACAGACCTCGCACTCTCCAGTATTAAGAGAGAAACACTTTTGCAAGCATCAGTGAAAAGTCAGAATAATTGATATAAGGGTTGCTGTAGTTTTTGCAGAAGTTTTTTTATTGAATACAGTGATATATTCAATAAGATGTCGTCAACACTGTTCATATATGTATTTTTAGAATGGTTTTTTTGAGTAAAACTATTACATTTGTTACTGGCAGTCAATATGAACATGACTGATACATAAGGCTGATAAAGCAGCAGTAAAAACGTGCCATAACATTATTCTTACTTGTTATGTAAGTCACTCAACAGTGATTTTGTATCATTACCATTCGGTTCAAAGTGAATTAATTGCCTACGTTATTATTTTTGAGACTGCTTTAGAGCACTAATAAGAATGTTCAGTAACATGGATGACTTGAACGTTGGAAGTGTATTCTTGATTGTGACTGATGATGCAATACTAAAGGAGGTATCAGTCTGTACTGTTAAACAGAGGACAAAAGTGACTATTTGCTCAGTTTATGTACTGCATGGTACAACACTGACTATAGCTAAACTGTCATTTTATCTTGAAGATTGTACAAGGGGGGTCAGTTTTGCCTTGTTTATGAAAGAATTTTAGAATTACAGGTGATATTTCATTTGACATTCTTGAATATAAAGCAAAACTGAAGCATTTCTCCATAAGATAATTATATCTATATTCTGTCATTAAAAAGATCTGACATTGTCTCCTTTGTTATCAGCAGTTTAGTATATTAGTAAAACCTATCTAGCTGCTATATTACATTTGAGTCCTTTTAAATTTTTAAATTTTTTTAAGATCTTAAAATAAGGACCATTTGAACTTATAGGTACTGGTGTTTAAGAAAAATAAGTTCACTTTATGATAAAGTATATTAAATAATTGATTAAAAATTCTCTGATCATGTGCCACTCTAAAAACATATCCTACCCAAAGAAAAAATGACATAGATTTAATTCTGTGAAATACTCTTTATTGTAAAAACCTTCACATTTTTATTTCAGAAAGCTGAATTACATTAATCCAATCCACTCTTTCTGAAAACCGTTTACTTCTGTAAGTCTGCTGAGCATTGTTGATGGGCTGATGCTTGACGGAAGACTGAGCATAGTCTAATTTCAGGAGAAATGTTGTACTTTAAGATATCTGGTAGACTTTTTATAATTCAGGAATTCTGTATCAAAAAAGTAGTACATTTCTTAGCAGTCATATTCTATACCTTTTTAAAAATAAAAACCAAAAAAACCAACTTGTGGAATTTTTTTGTTTATTTGCATTTAAATGCAGCAGTAGGAAAATATTTTCCTGAGTAAACAAGCTTGGAAGAGTTTCAGAAACCTGATAAATATTGATTCTGTTAAGGTGAAGTTCCAAATAAATTCCAGTTGTAACTGCAGAAAGCTTTATGAATTGTTTTAGGAAAAAAAAAGTATCAAATTCAGTGACATTATTATCATTAAACTATTTTGAAGCTTATGATAATGGAAAGCAGCATAAATCTTTACCTGAGAGAAAAACATGATCAATGTCAAGAAAAATAACATGCATTCCTCTAAAATGTTCCTTTAAAAAAGATTTATCCTTTACTTTTTCACAGTCATATTTTCCCCCAAATGAGGGAAATGAAGGGGAGGAATATGCTACTCCCTATGAAAAGTAGGTGTATTTGAGATTATTCCTTCATCAGTCTCTGGAGAAATCTTTTCAAATTCCTTTGCTAAGTGATTTTTTTAGAACCTTTATTCTTTCCCAACTCCTATGATGCATGGGCTTTTAAAGAGAGCTTTTAGGCTAGTGATATTGATTTCACTCAATTGATTGAACCTGCCAAATTATATGTTCTCCACCCTGTTATAAACACATCATTTTGCTGGAGAAATCATGGTTAAATTTTAATAAAGAATTGACTGAGACAGAAAGAATTGAGTTCAAATTTGAAACATTTTTCTTATACGTTAAGTTGCCTAAAGCTGCTATCACCTTTAATTTTACACCCATGTCTCACAAATAGCTTTTATCTCATACATATAAGCACACTAGAGACTATTTCCTCATATGGATATTCTTTCTTCTGTACATTGGGAAATTGATTTCTCAGTATTTTATTGCAAAAATTTACTTTGAAGTCACAACGAATGAATTCATATTCAGTGTGGTCCAATGGAAACAATAAAAAAATATCTGTTTTTGTGTCAAGAAGTATGCTTTCAGAAAGATACTGTGGCTGGTAATTGAATGTATTGTTATGAAGCTAGTTTGTGGGCTCAGGAAGCTGGATAAATAACACACTTGAGGATGTTATAGTTGGATCAAACCTTTTTACCTCAGATGTTTTCACATATCTTGTCTCCAACAGCGGCCAGATGTGCATACCTAAGAAAGATGTTCAAGAAACAGTGCCAGTACAGGCTGATCTCTTCTCTAATATAACTCTGTAGAATTTTAAGGACTTCCTGTGCTGCTGTATCCAGCCTATTTTGTGTTTAATATTCCCTGATGGGTCAATCTTCCAGCAGTATTCTGATTTTTAGCACATAACATCCTATAGCAAAGAACTTCACAGTTTAAAGTAAATTGTGAGAAAAAGTTATATCAGTTTTAAGTCTGCAGCTTGCTAATTTAACTAGGTACCACCTGGCAGTTGTATCATAAGAAAGAAATTTATCACATGCCCATTCTCCATCCCTTCTGTTGCCTCCTTCCCAAGCTGAAGAGCCCTAGCTTACTTATCTTCATCCTAAAGGGGTGACAAGAAGATGTTTCATATATTTTATCACCTTCCAGTAGCTTTATGATGCTTGCAGCTAGACTGATATTTCAAGACTGCTTAAGTAAAGCTGGCATGACTTCACTGCAAAGTCATACCAGAGACTGCAATGTGAAGCTTCTCCAGCAAAACAAACTTCCCATACCTCACAATCTTCTGCTACAATGGAGTTCTTGATATTGCTCTCCAAATCGTTTAAAGATTAAAGTGTTATTTTCAAAAGCAAGCATTTATTCATGGGAGTTTAACCTTCACTTTTCTAGATACATTAAGCCTGAAAAATTTCTGCCTACAAAATGAACTTCAAGCAAAACACATTCTGCTTCTAGGAACCTATTCTTGTACATAGAGTCATATGATTAGTACGTGATTTAAAGCTCAATTCCAATCAAAAGCTTCAGGCCAAAATTGCACCTTCAAGGTCACTCTGCCAGGAGCTGCAAATTCCAATGGTAATGGTTGGTGTACGCTTGAAGTTGCAGGAATTTATGTATACATTCAGTCTTTTTTATGTGCTGGCACTGAAGAGGTGACTGCAGTCTCCATAGGAGAAACACAGAACTGAGCCTTATGTTCCTAATTCATATAAACAGATTGCTCTTCTTTAGTCTCTGTGTTCTAATATTAATAGTGATGTCATGGATTCATTTTGAAAGAGCATTGTAAATGTAATTTTAAGAAGCCTAGATTTCTTACACCTTTAGAAAGCAGTCAGACCTGTGAAACTTTGAAATTACAGAGAAACTAGCAGAGTAAATATATGAATTTTCCTTCTTGTGTCTCTGAAAGCTATTTTGATTGGTTTTGGTTTGTGTTTGTTTTGGGTTTATATTGTTTGTTTGGTTTTTTTAATTTGCTTTGGAATTGAGAGTGAATCCTTCAACAGAGCAGAATATTCCCTGGGGTTAAATGGAGGAGAATACTTGCAAGGGGAATGCTGGGCAAACAGTGAGCTGTATGCCCTTCACGGAGATACAAAGCCTCTCCTTGATTACTCTGTTGGGTTAATGTTTTGCAGATAGAGCAAGCTACCTGCAGAAGAGAGGGTGTCTGCTGTACTGCAGGAACTCCAGGGTAAATAAAGACTTAGTGACCTTCAGAAAGACGCTGTAAGCCATAAAAACTAACAACAGCTTGAAACAGAGGCATGTCTACAGGAGTAAAAAGTTGTATGGAACAGGTCATAACTTTCTGAAGAACAGAATCCTGTTCCGCAACTGAAAAGTATTTGAAGCCTGACAGGAGCAGACAAATTATCTTCACAGGTTCCTGCTGCTCAAGGCTATCTCTTATGAGTTATTGCATATCACAGGCCCTTAAGTCACACTTTGTTACTCCTCTGTTGGACATCTGTAGCCTGGACTTGACTAAAGTATAACTTGGATAAAACATGTTTTCTAGGCAGATGTTCCAGGAAAGCATCTAATCTTGTTGTGTTGCACTGGTTAGACATGGAAGGTGTTGCAGCAGTGGTGGGAAGGGCGGGTTGTGCAGCTTTTCAGCTGCAGCTGTGTTTTTAATGCAGGCTCAGATGCTGTACCTCACTGTGCTAACACAAAGGAGGAAGTGGCTTCAAAGTCTTGTGAAGTAAATACACTCTTTCCATTCACTAATACTCACTGCTTGTCGAGCTCTAAGGTAAACATCCAGACTACAGATGCTATCAGTTAAATGGGGAAATCGCTGCTGATCTTTAATACTCCTAGTGTTTAGATTTAAGAAATGTTTCACCCATTAGCTTGTCAGAATAAAATAAATTTAAAAGTGTGCCTGGAAATGCCTGTCTTTGTTCCCAGGCACTGAGGCTTCACTGTTTCTGAGTGCACTGAGCATGTCTGAGTAGCACTCTGTGAGCGGTGTCCCACTAGGTTGTTAAAAAAAATGAGACTGCTTTCACAAGGCCACCCCCAGAGAACAACGTTTTGAGTAAATAAATGTGTTCTGAGGCAAAACTTTCATATTCTTTGTCATCTATAATCTATCCTGCCCAGGATGGTGAGACAAATAGCAGCTTCTTTCATTTAATGATACATTCAGAAAGCACACTCAATTTCCAAAGCTAGAATTTGGAAATTACGACATTTATTGTAGGTGATATAGTAGCAACTTTTATTGGTTTTTAGGAGACAGATTTTATTCATTTTCAGCTTTCTGAAAAACTGATTGCTGGGAACAAAACTATCTTTGTTTAGTATCTCGTCCTACTTCCAATGAAGTTAAGAATTGTTATTGCTCGGTAGCAGTAGGAACAGTGGTAATCTTACATTTAAAGAGTCAAAAACTACTTAGAGGAGAAACTACTTGAGGGAAATATTTTCCATTTGTTAAAAAGAATAACTACCTCTGAAATATCAAGACACAGGAAAATATGCCAGAAGAAACATATTGCAAATTGTAAACGTGTTTCAGTCTTCCATGTACCCCAACTTGTATTATGTTTTCACACTTTGTAAGTAATATAATAACTTATTTAGTCCTGCCCCTTGCTTTCTGGGAATCCAGTAGACCTTTCAGTACATGCAAAAACCAAAGCCATCAAACAAAAGAACCTCAGAAAGAGTGTAAAAGAAATAAATATAACCTAAATCATGGTTAGACTGACTCACATGTTCACAAGATTTGTCTAAGATGTAAAGTACACAATTCACTAAATATGCATTTTCTTAAAAACGCTTGGGACCTTAGTAACATCAATATGAGTATTGATTTTTTATGCTAGCGTTAACAAAGCAAACAAGGTGTATCCAATATTGAATACAGAGCAAAAGTCAATACTACAGTTTCAGAGAAATCATCCCAAAAAAGCATGGTTGTGTGATATTTAGTAGAACAAAAACGATATTTAAACCTCTCAAAAATGTTCAAAATGCAGGGAACTAAAAATAAGAGAGGGGGTAAATGAATTTCATCCTCAGAAATGCAAGAATTGTAGATTGCAGTTGGCAACAGCTAGACCACCACCATTAAGGTGCACAGGAAAAGACTGAGGGAGGTTTGGCCTGTATAAGGATGTGAGAGGGAGGTGCTTTCTGATGGCACATACAGTTTTTGACCTGGAGGTCAATTAAAAAGAATACTTGCTATATGGGAAGCAGAGTCATGTAACAGAGAATTTGTGTGTCTGGTCAAATCTCTTTAACACAAGGAGTGATACCAAAAGAGAAATAACATATTTCTTGATTCCTGCCCCCCACCCCCTGAAGACAGTGACCTGAAAACCTCTGTTGTGTGGAACTCCAGAATTGCAGGAACCATCCTTTTCAGCTATTTCTAAAGAAATTAAAAAATACATGATCTGTATCCCAAACAGAAGGGATTTAAATTATGATCTGGATAAGATGTTGTGAACAGACCAACCAAACCAGAGTTTTATCTCTGAGGTAAATGGACTGAAACAGATGGAAGGCAGAAAAGAGAACTTTCCTAAAGGCACAATGTCTCTGTCACCAGCTGTTACTGGGAGATAATGTGCAATGACAAGTTATGTATAGGAGGAAAACCAAATGCCTATAGTCTTTTTCTGTGGTTTACAAGAGCAGTAGATTCTCCTACACTTTTACCTTGTTTAAAGGAAGGACTCAGATTTACAATGGCCACTCACATGGCAATTCTCACACAATTATACCAGACAAAAAACAAACTGGAAATAAATATTTCTCAAGCTAGCTTGATTGTAGTTTTTCAGAGCTTTACAGGTAATTAATATGTTATAGAAACATGAGCAAGACATACAAAAGTATGGTAATTATAGCAATTTGTGGTAATTTTTATACATGTATTAAAATGAGATTTTTTTGATGTCTGAATAATGTTGTAATAAGAAATATTAAAAAACCAGACTACAATAAGATCTTGGTACATCTGCTTTAAGTGATTAAGACAATTCAAAGTGCTTATTAATTCACCATGCTGTGACATCTAGAAGCGTTGTGGTTTCCTTAGGTTTGAGTTCTTTAAACAGTTAAATCAAGAACAAAAGTTCTTCAACTTCCTGAAAAATGGTGTGTGTTCTAAAGCTCTCTCTCAGTGCTAGGTTCTCAAAAGGTATTCAGACAACTGACAGCTAAAAACTTGGTTCTGTATTTTTCAGGAGTATCTAAAAGTTATGACTATTCCTGGCTGAAAATCCAGATATCCATCTAATTATTCAAGCACCTGGATATTTCTAATGTTTGGCCCACAGTGCTGAAAGGAAAGATCTGAAAATTCCTACCATGACAAAATTAATTTCTAAACTTTCCCTTAAGCTGCAGATGAAAGCATTTCTTAGGCTAACCAGACAAACTCAGGTGTTGTTCCTTTATTTACAAGAGAATAAAACTCCTTAAAGTAAGCTAGGAGCCCAAAATCCACAAAGAGAAAGTTCTGTGCTTAGGACTCTTCCTATACCATAAAGAACATCTCATCCAAGCCCTAAGGAACCATTCCTGAAGTGGCACGGACTGGGTTCAGATCCACCTCAGGCTTTTTTGTAGGGCAGCATTTATTTTAATATGTATTAAAAGAGACAGTTATGAATCTCCCAACCAGAGATATAAAAAGACAGGGAAAGGGAAAGATGGATGCAAGAAAGAAAGCAAAGTACCCTAGCATACTTCTGCATTTCAGCTGGGTTTCTTAGGAAGCCAACAGGTTCCACCTGCTTCTGAGTTTTTGTTTACCTTTAGTTATATTATTGAGGATTGATAGGGGCTTGTTCAACATGACTCAAATGCTTGAGCAAGATTACATTATCAGCTGGGCACATGGTGCTCACACAATGCCATAGATTTCTTGACTGGCATCTTGACTGAGGCAGGCAAGAGCACAGTCTGTGCAACTCTGTCCCGTGGCAGAGAATTGCTCGTGTCAATATTTGCCTCTCATAAATGATTCTAGGATGTAACTGAGGAATACTCAGTGAAAAATTTATGTACCTTGGATTTTTGAGAGCAAGCACATTGTGGTCCTTCGTCTCAGGCAGGTGTCCAGCTCACATACATGTATTAGGAAAAGTAAGGGTCTGTGGAAGGACAGCAAAGGGGATTGTTTCCTGATTTCTTTGTGCTTTCATGTTTCACTGAACATGAGCAATGCATGGTTTCACTAACAGCACTTAAGCAGTGTATTAATTATGAAACAGCTGCTCGTTATGCTAATGAGGAAAGCAGTCATGACTTCTTTTTTAAAATCAACTGTAATTTTCTTCTGTTGATACAAAAGCTACTGTTAAGGAGCAGTGAAGAGACGGAACATGGGTTCAAGCCTAAGAAAGCACTGTAGGCCAGTGCAAATGCTATGGCAGTTTCCTTTTTACATGCTTTTCTTTAATTTGGAGAAGTGTGTCAGTTTAACTATACTTTGTGTTAGTCATTACAAAAGTTCTCAGCAATCCCTTTTACTCAAGTCCCTGCGTAAACTGTGGGATGGACAGAGAAGGACCACATTTACAGTTGCACTCCCTGGGATCTTCGGGTTCAGACAAATACATGCTTAACTCCTTACCTTTTGGGGAAGAGAAACTTTGCATAGCATGTGCCAGCTGTGCAGGTTTCCTTTGCTGTGGAAAGTAAGGAGGCATGCAAATGCTCACCGTGTATTAGGTATGAGCTCTACATCCCTTTCTTCCCTTACTGCTTTTTTAAATCTGTGCTGGAGATTGGTGAAAGTTCAGGGCATTTTAAGAAGTTGATCTGTTTATGTAAAACCTGGAAAGGCAGATATCAGTGGTTTCAAGCAATTTTCAGAGACATACACTACTCTCTTTCTATAAGAAATATTTATTGTATAACAAAAATATTTTAGGCAGCTCTTGGTATACTATGAATAAATTTGAAACAAAACTAGTCTGCTGTGTTTCTGGTGCTGAATTCCTCACTGTGTGCCTGAGACCTGTGAGCATACTATTTTTTTTTTGGTTTTGTTCTTGAGAAAAAAAAAATAAATATTGGTTGTCAGTTAGCATCATTTAGAAATCTAAGCTACCACAACAAATTATGAGTATGTGTGAGTTGCCATTCGCACAACAGAAGACTATGCATTACATACAACCAGTGAAACTGTCTTGGTAGTACATGACAACATGGTACATCTCACTTGTTCATCCTTGAAACCCTTAGTGCACAGAGCTAACAATTATTTTTCCATCATAGCACTCAACTTTACCAGAAAACTGCTGAAGATACAGATATTAAAATAAAATATTATACCAAGTACTCAAAATTACAATATCCATAAATCATATAACACTTAGGGAAACCACAGCTTTTCTTCATTCACTTTCTCAGTTTACTTATGTTGTGTCTAAACAGCAAATAGATTACTTATTCCACTGCATCCAGGACTCAGAATAAAGGAGAGCTGAGAGGAGAGTTTTTTGTTGGGATTTGTGAAATTCTGAATTAATTTGAAATCTGTTTTCAAGGATCACCGTTTTCTAAGAGCTGTAACTCAAAGAAATTTGCTAGAGGTAGCTCCAATACACTATCTGAATTCATAGACACTGGAAATTCTGATTTTCCACATGAATAAAGGGATAGAAAAATTCCAGACTTAAGCTTCCTATAAATAAAAAAACCTCTATTTCCTTTATGTCTGCAGTTATTCTACATACAGAATACTGTATTTATCTAGCTAATACCACAATTTTTCTTTTAGAAGTAGATATTCAGCTTACATTCTGGGTCTTATAAATGATCAATAAATTTGTGGTGAGTTTGCATAGTATTTTTCTCAAATGAATCGAGCCCTTGACTGAGATATTTTAATTGCTATAATTTGAATAACTAATTCCAAGTTCTGAAAATGAGTTGAAGGTAGTATGTGATTAACTGCTGTTAATGAAGTCATTACCTGATTAAGTAACATTTCATGCTTGAAACTGATTATATCTAAATGCAAATCAAATTGATTTGAATAGCCTATTTTTTCCCCAGATTTATAGCAGGTTTTTTTTTATGTTCTGCAACTACTGTTATGCAACATGCCTTGCTATTTTCATTCTTCTGGTGATTCTGTAAACTTGTATGTCTAATATAAACTCAGAAAAATTCTGGTCCAAACAAGTAGAGTCTCTATTCACATGTAAAATCTTCTTTGCTCAAAAAATTTAGCTAAGAAGAAAATTAAACTAATTTTTAGTGAAACGGGAGTTAGCCACTTTGCTGAAGGTTAAATACATTGCTTCGCACAAACTGTACTGAAGTGCAACAAAGAGCTCAGTGGCAGGATACAAAATTATTAATGAAGGAAGTTTATGATGTTGTGAGATTAATTTGTTTAGTTTGAACAATAGATAGTTTATTTTCATCACTTCTAGACTACTTTTTAGTTCTCATGTAAAGAATGTTAAGACATAAAACTCATGGAGCTGTGCACAGAACTGACAATTTTTGAACTGGAAGGATCTTTATTCAATAAAACATAAAAAAGATAAGGTTGTTAGTTTTATGTTATCTGTTACTATGTATACTGCAATATCCCTCACTCAGATCATCCTGCTGCCACTTCACAATTTCTACAACCACTTACTGATGGACAGATCTGTCTCAAAAGTATTCTTAATTAAATAGATCAGACCAAAAAAGACCAGGAAAAAGAAAGGAGAGGTGTGCTTGTGGTAGGAGGGATGGGAAGGGTTGCTTGTTATTACAAGCTACTTAAGGGTATTGTGCAGCAACTATCATGGTAAAATGTTAAAGCCACTAAATGACTGAAAACTAGGTTTTCCTCCATTTTCTACCTGTCTCTCTCATCTCCAGTTTTGCTTTCTCACTGCTCACCCTGATTAATTTGGCCTTGCTTTCTCTCGCTTTTTTCCCTAAAGTTTTCTGCTCCATACTTGTAGAGGAACTGTAGAGGGTTAATTAACATTGATAATATACAGCTGTGAGCTTGCTTCTGGAGTGGTGGGTTGGAGGATGTGGATAATGTACAGCTGTGGCTTGTTCCTGCTAAGTAGCTAAATAGCACTGAGGAGGCCAGAAGGGAGGAGAACTGGGTGAAGAGAGAGGCGGTGGGTGAAGAGGAGCCCTGGATGTAGGAGAGAGGCAAGAAGCAGGGTGGACTGGCCTGAAGAGAATGAAGAAACAGCACAGACAGTAGATGAACTTTTGGAACCTTGTGTGGGACTGGTGGTATGAGACAGTAAAAGTCTTGTTGTAGCTATCTAGTTTTGTAGTGCTACCACATGTGGTAGCTATCTCTAACTCCACAAAATAAAAATATAGTGTTCAATATTTGATTCAGTTTGTAGCAGGATATGAAAATAACTGGTCATTCCTGTTATCCTTAGCTTATCTGCTAAGAAAAGACACTTCTCTGAATGACTTCAAAATTTTCAGGTTAATATATTTTTTTAAAAAAAAGCTGTGGAGTCTTCATTGGTTTTGCTGGAATGCAACAAATTGTCTATGTCAGCATGAGAGGGCTGGTACAGGATGGTAAAAGACTTGTTGCAGCTTGATAGTTCAGTAGTGCTGCAACACATACTGATGGTGCTGCCACTGGCTTGATGCCTGCCTGCTGTCATTCTCCCCCTGGGGAGGGAAACAGGGGCTATAGAGGTCCCATCCCAGAAACGTTTGTTATCTGTTGCTTGGTAAGTCCTGGTAAGATCCATTTTCTAAACCACAGTAAGGAAGATCTCATATGCACATTTTTTTTCCAGGTATGTTTCCTCTCTGCTCAGAGAACCAGCAAGGAAAACCTCTGTTATGCAATGTGGTACCTTCCCCTCCCTTCCTTGGGAACTTACCAGTTCTCATCTGATATGTTTAGGCTAATTCAGTTTAAAAAATATTTTTCCTTACTCTGATTTGCCCTAATAAATTTTGCCCGTTCAAAGCCATTTGAAGAAAATAAACTATGAACTTCAGTATATCACCTAGTTTTAGATGAAGAAATTGCTAAAAAAAAAAAAAGCTCTTAATTCAAAGTAAACAAGCAGAGTGGTAAAATATATATGGTACAGTAATAGTAGAAAGTACAAACAGGTAATAAAAAGTCCTTTATGTTTCATCCTTCATAGAGATCTGGATTTGGGGGTTACTTGCAATCTCTCGTGCTCTCTTTGTATTATCCTTTCATACTCACAGCCATCCACCCACATCTGTGTGTGCGCACACACGCACAAATCTACATTCAGCCTACTATCTCTGTAACTTTCTGTTTTCTTTTAGTGTGGGAAAGAATATTTTTAATAACTGGAAATATATATCCAGATTACCCCACCAAACTGAGTTGCTCTTGACTCCAGGATGTGAAACATCACTCAGCATGTTAAGGAGTCCTGACCAACTCAGGAAAAAGCATTTCAACATTAAAGTCTGCTTTCACATTTAGGGCCAGTTTTGTCTTTAGAGGGACAAAGTTGTGTATGTGTCTAACAATTTGGAATTTATCATTAAATTTTAACACAAGTGAAAAAGCAAAGACCGTAAGAATGAAAATAGCAGTTAAAGTCACTTGTTTGCTTAACAGTTTTTCATAGAACCTTCCAAATGCTGCTCAGTCCTGACAAATCTGGGCAAAACTACAAGAATGAGAAAAATGTACTGGGAATTTTACTTCTTGTATTTGTTTTATCCAATTCACTTCTGAAGGTGAAGAATGGATTATTATTAAGATAAAGTTGAGAGTACTAAATGTGTGCAATCTGGAGAAGCATTGCAGAATAGAAACTGTCTAAAAAGTTATATTAAGGGAACAGAGTAATTTTATATTAAAAAGTGTTAAACAAGAATATATAAGCAGTGTGAAAACTGTTCTACATACTGGGAAGGAGCTTTTACAACTCGTTTTAAATGAGACATTCCTAGGGGAGAAACATTCACTGGAAACGCTTAACAGCTGATGTAATAGGAACACTGGGCAAGTAACAATGAAAATATCTGCATGATTTGGTTGGTTTTAGTCTATCTATGGAAAAAAAATAATCCACCAATTCCACTTATCAGAAACACTGGAAAGATTGCATGTCTGTCCACATGTAATGCTTACTTTTTTGTAAGAATGACAAAATTATTCAAAACAGAACATCTCCCTGAAATAGCTGGGGGTCTGACAAAAATATCTTTCATGGCAGCCTGGTATTTTCATTCCCAGTTTGGCTTGTAAAATGTAATGACGGTCCTATCTACAGTGGTGATTAACTTAACTTTTATTATATAGCCATGTTTTTATCAATATGCACCAAGAATAAAAGCAGAAAGAGAGAAGAAAACCCTATTTTGAAAAGGGCAGTACATGTTTGTGAACACAAAGAACAAAAAACTGTCCAGAGAAGCAAAATTAATCCTAGCAATGTTAATGACAGAAAACAGTATACAGTTTTTATCTCCATTATGCAAAGAGAAAATCAGTACTAGCACTGTTGAAACAATTTATCATGTCAGGGTAGTTTCATCAGAGGGGAAGAAAATCATCATAACATTGTGTGGGCTTTGCAAATGAGCAACCCATGGAGCTTCTGTGACAATAATAGCATGCAGGGACATTGCTGATTTTTCAACATCAATGTGACAGTAATAATGAAAGATTACTACGGGGGAAGATATTCAAGAATGAAATGATTACATTGGAGAGGTCTGTGCTCTCCATAAAATAAGATGGCAAGGCTATCTCAGGTGCTGAGCTATACAGATATTCTGTAGCATACCCAACATGAATTACACGAGATGAAGTGGAAATAAGACATTATCTCCTGAACATTCCATTTATGAAAAAGATTTAACATCTTCTCCTAGAATGATTTCCAATTATGCAGATAAACTTCTGCATAAATGTCTGCATCATACTTCTCTAAATAAGGTGTAAATATATTGGAAATAAATCAATTAGCTTTTACTTTCATCTACTTGTCACCTCACATTCAACCTAAAGTGGGCATATCACTTTCACTAGGATGATCAAAAGTTTTGCCAGAACGGAGCAAAAAAAGTCTGCTCTTTTAATAATTTACAGGAGAGAGTTATGCTGTATGGTCTGCAAATTATGCAAATATCTTAGATGAACGTGCTGGGTATGAGATATACGAGGATTTCTTGGGTAATGGTTTCACCACTTACCATTTCCACCAGACAGCAAAATGAGTAAGTGATGGTTCAGTATACTAAGATATCCATCGAGTAAAATGATTCAGAATAAGTGATATTAAATGTGTTTTGGTATCACATCATACATTTTCTTGACAAATCCTTATCTCTGTGTTCTTGCTTGCTGTACAGTCAGACATCCCAGAACTGTAAGAGCCTTTTAAAACAGGATCTCCTTTTGCCACCTTCACTTATTACTATGTTCTGGTTATAATGGAACCATTTCAGATTGAAGTATTATGGAAAGTGAATAAGGTTGGAAAAGCCTAGACAATGCCTTCAGGTTCATTCTGAAAACTAGACAGCGAGCTGCTTCCAAAGTTAGTAAATTCTAAGAATATATATCTTTCCTGGATAATAAAAACTCCCCAAGCTGGCTAAGATTAGTCAGCAGCACAGTGCACAGTGCACTTGTTATTTTTGAAAGAGACAGTGTACTAGAGACCTTCGCAAAGGTCTCTCTGAAAAAAGACAATATAAGCCTCACTATAAGTCTGTGTTAAACAGGTGTTAATATTTTCTTATCTGCCACATTTTATTTCAGTTAGACTGTATAGTTTCTGGACTTGGAATGTCTGCTGCATGCAAGGCATAAACATGAGCCAATCCTTCTCACATGGAGCAAGTAGTCAGTATGACGCATAAATGGCTAGTAAATGCAAGAGCAGGACAAGATGAATGTCTTTGTTTAAATTAGCATTGTATCATGACATGTTAATATTTTTCCAAAGCAAATCTTATGTGCATAAAATAAGTTGACTTTCTAAAACCAGACTTCTCAGGGAGCATATTTGGTTTAGCACTAACTGCATAAAAAGTAGGTGATTTACAGAAGTCAGGCTGGTTGAGAGCTGGATCACGGATCACTGGAATGCGTGTGTATGATGCTGGTTTTTCTAGGTGTGTGCAGTGGAGGAAAGAGTCATGATCATATCTTTTGAGGCGAAAACAGAGATGACTGGAAAGTGACAGATATTTTACTTGTTTGTTTCATCTGTCCCCTTGGGTCAGCACTGAGTTTCTCTTTTAGTGAGATTCTAGAAAATCCATCATTTTATAATAGCACTGTTCACATGGTTGATACCCTACAAATGAAGTATTATTAATACATAAATACTTTCACAACATAAACCTTTATAGCGCTGCACACTAGGTCTTTAAACATCCTTCACTGACAATGCAACTATTCTCTGAGTCTCGCATGCATGATTATCACATTATACAACAATATTACAAGGTAGCAAGAAGTTAAAATCATACAGTAGAGTTTTCAGGAAGTTCACATGAAATACATCCACATTTTCTAGCTTTACTTGTATTTTCTCCTTTTCCTAAGCGCCAACCTTTTTTGAACCCAAACTCACAGATTTGAAAGTGGTTTTCATCTTACCCAATTTTTCAGGTAACTGCAGAGTAGGGATGTTAGTTGGAGTGACTCTCCATAACTTGAAACAAAAAGGCTTCAACAGTGTTAAACATGAAATTGCCTTTTGGAACCTATATGCTTTTGGGTCACAAGCCTCAATTAAATTTGCTTCCTTCAGTATGAAGGGCATACAATCCTCTGATTTTGGGAAATCTGGTGAAGGATGCCTTAGTTTAATGACTACAGTGAAAAATCAAAGGTATTCTCAGTTCTGCTCTATGGTAAACTCTGGGACTTAGAGTAACTACTTAAACTCTAAGGATTTTTCCTTTTCTTTCCCTTTTCCCTTTGCCTTTGCCTTTCCCTTGCCTTACCTTGCCCTTTTTTTTTTTTTTTTGCCTTTAAGCATGATATTAAAATACAAAAAACATATCTGTGAGTTTATGAACTCCACGGAGGAGTAACTGGCAAATCTTATGGTCGTTTTCATACACGAGAGCCTATTGGGTGATCAGTAGATTTTTCCAACCTTCAGATGTATGAATATATGAATAATTTTGTATTTTACAGAGAAAGCAAGGTTTAATTCATTAACATTAGTGGGGCCAAATCAGAACACCAGTATAGGCAATGAGAAAGAAATATAATCCAGGATGTCAGTCAGTTTAAACTGGTGTTGGCTCGTTCAGGACACTGGTCTCTCAGGGACACTGATGCCAGGTAACCCAGAAGTCTCTGTCTGGGTGTACTTGTGAAATGGAATGGATTAATCAAAGAAGTAACTCAAGACTTATAGTGGGAGAACTAAGAAGAAAATATGTCCTTTTCTATAAGCAGAAACACAGGTAAATAATTCATAGCAAATTATTTATTTATTTATTATATTTTATCTCTTTTTCTGTGCAAGGTTTGTCCATATATGGGCCATTATTTTCTCCCATGTATTCATTATTCACTGTATTATTTCTCTGAGCAATTTTTGGTCTGAACATTGTCTGTTAGAAGTTTATTGCAATCATTCATTATTTAAAATCTGTGCTGTTCATCTTGAAAATGTGTCACCTAGTATATTTTTGTTTCTTTGCTTGCTGACTGGTTGAGCATAATTCTTAGATTTCCAGTGTGAACCATGAATTGGAAACTTGCTTTCCACAGTTACTATTAAATATCATTTATAAGTTGCTGTGTTGACAAATAAACTCAATTCTTTAAAGATCCATGAAGATCTCAAGGAAATGGGTGCTGCCATTTTATGTTCCTTAAAGTATCCGACACATTCTTACTGGATGTTTTTAGGAGCTACAATTTTCAAAACCCATTATAATTTTTGCTCTGTTCTAGCTTCATCTTGAAGTCATAATTGAAAAGCAAACAGCTCTAGGGAAAGTCAGTCATCTGTCAGAGAGGCTCCACTACAGCTGAAACAAAAGGAGAGACTAGAATAATGGTATATACTTCATATAACTAAAATATTGCTAAAGCACTTTCACCATTTACTTGATATAATTTATCACTTAAGCTACATATCTGTGAAGACACTCTATTTACACTATGACAAACGCTGTGTTCATCAAGTTTATTTATGTCCAATTTTGATGTTAATTTGTTGATATCACTTAGAAAATTTTCAGTAATATAGGAAACAATGTGCATTGCCCATTTGACAGGGTGTTTTGTCTCTGATGCTGACCAACACAAGAGTTTTCTAAAGGTTAAGGAAGCCTGCATTAGCAAACACGTGATAAACAATCCTTTGAACTCTATCTCCTCCTACTCCCTAACAGACACTGTTCAGTGGCAAAGCCTGATTTTCCTTAGATATATGAAATTTAGATTAATAAGAGCTTTGACTGAAACTTTTGAAGGCAATTCCAAAATTTTCAACAGCCAGCAGCAAAAAAGACCATAAGTCTTCATGGAAGAAAAGTAAGTAGAGGAGAAGCATCACAGCAACCTAAGTTGGTAGAGTTTAGTAATCATCAGAATTAAATGTTTTGCTTTAATTTTATCTCATTATATTCTTCCAGAATTCTTTCTTATGGAACGGCTTGATTTCCATGATTTCTCTCTGCCATATCTATCAACATTTTAACAATGCCCTTTAGTTATTCATATAAGTGATATCCCGGCCTCCAGTTAACCGAAAAGTTTTCTCATTCTAAGTCCTTTTCTGAAGTCGCGCTCCCTGACTGTACGTGCCAGGTTGTTTCCTCAGCATTTAGTCTGTGTCAGTTCCTCCTCAATGCTGCTTGATTGCAACAGGGTGTGAGGAAAGGCATTGGATTGGTGACTTCTTTCCTGTCAGTTCTGAGTACTCCAGATTGTTTTTCCTGACTTACAGAATGGTCACTAGGTGTGGGACTGGGCTTTCTGGCAAAGTATGAAAAATGGAAATTTTTTTGTGATCATATGCAATTAACCTACATTACATGATCTTTGACGATCAAATAATTAAAATTGGGATAATTGCATCTCCTATGGCACACTATTTTTATTAATGCAGCAGTACTGGATGTAGTCATTGATTTTTTGCATAGTCTAAAGTTCTTTCTGTGCAAATGATGTATAAAATGGCTAATGGGTTTGACATGTTTCTTGCAAGCATCTGTTTAATCTTTCCTTTAAGACGATTAAAAATACAACTGAATCTTTATATGCCCAGTCATTGCAAACCTAGGGAGGGAATTCTCTGAAGAAGAAGCTGCCATTAATGATATTTGTGAATTAGCACAAAAAGGCTTTGTCTGTCATGGCATATTCTATTACTATGCTTATCATCCCCAGTAGCAAAACAGAATGAGGGAAAATTCCTGTTTTAGTGATAAATCAGTCATCATTTCCCTATGCCATGTTGTTTTCAGATGTTTTTGAAGAGTTTTGGAGAATTCAGCTTTATGTTCAAGGTTACTGAATCTCCTGGTGAATGTGCATATACTTATCAGTATAAACCTGAGTCATCTTATTGCAAGCAGTTGCATAAATTATGTGTATAGGTATTTCCTGGGTAGGTCTAACTCTAGTTATATTATAACAGGAAGAAATCAGTTGCACAGTAACAGTAACACTCATCCTGGAGCAATGCATCGGCTTCAAAAAGTCAGCTCAGCATAAACCCCATTTCTCTGAGTCCTCTCAGCTGTGAACACAGGCTATCAGAAGCAGTGGAAAGAACTTAAAAATTGGTCATCATATAAAAAACACTTAACATATTGAAGAAAAGATTTGTATTTTAAATCTTTTAAATCCTGTATGAAGTGAGTATGTTCAATGTAAGTATGTTACAGAAGTATGCTAATTCTAATTAACCTTGTCAAATGGAATTCATTCAGATGAAAAAGTGTATAAGTTTGTAAAAGTTTTCAGAGTGTATCCAAGAAATTACTTAATGCAAAGATTGTTGTACCTATATAGAAAAAGAGAAAAAAAACCCCCACCTGAATGAATTTGACACATGGAGAAAATGATAAGGAAAAAAGTGGCTTTCAGCTGAGATTTGAAGAAAAACAGAGAGCTAAAAACCTGCAGAGCATGTTTTGCTCTTCTCATACTCTTTTCCCCTTTTCTTCTATACAAACTTCCTATCTCATTGGGACGTCATAATCTTTCCCCCATCCGCACTGTCCCTTTGAGCTTAATGTTTTGATGCTGGAGCCTGCTGTGGCTGGGGGCCTGATCCAGGGGCTGGCGAAGTCCCTGTGAACTGCAGCCCGCCCCTGCTCACGGCTGCTGCTGTAAGAAGCAGCCATTGGCTTCAGTACTGCAAGAAAACCTGGGCATCCCCAGAGACTGCTCGCATTGTGCTAGGTCAGGTGATCATGTCTCACTGAATAATTTACACAAGAGGTTAGCTCAGTGTTTGATGCTTAGTAGAGAAGGGTGTGTCCTGCCCTTCCCATTGATTTTATTTGGGATTAGGATTGCTCTACGGGGTTGAAATTACCTCTCCATGCACTGCATTGTGCTTCTTTTGTGTATTCTTTTGTCTAAGGACCAAAGAAAGCAGCTTCAACTGTGTAAGATTTAGGGCTAAAAGCATTAATACTATTTTCATAAACAGCAATGATGAACTTCCAATGAAACACATTATATCTTGTGGGTCATAAATATACAAATTTATTCTAACATCCCAAGTTTTCTCACTGGCTTGGCTGAGCTACCATAGGATTTTAGTTGATAGCCAGCCTCTTTGATAACACTGTATTCAGATCTTTTTTCCTCTTTACTCCTTGGCTATCAAACTCTACAGCTCATTTTTTACTCTGCTGCCCAGTCTCCCACGTCTCATTTTCCTTGATTCCTCACATCCCTTATACAGTTTCCACCCCCATCATCACTCTATTGTTAAGCTGCAGTTGCTGGTTCTTCCTTTCCTGCCAATTGCCTCTGTGAAGTCCCTCCCTTTCAACTGTCACTTTCAGCACTCTCCTCTTCACCAGAAGCTTTTTTTCCTCCCCCCTCCAGTGTCTCTCTTGCTCTTAGTGAGATCAGTTCTTTTATCTATGTTATCCAGTCAGCAACCCACTTGGAACAGCCATCTCAGTTCTCACTCCTGAAAAGCCTTTTGAAGGAACAAGCTCAAACAATGATCTTCCATGCTCCATTATTATGCCCACTCTCCCCAAAACAGCCAGCTGCTTTCCTTCTCCCTGTACGCTGATTTTATCCAGTGAACATTTCTGCCTCCTTCCACTGACTGACTTGACTGATGCCCACCTCTCACCGCCCCTTACTGTCCCACTTACCAGTGTCAAGGGCACAACCCTCAGTTTCACCAGCATAAACTGCTTCAGAGTTTATGAAAACGTGCTAGTAACTATCACTTAATGGTCTCTGTAGCTTGTCAAACAACAGCAGGTAATTTTTCTTTAATTTGTGTCAAAAGTTCTCATAATACAGAATAAAACAGAGCAACAAGTAAAACCATGTTGAGTTCACACCAGAAAACAGATGCTTATTTCAAGACTTGCTTCCGAGGCAGAGGTGTTGTTTGCTTCAAACTAACTCAGCGTGAAAAGGAATTTTGTGTGTCTCTAGAGAACTGATACAACATGTTCCCTTAAATTCTTATGAAACAGCTTAAGTCTGGAATGAAATCTGTGATGGGTCTTTATCAGAAATAACCTAAGTTTTGCAGCAGGAAAAGTAATGTTGTATATTAGGTTTTTTTGTGGGTTTATGTTCTTACAATATATCTGTGGAATACATACTATATTTAACTAATTTCTCTAAAACATCAAAATTTCTATCATCCACAACTAAAAATCAACAGCTAATTTCTAGTTTATTAATTACATATTGTTATATATAGTTTCAGTAATGAACAATGTTGTGTGAGTGCAAATGTAAAATCTGAAGTAAAGGTAGTCACACTTCAAACCTATCCAAAAGTTTCAAAGATCATACAAATTACTCTTACCTGGAAACTGTGTTTGTAATCTCACAGCCAAAGATCTTTCCCCTATTCTTCCACAGAACAGGATGGAAAATGTGAGTCTCTTAAGCAGATCTCTACTGCTTTTCTTAACTAAGGAAAATGATATGTGGACACCTGGAGTCTATTCATCTTACTTTTAAGTTTACAAACACTTAAAAAACCTTTGCACTGGGATTACAGCTGTTAAGAATAAGAAAATTGTGTTGCATACACAATGAGATATTTTTACTTTTGAGCTTCATTCTGAGTTGAATTAGAAATGAGAAGTTTGAAACACATTGGTAAGAAAGGATTTTTTAAGTTAATGGACAGAAATATTTTGTTTCAACAGCAGTTTTCTCATTCTTTCACCTTTTTATTTTATATATTAAATGATACAAAAATACTTCAACTTGTAAGAGAAAATGTTTCATAATTATATAATATTGTGAGAATGTAACATTAGAGTATCCTGCTAATGCCAGAAATTTATTGTTGTTTTAAAGTATATTTTAGCAAAATACACATTTGCGAAGTATTTTACTTGCACAGAAAACACCTTCTAAAGGGGATTTTGCTAGTCTTATGTTTTTCTTTTCTCCAATCTGAAAGTTTCTCCAGATTTGAAAAGGTACTTAAATATGTCTAGAGTAGTCACAACAGAAAATTTAACATTAGAAACAGCAGGGGCAGTCTAAATTAATTTTATTCCTTGCTAAGATCAAACTAATGTAATTCAGGGGCCTGGATACAGTAAACTGTATGACAGGGCTAAATCCTGACAACTAACCCACAATAGGTATTCTTGGACAACACCACCAGTGTTGCTCAAGATATGTTTACAAGCAAAAGGCTTTATAGTCAGAGATATGTGTGCACAGAATTATAATAGTGTCGTGAGTAGAGAATCCATAAGCCTTATATTGCAAAAATAAAATAAATCGATAAATAAAATCTGAAAGATTTGAAAAGTGCAAGTGAGATTGCAGTGGTTTTCTCTCTCCAGAAGTACAATTTTGTTTTCATCTACTCAGACAAAAGCCATTAATGCTAAACTTCCTTTATTGTGCGAATTGTATCCATATTCAGAACACACTCCCTTGTAGGGAACTTGTCCTGCTAAATAAGAATCAATTTTTCATTTGGTCATAAACAGATCTGAAAGCACAGAACAACCCCTTTTCAAATTAAAACCAACTTAAATTTCCAAAATATATTATGATATTGTTAAATATTTGCTAGAAAATGAAGCAACTGGGTGTCGGCTTGTTTTAGTGTATTGTTTGTGAGGTGATACCCACGTTTCTTTCTATTAAATCCGAATTTGTGTTTAGGTTGTGAGTCAAACATTTTCTGGTTAAAGCTGCGAATGAGTGGCGAAGCATTTCTGAGCACAAATCACAACTAGATGATTCAAATCAACCAACGCTGATTCAAAATTTTTTGAGATATTGTTTTTGTTTTTAAAGGAGCTTGTTTAAAGAATATAATATGTATCCAATGATGCTGTCGAAGTAAGATTTTACCTGCTGTGTGATAAATTTGCTTAACAGAGCTGCCTGGAGCCTGAAATCAGGCTGTGAGGCCTGGCAGGGGTGCGGGCCCGGGCAGGGAGGCTGGGGCTGGCTGGGCAGGGGCTGGGGGGGCTCAGGAAAGGGGCCACCGTCCTGAGAGGAAGGCTGGGGGGTGAGGACAAGAACAGGAGAAGATGCAAGGGGGAAGGGGGAAGAAATACTAGAAGAGGTGGAACAAAGGCCATATCCTCCACTGCAGCCATCAGAGACAAGTCCTGGCCCGGCCCCTCACTTAGCTGAGCTGTGCCAAGGAGCTGAGGGAACTGCAAAGACTGAGAGCAAGGAGGCTGCTTCCCTTGACTATAGCCCACTAAGGCCTACCAGCTCCTCCTCCAGCACTCACTTTTGTTCACACTTCACTTTTCTTTAGTTCATTTTCTCACAATGAGAATGAAGTGTTCTTTGGGGCTTGGAGCAACCCATCAGGTAATGACTGAAAGTGAAGGAGCTGTGTCACACGAGCCTGCTCACAGTGCCAACCCTCTCCTTCCCACATAGCACTCACTGCTTAAAAACCCCTCAGTCAATCAGTTTTATTTCACCACACAGGTGGACAATGCAAGACATAGAAGCAAACTATTGCTTTTGCTGCTCAGAACCTACAATCACTGCAAGAAACAGCACCAGTTTATTTGTGAACGGTGTAGTTTGCTGTCCTTGCCTTTTGGCTAAGGTATAGCCTTGCAAAAGAGCTTGGTAATTATGTAACACTACAAATTTAGCACAATAGCACATAAGTGACTTCTATATGGGCTTTAGAAACTGCAGTATGAACTGCCAATACCTTATACTAAAGACTATCAATTCATGGTCATTGGGTTGGAGTTTATTTTCTTTCCATTTGCTTCACAGGCTCTCAGCAGTGTTTGAATGCTGTCAGTGTCATAGGGATGGCAGGCAACCGCAGGCAAACCAGGGAAGATGTCAGCTGAGGATTGATTCCCAGGTCATCAGGAACAGCCCCTCTATTCTCTTATTCCAAGCATCTAAGAGAAATGACCCGTGGAGCCAGACAGAGATCAAATCCCATTTTTTTCAGGTTGGGATCAATGCCTAACTTAGCTGAATGCTTTCAGGAACAGCAGGAAATGATGAGTAGAGTGCTTGCAAGTGTTGTGAGACATGGCATCTCTTACTGACCAACTGTATTAGAAATAATCAGAAAATCACTGGAGCTCTGTTACAGTTTACTGATTCCCATGGTGGAGGGAGGGAGTGTAAGTCCTATATCTATTGTAACAAAGACTTCTGAGGTAGACATGGCCTTACCTCAAAAAATGAAGTGTGTTATTAGAGATAACAATATGAGGACGTACAGGTCATATAAACATTCCAAGCCTTTGATCACAGCCACATATTGGAATGCACTAGTTATCTGTACAGTATACCATGTCTGCCTTGGAGGAGAAGCTGCCCCAAAAGTCACAAATTTAATCTCAACCACAAAAGGTGTATTTAGTCTCACATAAATTTACAGTTTGTAGTTGTTTATTAAAATGCCTGCCTTAGAGTGGCATACTTGTGCTAGCAGGTCTGAGTGTAAGTTTGCACCTCTCTGAAAAAAGTTAAGCAACAATAAAAGCTTGCTCAGATGAGGAAACACAGCAGTGAGGTATCTTTACAAAAGAGTGTTATGAGAAATATGAAAAAGAAGAATAATAATAAAAAAGCAGGTATCATTTGTGGGTTTTTTCCCTGAGTTTGACACTGAATCTTACGTAGAGGGAAAACACCAGTAAAACTAAACATGATTAATTTCTGTGGCTTGGAAATACCTCTGCATATTTGTGCATCTGAGGCAGTCTTTGGATTTGTTTGCAATTCTTTCTTTCTCTGTCATGCTAGTCTCTTGAACACAAAAATGTGTGCTTAGCACAATATTTGTAATGACTTTTAGCTCAGTTATTTTATGATTGCAGCCATTCATGGTTTCTTTTTGCTCTTTACCTCAACTTTTCTATTTTAATGAATAACTTCTGTGTAGCACCATGTAAAGAGTTTGCAAAACATAGTATATTCACTATATTGCATATTTTTATATTTCCATACTTCAATATCTGTAATATCACAGTGAGTGTTATGTTCTGAAGCATCCAGTTACTCACCAAAGAAATTTTAGATGGGTTTTGCAATAACCGTTCTGTACATTTGGTACCATCATTGATTGTAAAGGTGACCCAAAACATACCTCTGTTGCAGGTTTCCCTATTACAATACTTTGCAAGTTGACTGAGTAATTTCGTTTTACTTAGTGACATCCTCTTGCTTTTGGAAGAATAAGCTTCAAAAGGTAAGTCTCACCTCTAGCAAGAACAGGGTGCAGGGAAAACAGATGATTCCTGCACAGCACGACTGAAAATAACGTGATGCAGCCTACAAGAAAAGAGTTAACCCAGACAGCAAGTAAAGAAAGAGCTGAAAATGAGCCTGACTTTAAGGAATAGAGCAAAAATGATCTATCTTCTCACACAGATAGAGTGGGGAAAAAACCTCACTGTTTTTTGTCACAGGGCAGGAAAATAAACTCTGAGGAGATAAAGTTATTTGATGGGTTAGGAGTCCTATGGAAAAACCTCTAAAGAGATAGTATCTTTGTAGAGATGGGCGGTGACTATGTTATATGGAGTTATTTCCAGCATTTCTGGGAAAGATTTTATAAAAGGGAGGGTCCAACATGTCCTGCTGAATGAAAAATGCAAAATGAACTTAGATGAACCACATGCAATGGTGTGAACACATTGGGGAATAATCATCTGTATTTCTGTCTAAACAGGGAAACCTCTGGGGTAGACATCAGGAGGGAGGTACAGAAGCCACAGCAGAATGACTTACTTTATCCCGGCACTGAGTGGAGACACCCTTTGCTTGTGGATTCAGCGCCCCCAGTATTCCTTATGTCTTGCTGGGGTCTGTGGCCATTCATTTCACCTAGGGACTAACACCTTCAGCAACCTCTCTCTGGCTGATGGGCAAGAGCTGCTCCTGAAGCTGAGCAGAGGGGGAAGCCCTTAGTCCCACTTCTTCTTCATTCACTCAGCTATCTGCATTGGTCCTGGGTGCTTTTCGTGGCAATAAACCAGTCTATCCACAAGGAAAATCTTGAGGTGATGCTATCTTCCAAAGCAGATCTTGGGGGCCTTCAGATGTGACAATATTACTGTAGCAATGGGAAAACTGATATCCACTGTCAAAAGAAGTGATGCCTTGTTACCTTAACTAATACCAAATTCAGTGTGGTTACTCTAATTTTTGTGGAAAAGGCAGTACTTAGAAAAAGGGAGGCAGACCCTGGAACAGTATTGTTGCAGTGATGATGTCAGAAGATAGATTTAGACAGAAAAGAATTGTAATCCAACTTTTTCCTTTCACATCTTAGCATCAAAACTGAATGTCTCAACTGTGAGACAGGATTTAAGAATGCAGCATGGATCCTTAGTCTCCAGCTATTTGCCTCTATACAGATCTCATAGATACAGCTCATGAAGATGTGACTTTAGAATCAGGATCCATGTAAATCCCTTGAAAACATTAATAACGTTTCAATAAATAAAATTTAACTTACAGTGCTAATACCACATTTTTCATACCTTTGTGTTTGTGCACTTAAGAGCTTACCATGAAGCTTAAACGTGTCTTTGCATAGCAAAATGGTAAGTCAAATCTGCTGGTACCTTGTGAATTGTGAATATGTATTTCTATGTATTGTGTTCCACAGACTATTCAAACTGTTCATTTGCATAAAAATATTTTGAGTGCTTTCCAGTTAAGTCTTAAATCTTTAGTCTTTAGTTAAGCTTTTAGCTTTTCTGCATGTTACAATAACCATAACTTTGAAAACTTGGTCACAATTGTAGTTTAATTAAAGCTGGATAGCTCTGACTGTCCCTTTTCTCTTCCCAAAGATTGTTGCTTCCCAGGCAGAATTATTGTCTGAGCTTCTGTAAAGCTACACTAAATATGGTGCCTGCCTGAGTCTGGCTGCTTGCACATTGTTTTAAAAATCAGCACTGTAGCTTCTGTCTTCTTGTGCTACAGAATTATGAACAACATGATGTTAACAGCTCTGAAAAAAAAGGAGTTTCGAGTGTTCCCCTGTTTCTTTTGGTATCCTTGCCTCCAGCCTTCAAATCATTGAAGTAAATGTGCACTAACTATAAAAAGTGTTTGACTAAAAGCGCAGGAATTATAGAATGAATCAGAATATCAAGAAGTAGATGATATTTAACATACAGATTGCTATCTAGTGCACAAAACAAACTGAAGAATAACCTATTCCTTCTTTAATATATTTTAATTGGAATTCTTTCAAGTTTTACTGGTTAGAAGAGGTACGTCTTTAGAGGTGTGTAACTTTTCCATTGCCAGTGTCCTTTGCACCAACTATAAAAGAGTCAATATCTATGGTGTATTTAAGGGATTACTTGGTTTTGCTGACAATCATGGTCACTTTTGGAAGGCCCTTGTCTCTAAGTCCCACAATCTCTTGTGATAGTCTGATTGTACATTCATAGAACATACCACTTTAAAGTCATCTATCTGTCCTTAACTATCCCACAGCCTCAGCTCCTTTCTAAGGTGCAACACAGTTTGCAAATGTAATTGTAATTCTTGTCTCTTTAATGAAAGTAAACAGATTTCACTTACTGCTATCTGCCTTAAGCAGAACTTCATATCTAAACTAATGTCAGAAAAGTGTTCCAAAAGAAAATACTTGTGTATGTGCGTGTGTGTGTGTGTTCCTGTGGCCATGTCCTTTACTTGGTGAAGAAATATAAAGTTTTACTTGTCTTTCTGACAATGTGTTACCCCTACCAATAGAAATATTTATGTCTTTCTCCTTGGCACGAGAGCTTGAAGGGGCACAAAGCCCCTGAAGGAAGCATTTGGATTTGTACTAGACACAGAGCAATGTATATTTTTCTGCCAGGTCTGTTGCTTGACAGAGCATGGCAAAAAGTATCCTCTGCTGTCACTTTGCTGGAGCTGTTGAGAGAGTAGGAATTTTGTTGGCTGGTGTCTAACTTCAAAATTTGATGTGTCTTATGCACTATAAAATATGTTGCTAATTTTAATACCTTGAATGATACTTTGACAATGATATTTCTATGTTACCTGACAATGAAACAAGGCTCCTAAACGCTTCTGTTACTTACTGCCAAATTCCCTCTGTGGAGTTTGAGAATGCTTGGAGAGAGAACATGATACAGTATTCATATTAACCTCTCCTTAAAGCTAGTTGTTTCCTGATAAAAACATTGCCTTACAAGAGACCTGCTGTTCAGAAAAGCTCATCCATACTATGGATTCAAATAAAGCAGGAGGTTTGAATATGAGGCGTTTTAAAATTATAATCATGCCCTAGCTGCTGAGTTTCTGTTTTGATGTATTTCTTGGAGCTCAGACCCAGGGAAGGGAATTTGCAATGTCTAGTTTAAACAGTTCCTGGGATTCTCACCAGCATTATCATTCTGCACATTAGAAGCTGGTTGAAATCCGGAATTCCAAACAGTTTTGACAAAAATAGGTTTTAGGAAATTATTGAGGATACATTTTCACACTTCCCTGTTTCTTTAAGCAGCTCTATAGGGGGTTTTGTATACTAAGATACACTATTGATACCTCAGGGAGATTTTTTGTAGGCAAAACTCTCAATTGTAATTAATATTCAAAACACTATTAGTCTCACAAAACTGATATATTCAGCTTTATATATTCAGCAGGAATCTACACAGCTCAGCTAGGACAAATTTTAATAGTAGGTCATTTTTGGACAAAGCCACAAAACAGTATCATGCATTTTATCTAATGAATATTTCATGCTAAATGCATAAACAGTCTTAGAAGCTGGGACCAGAAATTAATACCTTATTTCCAGTAAGTGCCCTCACTGAGGGGTCACCAGACCTTGTTCCTTCAAGCCCTTCTTGATCCCATGAATCCTAAACTATTTCCAACACAGTGTCAGAATTTCAACAGGAACATGTTGGTCAGGGTATTGCCCCAGCTGCTGGAAATATAGATCTGTCACAGAGGAAATTGAACATGGCTAAGTGTTATAAAAAGGATGGGAAGAAGCCTTGTCATGTTCTCCTTTTTATATGATTTGAAAGAAATAATATTTCACACGTGCACTTCTGCATGGTTCTGTCTTTCTGTCTGTCCCAGACAGTAGTCAGAGCTGCAAAGCTGATGCAACATCCCTAAACCACAAACGGTGATGAAAATAATACCTGGTGCCAACTCAGGGTTAGAGCTTACAGCTGCAATTCTCGTCTTCCCAGGGCAAGTGTCTTTTTGTTTTACTTAACTCAAAGCCTTTCGAGACTAATCTAAATCTCTCCACTGATTGCAGTGAATGTTTGATCTTTGTTCTGTAGGTTGTACCTCTAAACACGACACTTAAGGATCTTGGTTCAGTATGTAATTATTGCTCTCTCCAAATCACAATGGATTATATGATGTTTCCTCCGGACCACAGTGTATTCATTCTAAGACTGTGACTTCCATGAAAAGTTCTGTCTGTGTTACAATCACACCAGTATTTATTGACAACAAGAATACGTCAACTGCTTGACTGGTTGCATTATCAAGCCCAGGTTCTATGGGGAGTGTTATTGTCTGCCAGAGTTTCACATAAGGACATCCTATAACCATTGATTGCTGCCTCAGGATTCTCATAATCTGACATAATTTTCCTATTTATTTTCCTGTTTCTGTGTTCCAAGTCTTGAGATGAAAAGCTCACTGTCCTGAAAGCTGGATTGCAGTACCCCCCCCATAACTCCTAAGAAAAATGCTCAGAAATGAATCCATAAAAAGCAATGACACTCACTTGCATGGTTTCAAACCAGCAACTTTAGCTGTATCAATTTTAGAAAGAAATGAGAAAAAAATGAGTGGCCAGAGCATACTTTTCCCCTTCTTCCTCTCTCCTTCCTTTCTGTTCTGTAGTAAAGAATTTGCCATGTAAAGATTTTCACTTGGGAAAGAAATTGTTTTATAATTTTGAATACAGGGCTTTAGTCTATGGAAAGTATATGCACATCACATTATGGTGTCTGATTCTTTCTTTTCATTTTCTTTGTGTTGAAAATCTTCTATCCTAATTTTAAAGAAAAGATTGGCAGCCTAAAAACTATGGGTGCTTTATGCCAACATTTCTTTCACTTCTTAGGTCTTCAGGTATTTTAGTTACTCTTCTAGTTTAGTACCTGTTGCTTTGCCTTGTGCAAATTCTTTACCAGAAACCCACCTTTTTTATTTGTTTGTGTCTATTTTTACACTGTTTGATTCTCTTTCACTATCTTATTTTTTTTCAACTCTTTAAAAAAAAATCTGCCTGCAAAGTACTTTCACCCATTCTTCCACGCCAAGAGATGAAACATACCTACTAATACAGTCTTGATGTCTGCTCTTCTTACAGTCTTGATTGCTTCATTTTCTGCCCTAGTGCAGGAAAGAAAAATGGGTCTACAACTGTGCTTGTGCTAATGACTTTAATGTTTACTAGCTAGCCCTGGAGTGGTGCTCATCTCTGAGAACAGTTTTACAACATTTTCTGATTAAATCAGTGCGGTACTGTGCTGTCAGTACTACTCCCCAACAGTCCCTGACAATTCTTTCTGCAGGGAAAATGAGGTAAAATTTGCTAATTTTCTGGAAAATGTTACACACTTCTGAATGTTGGTATCCCTTTTTAGACCTGGCCTCAAAATGAGGGTCAGTAAGAAAGCTTAGCTCTTGCTTTGAGCTTGCCACACTAAAGCTGTGATGAAGAAAATGACAATTACCTGAGAAGACATCCCAGATACTTGGTATCTGAAAAAAGTCTGTAGCCATCTGGGAAGCAGTTGAGTGAAAACCCACAGGGAAGCCCACAGCTCCCAGAACAGTAGATACAAGAGTGCTGCCTGAAAGAGGGTAGTTATTCTTGAATTTTACTTGTTTTGTATAGATTAGTCTTGTAACAGTGTAACAGCCTAGCAAACAATGCTTTTGTGTGTATAGTATCCTTTCTGCACACAAGAAGCACACTATATCATTCAGTGGTAAATCATTATAACCATTGCAGAACTGTAGGTGCATGTCATGTTTTTAATAATCATTCCTGTACAAATTATAAGGAGTAACATTTCCTTGACAGATTTTATCTTATCTTTCTCCATGTTAATATTTGTGAGCACATTAATATTAATACAGAACTGGACTGTTTCTACAGCAAGTGATATTAGAGAAGCTAATCGTGGCTATTCGTCTAGAGGTTATGGTAGATAATCAGAAAAATGCTGATGAAGCATCTTCTGATATTACTCAAACTTTTGTTCAGTGGATTTTATTACTCCCATTCACAGAAGCTACCAAATAAATTATGTTCATGGTTTTAAGAGTGTAATGATGCTGGATGTTAATTGATGCTTATTGTAAGAACTTGTAAAATATCTTCTTGATAAAGTGACCAAAGAGAGGGAGTGAATACTATTTTGTGAAGTGTTGATCAAACAAACCATTGATTCTTCTTACAGCAATTGTCATGAACTACAAATTAACAGTGTGAAAAGTTCAGCAAATACATCTTTGGGAAAAATAAAGAGGAGCTATTCTACATTGCTGTTAATGATCTGATGAGAAAAATCTATCTTAACATTCATATGTGGGCACGGTACTTCAAAAGAGCAGAAGCTGGGGTAAGGGAAATGCATCATAGGCATTAGTCAACATTTTAAATATGACATTTTATCTTTTCTTCTAAAGTAAAAAGCTGAAGTCAATTTTGTCAGCATCTCAATATTTGGAAAAATCCTGAGGTGTTCAGAAGAGCAGCTCTAATGCTATTTTCTCCGCAGCTCCCAGGATCTGGGATGGGAACCTGGGCTAGTATCTCTTCCATTCATCATATAGTAATATTCTTTTCTGGTTTGGGATTTATTTTTTTTTTCCCAAAGGATTGTCTCCCCTGTTTATGATGATTCGGTATCTTATTAAGATCATGATTTCCACAGAACATCCTCTTTTTATTTTAAGAGGGATGAAGGTGCCAGCTGAAAAGCAAGATATCAGAGATATTTAATTTCAGTGGGTTAATTGCCTGAGTGCCTGGCTGATTTGAAAACAAGCCATTTCCCACTAGCATCCCCAAAAGAATCTATCTCATCATATACACAATTAAAAATTTCTCAATTTCTTTTTTTTTTTGATAGCGATTAATAATTACTCAACTTCCATTCTGCTTCGCTGGCCAAGAAAACAAGCAATGGAAAATACAAGACATCCTATAGTAAAGAGATAGCCTTGTTATATATGTATATGTATTTATATATCACATAGAATTTTTAAAATTATTTTTTCCTTTAGATATCAGGAACAAGAGAGAGAATTAAAAGCAATTGCCTTGGAGACAGACTCTCCCTCATTGTCTCACCTTAACCACAACACAGCTGACACACTTTAAGAGCCATTTAAGCATCCTAACTGACTCGGTGACTGAGATGTGAATTTCCTTTTTCTTCAAGCTCATATGAGGATCAAACTCCATCTTCTATGACCTACTCATTCTTTCTTCCAGGAAGGCTGACTCTCTGATTGACATTCAAAAGAAGGCAGAGTAAGATAGATGTAACTGGAATACTTTTTATAAGATTTTTGATTCAGTATTAAATTTGATAAGGGAAGAAAATCCTATTCTTTCTACATCTTTCAAGGAAAAACTCAGTGACAGGGTTTAGAAAATCTTTGCCTAGTCACTGTAACTCAAGAAGTTGTTATTCGTGAAGAATAAGCAAAGAGTACTGCCAAAATATGTTCTGCTGTTGGCTGACTTCTGTCTGTCTAGAGTTAAAACAACTGTAAGCTGAAAATAAATATGTGTTTTCTTGGTGGCAAAAAGATATATTTACACTTGTGTGGCTAGTCCTTGCTTCCTGACATGAATTCAGTGCTCCAGTAACTGCAAGCCTTGATGTGTTTTTATGGTAAAGTGATGATAGGAATATGAGACTCCTGCTGTCTCATGCTGCAGTCTCAGGGAAAGACCATGCATGCTAAAAATTGGAAGGCTCCTTTTTGTTCTACTTTGAATTACTATATATAATTAAAAGGTAGAATTTTTATGAAGAATTCAGCATTAAATCAAATCTCCTTCCAGCGAAGGTCATGTTTAAGTTCCATGACTTTTACTAAAGCATATTTAAGCCACTAAGTACTTTGGAAAATTCCCTTATGAATCTGTTAAACATATTATTGTGTTGACCCATGATATACTCTAACAGTGTTCCACTTTACATTTTTTCCATAAAAGTTGAGAAAATTCTGGTATTTTGAGGTATTTTACTACTATATTTTACTACTCAGGTATTTTAATCTTAGTGCAATTTTACATAGGCTAACTACTGAGAAGGTTTTTACAGCTATTTCTCACTGCTGTTTCCTGTTAGGGAATGATTATTTTATTTGTTTTTTTTTCTGATTTGTTGACTGTCAAAATAAATAGATGGACAGAACAATTGTGGTTATAATGTTATACTGTCATGCTTATAAATATTGCAGAAAACCTCCATATAATTTCCTATGGAGAATCACATCACAAAAAGTTGGAAAGTAACAGGAAAACTACTATGGAGCAGCTCTAACAACTTCTGCACCTCACATGGCCTTGAGTTCAGCTAACCTGTGTTCAGAGCTGGGCATTTTTTAGACTATCTGGGTGGCTGTGGCCTGTGATCTTAACATGATGGGCAAATACCGAATATCTGTTTCTGTAAGTTGTTCTTACTTCTAAAAATCAGTTTTGTATCTGGACTCTCTTCAATGTATCCTTTCCCAGATGTTCCAGTTATTCATGCATGATGAGAATCTTCCCTTGCTGTCTAGTCTCTCTTGCCTACCAGCTGAGATTGAGATGTGCCTCTCTCAAGAGCAAGTGTAAGCGCTTGTGCTAAGACACTTGCTTTCTAGCACAAGTGAAGAACTTGCACTCTCATCTTCTAGTTAAGTGAGGCATGATCTTTCTCTGTGTGAGATATCATTACTATCCCTGGGACCAGAGCTTAAACATACAGGGATAAAGGAAGGGTGCATCAAATGAAGAAGCCTCACCATTGCTCTTGCCTTTCCCCTTCCCTCTCCTTCCTCCCATCTGATTTCTGGTTTTACACAGTCTGTGCTATTGGCACACAGACATAGATACACACACACACACACACACACCACCTCCCTCTTGTCTGAGAATGTCAATAAAGACACAGTTGGAAGAACACAGTGCAGGACATTGTAGATGGAATATGTGGAATAATGTCTGTAGGCCGGAAATTACGGCTCTAAGCCCAAAGTTTACAGTGCTACAGTGTTGGCTTCTAATACTTGAAGAAGTGGTTTGAATTGTTGTAGAAACTAAAGGAATGCAAATAAATGCACTGTCTATGTTCTGTAAAGTGTCAGATAATTATATACTTCATATCACGTAATGTTTTAAGATCTGCAGTCTAGCAATGTAATACTGTAATTATACAGTTTTTAATACAGGAAGAAAATAAGATGTTCATGGTGTGAATTGTATTCCCTGTGACAGTTTTAACTCCTGAGCAAAGATTGTAAAATATTTACCTTCTGGTTGAATAAATTAATAATTCAAGGTAGCTTATGACATTATGCTTTTCAACAGCAGATATTTTTAAAAAAGCCTTGCTAGCCAGGTACTTTGTAAACACGATTCAAAATTATTAGATTTGTTAAAAAAAATGATGCTGATTTCAAGCCAACATTAACCAGATGTGAAAGTTTCTAAATACATACATCAAAGAGAAACCAGAAGAACATTCTGTGTAAGGACTCATTCAAATCCTTCCATTCTTCTTCATCTCCAGAATTCTTGAAACAACTGCAGTGTTATGTCATGAAAAATTGACTGTTCAAAGCCTAAAGGATGTAAGAAAACCCTAGCTGGAAACAGAACAGAGAAACCAACAAGGTACTCAAAAAAAAAAAAAAAAAAAAAAAAAGCGCAAAGCTTTCTTTAAGTTCTCCTGCCAGTATTTTTATGCTTTAATCTATTGCTATCTCTGAATATCTGTTGAAATGACTGTACTAACTGACCGCAAGGAAGTAATTCCCTCTCCTTGGTAAAGGATCTGACAAATTATGGGTGGTGGTACTCATAGAGACACACCTAAACTTTTATAAAAGATGTCCTATTTCTAGTCAGACATTTTTCAAACATTAGACTGGTTTGAAACTGTAAGTGTTCTCCACACAAGACGATCCTACCTTTAACAGATCACATAACAGCTGGAGCTTTATAGAAGACATGCATAATAGAAATAGGACATTTGATGAGCATTTTCTAATGTGGGTTGAGTAGCTTGCGTTACCGATATAATTATGAATATCTTATCAAGTGTAATTATCTGCACAAAGAGCCCATATATTACAGTAACTCTGTCAAAGGGGATCCAGCTTGTCTTTAATGTGACAATAATGTTTAGTACTTTACTTTTATGAAGCACTTTCTAAACACTAACTAATTAATCCGTACAACAACCTTGTGAAGTGAATGAGTGAGTCTTGAGATTAAGTGTTAATTGTGAGTTTCGTGACACCTATAGAGGTCAGCACAAGTCACAGTTTCCCAGGACTACAGTGGGAGGATGGGAAGCTTCACAGGGCTGACCCTACAGAACAGCTTTGGTAGATCTGGTGAATTTAAAATGCCTGCTTTAAGGTGTGGTCCTTGATCAAACAACCAATATAGCCTGAATAGCTGGTATCGCTGAAATAACTATTCCAGGCTCAAAATCAAGGAAGTTTAGTGTTAAGTAAGAGATGAAAAATCAGACATGTACAAGAGAAATGAGGGGAATACAGGGGAAAAAGAAATTCTTATAGGATTTCTT
>JAVJGI010000001.1:55991835-56013964 GCA_035590275.1 Ibycter americanus
GTGGCTTTTGCTTTACCTATTAAACTGTCTTTATCTCAACCCACGAGTTTTCTAACTTTTACTCTTCTGATCCTCTCCCCCACCCCACTGTGGGGGCAGTGAGCGAGGGGCTGCGTGGTGCTTGGTTGCTGGCTGGGGTTAAACCATGACAGGGGGAAAAAGAGCTAAGTATAGGAAATAGAGAATTTAATGTTCCTTTTGAAGACCTTAGCAGCTTTCTAAAGCATTGCTAAGCATCAGAGTGAAGGAAAAAAAAGAAGCCTGTAAAGGGTGGGGTTACCTTGTTTTAATTTTCTTTTCCCTTGACCCTTTCACTTTCTAGCTTTGAGTGCTTTCACCAGGAAATAAATTTCATTTAATCTAGGCATGAGGACTCTTAATTATATTGGAGGAGCTTTTAATTATGTCATTTCCAATAATGGTAGAACTTCTTTTTGTCTGAGACTAATCAAAGGTAAGTAAACTCACTCAAAATACACTTTACAGTTAGATTGGAATAGTTTTGTGCTTTGGTGGTTTCACACCAAGCAAATAGCACTTGAAGAATTGATGGTATTGCTTGATACATTTTTAAGGTCTGAAAGTTTTCTTTATATCAGGTGAACGTTTATTACAGCTACTTACTAATTTCAAATAGTACCCACTGTATTCCTGTACAAACTCAGAAGGCAGAGACATAAATATAAACCAGATCAGACCACTCAAATTACCCAGTGCTTCCCCCCGAAAAGCATCTGCAAAAATAGATGTTCATTCAGATAATTTATATCTTAATCTAGCCTTCATCAGGTTTTCAGATTCCCCAGGATGGAGGCTGTGCTGGTTTTGGCTGGGATAGAGTTAATTTTCTTCATAGTAGCTGGTATGGGGCTATGTTTTGCATTTGTGCTGAAAACAGTGTTGATAATACAGGGATGTTTTAGTTACTGCTGAGCAGTGCTTACACAGAGCCAAGGCTTTTTTATGCATATCACTGCACTCCAGCAGCGAGTAGGCTGGGGGCGCGTAAGAAGTTGGGAGGGGACACAGCCAGGACTGCTGACCCTGACTGACTAAAGGGACATTCCATGCCATATGGCATCATTGCTCAGCATATAAAGCTGGGGGAAGAAGAAAGAAGCGGGGGAGGTTCAGAGTGATGGTGTTTGTCTTCCCAAGTAACTGTTATTGGCACCAGTGCTCTCCTGGAGATGGCTGAACATCTGACTGATGATGAGAAGTGGTGAATGAATTCCTCGTTTTGCTTTGCTTGCATGCACGGCTTTTGCTTTACCTATTAAACTGTCTTTTTCTCAACACACGAGTTTTCTCACTTTTGCCCTTCTGATTCTCTTCCCCATCCCGCTGGGGGGGAGCGAGTAAGTGGCTGTGTGTTTTTTAGCAGCCAGCTGGGGTTCAGCCATGACAAGGCCAATGCACATGATTATAGAAGGTGATGGGAGAGATATAAAAACATTTTGACAAACAGAAAATGTAGGTCCTATTAAGCAAACATGCAAAAACTTTTTTTTTCATTTTCTCTTTACTGGAATTTGGTTTTAGACATATTATGAAAAGCCAGACTGCACAGAAAATTAGGATGAAATGTTCACCCCCTGTAAAGCTACTAGCAAAATGACTCCTAATTTCCTTTGAGGCAAGGATATATGGTAACTAAATTTCTTAGATAAACGTAAGGGACATTCACACAAAAATTTGAGAGATGTTAATCAAAAAAGATGCTGTAGGAAATTTAATTTTTCCTAAAATATTCTGATTTTTTTCTTAGAGGTATGCTTACACTGCCTTCATATGCGGCATTTGAACTTCAGAAGTTTTAATGTATTTAAGAGACTAAAGCAATCCTAATATATTTCAACAAATCTTGTTCTTAACTCAATTAAAAAACCCAGTATATATAAATTAAATTAATCTGAGGTTCAACCATAAAACATATATTATCTCATAGGTTTCTACAACCTGTCCTGATTTTTTTTAAACAGAGAAAATGTTATTTGCAAAGTTTCTTTTGACATAGGAATAGACATACTAAATTCACAAAGTTTAAAGCTCTTAAAACCCTTAAGATTTCAGGCAGGGACTACAGGATCCCTGAAGTATCCATAGCCTTGTCCAAATCCATTTTATATATTACTCCTCACAAAACCAGTTCATGTCAATTCTGTTCTCAAGTTTCAATCCTGAAGTAACTATGTGGCTGTCTGTAAATTCAACGTTTTTTGTGGATGTGGTGGTTTGATCCTGGCTGAATGCCAAGTGCTCACCAAAACCACTCTCACTCCCTTACTCAAGCAGACAGGGGAGAGAAAACATAACGAAGGGCTTGTGGGTCAAGATAAGGACAGGGACATCACTCAGCAATTACTGTCATGGGCAAAACAAACTTGACTTGGGGAAATTAGTTTAATTTACTACTATTCAAGTCAGGAAAAAAAGTACCTTCTCCACACCCCTCCCTTCTTCCTAGGCTTAACTTAATTTGTTTAAACTTAATTCAGTAAGTTTCTCTACCTCCTCCCCAGGAGCGGCACAGGGGGACAGAGAATGGTCGTTATGGTCAGTTCATCACATGTTGTTTCTGCTGCTCCTTCCTCCTCACACTCTTCCTCTGCTCCAGCTTCCGGTCCCTCTCACGGGAGACAGTTAATTCTCCATGAACTTGTCTCACGTTGAGTCCTTCCCATGGGCTACAGTTCTTCATACACTGCTCCAGCATGTGTCTCTCCCATGGAGTGCAGTCCTTCAGGAACAGTCTGCCCCAGTGTGGGTCCCCCAGGAGTCACAAGTCCTGCCAGCAGACCTGCTCCAGCACGGGCTTCCCACAGGTCACAGCCTCCTTTGGGCATCCATCTGCTCCAGCATGGGGTCCTCTCCGGGCTGCAGGTGGGGATTTGTTCTACAGCTAACCTCCATGGGCTGCAGGGGCACAGCCGGCCCCGCCGTGGGCTTCAGCGTGGGCTGCCGGGGAACCCCTGCTCTGGCACCTGGAGCCCCCCCTGCCCCTCCTCCTGCACTGGCCTGGGGGGCTGCAGGGCTGTTGCTCTCACACAGTCTCACTCCTCTCTCCTGTTGGTGCAGATTATTTTTTATTTCCCTTGATGTGCTATCCCAGAGGTGCTACCGCCATCGCTGATTATCTCGGCCTTGACCAGTGATGGGTCTGTCTTGGAGCCGCTGGCACTGGATCCATTGGACAGAGGGGCAGCTTCTGGCAGCTTCTCACAGAAGCCATCCCTGTAGCCCCCCAACTACCAAAACCTTGCCATGCAGACCCACTACAGTGGAGAAAGTGGATGAATTAAGCTAAAGTAATATTTTTTCCTCACTGCATAAAAATGTGATGTTAAAAGTTTGAGAGCTCGTGTATTTCTGGCTGTAGTCCCTTTCAATTTTCTGTACCTGTGCTTTTGTGGTGTTATGTCAGTTACATTTATGAACAAATACTTTAGTGGTGTTTCAATTTACCTTTCAATTAATTCACTATATCAAAAGGATTAGCTTATACAAAACCAGATTGTGTTCTGTTTCTAGAACTATATAATAAGCAATCTTTGCACCTTGTTAGATAAACATAAGCAACACTCTGGTCTGGGCAATTTCTTTCTCTCTTACACCCTGGAAGTATTTGCACCTTGAAAAAAGGGAATTGATTTGGCCACTGAGGAGTCCTAAACTAATGGCAAAATAATTGCTAACAGTTGGAAAAGAAGACCTCTCAAGCTGTGACATTTGGAGATAATCTGCAGGATATAGACATATACAGCTGGCAGGATGCAGCAATCATTTAGGGTATGTCTCATTGTTTCCATGAATTTGGGATGGACAGAATCAGATCTCTCCTTTGAAACGGGAACACTGTTGTTCTCATGAGGAAATGGGATTTAAATTTTCTTGTTACTTAACTTACAGTAATATTCCCTAAATGAGCTGGTGAAGTAGTTGGGGGTAAAAAAAATATCTCATTTCCTGTAATGTATACTTAGAATCATAGAATCATAAGTCAGATAAATTGTCTATAACTGCTTTTTGCATGCTATTTTTTTACTTGAGTTATAAGTGTAAGAAAAAAGCCTCTAGTAATTTTTGTAACTTACAAAGTCTCAGACATGAAGTCATAGATTTAATTTAGATGTGCAATGTAACCGAGTTTTAGAAAAAGAGAAAGAGATTTTTTCTTGAGATCTGCCGTTAGTTTTAACTGAAAGATGAAGGTCCTTTATACTAAATTCCATACAAAAAAAAGTTTAATTCATTTTTATATTACTTGGCGGTCTGAGTTTGACTATTTGATATGGCTTTTCCAGAATTAATTCAACATATCCTTGAAATGCAGGATGTTCCTTAAAGCTAGGAATGAATGGTGATCCTGCTCAATACTGGTGGAAACTGGATGAAGGGATAAGATAAAAAATGTGCAAAAGGGCTCCAAAGCATTCTGAAAATCTAATATTAACAGCACTGCTGGTACAAAAGGTGAAAATATCCTAGAGGAAAAATTTCATGTCTTGTAGGCTGGAATTATACAAACTGAGTATCACAATTAAAAGGTCATACATTCAACGACTGATATGAATTTCTGCTGTAAAGTAGTGGTTAGCCAGCAGAAAATGTCAGAGGAACATTACAAGATGACTGTAACAGATTTGTCAGCGGGACTATGACCTATTTGTATATTAAGGTTGTGAAAAAGGCAGAAGTGTCTGGAGGACAGAGCAGACGAGGTATTTCCTCTCATTCTGGTGGTGTAGCATTTTCTGTAGCATAGCACACACTGGTAAGCTGGTAAGCTATCTTATAAAGCAATGGAGAGAGCTTATTGAGGTGACCATATGAAAAACCAGACGTGTCAATTAAAGAAAGGTGGAACTTATAAGGAGCTGGTGCTATAACCTAGAATGGTGTTCTGTGGCACAGAGACAAAACTAAAAAGACCCAACTGGCTTAGCTTGGTAAAATAAAGGCTGAGTAAGGGTATGAACATCCTCTTTAATCAACATATCAAGAACCAACTTTAGGAAGAGTAAGTTAAAAAAATAACATTAGCAGAAGAATACAAGAATGAAAAAGGACTGTGGGACATGGTATTTTTAAGTTATAAGGTTTCCAGCTATCAAGGCAATGAGATGCTGAAATGATTTATTAATAAGGAATAGTAGGTCCCAAACCGCAACCTTGTTTTAAAAAATGATGGCATAAAATATGCCTGCTTGGGTCTAGTCTCACAGCTCTGAAAAGGGAAGCAGTCAGAATGAGACCGCTGTATTGCAAAAGCTCAGTTGTGAGATAGTGTCAAGAAGCTCAGAGGTCTCGCTGGTAGGTCCCGATTGGCAGTGTTAACGCTTGTCTGCTGTGAGCGCAAATATCCCTTTTGAGAAGCCATGGCTGTCTGGTCTTACAGAAGAGGAATTTCAAGGCTAGAGGACAGCAGTTTGTGAAAGTAGACCCTGTGAAGAAAACAAAACATGAGCTCCAGGTTTTACTGCATGTATTTCAGGTGGTGAACACTATGACACTGCACACTCACTGGTGTGGGAGATCAGGATTCACTGATTATCGACTATTCCACTCCATCCTCCCACCCCTAAGATCTGTGATCTTTTTCTGATTTATTCACACAGCATATTCTAGCTTGCAATGCAACTATCAAGTTGCTCTTAGGTAACACTACGGACATACAATTATGAATTAGAAAATTCACGTATCTCTGCAGGAATTGACACAATTCTCATGAGATTAGACATGAGCAATTTTATCCTCTTACTTATTCACTCTATGTGTTAAATCAAAGATAACAGATGACCCATCTAAATATGGAAATTTTAAATACTGAATAAACATCGTATTACCTGCCAGCAACCATTTAAAAAATTATTGTACTTGGAAACACTTAAATCTCCTAAGTTGTCAAGTAAGCTAAATTTATTTATAAATGATTCATCAAATCTTAGTCCATCATATGTATTATGTATATTAGGTAATTTTTCAGAATTGTACATATTCATCTATTCTACACATTTTTAGCTGACAGAATTCTATCATTTCAAAAAGATGGGGATTGCCAAAAATCCTCACTAGAGTAATAATTATCTAAAAAAATAGGACTTTTTAAGACCAGCAGTAAATGTATTCCTAAAGGAACCAATGGGCAGAAATCCTCGTATTTCACAATCCTGTAGTAAACACTGTAATGAGGTCCCAGTTCAGGACAAATATTTATAGAACTGCCTTACTTTAGAAGCACACTTCTAATTCCTCCCTCAATAGCAGTCATAGCATAGCTGTTCGTGTATAATGGAGGTTTTGCAAATGCAGATGAAAATCACGTGTCTGTGTGTGTGAGACAATAGCTTTCAGAAGACAGTTAAATAATAGACAAGATCTGAAACCATCATAAATAAAACAAAAATTAGTGATGCATTCAGTATGTGTTAATGTTTATTTTGATTCCAGTTTTTATCAGAAAAAAAACCTTCTCTTTCCCAAGAAATATCTTGAGTAGAAAATACACTACTGTACCTTTCTTTACCAACAAAGTTCTCTGTGCAAAATAGGATCTTTCATAGAAAAGAAAAAAATGGGTATTGCCAAAATCTTTTTAACTATTCTGGCTTGTACCTGAGTGACTGCTTTTATTCCTTTGCTTTCAATGCATTTTTAATGTTTTTAAATTGCCTTGTTCTTACTGACTTAGGCTGAAATTCTGCTGGCACCATCCGTTGAGGGTTGCCAAATAGTGGTTAATTTACCACTGCTGATTTCCCAGTGGAAGAGGCAGATTTTCCCAATCTAACTTACTGCATGTAAGAGCAAGAGGGCAGGAAAATCAGGAAACTGGGTAATTGCAACAAAGCAAACTAAGTAGAGTAAAGTAAGGAAATAGATATTTCTGATGTGAGGTGCAACAATTTTCTGCCAGGAATGTAGAGACTACGTTTCTGTCTGCTCACTCTATCCTCATCCTGTTTCCACAGACAAGAGCAATAGCAGTATGTCAGTAATGCCTCATATCTCTGATAATACCTGTTCATTAGCCACACACAGTCACAAAACAGCTGACCATAAATGATTCTAAATCTCTATAATATAATTTTAAAATGTTGGAGATAATTCTCATCTTCCTCTGAGAAAATTATTTCTTAGAGCTGAACGCTGGAAGGGGACAGAGATCTAGTTAGATCTCATATGCCACAAGATTATTAAATTTCAACCAAATAGACAGTTAGAAGCCTAAATATTTTAGTTAGAGTAAGTAATTTCATGAGATTGAACTGTGAATCACAAGCAGGGGATGAGACCTGAAGATCTACTCACAGCAGGGAACTGATTAACCAAGGTACACACACTGAACAGAAAAAGAAAACCATTATAAAACACATCCCACACTGAAACAGGATATTTCATTGTGACAAAAAATATGGCAATTAATAGGAATCCAAGTGTGCAAGTAAGGTTAGCTGAGCAGCTAAGGGAAGGGTCCTTTCTCCTGCCTTACTTCATAAAGACTCATCCTATGACATCAGAATTTTCACTGAAACTCCTGGTGATGTATAGTTTCTTTCAGCCCTCATTGATTCCTGTATGTTCTGTGTGCTTTTAGTAATTCAGATCAAGTGTGGTGGGTTGACTCAGACACCAGCCAGACACCAACACAGCCACTCACAGAATCGTTGGGGTTGGAGGAGACCTATGGATGTCATCTGGTCCAATGCCCCTGCTCAGGAAGGGCCACCTAAAGTCAGTTTCCCAGGAACATGGCCTGATGGCTTTTGAGTATCTCCAAAGAGGGAGACTCTACAACCACACTGGGCAACCTGTGCCAGTGCTTGGTTGCCCTCACAGTGGAAAAGTGTTTCCTGATGTTCAGAGGGAACCACCTGTGTTTCAGTTTGGGCCCATTGCTGCTTGTCCTGGCACTGGGCACCACTGAAAAGAACCTGGCTCATTCTTCTTTACATATTTCCTTCAGGTATTTGCATACAGTGGTAAGATCTGCCCCTGAACCTTGTCTTCTCCAGGCTGAACAGTCCCAGCTCTTTTAGCCTTTCCTTATAGGAGAGATGCTACAGTGCCTTGGCTATCTTAGTGGCCCTTTGTTGGACTCTCTACAGTAGCTCCATGTCTCTGGACAGTGGGGAGCCCAGAACTGGCTGAGAGCTCACTCACTCCCCTTCTCCGTAGGATGGAGTGAAAGGAGAAAGATGGCAAGAAGACTCATGGATCAAGATGAGGTGAAGCAAAAGATGTGCACTTGAGCAAGGGGGAAAAAAAGGAAAAAAAATACGCACGTTTCACTACTTCCCATTGGAAGACAGTTGTCCAGCCACAGCCTGGAAAGCAAGACTTCAGTGCTCACAACGGTTACTTGGAAAGAAACCACAACCACAAATCTACATCCTTCCTTTCCTTTTCTTGAGTTTTCATTGTGAACGACAAGGTCGTATGGGACAGGATAGCCCTTTGGTCATTTCGGGTCCTGGGTGTACCCCTTCCCAACCTCTTGCCTGCTCGCTGGGGGTGCAGAGTGGGAGAAAGAAAAGACCTTGATGCTGTGCAAACTCTGTTCAGTATGAGCCAAAACACTAGTGTCTTGTCAACGCTCTTTTAGACACAAAACCCAACCACAACACTATGTGGGCTGCTGTGAAGAACATTAACTCCACCCAGCCAGACCCAGTACTTAGGGCAACAGCAGTTACGAATGGAAAGACTTTTTACATGAACATTCTTGAAACAAAAGCATGAAATACGTGAAGATAAACAAGAGAATGGGGAAACAGGGCGTGTTTATGACTTAATTCATCCTGAATGTACATTTTCTCTGAATATAAATCTGAATAGATCTGGGGGATCAAAACCATTTTGGAATCAGACCTGATTGCAACATGAAAAAGAAACAAACATCCACAAAGCACTAAGTAGATCCTGAGAAAACTTACAAAAATAAATCTTTCCTCACAAGCCTTGCTTTGCATCCTGACTTTCACTTACCTATTTGACCTCAAGATCAAATGAGCTTACTAAAGTGCTTGCTTAGGGAAGACTGTTCTCCTGGCATTTATGCTTGATCAGATATGACTGGGGAAACTCCCAAATGAAAAAGCCAGGTCCATGCTTACCTGTTGATGCTGGAAGCTTAAAAGTTCCTGACACACACACAGCTTCTACAATTAGGGACTGCAGTAACAAGCATAGGAAAATATTGAAGCTGAGCAACCACCACCTTATTTCTTGACATTTTCCACTTCATTTTGTCTTTTTCACCCAATTTTTGATGGCTAAGGGCAAGCCCATCAAACTCTTATCAAGAAATGGATGCAGAATGAAGCATCATCTCCACACTGATGCCACTGCACTACCTCTTGCTTTGTTTTCTCCCATTTTATTCTTCTAAAGTCCTTTCTGCTAAGTTCAATAAAATTTTTCTTTGTACAGAGTACTGTGACATGTCAGTCCTAGCAAGCATACTTGCGATTCCCACCTAAAAAGTGCATTTCTGATTGCACTTTAGAATGGATTGCTGTTTTAATGGCATCATTTATGTACGAACAATTCAGCAGCACACATTAAGACAGGTCTTTAAACTAAACTGAACCAATGCTTGGTTCAGAAATTCAGAACCTATTATTGCCTCTTTGTGTATTAAAATCTGGTGCTTGGTCATTGAATGGAATATTTTACAGAGCCTGACTGAATTGATGGAATAATCTGTTATGAATTTTGTATCATCTCACTTGTGACAGGTTTATTTTCCAGACCAGAAAAGCCTGGTTTGCAAATTATGGAATTCTTGATTCGGAAAACTTAAATGAAGAAGATTCAAATATGAATTTGTGTGTTATGATTAATGAAGGAAAACTAGGTTTAATAAAAGTCACTATCAGTTTCAATGACATAAAAAAGTAGACCACTACAAATCAAAAGAGTTTGCATTTTTTGAAAAAGGCTTTTATTGTTATAGGTGGAACTGAAAAAAATTAGTGATCTTATAAGTAAAGCCTATACCGCACAACAGATAAGCAGCCAGATTATATTGATTTAAATTCTAGAATTCCTGTATTTTAGCAATTGCATTCGCAACACTATTTTATATGTATTTTTCATTCATTTATATTTATGTGTAAAATATTTTATTTTTCCATACCTTTTAATTGCCTATAACCACACCCACTTTATATTTGCAATAATGATCACTCTGGGGACTGGTGTATGTACAAAGCTACTAAATCAGGGAAGTTACAGCAGCACTAAGAGAAAACACATGTAGTTGAGATTTGGATATTGCTTTTGTTTTCTCTAGTTCATATATTTTGTGGGTATATGTTTAACTTGAGATGTCTTAATCTTTTGGAAACCGTATATGTTAAAACCATTTTCCAAATCTTTCTTTTTTTAAGCCAGTGATACTTTAAAGCATGCAGTCAAACATTTGTCTTTAATATTAGACATGGACAAAGAGTATTTCTTACAGCTAGTAGGAAATTGTAAATGTCAGAACTTCATTAGAGGAAAAATATCAGCACTGAAGAGGCAACAATTGTGTAATTAGTAATTCATAAGGTTGTCAATTATGTGTGAGGTAATGTAAGTATAACAGTAGAGGGAGACACTGAAAGTGAAAGCAGAGTGTTAGATCGTCAAGTTCATTCCTCCAGCAAAGCAAAAATCTTTCAGTGTCTACTCAGTGTAACTGTTCTTTAGCCAAAAACCTTTAAAGAAACTTTCTCGTAACAAATAACTTCCACTCTTAAAAGCCCTATCTGATGCTAGAGATTTGGGTGAAGTAAATGTTCATTTGACTGATTTAGTGTAGCAACAAAAGACACATGAGCCAGACCTCTCCTTTTAACAATTCAAAGGTGTTCTCCTTTCTCTAGAAGCAGCTCCATTTGTTCTTTTTTGTATCTATCTCACAGGTGACTTTACGGCTGTTTCCCTAAATATTGCAGCTTTATATAGAAGGTTATTGAACTGTTTTTCTGGCCGCTTCTGTGAAATACTCAGAAATAATCGCTGCCACATGTAGAATGAAATGCTGCGTGTGTTCTATACAGATATTTTTTTTATTTAAGATTAATTCAGAATGGTAGCTGTTGAGATTATTACAGGTGGATTTGATTTATTCTATTTTTTTATTGTAGTTTACATCAATTCCTTCATATAGATTCAATAAGTACTAGTCTCAGGAAGCTCTGTTCCACTGTAGGGGAAAATAATAGAAATACATATGGAAGCATGACATCATGGCCCATAAAGTGGCATTTGTCTGGTTCTGGAATGATAATACAAAACAGGAGACTGGGTATCTCTCTTTTTGTTCAGATCTATCAAGCTCTCAAAAAAGCAAAGAATATCATATTTAATTGGCAAATAATGTGGACAGATAGTTGATGGTAATAACTAAGCAATGTCATAAACTCATAGTTGCACTCCAGTAGAATATGATATGCCATTGATATTTTATTAATAGAATTTGCCATATCTGTGAAAAATTTTAAGGTTTGGTGCTGCATTGCTAAACATTGGTCTTTACATAGTGACCACTATATTTGTGGAGTTATCATGTTGCCATAACACAATGCTGGTATTGGTAAATCAGTCTAAGTATCACAATATTTATCTATTAATTCTGAATGTGGTAGGCTTTCCTTTTTTCCTTTTTATCTTTTCAAGTTTTCATTTGTTAGCTTTTTTGTAGTAATAATACTAGGTACAAAGAATTTTTTTTAGGCTTAAAGCAAGTTTGGTATAGATCTAACAAATCAAAGTCATCTCAGCTGTTGTTCTAGCCATCTTGATATGACAGTTATAACACATTTAAAAATATGTGTTAATGTGAAATGCAGTTTCTCCTTGTTTTTTTTTTCCTACTCAAAATTGGTAGTTCATGTTAAAAAAAAAAAGATTAAGTAAAATAAACCTGGAAACGCTCAGGAGGGTTGAGAAATCTTAAGTTCAAAGTCTGTACTGCAGTAGACATGTAGAGATTTTCTTTTGCAACTTTTAAAAAGTTGTATATTGGTGAGAAATAAACTCTGCATTAGCTTATGGGATATGGAAATATGGGGCTGAGAATCTGGAGCCAAGTGCATACATTAGCTGCTCCTCGCATTAGTGTTTTTTTCATGCTTGATCTCCTGTTTTAATTCAGGGTTAAGGAAAGGTACCAAATTAATGAAGCAGCAGCATAATATGTCCCTTATAGACAGGAGGTAGGTTGAATACTTCCATAGCGGTGATTCCTAGTATGACAATGACTGCTAATAAACCTTAGAGCTAAGTAAACCTGATAAATACCATGGCAGAGTAATTTCTTCCCACTAGGAAATTACTTACACCTCCTGTCTGGTTTGTGAGCATCACGGAAGTAGAAATGGAATCTGTAGATACTCTGAAATTTCATAGTATAACTTCTATTTTAATTTTTCTTACAAGTTTTTCTTCTGGACTAAAACTAGCTATGCCAGGATATCACTTCATATAGTAGTAGATGGGAAAAAGTGAGATCTGTATTTATAATTCACTCTGAGATCCTTCCAAGATCCTTTGAAGTTTTAGAATTCAAATATTAAAGACCATCCTTGGCAAAAGGATAAAACTTCAAAATCTACCACCAGATCATTACCAGCAATAGACTAATTAGAGATACAAAGATTTTAAACCCCTCTTACTAGGCCATATTAGCTGTTAGCATTGAGAAGACACCAAGTGAAACAGTCTCTGATGAAAACTTTTCTTCTTCTCTGAAGCAATTCTATATTTTAAAAATTAATCTGAAGGAGCATAGGAAGAGTCAGGTTAGACTAGTAAATGAACAGACTTTGTTTCTTTGTAGTAAGGATATTGTTAGGACTTTTATAAAATTAGCAGAACTTTTTTGCCCTTAGAATATTCTTAGGTAGCCTATTCTCCAGACTACAGCTGATTCCAGTTATCACATTCAGTGTCATGCTTTCTTACTAGTTTTCACCAAAGCAATCTTCACATTGCATATTTAATTTACTTTGAAGCCTGACTGGGCTAATACAATGTTTGGTATTAATGGTTAGAGGCTTCATCTCCCATTGATCTTATGAATTAATAATTTCATGTCTTCTGCTTGCACTTTAATTCACATAGCAAGAGAAGAATGCTTTTTGAACCACAAATAACTATCACAGCTTGCATTTTTGACTGGATTGTATTCATGGCTGACGTACCACTGCAGAATATCCCTAGTAGCAGTGGTAAGCTTTTTCCCCTCATTACTCAGAAAATATTTACAGGTTCATTTCTGACAGGTTGTATTATATAAAACATACAGTGTCAAATCATCTGTCAGGCAATCTAACAACTGTCACAGAGGAACCGTGTGCGGTTCTTAAGAATACCAATATTTACTATCTGTTCAGAAATCAAATTTGGTGTGTAAAGAATGAGCAACAGCATAAAAGTTTTCAGTTACCGTCTGTCCGATGATTTTTCAACTCCATTTTTCTTCCAGAGATGCTGACCCAGGAATAAAAATTGAAGATAACAGACATCATGGCAGGCAAAGCTGACATCTTACAGTTTTAAGGAGTTTTCCTTTGGAAGTGAAAGTAAATGAAATATTTCTTATATTTTAATTCGCCCTACAAATATTGCAAGAAACAAGACAAGTTTGCCCAAACAGCTGTGCCTGAATGAGCTCCCAGAAACCGTCAGGTCCAGTGCCCCATCTGCTCTGCAGGGAGTTCCCATGGCAACGCCTTTAGCAGAAGCACAAGGAATTACAGATAGATATTTAACTTTTTTTCTTTTTATTTTTTATTCCCCCCTTCCCCTCATCTCTGTGCCAGTTCAGAAAAAGTATTGCTCTCAAATCTTTGGGGCACTGAGAATTGCCATTGGGCTACCCAGCTCCATTTGTTCTGTTTGTTGCATTTGAAGAGCCTGTCCTAGTTCCCCTCTGTCTCTTGGGTGTCTGATTTATGACATCAAACAAGAAAAAAAAGGCAAGAGAGACTTTCAAGAGTGCAAGTTGTGGAGGGAAGATGCTAGCCCAGAGCTGTCTTCATTTCAGGCACTTGAAAAACACAGCATGTTCGGTTTTTGTTTTTGTTTTTTTTTTTAATTTGCCTGCAATTTTCCAAGGAGCATGTCTATAATCATTAAAGAAAAGACATCGCGCATGAAATGTAGCAGCTAGAAACACGTCTGCGGAATATTGGCAGGCGCTCAGATCTGTTGTCAGTGATTTGTGCTCTGATGAGATTGATGGTTGCTCTGGCCACATTTGGCAATTGCTAAGGGCATATATCTTCAGCAATTATCTGCGAGAAAATAACCTAGACCTGGGTGAATTCTTCGGAGAAATTAACAAAAATATCATCAAACCACCACTTGAGAACTAATTAGCTTTTCTTTGCAGCGAGCAACTCGAAAGAAAATACCGGAAAGCACAGTGACTGGCATGTGACGCAACGCTTGCGCAGGCTGTAGTTTGAGTGAGAGCATGGCTGCTGGGTGCCCTTGCACAAATGTGTAGTAGATTGCTCATGGCGGGCCTGTTGCCAGCTGTGGTGAAGTCAGTGAGCATCCTTTCCAGCCATGCTGGGCTTTGAATGAGGCCCAGGAAGAATGTGTGCACAGCCCAGATGTAATGGAGAGGACTAAGACAGCAGAGCTGGCTATGCCCATGCTGTGAGAAGAACGGAAAACTCTCCTTTCTTCCATTTTTGGCTCCAGGTGAGTTTAGCCCTGTAGTGAGCTTAGGATTTCTGCTCTATCCCTGGGCCCCGGGTTTTCTTCAAGGTGGCGTTTGAAGAAGTGAGAGCAGATAGTCAAGGCTTAGGTGCGGGGATGCTTAAGGCACAATCTGTCCTCTTTAGGAGAGCTGGAGTGTGCTCTCAGGCTCCTGCAGTGCAGCCTCGTACAGCAACCAGGGGCCACACTTTGCTGAGGGAAGGCAAAATCTACTCTGTGCTAAGACCGAGCATGCTTCAGGTTTATGTTTCTGAGAAGTTAATGACTTAGTTGAAAGCAGAGGTTTCACAAGAAGTAGGCTATAACTCTTACATCAATGCATGAGACTCATAGCATCATTTTCAAAATTATAGAAAAAAGGAAAACAGAGAATCAGCAGTACCATACTATCCTGCTCTGCCGTGCTTCTCAATGGCAACATTTCAGGTAGCTTTTCTCATCACCCCACTGGATGCTCAAATGTAACTCTCACATCCCACACAGATCGTGTGTAATATAGAGATGTCAGCAACCACCTTTTCTGACCTCAGCCTCAAACTGCAGACATGAATCCAAGCACATATATTCAATTTTAACATGCTGACCCATAAAGCAATTTAAGATGAAAGGGCTTTGAAAAGATAACTGAAGTATTTTGTAATATCCAGTAGAAAATACCAAAAAACTGTATAGTCAGAATGTTGGTATCTACAGGAAAGACTGCATTAGTAGTTTTTGTAAGAAGTTTAATTCTTTCAACTTGAAAGTGTACTTGAACTGGGACTGCAGAAACTGTATGAAAGCAATTGATTTCCTGGTATTATTGTTTTAGAAACTCTTCCTGAAACTTTGGTAAGTTCTGGGATTGTTTTTATCCCCAAAAGCTCTTCAGCCTTCATTTGATACTTCAGGGAATAGCATGCATCTCCTCTTTACCACACTCCTGTAAAGACAGTGAGAACCTGGCTCAGGAGCAAGCCTACATCAATTACCAGATTCCAGAGCCCTGCGCTGAATCCTGGAACTTTGTGATCAGAATTTCTCTGCCACTATTACAAGGAATGAGGAAATTTCTTCTGTAAAATAAATGAAAATTATCACAGATGTAACTTAGTTTCAGAAATTCTTAATTAAGTAGGAAAGCTTGAGATTTTTCTTGCAGCAGAAACCTTCAATAAAGCAAATATGTACATCCAGTGCATACCACAACTTAGCCTTGTATATTCTGGCTATGTAGTTATGACTGCTAATCATCATCTTAAACTCAGAATGCCCCTTTCTTCAAGGGTTTGAAAATAAGAGCTCTATTGCATAGTACAGGTTTTGGCCTTGGTTAAAAAAAAAAACCCCAAAAGCGCACCTGTCTCCCTGCCCAAATTCTTCTTTGAGCATCTTAAAATTCTCCTTTTGTTTCTTTAATTTCATCTAGTTGTTGCCCAAAGTAGTTGTGTCTGTGCCTTCAAAATTCTTTACAGCTGGTTTTGCATTATTGTGCAGCCTTTGTCTTTTAACTCAATCATGAAGCAGAAAATTGCTAAAATCTCTCCTGGCAAACAATTTGTCTTTTAATTATGAAGAAGTCTGCCACTTTACAAACACAGTTTCACACGTGAAGGGTCTCCTCTGGTCCTCCACTGACTCAACCTTTTGTCTGCTGCTGTTTCAGCTAAAGAGAGTGCTGGGAACAATGCAGCACGGAGGCTTTTCTCTTCCCTTGACAAATGCTGCAGATCAAAGAACTGCTGTGGTAAGAAGATTAAAAAAGAAGATGATGATGATAAAACAGATGCTAGCAGTGCGATAAAGATCTCATGGACTCTAGACCACCAATAATAATGATCTATATGTGTATGATAGGAACATCTCACCATCCTATAAAACGTCAAACATTCTGTTTGTCTCATAGTGCATATAAACAAACAATTTCCCCCCCCCCCCAGTATAGTTCACCAGAAGTTCTTCTATTATTCATGTATGAGCACTAACTGGAATGAATAAAATACTCTCATGCAGTAATAAAACCAATGGGTCATACAGTAAAGGTTTAGGCACAAGGGCTTAGGCACACTAAGTTACTGTGTGTCAGAAAATTAATGAGAAGTGTGCATACATACACTTAATTCACAGCATATGCAAACTTAACCCTCTTTCACAAAGCCCCATAGAATGCATTAATTGAATTTTTTTCAATCAAAGCTATTTGATAGGCGTTTTTTGCAAAAGACATGTCTTGCAGTTCATTTCTGAAGGAAAACCTAAAATTATTTGTTTGGGGTTTTTTCCTTGAATTTCTTTAGATAACATTTTAAATAGAAATTTCTTTTCTTACTAGTGATAGTAACTACAACATTTCCAGAATCTGTATATTCCTTCTTACTACACCTAGCCCCTGCTTCTAGGTGTAACATGTTGCTTACTTATTTCAATTTGTGTATTTTGAAAAATATCACTTTAAATGTTTTCTGTTTTCAGTAAAGTAAATCCTCATTCTCACTCTTACGGCCATGTTGGCTTTTGTTTAAGATCTCCTTGTTCATGATCTGTAATGTTTTTAGTGGCATTAGGTACTGAAGATTAATTTTCTACACCATGTCACAGGGAATTCAAATGATGATTGAATCTAAAGGGTTATGAATTGAGTTCACCTATCCTATTATTAAATAGAAACATCCCTTTTAAATCTTAATTATATTTGCTTTAAATTCAGCTTTTTCTTGAAAAAAAAAAGGTAAGTAATTTATTGACACAAGTCAGTTAATATAACTGTAGAATACACAAATGGACATAAAAGGAACATCTCACTAACAGGTCAAGAAAAATATTTTGTAATTCCTTGCTTTCTGGTGGTGTTTTGTATTTATAAGAAACAACAAAAGTTTCATGTTTTCTCTGTTATGATTTGTAACACATAATTTTCTTTTGCAAAAGAAAAATTAAATTAACATTAATCTCTATTCTTAGCTTTGATTCCTGGAGAAAAGACTAAGTATTTTTTTTCTAACTAAGTATTAGAAAAGACTAAGTATTTTAGGTATTTTTTTCTTCTTCCCTAAACTTTACGGCTAGGCCGTCTTTGACTTGTAGATTTAAAATGCTTCTGATTTTTTCACCTTTACTGAAACAACTAGATATTTTAAGCATTTGAATCCTGTGCATTGCTATTTTTGTTCTTCCTCTTTGGAATTATTAAAGGTTTTATCTTTATTACATACCTCTGGGCTTGCTCCAAGGACTATATTTACCAATTCAAAGATTCTGTGTCACATATATATTTTTTCATGCTATAAATTTATGCTTCAGGCATGGAAAATCATGTGGCTGAAACAAGCTCAGCAGATTCTTCAGTACTTTTAAAACCAAAATAAAATCTTAATAATCTGTGGTTTCTAAATAGCGCCGTACGTACTAAGTCAGAAATTAATTTCACAGTAAGACCATTAAGAAACTGATATATTAAAAGACTATAATGCAGTTACTTTACTGTTGTGCCCATTTCCTTCATTCTACTTGTGTTTTTTTACCTAGTTTGATCCTCTTGCTGGTACTGGGTTTTGGTTTGGGGACAGTGAGGGTGGGTTTGTCTTTTTCCAGCTGGCATCCCACCTTTCTTTTCCTGATATACCTAGAATACACTGAGTGCTTTTTAATGGCCTCTAGTCAAAGGATGTCAAGCTGCTGATAAAACACTTGTACTTTACCATCGCACTATTCATCCATAGTTTGTGAGTGAACATTGCTCTTCAGCATCACAGAAGCATGTTTGGTCTTAGGGGCCTGATTCATTAAAGTGGTTTACCTCATATACATAGCTTTCCCACAGGATACACTCACGCAGTGTTGAACGGATTTTATTTCAAGCTCTAAAAAATGTTAAAGATTCATGTATCTTTTTGTATAGGTACTAATCTGATACTGCATTAGTACTATCATTCTCTTTTGCAGGCAGAAAGACTGTAAAATTGCAAGTTAGTATGCCTAAACTTTAAACCCTTTAGAGCCAGGGATGGGCTACTTTATTTCTTGTATAATGTCTAATACAATAGTGTCTTATATGTTACTGGAGACGCAATAGCTTTCATGGTAGAAGCAACGAATTGTAAAGGTAGACTTAAAAGTTTACTGCAAGCCTACAGTCTTACATCAAGGGATATAAAGAAAAAAATGGAATCAAGGCTCTTTTATTCTCGTGTCTACCATGATTTATGCATATCCTATTTCTTTTCACATAATTTTATAGTACCAGAAGTAAAAATTAAAGTTACATTAAGAAGCTCTTTCAAGATTCCCAAGTCTCTTCTCATGAAGGGGATGGTGAAAAGTCCAAAAGTGGTATCATGAGTTATAATTATGTGTTTACTTGTTAGTTTGAAGTCTGAGAATGATGGCTTTCAGAGAAAAAAGACAGAACATACACAGCATGACCCTTGTTCTCTTCATTGATAAACAAAGTAAGTTAGTAAACCTGGTGGCTGAAACACCATTAGTTTCCTAAGATCACCTCTATAAAAAGAAGTGTGCCTCTGTTACAGATCTATGTCTTAACATGTCTACCTTATTCTCCAGCAGCATAGCAGTTTGGAGCCCAGGACTGCTTGGAAAGGGATATCTTAAAAAGTTGTTAAAAGGACCTATTGAACGGTTGTCTGGGGGGCTGCCATGAGTCTACCATGTGCAGAGCCAAAGCAGTGAGATCTGTGCAGAAAAAATGCCCAGTGTTACAAAAAAGTATTTAAAAGTCAACATCAGTGAGGGAATGTTTTAGGGTACTAACGATACAAGGGTAAAAAAAGGACTAATATCTACCAGAAAGCTGTAGATATAGTATCAATATTCTCTTTGACAACCATTTAGTAGAATGTTTTTTATTAATGAGAGATGGCAAAAAATAGTATAGAAAATACAAACCCTTTCCACTGCATCATGAAAGTATATTTAAGTTACCATGTTAAAATTTTAAGGATATTATTTGCCTGTTGCATGCAGGTACAATTCAAACAATGAAGATAAAGTTTGTTGAGTTAACAGCAGGACAGGTCCAAGAAAGAATCTTAAATTTTGGTGGTGAAACAAAAATTACTTAACGCTAGACTCACAAGAAACAGTGGATTATGTCAAATGATGTTGATTCATTTTCTCTAATACCAATTAATCATTTTTAATGGCAAACACAAAAGAAACTAAATTAATTGCTCTCTTAATGTAGTAATATCTTTCATTAACAATGAACAGCTGATATTACTGGAGGATTTGTGCAGTAACGGGGGAAATAATTTGTGACAAATGAAAGTAATCTAAATTACTGAGTGATTTTAGCTGTAGAATTTAGCTTAGGTAAATTACTAATGTTATTAAATTGTTAGAAAAAGTCATGTGAGAACCAGTTACAGATTTCATACATGGATTCATGCAGTCATGTAGTGCTGAAAAGGACAATCCTAAACTATAAGAAAATAAGCTGTGCAGCACTGCACAAGTGCTTGTTTAATTCAGGATAATCAGCAATGTTTAATTTAAGAGGTGATTTGAAAACCTATTGCTTTCTGATAACAAATACTGGAGATGGTATGAAGGGAAGAACTGAGGATAAGGGTGCCCCTTTTCTAATCCTGTCATTGATTGTTCTTAATAAATCTCATCTGAATTTTTTCCTTTCTGTGACACTCGTATACCACTTGTATAACAATGCTAGAATATTAAAAACATGAAAAACAACAGCGCTGTCCATTGTTGCAAGTGGTTGCATCCCACTAAAGCTGCCCATCAGCTGAGCATCATCCAGGTATAATGGGTTCTCTCAGTTTGTGAAGAGGATGGGACTTAAGTCCCCTTGAACCATAAAGGATGTCTAGATTTATTAAAACTTCAGTTGCAAATTTAAGTCACCTCTATGATAAAACTTTTCATGTGGGGGCTTGTTTCAGGAATCAGAGACCTGTCCAGTTGAGGAGAAGAGTGACAGAGGGACTTTGATGGGCATGTGGCATCCAGCCAAGGTCAGCCCACCACAGAAGACCTTGTTGAAATAATCCAGGTTGGAGTTACACAGACTGGACTAAATACATTAGAGCACATAGGTAGGGAAAAAGGTATCTACAGCTTCTTAGACAAACACAGATGAAGCTAACTTCCTTGATGTAGCCATCTGTATGTTTGAGGCATGCAAGATTCAAAACATGTGGAAATAAGGGTTCTTCTCAGTTGGAAAAGCATCACTCCAAAAATAAAGTGCTTGCCAACTTTAATACCAGGCTTACAAAAGTCTGAGATAGTGGATGGCTTCAAATCCTTCCAAAGAGTGACCAAACTGAACAATTTTAATGTGGCTGCTTTGGTCATTAGTGTGTGGGAATATTTCAGGTGCTTTTACAGTTTGTAAGATTTAGTCCCAATTATTATGCAAAAAAATGTATGCCTAAATTTGGGTCCTCATCTCCCGTTTTATTGCTCAGTTTGTTGGAAAACTATCAATGAACTGAAAAAGATGCACACAACCTTGTCTGCATAGTACAAGAAATCTGGATGCTAATGCAAATTAAGACAGATAAAATAGATAAGATAGATAAATTAAAACATGAATTAGAAAATAAGCTAATTTCCTAATTTGAATTTAAGAACTTATCTAGTCAGAAGGTGATGAGAAAAACAGAAGTTTCCCAAAAGACAATTACTGTTTCATGAAAAGACAGCCAGTCCAATCCTGTGAAATTTTATATATTCCAGCTCAGTCTAGCGTGATTTGTTCAACTCCTGCTTTGTTTCTGAAAGGGAACAGATAATTTTGCAGACTAAAACCATAGCCTCCAGTCTACAGGGACCAATCAGCCAATTTATGTTTCAAGTGTTGTGAGACTGAATTAAATACCCACTATTGTAGCAAGTGCAGTAGATACTGTCAAAGAGGCATTTTTAGCCCTCGAGGCATGTAATTACTAGTCCTAGTCCATAAGGGAATTTCATCCTGAGAGATTTTGATTATCTTTCATAAGGAGCCTCCCTGCTATTTACAGCTGATACCTTATAAAAAATACTCAGCTTCTTGCAGATGGGATATTTCCAGCGGGTGGAAATCCATGCAGTTGACATGGGACAACCCGTTTCCACCAGGATGCTGTTACACTACTCTTGCAGCTACTTCTGCTTTCCTAACAGTAAGAAAACTAAGTCAGAGAAAGGTGTGCCATGAATAAGTCAATATAGCAATAAGAGACTCGAGCGAGCTTTGTCAGTCATTTCAGTCTTGAACGTGAATCTTCAAAGTCAAGCGCAATTGGAGCGAAGCAGTGTGCTATGCGGATATGTTCCCTCTGAGCATCGCTGGAACTTCCATCTGCTTTCTTCTCTGAAAGCTCACTTTCTGAAAGAATCTTGTGCGCGAATAGAAATGAAAGCACTCATAGAGTTTCTTACTCCTGCATATAGAATGCAG
>JAVJGI010000001.1:56014064-56025373 GCA_035590275.1 Ibycter americanus
ATGCAGCAGTGATTTTACATTTCTTTTCTCCTTCAACATCCTTGACAGAAAACCAGCTTTAATTTTGGTAGGTCATAGAAGGACATTTACAAAGCTCATCTGAAGGCTTGAACTAAAGTCAGTGAAGTTTCTAGAATTTAAGAAAGGGTGATAAAATACAGTGACTTAGAGTGGGTAGATATCATCAGAAAAAAAATCAGGTGCACTATGAATGCCACAAAAATGCAACAGTATTCAAAAGCACAATGTAAAACACTTTGTATTTACATTACGAGGTGTTTTATCTTGATTATTAATATTTTCGAACAGGGAAATTCTTTCTTCAGGTAGCTTGAGTCTCCTACCATCTATATCAGTACCACAATGGGCCATGGAAATAAACAGAATGAACAAGGTTGATAACATTCAAAAGTGTTTTGAACTTTATTCTGATTGTTGGAGAAAACATTGTTTAAGCCTCCTTATCAGCTGACAATTGCAAGGTGAGACCTGATGTGTTCATCTTCTCACAGGGTGTTGCAGATAGAGTGATGTACTTGTAAGAGAGAAGTAGCAATATGTTTATTGGTATAAAACAGATTTAACAAAGTTTAATAGTATATGCAACAGTGGTTTAACAAGATTTGATGGCAAGGTACACTTGATTATTCGCTGCACAGAGGACAGGGAGTCAGGGAGACCCTTCAGTTGATTCATGAGGTTCAGAGAGGACCCCCTTATGCTCTAAACTCCTCCTCAGAGGGGAGATTAGGTGTGGCTAGATCCAGACTTAGTCTCAGACTTGATAAACAGTTTGTATCTAAAGGATTATATGTGCACAATCAATCCTTTATACCACTTACCTAAGATTTTCAACATTTTAACATGCCATTAATCACTTACTGACAATCTGTTGTGGCAAGGAATCTCTCATCCTTGAGGAGTAACCTTGAGAGGTGTCCCTACCCAAGGGGAGATCCTGTCCGGCAGACCACTGCTGTGCAGGAGAGCTCAGCTGGCATTGGGCTGTCCACTATTTACAGCATAAGATAATTAACTCATAGTCACATTTGCAGACCGACTACAGAAGTTACTTTCACGCTTAGCTTGAGTCGGACCTTAACCAGCACTGTTAGGTGGGTGCATTGTTCAAATTAGCCCTTGGCTGTTGTGTTGTTGTCTTGAGTCCGATACATCCATCACCACCGGCACCGACAGTTATCACTTGAGCATTGCCACGGAAACAAAGGTCAGGATTGGGTGGGGGTGCGGTGGGGAGTCGGGGTGAGGTAGAACACCACCACACAGGGATGCCTTCCAGTCCCTCCTGTAGCTGCAGTCAGTGAATGATGCTCTGGCAGCAACATAGAAGATTTTTGAAACAGATTATTCGATATACAGAGTCGCCTGTCATCCATCCTGACACTCGGCAGGCAGGTTGGCTCAGGCACCTCCTGCATGGCTATCTTCTTTCTCTACATTCAGGAAAGAAGCAAGAGTGGAATTCTAATCTCAGAAATCCATCAACTCCAGAATACTTATTATGAAAATACTTCAACTAGAAGGAAGATTTCTCAAGAATTCTGCAGTTCCTGTTATATTTAAATTTGGGAAAAAGCATGCTTTAAAGAGACTTTTTTCCTGTCTGTCAGCTGCCATGAAAATGAATGGAGTGACACAATACAGTGTAATTTTGGTATCAGCTCCAAAAAACCATAGGGATTCTATTCCAAGTCTGGAGTAAAGTTAAACCAGGTTATTCTGCCAAGTCCTTTTTGGTTCTAGCTTCATCCTGACAGCAGATAGTGTTAGTTATCTGATTCTGTTAGTAATCACCTGGGATTGTAAAGATTGCAATGTCCATTAAGTTACAATGCCTGTATTTTTTTAGCTCCCTTTGTTCTGTACACATATGCTTATGCATATGTGCCAATGGAGATCATTCAATTACATAAACTACTGATTCTGTGCAACCATTGTTTTTCCCACTTCATGTATAAAAGCACAAAATTGATAATAATTTACTTGGAGCTTTTAATTTATTCATTTTTATTAGTTTACTGGGTTCATACAAGATTATATAAACTGAATTGCTCATTATGTGGCAATTTCTGTAATGTGTCAAAGTTTCAATTCCATCTTTCCTTAGGCAGAAAAAGTGGAGGTTTTTTTGAGTCTTTTTCTGATCTGTCCATCAGCCCACTTAAAACATTGCTACAGAATAATTAAAATTCAAAATAATCTTTTTTATTTATGTAGTTTTCACATCTCTTTCACTCATTTTTCAAATAGCTTTCCTTTACTTCTACACTATCTTCTAACAATGTCCTCGAAACACTAAAGCAAAATCTCAGGTGGAGCTGGGGGAGCACTGCAGAACATATTCTGTAAACATCTTCAGTTTTTAAATTATTCACTTTGACTCTGCTAAAGCCTTCTCTTTTCCATGAATTGTCTAAAGGATAAACTTAAAATGAAAAAGTGTTTGTCAAAAGAAAAAGCTTTTAGTGAGCACTGCAAAGCCAGAAGACAATTTCAAAATTGTAATTTTAAGGATTTGAATCAGAAATCTGAAACTAACTGTTAGCGTATGCAGTCAAGGAATTGAAGTGTGTCATGTGAAAGTAACTCCCGTTTCATATACAAAGACTGTGGAAAAAATACAGGTCATAAATTATCTTTTAAAATTATTTGATTAACAACATTAGATACAAAAGAAATGCACTGAATAAAGCATGCAATGGAAATTTCTCTTTAGTACTTGTTTAAACAAATGTTCTACCAGTCTTCAGGTCTGCAGGTCACTTCCTACCATCTGCTTTGTGAAACTGGTGCTGAGGCTCCACTATAGTCAAAAGCAGACAGGTGACATATAGCGAGAAGTTACAGGTTCTAGTATCACTGCCTTTTTGGTGATCCCTGTAGGGTGTACAAAGTTAATGATTTTCTCTTTTTGAGAAGATGACTGAAAAGGTGTCCAGTTTAAATCTCCCTTGGTGCAGCTTTGAACCATTGGCATGCATCCTATCACTGGATACCAGGGAGAAGAAATCAGCATGAATAGAAGATGCAGAGAAAGGAAAAATTCTGGATCTGAGGCCACAGAGGAAGAGACCAGGGAATAACCTTCACCTTGCTTTGCAGCAGAGGTGGCAAAACTATGTGACAAGTTGCAGAAAATCAAGCCTGCATACCTAAACATTTTGGACCCCACAGACAGAACAAAAGCGCCAGTGTTGGGCAGGGCACCATTCCCCACTCCCCACTCTGCCCCACTCCCTGAACTCAGGGGCGCTTGGTCAAGCTGTTACGCTACACCAAAGCTAAACGTATGTCTTGGCGCTTTGATGGGTCTTCAAACACAAAAAATAGTTTGACATCAGTAAATTTTCACTGATTTCCAAATAAACATTACTTGAGCATGTAGAGTCACCTTTTGCAGTATCAGTGTGTTGCTTATTAACAAAATGGATTTTAATTTGACAACTGCTGCTTCCCACCCCATAACACTATGACAATATGCTAAAAGCAGCAATACAGACTGTTTTTTACAGGCAACTATAGCTGTTATTTATTTCTTCAACATCAAGGTCTGAAAAGGAGAGATTTTTACACTGCTATTGTGAAGTACTTTCCGTATTTTACAAAGCTGCTCTAGTTTAAACGTGTAATAAATAATTTTTCTGTACTGATTTGTTTAATTAAGCTGTTCATGGATAGCACATCTCTCAGGGTTCAAAATTCACAGCTGACTTCTGCTTTAATTTTATTCCTGCTTCTCTGATGAAAAATATCATGACAAAAGGGGGTTGATGAAAATAGTTATGAGATGTTTTAAATATAAAATTTCATTGCTAAATGAAAGTTATTTAACATTTTTTACTTAATTTTCTAGCTGTGCAGCAATGGAGCTAATATTGTGAGAACAGTTTGTAAGTAATGATTTGTGTAATTAAAAAGAAATATAGAAATAATATTTGTTCTTCCACCAATAATGAATTTTGTCCTCTCATTTAAAATCAATTTGTTTTCTCCCACCAGTTCCACAATGTATTTTGCCTTCAATGCCTACACACTTAAATTGTTTGCTTCATCAATCACTAAAAGGACAGGGAAGCTCAGGAAAAAAAGAGGGAAGACAAACTTCAAAGTCCAGTATGACACAGTTGAACACTTAAGATCAAATTATTTCAAGTAATGTACATCCAGCCTGGTGCCAATATACATGAAATTGTAATACAAAGCATAATGAACCATGCATATCTATAGACTTCTGAATGAACATTCTTATCATGCTATTGATTTTAGGAGTATTTTTGCATTAAAGGAATTGTTCTCCACTGTTTCTTCAGATAATATTTGTGCTCAACCACATACACACATAGAGTTTTGCAGAACCATTTAGGACAGCCACCCTCCTGAGCATCCTCAGTTATCAGAAGGGAAAAAGGGTCTGCTTTCAGGACAAGGTACTGTGATAATACTCTTTCTCTTGTTTAGTAACAGTGCATGAAGAATAATCTTCAATATTTTTTAAAGTCTAATTCATTAAGTGTCTCTGAAGTACGTGTTGAGAAAATATTTTAAAATGAATGCAATGGAAGCACAGAGCAAAAAGTGCCAAAATTACCTCCCACACAAGGTTACTGGCAGGTTGATCTCTGACAGTTACTGTATGATCTGTTGCTGGAATTAGACACCTATAGTCACCTATAGATACAGATGCATCAGATAGAAGCAAAGGACACATTGCTGATGTTAACAAGGAAAGATGAAGTATACTTCCATAACAAAATATCTTCAGAGTTATAGTAAAGAACTGTTAAATTTACCTTATTCTACCTCTTTGCTTTTTAAAAATAATGAATATTAGTCAGTGATAGGTGTCTGCGAACTACTAGTTTGTCTTGATATGTCAGCAACAGCGTTCATCATCATATATGAATAAATATAATGAGCTTTTTTCCCAATTGTGTTTGCCATTATTGCTTTTTAATTCTATTCCTTCCAATTTAATATTGTCTTGAGTGCATGCTATTTCCTTGTCTGGGAAAAAAAAATACAATATCACAATTAGTGTATCTGAATGGCACTATGTCATTTCATTGACTGGGAATGATAAATACTTTGTTGCTAGGAAACAGTTTCCAAAGACAAAATCTTCCAAAGACAGCATTTATATAGATTTTTTTTAAAACTCCCAAATATAATCTCAAAGCAATGTGGAAACCTAAACAAAAGTCCCTTTATGGGGTTAGAAGGAGAGGGAGGGAGACAGTCTGTAGGCAGCTAGTTAGTAGCCCACTTTGCTACATAAGCATTATACTGCATATCCTTATTTTAACCTCTTCCTATACCATGCATAACATACCTTTCCAAGACTATGATTCAAAAGCAGTATTCAAGCAAAATTGTAGCCCTCACTTTTCAGGCATAGAATCTGATCTTCAAAAACATTGTCCACATGAATAAAAGCATGTTAGTCCAGAACAGGGCATAGTATGACCCTTCCTGAAAAGTAATGTTTTGCATCTTTAGCTATATTTGAATTGATGGATTGGAAAACAAAAGGCATTAATTTAGATAGTGGGTAAGTCTTTTTTGGAAGTCTCAGTAACGTGTCATCATGGTAGCCTCAGTGAGAGCTGGGTGAAGTGAAAGCCTGTACTGAATGTGTTCAAACACTTTGAATGTTTCCTCATGGTCCAGCTGCTAGATGTGTGAGATTTTTCTCTCCTAATGTGTCTTTTGGATAACGCTGATTTGAGAAGACCAAAGGCTACTATGCATGAACTTGCACCTTTGCAGAATATTCTCTGTAGTCTTATTTTTGGGGGATAACTGATCCCAGAGACCCTCTGGTCTGGTCTAGTGCCTCCCCCAAAACTGGGCTATTTAATTCTTTTATTCCTAAGTGAAAGACTCGGTCACACACTCACATGACTTGCAGCTCACAGCCTATTTTGAGTAGAGCAGAACAGCTCCATTCTGTATTCTTTTGCAGCAATCCCTTGTACATAGTTTTCCTGCTAGGTGGTCCTTTGCTCTGAGATACTTTCTGTGATAACATCTAGGCTGCATTTCGGAAACATGCTTAGAAAAAACCCAAACCTGCTCCATCTGCTGCCCTTGTTCTGCTTCAGGGACAGAATTTTTCAACAGCTGTTTTCTGATTAGGGGTTCAGGCACAGCCATGGGAGGCAAATGGACCCTCTAACACCTGTAATGGCCATGACCACTAGAGGATATATCTTTCATTAAACTGACAGGACCTTTAAGGACGAAAGGCAGTTTTGTTGGAGAAAAAGAGACTGCCTGTGAGCTCACAAGCTAAATTACCTATGTGTATAGATATTGGCAGTAATACCCTCATTATTGATTGAGATTCCCAAGTAATCTAAATAAATACTTACTACCAGCCTGACCAGTGACTGGTTCCTCCGATTGCTTCATTTGCTAGCATCCAGATTAGATGTTCTAGTCTGTCCTGTAAAATTCCCTTTTTGCTTTATAAGAGGTGGTTGTTTCCACAAGATAGCCAATTCACAAAGGTAGTGGAAGTCTGTCGAGAAGCAAATGGAATGAGGTAAAGGCTCTGAAGTCAGAGCTCAGGGGATCCTTGGTGGAACACGAAAAAGACTGCTGAGAGATTCCATCTGTGCAGGTGTATGAGACAACATATCTATGTAATGATCATTCCTTTTCCACAGAAGACTAACTCAAACATTCCTTTGGTCCTTTCTATAGAAAGAAGTTTAATTTTTTCAAAATGTGAAACTTAGATAATTTCCTTGATGCAAACTAATAAAATTTCCATTATGTTTAGAAGAATGTAATGTTTCCATTGGACACTATAAAATACAAAAAGCAAAATATATGTAGACGGAGAAAACACATACTGTAACAACTAATAAATAAAATTTTGCAGATACATAGCCAAATTCAAGTTTTCCTTTGCATGAACTGTTTCTGACTTCAGAGTTTTTGAACTAAGGAAAACATTTGTTTTTAAAGCAACTAATAGCACAAGCCTATCTTGACAATGACTAAGGAATTTTATGTCGTCATAAATTAAACTGCAAGTGTTTTACAATCTTTTTATTAGTCACCCATGTAAGACTATTTTAAGTACTACTGCAGTGTAGCCTGGGTACGCAGGGGTAAGAGTTCTCGAATACAGAAATTGAGCGGCATATTTTACTGATTTCAGAGTCTTGTATTCTTACAATGTAGAATGATCACCCATACTGGAACTGCATTTATGTCTGTAATATGCACTGCTATTAAAAGAAAATGGGCAGGGCAACTAAAATGCAATGTATTTAAATATCTCAGAATGTAATAACAGCTCTGAAGTTATACCTCTGATCCTGTAAACTAATGGCTAGATAGAAAAGATCTTAGGTATCCAAGTTCATAACTACAGTTCCAGAAGGCTGCCCTTTACTAGCTGTTTAGCTAGGGATATTATTAAACTTCATGTGTGAAAGCTTTGCTTTTAGGACCCTGCAGTTTTGCAACCCCGGAAACTGCTGACCCTGAGCTGTCAGGTATCTCATAAACCTCACTGGGACTGAGTCTACACAGTCCTCTGAGGTTTCTCATCCCTCTGGGGTTTTCAGTGTGGTGGGCATAGTATGCTGGTGTTCAAGGGCCTTTTGCAGACAAATTCAAATGCATGTCACCAACGCTCTGCATCAACCAAAAGCCATGTGACAGCATTAGTGTCACATGTGTCAAAATGAAAATTTCCCAGCAGTCCCAACTGATATTCTAGGTCAGTCCTGACCCTTTAAAATGTAACTTTAAAAATGTTCAGCAAAACTTACAACTTTCCTACTGTTTTCGTGGCCAATAAAAATTTGTGGGTTCTTAGAACCACAATGCAGTTCATTTGGAAGGGACTTCTGGAGATGATCAAACCCATACTGGTCCTAAAAGCAGGCTAACTTCAAAGTTCAAGCGAATTGCTCAGTGTAAGCTTGGTGGAGCAAATCTCCAGGGTTGAAGAGCCCAAAATTTTGCTTGATAACTAGTGTCAGTGCTTAATCACTCTCATTTTGATCTGCTGCACCCTCACCCCAAAATTCAGTGGAGTCTCCCTTGCTACAACTTGTGACCACTGCATATGATGTTACCATAATTTCATGCATATAACATAAATCAAATTTTATTACTGTATTTTTTGTGCGTACTGGACTGAATGAGGCTTGCGGTGAAAGGGATTGATAACATTTTTTCCTTTACACATAGCTTTTGGATATGTAAACCAGAAAACTTACAGTAAAGCTGATGATTAGGATTTCTCTCTTAGATTATCTTGTTTAAATAAGGTTTCTCTAATAAACTTCCACCTATTTAAGTAGCTTCGCTAGAAAAGAAACATTATCTAGCTGGTGTCAATAGAAATATAAACTATGCAACAACTGAAGACAAAATTAAAGCAGATGGAGAAATCATTCCTTAACAAGATTGCTAAAACAGCAGTATAGAATTTAAATAAAAATTGATCCTAAACTGGAAGTACTTGGAAATAGTGACTGGATGGTAAACAATCTCTTTCAATGGGAAAAAAGGATGGAAAGTAATCTCAGTGAAAGAAACAGTTTCTATGTTATCAAATGACTGTTGGAGTTATGGTTTGCAAGAGAAAAATGCAGGTATTTGGAGAAATCTATAGAAACACATGCAAAATTATATGTATAATTCCTAGGCTGGCCCTTCCTAAGTGAAGAGGAATGGTTTTACCAGTGTGAATTATTTACAGAAGCAAACAAATGAGACTGTATTTGTAAACATTAGTTTTTGATAAATGATTTTAGTTTCCTTGCAACCTTTAAACATTCTTGGGAGTATTCTGGCTGAAATACATTCCTAATTCTTAGCAAATCAAGTTGCCAATAATCAGTACTAGTTTCTGAACATGCCATTAAGTTCTCTGAAACATTTCTGATAAAAACTATAACAACTAGAACATTTGCCAATACATTCTTTCTCTACAACTTGTGTCTGAGAGAGTGATCACTCAAACTAACTTTGAATTTCAAGACAGAACTTATCAATAAGTTTGCCATGAGGTTGTGCACATAAGGTTTTATAGAAGAATATGCGCTCAAATGTAATGACAGGTCCATCCTTAAAATGCATTGTAAAAATACTGATTTTCCTCCATGGTGAGTCCCAGAAAATGTATCTTGTACAATATGAAGAGACACTGTCATTTATTTCTGAAATTTGTAATCTTAGCTGAATATTTTTATTGAAAAGCTGCTTTGTTTTGACAACTTTGAAGTATCTCATGTATTAAAAATATTTTCTCTGTGTTTTTCATGAAGACACCCGAAGAGAATTTCTTGACACCTACTGTGGGCTTGCCTTGTGCCATTTCTCTAGAGAAATTAATTAATTATCTCTCTTTCCTCCTCTCTTTTGTGTGTGTGCATGTGTGTGTAAATGTATTTATAATGCTTTATATATATGAAGAACGTTTTCAGTTTTGGTGTGATCAAGTATCACTGGAGGAACCTGGAGGCAAGTTTCAGAAACTTCCACCAGCACATCTTGCAATGAAGATGTATAACAACAGACTTTTTTCTAAATTGGAAGAGGTAGAGAGAGAAAACCCTTTTCTCTTAAAGTGAGCTTGTATTATGTCTGGGCTGCTTTCCTATTCCCTTGCGCAGTAATATAATGCACAGAAATTACTATCCTCTGATTATTTTCTACTCTGTAATCAATGACATGGTCTTCCTTTTAATTCTCTAATGTTCCTCATTGATTCAATCAAACAGAAAAAAACCTGTTGTGAGGCTTTATAAGGATGAAATTATTTAGGTTTGACAAGATTTGAGGAGAAAGAGGAAAGACTTTCTAAAGCTGTTATGTAATTAGGCTACATAATGGCAGCTGAAATTCAACATGGAAAAATGCAAAGCGTGGCATATCAGAGGGACCAATTTAAAACTTTTCACATATACAAAAAGTCCTAAGAAGGGCAAAGAAAATTATTGAAGTCAAGGAGATGAAGAACTTCCCTACAAGGAAAGATTAAAAGCAGCAGGACTAATTAGTTTGAAGGGGGTGCAGGGATAGGTTTTTTAAGAGAGTGAAATCTGCTACAGTAAAGATATATACCAAGTTAGAAATTCTAAAAAGAAGGTTAATCCAGTACTCTTCCCATAATATAAATATGGGAAAGGATTCACAGACAGTAAGAGTAATATACTTGAAATGGTTCAGGGGAATACTTTTTTATGCAAAGTGCAAATAACCTGTAAAACTCCCCATGGAAGATATTTCATTCTTTGTTATTGTTTAGGATATTAACTCCTCACTTCCCCTGACAAGTAAAAATAATTTTTCCCAAGATATCTGGTATTATGGGTTATACTTTCCACTGAAGCATCAGCTATAGTATATTCTCAGAGGCAGAATGTTGAGAGCACTATGTGGTGTTCAGCTGTTCCAGCAAGGCAAACCCTCCACTTCTGCAGCTGGCTGAGGACCCGAGAATGAGAGCACAGTAAATTCCTGGTTCTCATGGCTGATGCAGGGAAAAATATGGCTCAGGTGGCTGAGCATTTCCCTGCAGTGGTACTTCTCCAAAAACAGTCGTCTTCAAATCCCATTCTGCAAAGTGTTGCCTACTCTGATTCATATCCAGCAGGGTACTTTAACTTATACTTAACTTCAGCATTTATACTTTTTTAATTTCTGCACAAGTTTAACCCCTTGGATCTAGAGGTAACTGGAGAAAGAGAAGAAGGAAAACGGATGTATCTGTACCTGTTCACTTCAGGCAGCAGACCTCAGCGCATGTCATTTCCCCAGTGATATCTCACAGAACGAAACCTTTTTTTACTTGCTCCACACAGTGCATAAGAAAGGTAAAACTTGGCAAGCTTTAACTTACAACACAGCAGGATGATTTTTTTCCCAGTGCTTCTCACTTCCTGATGGAACTTGGGAAAAATGATCAGTCTTTGCACTCAGGACCTCTCTGGATTTTCTTCCATGCATCTTTTCCACCTGCTTGTTCTAATAAAAATGCTAAATTAGTGTTTTCTCTGTTTGATGTAGTATGGGATTTATATAAATTTACTCAACTGTTATACAGCTATTTTCAGCTATTTATCTCCAAATGCTTTTACAGAATTATGTAATTGATTTCACGTATTTTTAAAATGTTCTGTGTCTGTGCTGGTTTAACCCCGGATGGCAACCAAGCACCACGCAGCCACCCACTCACTCCCGCTCACCCAGAGGGATGGGGAGGAGGATCGGGAAAGAATGTAAAAGTCAAGGGTTGAGATAAGAACAATTTAATAGGT
>JAVJGI010000001.1:56030203-56078787 GCA_035590275.1 Ibycter americanus
GACTTCTGATAAATGATGGGAAGTGGCTCAGTGGGCACTTCTGGCAGCTCCCTCAGTACCCTCAGGTGGATCCCATCTGGTCCCATAGACTTGTGTGTGTCTAAGTGGCGTAGCTGGTCACTGACCACTTCTCCTTGGATTATGGGGGCTTCATTCTGCTCCCCTTATCTGCCTTCCAGCTCAGGGGGCTGGGTTCCTGGAGGACAACTGGTCTTACTGCTAAAGGCTGAGACAAAGAAAGCATTAAGTACTTCAGCCCTTCCTTCATCCTTTGTCGCTATGTTTCCCAATACATCCAATAAAGGATGGAGATTCTCCTTAGCCCTCCTTTTGTTGCTAATATATTTATAAAAGCATTTTCTATTGTCTTTTATGTCAGTAGCTGGATTAAGTTCTAGTTGGGCTTTGTCCCTTCTAGTTTTCTCTCTTTACAACCTCAGGACACCCTTTAGTCCTGCTGAGTTGCCTGCCCCTTCTCCCAAAGGTCATAAATTGCCCTTTTTTTTCCTGAGTTCCAGTCAAAGCTCTCTGTTCAGCCTTCTTCAGTCTTCTTCCCCCCTGACTTGCCTTTCAGCTCATGGGGACGGCCTGCTCCTGCACCTTTACATTTCCTTCTTGAAGAATGTCTGGCCTTCCTCGATTTGTCCAGCTTTCCTGGATTCCTTTGCACTTCAGGACTGCTTCCCAAGGGACTCTGTCAACCAGTCTCCAAAATAGGCCAAAGTCTGCCCTCTGGAAGTCCGAGGTAGCAGTTCTGCTGACCCCCCTCCTTACTTCTCAGAGAATTGAAAACTCTTGTCATTTTCTGATTGCTATGCCCAAGATGGCCTCCCACCATCACATCACCCACAAGTGCTTCTCTGTCCACAACAAACAGGTCCAGTGTGATGCCTTCCCCAGCTGGCTCCCTCACCAGCCGGGTCAGGAAGTTATCTTCCACATGGTCCAGGAACCTCCTAGGCTGTTTCCTCTCTGCTGTATTGTACTTCCAGCAGACATCTGATAAGTTGAAGTCCCCCACAAGAACAAGGGCTAGAGATTGTGAGACTTCTCCCAGCTGCTTATAGAATATTTCATCTGCTTCTTTCCTGATTGGGTGGTCTATAACAGACTCCCACCAGGATATTGGCCTTGTTGGCCTTCCCCCTGATTCTTACCCATAAACACTCAACCCTATCATCACCATCATTAAGCTCTAGACAATCAAAACACTCCTTGACTTACAGGGCTATCCCACCAGCTCTCCTTCCTTGCCTATCCCTTCTGAAGTGTTTATAGGCATCCATTGCAGCACTCCAGTTGTGCAAGTCATCCCACCATGTTCCTGTGACGGCTACGATGTCATAGTTTTCCTGCTGCACAATGGCTTCCACCTCCTCCTATCTGTCACCCATGTTGAATGAGTTGGTGTAGATGCACTTCAGCTGGGCTATTGATCCCACCACCTTTTTGATTCTGTGATTGAAACACATTTGCTCACATTCAATCAAAACTTTTTGTTTCCTGCTCTTCTGGCTCATTAAAATTCCCTGTTTTGAAACTTAGCCTCTAGATTTGTGCTCTGTTGTAGAGGGTTAATCAACATTGATAATATACAGTTGTGGGCTTGCTTCTGGGGCGGTGGGCTGGCTGATGTGGATAAGGTACAGCTGTGGCTGGTTCAGGCTAAGTAGCTAAATAGCACTGAGGAGCCTGGAAGGGAAGGAGCACTAGTGGAAGAGGAGTGCTGGGTGAAGAGAGAGAGGAGACTGGATGAAGAAGAGCCCAGGGATGTAGGAGGGGCCCTGGGAGAAGCTGAGAGAAGAAGGGGGCCTGAATGAGGAGAAGCCAGGAACCTGCAAGAAGCAGGGTGGACTGGCCTGAAGAGGATGAAGAAACAGCACAGACAATAGATGAACTTTTGGAGACTTGTGTGGGAAAGCCTTGTTGCAGCATGATAGTTTTGTAGAGCTGCAACACTCTGTCTCTGGCCAACAATACATTTTTTTTTATTAAAGCCAAATCTTAATCCAAACCATTCTTATTAGTAGGTTGTCAAGTCTCAGTTTGAATTTCCCTCTGAGCATCTTGGAAAACCTCTTTAATGGACTTGCCATCATGATAGTCTATCTGCTGTAACAAGGCTCCAGATTTTTTGCTTCTTTTCCTTCAAGGACAAGAATCTTGGTAATTAGTTTAATGACTAGAGAAGCACTTTCTGTGCATTTTTTTTTTAGTTCAAGTAATACAATACATACTAGATATTTCTTTTGGCAGACAGTGATTCCTATTTACTTAAAATTCCCTCATTACAGGTTATTTTTGCGAAGTCTATAATCATTTTTATGTGTCATAACCCACCAGAGTTGCTTGTGATTTTGAATAGCAGCTTATCTATATCCAGTGTAATTCTTGGTTGATGGCATGGAAGAATTATCTAGATTCGGAAAGAACAAAGACAAACTCGGTGCCAAAATTATGATAAGCTGCAGGTGGGACTGGAAGCTTTCCAAATCACATAAATCATCATGAGAACTTTCCTAAAAGATTTTTATAAATTTATAAAATAACTGAAATGAAAAATATGAACATGTCTGTGACATGTAAGTAGCAGAAGAAAAACTATAATTTATGCTGTGTCTGTACATGATTGTATTCATCAGAATTTTTAAAAATACAGTACTAGAGTCAGCAAAATATTATCAGATCAAGTTCTGTATAACAGTTCCTGTACAGTGAGCGGTGTGACCCCTTATTTTGTACTGTGTATGTCTTATGTGAACAATGGCAATGATTTGATGATATAAATTAGATCAAAAATTTACATGTCAACTCTTTGCATTTGTCAATCTTTTTGTAATCAGAACAGTGAAAACTAAATGTTCCTATGGTGTATGAACTGCCTGCTCCTTGAAGTCCACAGTTAATTCAGCATTTTGCAGTTACATAAGAAGAAACAAAACCTAGCAAAGGTGAAAAGAATCAGAGATGCAGGAAAGGAAAGTCAAAAGATTAAAGAATGAACATGGTAATAGGTGCAGGAGGCAGATAAGCAGTGAACTTCATGTTTACCTTTGAAGATGGCGGTGCAAAATAAGCAGGGCAGCCCAGCAAAGCGCCTGTCTATGCAGGCTGTTTGGAAGGAGCTGGGTACTGGAGCCTGTTCCTAGCCAAGCACTGGGAGCCAGGTGAGGCTTTGTCCTTGTGCAGCAACCCTCATGCCAGTGCCCTAGACACTTTATCCAGGGCTATCTTTTGTATCTGTGCATAATGCAAGGTGCATAAAGAAACATGTCCATATCAGACCATGGAAGAAAACCAAAAAGAAGTATTGAAGGTTAGTTATATGCCAGTTAGGAATGTGAAAGAAATTTGGAAAAGAAAAAAAAGAAAGTTGGATGACTCCATATCATTGGTTTTTTTCCAGGTCAAATAAACTTTTTAGATTCTTTCCAGGTTAGTCTTGCTCATTTCTTTTTTTCAAATGGATGAAAATATTTAGTTAAATTCAGAGCCTATAACTCTGACATACCAAGTAGTCAGGAGCTGAGACTGTCACTGCAAAGCCTATAGCTATGTCCAGAATCCTAACAGCCTGCTTATCCAGCCTCTCACCCTTTTCTTTTCCAAATACTCTGTCCGTAGTATTGCCCTATTGATGAAGCATTTTTTTTCCCCCAGAGGTTCAATTATCAACCTGAAAGACCTACCATTCCATTCAAGTTTGAGAGAGGTTCTAGAACAGTTCTTATTGATGGGGGTGACAAAAAGAACCCCAGCATGCTTCAAGGTGTTTTTTCTAGCAGCTGAAGAAAAAGATGTTGTGATATCATTGATTGTAACAGTAAGAGTTGTTATGTTCCTGGACAAGCAGACTTCTTTTTTTTTAAAAAAAAAAAACACACCTGGATTTTTTTCATCACTGATAGTATGATTATTCTGTCTTTAGAACAGATATAGCAATATTCACTGTTATATCTACAAGTTATATTTTTCATACACCAATGGGTTAGATTTGTCCATCTTACTGCTTTCACAGTATTACAAGGAAGAAAAACAGCAAGGATTGCAGTTGCACTTTTTATTACTGTTCACAAGCTTTAAGTGACAAGAATTAAACAAATAATTATTTTTGGGTTTTAGTATCAAGAGCCAACAAGTATCAGTGCCAACAAGTGATCAAGTGGCATCTTGAGGATGCTATGAAAAATGGGGGAGAGCATACATACAGCAACATTAATCATTGGTTAATACCTGGAGACTGCTGTATCTATATGGATCATGGGACTGCTGTGTGGCTATTCAATACCTGTGCATCTCAGATGAATGTACAGTCCTAACTATTTCTCATGGCACATAGAAGAAATTTATTTAAGAGTGAAAGAGAGTACAGATAACCAACAAATGTGGGGTTTGTATGTGTATATTCACTACCTGCAAATTTTTGCCATAGGTTAAATAGAGTATGCCAACCTCTTCTCATCCATCTTTTATCTTTGTTCTGTAGGCTCCAAAAGCTCTGTACTTTCTCATTATTTTTCCTTTAGGTTGGATCTGGAAACTAATGCAAACCTAGAAAAATACTAAATGGATCTCTAGTTTGATACTCACTAAAATCCAATTTGATAAAAACGATAAGTATATTCACATTAACCTCAAGGCTGTACTGAAAGCCCCCTTTCAGCTATCCAAGAGTTTAAATTCAAAGTAAGAACACATAAGTAATGCAGTTGATATTAAACCCTTCAGTTTGAGATGTTTGTTTTAAATATGCTTTCCTAGCTAATATATTTTATAAATAAAATAAATTTTCATGCAAATATTTATTAATATATATTTTATGTGAATTGCTTCTGTCAATGTTTGGAGTGCAGGAGTCTGTATTGAAAGCTGAACTCATTAATGCTATTAAAAAGCTTTTGTTGTCTCATAATCCTTGAAGTCTGTCAACAACTTCAAAGTCATCTGATATCTATTAATTTTTTGTAGCTTTTCTAGCCCTAACTTTCCATTCCCTGACACACAGAAGGCTGGTTTCATAAAAGCAAAGTGGAAGATTAAAGGTACTAAATTTTGTTCTCATAAGCACAGCAACAGAAATGTCTTCAGAATTACTTCAAATAGAAAATAATATAATTTTAATTTACATTCACATCTTTGAAAATATTGCACCAATACATGACAAAATCTTAAACTATACTGTATGGTACTTGTCTATATGTATTAAATTAAATTTCAGTGCCTTTTTCCAAAATTAATTGTGTTCTTTAGTTTATTAACTGTTTGAAACGTCTTGAATTGCTGTTAACTTGTATGATACTTAGAACTGAGTACATTTGCTGCTGACCTACTTGAAAAATAGCATTTTCTGAATGAGGTATCTGCAAAACCCTTCTGACTTAACCTCCACAATTGTACTGTCGCCACCAGTTTTCATGACAACTTTTAGCAAGATTGATTAAAACCCAAACTGAAAATGAGTAAGCTAAATACTTAAAAAATGGTGGTATTAAAATGTTTTCACTATTTTCAAAGCACACCTTTGTCGATGAGCACTTCCTTTTCACCCATCCCTTGGGATATACATGATCCCTGACAGCTTCCCAGGGGCACAGCTGCTTCAGCAAGTCCCTTGCTTTGCCAGACCCTCTCTGCTCATCACCTTTCCCCATGCTGCCGGGTTACAAGTTATTCTTCTGGACTATGCTGCAAAAAATGTTCACTCCTTGTGTTTGCAGGCTCTAAGCTGCTGCTGAATTACTTTGAGCAAAGTGGATTTGTTGGAGATGTTGTGATCAAGTCTCACCAGGCTCTGCCACCCCTGAGCATTTACTCCTACATTTTTCTTTGCCACGCCAAGGACTCATGTGTGTCTACCATCCCTGGCAGGGTGATTTGCCACCTCTGTCTGGCCTCCTCCTTACATACCAGCAGAAGAAAAGGCAGGATCTGGGGGCAAACAGTAATCATAGTTAAGAGCTTTTCCTTTCCAGACTTTACTTTTCTACATTCTTGTCCCAAGTGCATAAAAATTACTAACAAGGAGCAATTATTTCTTTTTTTCTTTTTTCTTTTTTCTTCTTTCTTCTTTTCATTTTTTCTTCTTTTTTTCTGAGGTTTGAAAGAATAAATAGGAAAGTCCCTATTCAAATGTCAAAATATTGAGGTAAAGAGATAGCACCAGTCTTTCACTCAGACATTATGGTTACTTCAATACATTGCCTTGAAAAAGCAAACAATCAGCAGAGTTCTTTAAAAGGTTCAGTGCAAATTAATTTCTGGCAAGGACTGTATGCTGTTCAAGGTTTCATTAAAACTCTTCATTTACAAATTACCTCATGAAAAAGAAAGAATGCTATTTGTGCTATAAAATGGGGCAGAAGCCTCAGAAGCCTTCTCAGGGCATTGGGCAGCTCATTCTAGGTTGGTAGTTTGGGGCATCACCTACCACTGCCTCCATCTCACAGGCAGCAGCAGCACTTGGGAAGTAAATGCATTAATCAGAAACAAACATTTGTGTGTGCCTCAACAGTTTAATTCTAATCTGGAACAGTATTTTAAATGTGAAATGCAAACATTTATTTTCCCCTTTCTTTAAAGGAAATGTGTGTTTCAGGATGTGTAGCAGCACTACTCTAAGTCACGTTTGTCCTCTCTGCCAATAGGTGGCACTAGGAATTTTCGCATACAAGTCTGTTGAACTTAACCTTCAGTTTTTAGCCATCTGAATAACCCTGTATAAACATTTCCCAGTATAAAATGTTTTGGAAATACCACAAGCCGTATTCTTCATTTATTTACAATAGTGTCATTCCAGTTTTGAGAGAAATTGCTAAAGAAATATAATGGTTATTTACATTACTGTTTACATTATTGACACTGGGAGACATTTTTGGCTTTCTGTTTTCTAAGTTTTTTATTTTCCATCATTCTTTTATGATCAATTTGTCGAACTCGCTTTATAAGCTCTCTAGGATGTTTATCAGAACATGACAAACGTTGCAGTTTAGTTATTTCATGCATGCTTCCCCCAATTCTTGCCAGTCTTGTTCAAGGGAAGGACATGAAAGACATTTGCACCCTGTCAGATGAGGTTTCTCCTCAGGGCAGCACTGCAGTAGCAGGACGTTCTTGCTAGTTTCCCTTCATGTTGAATAGGGTCTGATGGTTAAATGTTCTTCACGAGGAGGATGCATCTGTGAACAAGCTCTTTGGCTCCTTTCCAAACCAGCTGTGATATGCCGACCTCCGGAGCATGATGTAAACAAGCTTCTGCTGGGCATCACTGAGAGCATCTGGGAGGGTTGCAGCTCTAGCAGGGAATGGAGCATGAGCTTTTTTTCTTTTTAATCGACTTTGCTGTTAAAAGGTCAATAGCTTTATGCAACACAAAATTGAATAAAACATAACTACCTTCCTAATGTCTCCTCTTCTGACCTTGCTGATGGTCAACATTTTTTTACTGGACTGAGGTTACAACTGTTCTTTTGGCATCCAAGCAGAATCTTGTTGTTTGCGGTATTTGAAAAGGTGCACTTTAGTAAAATCTGACTGTGTGAGAGCCAAAATGAAATTTGAAACTGGAGAAGAAAGAAACTGCAAGAGAAAAGAAAAAAAAAAGATAGAAAGCAAGCAAGCAAGCAAGCAAGCAAGCAAAAGAAAAAGATGGAAAAGCTTTTCACAGAAATGGAAAAGCAAAGGGGAAAAGAAAAGGGTGTAGGGAGAAGAACAGTAAATGCAGGATGAAAAGACAATGCAAAGAAGCACTGGAAAGAAAATGGAAGAAAACGAGGTAGTAATATCAATTTTTCAAATAGCCTATTCCACAAGTAAATGTTATTGCTTGAAGGATACATTTTTCAGCATTCAGGTGGCATCTGCTGAACAGCATGTTAACAGATATTCTTATGTAGAAACAGTTCCCTCTGTGCCTTGTAAACTGCATCCCTTCTGTGAGTAAAGAAATAAAGGGTAACATTGGCAGAGCGCTTGACAGGGCGAGCTCTGCCCATGCTGCCTGCCCCCAGCACTGTCTGACATGGTGCTGGAGCAGTGCTGACCTCTGCTAACTAACCCCGCTGTTCAGAAAGCCGACATCAGGAGTCTTCCCCTGGCTCATGCTAAACACATCCTTAGGACTTCTGGTTAGCTCAGCCTGAACAAAACCCATTCATAATACCTCATGAAAAAATGCATGCATCAGGCTGGGCTGAGTGTACTGTTACATCTGAAACAACTAGTTCATGGAGAAACTATCTCAAACCATTCAGTGATGTTCTCCCTCTGGGGCTGTTAAAGAGGACTGTAAGTCAGCCAGCATCTTGGCTAGACTTCTACTGCTGGACCAGGCCAACCCAGAGACTAAATCTGGAAGCCGAAGACCTACCTCTGTATGGGCAAACAGCAGAGGGAAGGTGCAGGAGAAATGGCCATTAACTGTGGAGGCTTCACTGGTAACATTCCTGCTCACAGTGTCACTCTTCCAACACTGGGATTTTTTAAAATTGAAACACCAAAATCAGACCTTAGATATAATGTGAAAAAGCTCATACTGTATTTTTCCTGATGGAAAAAATCCTTTTCGGGTCCTGCAGCCGGCAGAGAGTACAGAACTGGGAATCACTGGAGACAGAGTAAAGAGACTGGGGCTGCGTGGAGGAGATGGGGAGGCTGCTGGGCAGAGCAGAGCCTGCAGCAGCTGTACCAAATGCCATCATGCTTCTCCAGCAAGAAACAGGAACCCATCTTTCCTGACACCCCAAGCAGCAGAGAGGAATAGGAAATCCTTCCGCAGCTGTGCAGTTTGCAACCCAGGGCCAGTCTCCTACCCTGGAGCATCCCATGTCTGAGGAACAGGAGTGAAGGAAGGAGAGAAAGGCAGTGGGATCCTTCTGGGACCTTGTCTGAGATCTCTTTCTCTGCATCCACAGTGTTCCCCAAGTCATCTATGCCTCTTTTCCTTAGCAAAGAGAGTCTGGACAGCTGTTTTCTGGACAATTTACTTTTTCTTAAAGGATCTCCGTCATAGGCTCATGGCAAGCAGAAGTATTTCAGGAGGGGCCCATACTAGTGACCCTCTTTAGGAGGAAAGAAAAGCCCTGTGTAGGGAGAGCTCCATTATGAATCTTTGTCTTAGAAAAACTTTTTTTAGCAGCTTTACCTAGCTAATGGATTTAAAACGACGTGTACGTATATAAAATTACACACAACTATGGCAGAACAGAATGAGAAAAGAAATACCATGTGGCAAGCATGGCACATATTTAACACACTAACAAAATATGCTTGTGTACTATAGTGTTAAATACAGTATGGGAAATTATATAAACAAAATTGGAAGAGACCTAAGCATATAAACTCAGTATTTCTCAGAGGAGTTTGATGGCACAAGTTGTTTTCACACTTCCTTGTGGGATTTTAATGTAATTTACATTGACATCTGACAAATGATTGCTGAAAGTGTTTATATGACATTCAATATATGTTGCAAATTTTTGTAACAGACTTTGCAATAGCTGTGATATGAAATTTGCATCACCAGTCTTTTTTCAAATCAAATAACATTTTGAAAGCATTAAAATTATTGCCAGGAAGAAGTATTAAAAAATTCCAATTCATTTTGTATTTTCAAAGACCTCTGCTATTTTCCAAAGTCCCCATTTATCTCAGAATTCTGAGCTTGTTATGTTGTCAAAGCTTTCACTTTTGATTAACATATGACTTCCTGAATATTAATTTGTGGTTTGGAAAGCACATTTTCTTAAAATTGCTTTGCAAAGCTGTATGAAATGTTCTTTTAAGATGCTTTGATACTGAAAACTGTTTATATTACTGACATTGCTGTTTTCTTTTGTACTTTGTGTTTTCGGTCATTGCTTCTCAGGTACAACAGAAAAGATCTGGCTGTTATTAGAGGCTAGCATTGCTCATCTACATTGGCTTAGTTCTTATTATTGCTGTTTCTTACTTGTTACTCAAATGGGTTCATTAGTAAAAACCCCTTTCTGTCATTACAGGCACTACAAAGGACTTTGGGATTTCTTATCATGCCTTTCAGTATTGCCTTTCAGCAGCTTGATTATACATAGCAGGGCCCAGGTCCCTACTGCCTTTGTGCATTTTCTAAGCAAGATTTTCCATGCCGGCAAGGTACAATGTACTTCTGCGAACAGAGGATGTGGAGCAGGCAGCTTCCTCTGACCCAGACCATCTGTTGTCTTCTGTTCTTCATGGCTGGAACTCTTTTTCATCCTGGACTTTGACCAGAATTTTGTCTTCAAACCATGCTTTAAAGCTGTTGTATTGTGACTATTTGCTTACTGCATTCAGATTTCTACTTATTGTAATGGATTGATTCAGAAGTGTGGCTTATTGCATTGTACTAGTGAGCACAATTATTAGTTTTTAGTTTAAAATTTATAAACTACATGATCGAGGGTTATTCACTGTCATGATGATTTTGACCTTGGATCTTATGACATAAAATGCTGAAATTACTGCTTTTGCATGAAATGACATCCTGCTTTTCTTCTAAGCCCTGAAGTTCTTGACAGAAAATGCATTCAGAGGGTTTTTTTTCTGTAGCTTTGCACGTGTAGCACCTGTCTGCTGGCTAAGTTAGCAATCATTCACAGTTGCAGGCTAAGCCTGGGGACTCACATACCATGTACGTTTCGTCAGAACAGTGTCTTTTCCTTAACCTACAGAATACGAGGTTAGCAAAAATAAAATCTTCCTAAAGGAGAATTAGAAAGATGGAAATGATTGATCATCGAGCATAGCTTTCTTTTCATATTTCTCTTTTTTTTTCTCATCCATGCAGTGACAGCAGTGTTGAATACTAATTTCACAGACAGACTGGTTTTCACGAGAGAAAATTTTTTTCAGAGAAAAATTGAGCAACTTATTTAAGGTCACCAGGCTCTGATTTTATGAATTACTCAGAGCCTCATGAGAGAAGCTGAATCCTGTTCCTACTGGACTGAAGGGAAAAAAAGTCTTAGATCTCCTCAGAAACGTATGCATTACAGATTTGTGACTCATCTGTAATAAAGTCAACATTCAAAGCATACTGTTAACGTACCAAAATTACACACAGAGAGGGTAGTTTTGTGGCTATGAAGAGAATTGCTCTCAGAAGTAGCCAATCTTTTTTCTGAACCACCATAAACTTCCTTTACACTTGTGGAAAAATGTCTAGGAGTCAGTTACCTTGCCTGAGAATTTGGATTTGATTGTTACTAGATTCTTTTTAGATTTAGGGCATAATTATTTATGCCTTAATTCTGTATCATTTCACAAGACAAGATGCACAGCATAGCAAGATTTTGTGAAAGAAAATAGAAATATAAAGAGCTTCCCTGATCATCAAAGGGCCTGTCCCAACTTATTTTTGCCGTTGCTGTGAAGTCTGCTATAGATGTAGCGGCATGTCCTGAGACACATCACACAGGTTCTACCAAGGCAAGGTGACATTAACCCTCTTTGGAAATCTCGCCTGATGTTTCCTCAATTTCAAACCCAGCAACTGCAAACCCAGCATTAAGAAAATGCTATTGAAATGTCCCAGCTGATGTCATTTTTCCCATTAAAATGCAAACTGAGAAGATGTTTCTGAGATAATCTCCTTACACCCCAAAACTTCATTGAAGTTTGAATGCACAGCTAATCATTCTTCATGTGAAAAGCCACTAAATAGGGAAACAGATTTCATTTTGCTTCTCTGGAATTGCCAAGTAATTTTGCCATGGTCTTTTATGCTATTTAGATTGAGCTTCTTGCTACAACACTTTATTATATGTCATTAAATTCATGAAACATTGATTCATCTCATGATGCTGAGTGACTAGGTGATAAAGTAGCAGATGAAATTCAACATTGATAAGTACAAAGTAATTCTCTCACAGACAAACAAACCAAACTATACATACCTAATGAGGAGCTTTAAATTAACCACTACAACTCTGAAGGAAGATCTTTAAGACATCTTGAATAGGATTACAATAACATTATCTCCATCCTTAGAAGCTGTAGAAAGAGTGTAGTAAATGTTTTAAGAAAATGCTTGAGAAAAAACTTGAAGTAGTTATATCACTGAATAGCTCTTTGGTACGCTCACATCTTTATACCACACATCTTCCTGAACTTGAATAAAAAAGATACTACAGAACTATAAAACATGCAGAGACAGGCAGAAAAGATGGTCAGAGTTCTAGAGCAGCCTCCCCTCAAGAAGACTGAAATGGAATAAGCCTCTTGGTCTAGAAAAAAGAATGATTTAGATATGACAGACATCTCTCAAATCATGAGTGAAACAGAGGACATAGGAAATACTTACTCAGCATTTTGAGCAATATAGCTCTAGGGGCATCAATGTCAATACTCATACGGAAAGTTTAAAAACTAATTACATATTTTTCCATAGAGTCTCTAATTACTGAACCACTGCCACAGGATGTGGTTGCTAAAAGATTACGTGGTTTCTAAAGATGATTAGGCATACTCCTGGAATAAAAATAATAATAATAATAAAAAAATCCATCAAGGGCAATATAAATCTGAAGATGCAATCTCTGGCTTAGGAATTCCTTAACTTCTGAGCTGCTGAATGCTAGAGGTGGTAGAAGTGTGCCTGTATACTTGCTCTGTTCCTATACCATTGCCTATGGATTTGGTCACTGTCAGACATGATATGGGTCCACATTGCAAACATTGCTCTAAGCAATGGGAGGATTTCTCGCATTAGCTCTCCTGTAATATTAATAGGATAGCAAACAAAAAGGCATCAGCAGAGAAACGAAGTAATCTTTGAACAGATTTATTATACTGTGTTCTTAAACTGCAGTGCATTGTAAAGATGAGTCAGAAATGGAGAAACTGGAGATTTCTTGGGTCAGCTCATTCACTTGGGCAGGTAAGTCTGCTAAGAGCAGAGATCAATGACAATTTGTTCTGTTTGAGAAGTTGCCCCATGTGGCGCGTCAGCCACTACTTACACCATCACAGTTCTATATCTCAACTAGCACAGCAGCTGGTGTTTTATAGATGACCATTAGCTTGGTCTGAGAAGTATAATGAAAGGCATTAGGGTTTTATCTTCAACCCCGGGGCACAACTTTGGCTATTAGGCTGCCTGCTTTGTGCGAAGTGGAGCTACCTGGGTTTGTTTCATACGAGTAAAACATCTAAATGTTTCCAGATACTTGTGAGAACTGCAGATTTCATATTGATCAAAAAGACAGTGTCTTAGGACTGAATTTCCAAATTGACAGAGTGTCTTGGATTCAGCCGGCATAGAGTTAATTTTCTTTTTAGTAGCTGGTGCAATGTTGTGTTATGGATTTAGCATGAGAATAATGTTGATAACACACTGATGTTTTAGTTGTTGCTAAGTAATGCTTATTCTAAATCAAGGCCTTTTCAAGTTTCCCATGCCCTGCCAGTGAGCAGCTCCACAAGCTGGGAGGGAGCAGAGCCAGGACAGCTGACCTGAACTAGCCAAAGGGATATTCCATACCACAGAATGCCATGCTCAGTGTATAAACTGCGGGGAGTTGGCTGGGAGCTGCCAAGCACAGCTCGGGGACTGGCTGGGTATCGGTCAGCGGATGGTAAGCAATTGAACTGTGCATCACTTGCTTTTTTCCCACTTTCTTTCTTTCTTTCTCCTTTTCATTACAATTGTTGTTAATATTATATTTTGTTTTATTTCAATTATGAAATTGTTCTTATCTCAACCCACATTTTACCTTTTTTCTGATTCTCATCATTCTGCTGGGGTGGGGTGGGGGAGTGAGCGAGCGGCTGGTGGTGCTTAGTCGCTGGCTGCAGTTAAACCATGACACAGAGTACCTAATATAAGCATAGAGACAACAGCTACTGCCAAGGACTAATGCTAAGCATATATCAGTCTAGGCTGATGTATATACTGAGGGCCCAGGCAGTGCTTGACAGCTCCCAGATCTGGTTGTACTTGCTGCAGACTTATTCCATGCCACAGAAGACGTTCAGCTCCTTCACTCCTAATTTCACAGGAGGGAAGCCCTTGTGTCAGAACCAAATACATTTACAGGCCCTTGAATCACCTTGAAATGTGGGATGTGCTGCTAATGTACCTGCTTTCCCATTAAGGTATAGATGAGATGAAATAAATATTTTCAGACAAGTAGTAGGAACAAAACAAAAAAAGGTAAATCTCATTTTCCTAGTCCTTCCATTAAAAATTTTGGTAGACAGGAAAGTTACACTTTGGACACATCAGACATTTGTACTCGACATGCATGTAAGTAGATCATACTCCTTGGCTGGTAAGCATTTCATATTATTGTACAGTGAAATAAAATCCACTGTTTTCATCAGAATATTTTACTCCATTTGTTTTGTATAGATTTTATGTGTAAACATAACCATGAAAAAAAAAATCATCTTGCTTAATCAATAATTTATTGTTATTTCTTCTATTTCAAAGTGAACTGCTTCCAATTTTCTACTTTCTGCAGGATGTTCTGACCCATAACCAGTCTGGTGAAGGGATTTGTTGATATCAAGTGTGTTTTCAGGCACATCAATCAGATGCTATATCAACCACCTCATATATTATAAGAACTGGTTTTAATACCTATTTCTTTATATTGCAGAATTTTCAGAATCCCAACAAAAACCAACTATGACAAAAATTGATTTTACTTGATTTTATAAATATTTTTAATGGATAGTCAATTGCTATTAAAAAAAGTTGCTGTTGTACACATAGACGCTCAAGCAGTTGTTTGGACTTCTGGATTCAGGACTCACAAGCTGAGATACACAACACAATCCATACGAGGTGAAACTCCTCGTACGAGGGGACCCCTGGTAGGTGTAATTATACACATTTCTTGAGCTTCTCAGGGAGGTTTTATTAATACTTTAAAGATCTTTTAGGTAATTAACACCATTGAACGTAATTTCCTTGTATCTACATAATATCCTTAATTGACAGAAATCCAGAGAATTTTTTTGAAAGAACAATACTTTGGAAATTTTGAAAATATTAGATAAATCTAACTTTGTAGTTGCATTGACGTCTTATATTTGACACTGTAAATTGATCTCATTATTACAAAAGAGTTAAAACACTTAATAGAATCTGAAAAAAAAGGTGAGATTTTGCCTATCTGAATAATGTGATGATGTGTACCTTTTGAAAACAGAAGATGGCTCTCCTCTGTCTTCGTTTGAAAGGTTCTAAAATAATATTCCCAACAGTATTGAGAGGTGGGAGTGCTTTGGTCTAGGAGGGCATTGTATGAGACCTGACCTGAGCCAAGCCATTAAATTTTGGCTGCTTTGCATAATATGATCAAGGGAAGAAATTAAATTTATTAAATATGCATTTACTACACATCAGTCTGACTATAATCCTAAAGTGGATCTTACAATAATGAATTGGAAGATTCACTTTTCGAAAGTTAATGAAAATAGTTCTGCATTTGGCAAATGTTAATGTTCACGATGCTGCACATTACAGATAAAACGTAATATGGATATGTGGAAAAATGTAATACCATGATTTTTTACCACTTGAACACTGAAAGACAGAAGAGGTTTTGATGTTGTAAACAAAGCAGATAAGCAGTAAAGAAAGCACAATATTTTGCTTTTGTAATAACTAAAATGTAAACTGAATGTTAGGTTTTCATTTTTTGGATATAAGATAAAACCGCCTGAGAGACATTAGCTGTAGAAATGCAGTCATTAGTAGTAAGCTGATAGGTGAAAAGGTGTGAAATAGTAAGATATCCTCAGGAACAAGAATGGGTGTTCTTGTATACTGTTTGCTAGCACACTGAGGATGTTAAGGTAAGGGATACTTCAGAACCTTAACCCTACCATACCCTTCCTATTCATGTTGCCTCCATTTCCCTCCAGTGCTTCGTCTTCTATGCTGACATTCAAACTTTTAAACAAAAAAGGGAAGGTTCTTAATTAAAAAGCAGCTGAAGATGAAAGAACTCCTTTTATCTCATACTAATGTTCTATGAATGGCATCTATTATTTTGTGTCTAAATTTACACTGCATAATAGTTTAACACATTCATTGATTCTTCATTTCCTCCGTAGTACTCAGATCTTGTACATAATTTACTTTGAAATGGATAGCAAAGTTACGAGACAGTGGAAGTAAGCTATAGAAAATGGTGTAATGGCTCTTATTCTATGATCAGAAGGAATGGAAATACCTGTCCTTGTTTTGAAACATACCTTCCTTTTTAGCTCTATTAAGAGAGACGAAATTGGTAAGAGGTGGAAGCTGCAGTCTTGCCAAGAAATTGAATCCTCTTGCCAAGAAATAGAATAAGAAATAATCTTGCCAAAAACAGCACATAGCAGATACTATTTACTATTTGCAACAGCCTAAATTTACTCCATTTTCCTGTTCAATTACAATATGTTTTTGTCTCTGCTTCTGTAAGTGGGATGTTGTGTTTTCAAAAGAAGAGGAAGGGGGGAAAAGAGCAAAATCTTCCAGAGGAAGAACAATGAACAAATACAAAAAATTAAACCACGCAGAAACATCCTGAGTAATATTTTTTTTTTAACGTAGGTTTCAGGAGGATGCCCAGCTGCCACTGTGAAAATAATCTGCTATGTGCAAAATGCACTTAGCTATCAAAAAATCTTTTTCTTGCGCATAGTAGGAGGCAGATGCATCAGTAAGGTGGGCTGGGGATGAGTCTAGCCCACCACTTCTCAGTTCTGCAGCTGGGAACCATTACCTCTTCCTTTTGGAGTCAGACAAAAAAGAAAACATAGTCAAAAGCAGCACAGTGATGCACTCAGGATAGCCAGCAAGACACAAATAGACAGCTACTTACAACTTACTGGACAGCCCAGAGGGACACTGTGAATCTGTTTATTAATATTGAATTCAATAGTGGACTGCTTTAGATGCATAGTCCTAAATATTTATTTAGTGGCTTGCTAACCATAGTCATTACTTTTTAGTATGTAAAAAACATGCACAAAAAGTAGCAAATCCTTAAACTTGGTACTTTTGGAAAGGAATACTTGCCTTATATGTGTGCTAAAAGAAGCATTAGTAAAGCAGAGGCAGGCAGATACTTTCTTTCCTTGTCAGAAAATAGTCTTAGAAGAAAGTAGGATGAGGACATGAGTGTTATTTACTTCGGAATGAGCTTTCCTTGTGTATCTTGGAATAATACAATTGGTCTGTGAATAGTCATTCTGCAGAAGTCTGCACTGTTTAAATTGCTGTATCCCAAAATTTTGTCAGATAGTAATCCATATTAGTATACTGAAAGTTCTAGATAAAAATAATGTAAGGATCAAAGCAACAGCAACCCAACAGTTACAATATCCATTGCTAATACGTTTCTTCAGCTATCCACCAAGCTATGGATTTTGTTTCTGTCATTTTGATTATACTACCTCCATTTCATTTTCCTTCCCACTACTGGGATTATAGTTCCTTTCTAAAATTAAATTAGTGTCTGTGAATAGTTGCATTTTGCTAGGAGCAGTTAGTGAGGCTAATTTTACATATCGATTCATGTAATTTAAGTCAAAAAGGAACCCTTAGATTATTTAGCCTGATGTCCTGTATCACTTGGGCCATATGTTTTTCCAAAGGTGTAAAACTTACTGGTTGTGTATGAAGTAAGTGCTTCACTGAATAAGACATAAAATAATGAATCCATTTTCTTCAGTACATTGTTCATTACTTAGTCACACTTAATAAAGAAAAAAACTGTCACTTTGTAACCATTGATTATTGTCTAAGGAGACCCTTAGGATCTTGTATTCCTTGTGTTTTATTTTTTTATAACTTTATTTCTCAGGAACTCTGTGTTTGTGTGTGTATGGTGTAATTATCTTCCATCTGTCAACATGTTTCTAAAACATAACATTAAAACTGTTTCATCTTTTCTATACCATGCTTACGATTTGCCTCCCTTATCCTATTCACTGCTGTCTATTTGTACAGTGAAAAAACTCTTATGCCATTTTAGTCCATTCCACATCTTGGAAGCTCATGTTCATTTACTTAGCCTCTGAGATTTGTAAATGTATTTTAGACCCATTCCTTTCCCTCACAGTTTCCCATCCCATAGCTGTGTTAAAGGAAAAATTCACACAGATGTGGGTACCACTAGGCTTGCTTTAATCACAACTCAGTTTACCACCACCTCAGTGAGCAGCAGAGAACAAAGGGATACAGCACAGCTTATATACACTTATCAAATCATTAGTCAGTGTCTGAGTTTTTATAAGTTTCCTTTAGTCTTGTCAGTTCTGTGAATCTATCACCTGACCCTGTCCCAGTTGATTCATCTGTTCTGTTCCAGTCTCTGTCTCGGTTCCAAGGTCCTCCTGGGATCATCTTCTTTCTGCCTGCTTTAACTCACACAATCCTTCAAGCACACTTAAGTCTTTGAACCAGCAATTTCTATTCACATATACTATTCTTTTTAAAAACACCTGCGTTTCTGAGAGCACCTGTGTATACAAATTGATTATCTATCGTTTTTCTATTCTCCTACTGATTAACTTGACTAAGTTTTAAACCAGCCTTGGATTAGGGCTATACAAGGGACAAGGTCTGGTTCTGCCATTTAGCAGCTTCAGCACTTTAAATTTCCTAATTCAAAATACATTTTCTTTAACAGCTGTCATGTCTTTACAGATGTGAAAGTTTGCAACTGGCTACATTAAACATACATTTGGTTCAACAGTTTATGAAAGGATCCAATTTCTCTATATGGCTGCTCTGAACTCACATGAATTTATTACTCTTCCAGTGTGGTCTACCCATGTTATAATTAACAGTAAGTATTATTTCATATTTACTCTGAATAATGACTAGAAATGTCAACGGCTGTTGAGCCTGGGTGGAACCTTGCCCATATTCCCTGACAATTCATCTGACAGCAGCATCTGAAAATCTGAAATACAGCCTTATTTTAGTATCAAAACATGGGGTGCTTCTAAGTCAAATGCCTGGTGTCATTACCTCTAATAATCAAACCTGTAATTTTCTCAAATAATTAAACTAAACTGTTTGACAAGATACATTTTTCTAGGAAAGCATGTTGATTGCTTGGATTGTATTTCTACTCTTTGTCTTATATTAATTATAGTTCTTTATATTCATTATTTTTTGAATCCTGCATGAGCGCGCTCATTATTTTCCCCAGGGCTGATGTCTAGCTAACCTGCCCATAGTCATGTGGGTCATTCAGCACACCCTGGTTCAGCATTTGCAGTGGCGTGCTTTATTCATTTGTATTTTATTTGGCATGCTAAGACTTAATTAAAATTGCTAACAGTGGGTCAGAAATGTCCTCTATCTAATATTACAGTAAAATGGGGTGGTAATTTTAAAAAGTTTTCTCCTAGTAAAGCCTCCTCAATTACAACTGGAAAAGCTTTGATATGATCAATAGAAATACAAACCAGAAAATCTTACTGCATCATTATGAAGAAAGCTACAATCAAGTAGTGGACTATATTATCAAGTAGAATTCTTTTAAGCCAACTCTCGTTTCAAATCTTCCCTTCTTGTCCTTAGCCTACCTTTTTTCTTGTCCTTAAACTACAATGGTCTTAGGTTCTTTTGTGAATTTTTTGGCAGTTTTGCTTCCCCCCTGCTCCTGCATCTTCCCTTTTGCTTTTATGTTTCAAATGGCTGCCCACACCATGTTGTGAAACAGCAATTACTTTCAGCCAGAAATGTGCTCTGGTGGTTTAAATTTTATATTTTATTAATCCTGGTAATTTGGTTCTCTTTAAGTACTTATGGATGATTCTAACTGCTAAAGAATGTGGACAATGAGGTCATGCCAGAGATTTGGCAACGAGAATGAGTGATGCATGATTAATTTTAATCCTGTCATTCCTTCAGTGTCCAGGATGTCTGCAATGCATTAGGCATAATATTTTCTCTGTCAGAAAAATGTTACGTGTAAATTTTAGACTGATTTAGTGTTACTCTACGTTGGAAGTCTTATGCAGTTGATTTTGAAATTAAAACCTTTTCCCATGTAAGACAGCTTACTGGTACAGAAAAGTGAATACTTCTACGAAAAAAAAAAAGGTCTATTTTTCTGGTTTAATTCAATGTAACATGACAGCACTTCCTACTATTTCCCTCCTACCAGGACGTCATCCCCAGTTAAGCTGTTCTTGATCAAAGATCCAGAAGCATAAAAAATCTTGACTTTTAACTTTCAGAAAATGTGTAGTGCAGCAACATCTGCCACAGACAGTCACTCGCCTCACTTTTACACTCACCATCTTGCCTCACAATTTGTAGCTTGCTGTTGTAACATCTTAGTCACATAGCACATCCCACCAATACGTGGAAACACAGGATAAGGATGATGAGGTAGAGAAGCCACATCTACTCAGTCCAACTAAAAGAAGTCTTTAGGGGCAAGCTAAATATCTATGACAAATTACATGGTTATGATTGACCCTGTCTTGGTGCAAAGGGATAGACTGATGAAGCATTGAGATTGCTTCTGGCCTTTGATTTTTAGTCATACTGGCTTTTTGGGAAAGATTGACACACACTTTTCTCTGTTCTCTGTCCTATAACATTAACTTAGTCTTCTTGCCATCAACTATGAACTCTTTTCTTTAATTTTCTGTGAGCAGATTACTAATCAAAATTCAGAATAGAATGTGACAGGGCATTCACAAAATTGAGGGCTGCATCATGATTTATCTGTACTTGAAGTTTGGGTTTTTTCCTCTCTTCAGTTATGAAATGCAGAGGTATACTGAGTTTTATCTGGTTGAAGTTAGGCAGACAGGTCAGATGGTCACAGAAGTGCAGACTACAGTGCCCTGTGGGATTTTTAAATCCAGTGTAATACACCTCTCAGTACGCTACACTCAAGGAGCTTCTGGAACAGATAAATGGTTATATCAGAAATCTCGAAGAGGCCAAGTGAAAGAAAAAAGAAGAAACAATAAAAATAAAAACCACAAATCACAAATTCCGATCTAGGAGCAAAACTTGGCTCTTTAACCACTGGGGTTTTGCTCAAGTCTGACAGTAGCATACTGAGTTGGTACAGGAAATTAAGGATTACTTGAAAATCAAACAACGAGGTATCAGCCAAACCTTATCTTCACAGCATGGTAATTTGTGTAATGGCTTGTAATCAGGCTTTAGGGTCCTGGCATAGTTTTTCTTCTAAATAACAAGCTGGCTAATCCTTGAAAAAATGTCGACAAGAAGTTGATTTGACCTAACTCCTGTGTTCTTGTTGTAACAGTTACACAGGTTTTAAGTATTTTCTAATAACACGCATTCACCCAGTAAGAGACTGGCTACACATCAGGACCAAACAGCTACAGAGAAAGGAGAGAACCCGGAGAAGGAGGGAAAGACAAAAAAGGGAACACCGAGGGGAGTGACAGCGCTGCTGCTGACTCCTGAATTCCAGAAATATTTCTGTACATTTGTATCACACTGAATTAAGCTGATGTGTAGTTTGGACTGAAACAATGACTGAAGCTACAGGTTCTTTCTTTTTGCTGCTTCACGCTCCACTGCTGTTGTGATATTTGAGTCTTCCATAGACAGGTGACTGCTAAGGCAGTCTGAGTGTATATGTTGACATGACAAAGCTGGAAAATATCTGTTTAACGAAGACCTAATATTTTTATTCTGATTGTTGTAAGCATAACTCTTGACTGCCTTGCCCTGTTTATTATCAAGTCTGCCTGTATGTTTGTGTTTATACATATACACATTTTGCTCTATTTTAGACTTTATTTGCTGTATTTACAATTGCTGCATATCTGAAGCCCAGTACTGACTACAGCATGATTAAAATTTATGACTTTACAATTAGTCAGCTATTCACTGTGCCCCTTTTCAAAATAAAGACACTATGTATGAAATTAACAGCTTTTCCCTTTGGGAAAAAACTCTTGGCCCTTTTATTGGCAATTTATGTCAGACTTCCAGGCCTTTCACCTTTTTCCTCCGCTCTTAAGCATGTTTTTGGAAACTAGGTGTCACTCATACCCTTAAATGAAATAGTTCACCTAATATTGACCGTGCATGGAAATTGAACATGAAAGTATATAATTTCTGGGGTCAGTTCTCTCAAGAAATTGAAAAATCTTCTTTTTTCCAGCTCTTTGGTTTTCAGACTGTCATTTTCACTCAGTGAGGTCACAGGATGAAAACTCCCGCATTGAAAGACTGCATATCGATCATAGTTATGTCTCTGCAGATGCACCATTTTATTGCCTTGCTCTGACATTTCCCACTGCTTCTTGAGCTGTGCTTTGTCAGTTTACTGAGTTAGGTACTTACCTGCAACAACGGCAATATTCTAGGGATGACACAGGAAATAATCCATCAGTTTACACAATGATCATGAAAATATCACACATAAGTAAAATCAGCATAAATAGGTGCAGATGAATCATGAATGTCTCTGGTCAGGTTATGATACAGTGAAATATTCTGTGAAGTGCAAGTAGCATTGCACAAGGGTATTATTAATGCAAGTAGATGAAAATGGGTATTTCTGAGGATGAGAAATGTTCTACAGCTCTTTAAGGTAATTCTTGTCCTTACTCCAACAGCTACTACAATACGTTTACAAGAAAAAAGGGAATTGATTTTATCTTCATCTCAGTAATTTTTCCTAATTTTCTAACCACTTAAACTAATAAAGCTTATAAGTCTTTCCATGGCTAAAATGATCTATCTGAATGCTTTTCTTGGTTGGGGTGGTTGGGTGTCTTTGTTTGTGTGGGTTTTCTAAAAAAAAAAAAAAAAAAAAAAAAGTTATTTACATTCTAACATATTTTGCTGAACGGGGACAGGCTAAAATTGCATATAGCAAATCATGAAGGGGGCTGCTTGGTGCAGTCATATACATTTGTCTATCCTGAGAGACAGGCTTTGTATATACTTGGACAAAAAGTTTGATGCCTAAGTGGATCAGGTCATTCTTAACTTAAGGCTACAGACACGTATCTTAGCCTGAATGGATTTTCAGCCTTCGGTCCCAGCTGTGGAACAGTTTGCATAGGCAGATTCATTATTCTTAGGTCAATACAGGTCAATAAAAGTCAACTTTGGTCAAGCAGTATCAGTTTGCCATGTTAGAAGGCTATTGTTAGGTAAATTATTGCTCATTTATTTCTCTGAGGAGTCTACCTTAGGCTTCATGTTTATGGAGGAGTAGGCACGTGCAAGGAACTGAAGGAAAAAACCCAACCTGTTGTGAAAATCATAATTTTCCAAATAAAATAATTCCAATAGACTAATCTTGTAAAACAGTAATTCTTGAATATGTTCAAATGAACATGCTGTTCACTGTATTTTGCTACGAGACAACAGTTGATCTGAATCTTCAAAGTATTCTGTGATGAAGCAAGCAATAAATGATTTTTCTAATGCTGATCTACTACTGTTTGATGTTACATTTTCAGTGTACAGAAGAATGATAGGGAAAGTTAAGGTAACTTGAGTTCACCTCCTGCACAAACGAAATTGTGAAGAATGTTGAAAAAGTGAGTTGTGGTTAGTCTACGAAAGCACAGAATAATTTTAGGAATCTGTCAAATACCTTTATTATTAAAGCAGCTTAGAAGCAACAGTAAAAACTGAAAAGTGATCAACTCCTATAAAATGAAGAAGGTTCATCCATACCTTTCTACCCCTGCTGCTTTCTGCAAAATCTTTAGATCAAAAGAAAACAAAGCAAATGACAGAAATTGCGTAAAGTCTGTTGTTTCTTAAGACACTGTTTTTTGAAGACTGATCTCTGGCAAGTGGCAGTAACTATTTCTATGAATATCCATCTGTATTACCTGCACACAGAGAAGTGTTTTAGACTCTTAGTGCTTCCAGTCACATGAAATGAACAGGTAGACAGGGTAACTGAAAGTCTGAAGGATGAATACTCTGACCTAGTATTGGTGTTTTTAAGGGGCACCTTGGGAAATGCTGACTGTTTTGTTCTCTGTCTGAGAAACTTGTGTGTTAGGAAAAGGCACTTCTCCCCTGAGTGTCGGAAAACCTAATAGATGCAGACTACAGATCATGCTAGCTGAACTGCTGGGAGGAACAGGCTAAACCCGACCCTTGGAATAGGTTGCTGTGTAGAGAGACTCAGTAGGAATCTGTACACATGGTCATCAGGATGGATCAAAGCCCATTGTCCTGGTTTTAAGGGGATAGAGTTGATTTTCTTCCTAGCAGCTAATGCAGTGTTGTGGTTTGGATTTAGCCTGAGAATAATGCTGATAACACACTGATGTTTCAGTTGTTGCTAAGTAGTTCTTACTCTAAATCAAGGCCGTTTCAGTTTCCCATGCTCTGCCAACAAGGAGGTGCACAAGGAGCTAGGAGGGAGCTGTCACACGCCGGTCCAAGACCGGAGCAAGGTTCTGCTTGTATTCTCAGGAACAGAATTAAGACTCAAAATGGAGTCAAGAGCCAAGGAACTTTATTTGCCTGACAACAGGTTTGCAAATGCAAAGGAGAGAGCAAGAGATAAAGAGAGAAAGGAAGGAAAGAAAGAAGGAAAGAATGAAAGAGTTCACAGCAACAGCTACCACTCCGGACCTGCAGCGTCCCAATAGTCCGATTTGTTTCCAAGTCTGATGAGGGAACGTTCAGTCTGATGTTGATTGGTTCCGTTCTTTTACAGGGTTGTCACGAGCTGCTCTGCTTAACCCCACCTTCCACCCGGTGGTGGTGTGCATGCCAATACCATCAGGTCGTCCTCAGGGGTCTCCAAGCCCCTTGATCTCCCAGACCCAGGGTCTGGGCACATGCACAGAGGTTTGGCTAAATTTCTCAGGATTAGCTCCCCCCATCGCTTGTGGTGTCAGTTGGTGGGTTTCCTGCCTTAACAATGTTGAGATAAACATCTGCTGTGGCGGTGGTGGTTCTCACCGATGCAGTCTCTTACAAGGAGCATAGCCAGGACAGCTGACCCAAACTAGACAAAGGGATAATCCATACTATAGAATGCCATGCCTGGTATATATACTGAGGGGAGTTGGCTGGGAGCTGCCAATCACAGCTCGGGGACTAGCTGGGTATCGGTCAGCAGGTGGTGAGCAATTGGATTGTGCATCACTTGCCTTTCTTGAGTTTTATTCCTCTCTCTCTCTCTCTTTGTTATCTCCCACTTCCTTTTCTTCTTCTTCTTCTTGCTATTATTATTATTGTTATTGTCATATTTTAATTTATTTTGATTATTAAACTGGTCTTATTTCAAACCATGGGTTTTACCTTTTTCTGATTCTCCTCCCCATCCCACCAGGGGTAGGAGGGTTGTGGCCATGAGTGAGTGACTGCATGGTACTTATTTGCCAGCCGGGGTTAAACCACGACACCCATGCAGGTGTTTGTTCTCACCATGGGCCAAGCACCATGCTCTGGAGGGAGAAAAGGTCAAGGTCTTGGTGATTGACTTGCCTTTTGGCTGGCCATCTGTGGGCTGTGACCCAGCACTGGTGGATTAGATTGCTCTTCAGCTGCTCTCACCAGCATGTATCCTGAGTGTAGCCCCATGCCCAGGTGGACCTTTCAAATCAGATCTATAACAAACCAGCTACATGGAACGAGAATGTGCTGGCACAAGAGCTTAGCAGGTTTGAACCTTCTCTTAAGGTAACCTTTACTCACCTTGTAGAGCAGATACAACTTCAGAGAGAGAAAGGAGCAGCAAAAAGGCTGGTGATATCATATTGAATTATATTATGAGTATACCAGTTCAAACTGCCTCTTACAGAAGTGTAGCAAGCCATAGAGAATTCAGCCATATAGAAATTATGCCTTGAACAACATCAACATGGTGTACAATAAAAATTATACTACACTATTCATGAGTGACTTTTTATTGTTTCCTCAGTCTGTGTTTTTTCTCCATGCTGCTTCTCAGACCACTATACTGGAACTCATATTTCATTATCATTGCAGAGATTTGCAAATCTTTCTTTAGTTATTTAGAACTTGACAAACCCTTTCAACTTTTTGTCCTAAATATCTGCAAACCACGTAAAGGAATAAAAACAGAACTGCCTCTCACAAAATATTACTATGTTTCTGTAATTTTTAAACTGAGTATCCCAAGGGAAGTGTCTGTAATATTCTTCATATAAAAAGAAAAGAGAATAGTAACCATAAAATCTCTTACCTGTTAAAGTATCTCCTATTGATCCTGCAAATAAGTTCATCAGAGAAATACAAAGTGTTTAAAATGATTTCTGGGTAAAGCACCGCATCCCATACTGCAACATAAATGGTCCCCAAACAGGCATCTTTAAGAAGCAGTACAGAAAAATAACTCATTAGAGAAACTATTCTAAAATAGTTTGTTTCTTCATTGAGGGAATGTGGTATTATTGCCCTAGAATGATTTAATTCACCCTAATTATATTCTGTTTGATATCTGCAGCTGCCTTGGAAGCAGGATTCAGCTATGTAAATCCAAGAGATGTTTCTCATCTCATTTGCAACCCCAATGTGCTCTAATTTTCAAAGGAATTATAAGCTGGTCTCTACTTATACTCATTGAATTTTTCAGAGGAATATCAAAAGAATACACAATTTTCTGAACACTATCACTTACACAGACTTTATTCACCCTCATCTTACCTCATATATGTTTATACACAGAATACAATATGTATTGACACTGCAGTGTTAGTAAAAAAGTTGTGTAGATGCATGATCATATGTGACCAGAAACATCTCTGTTTTGAAATGTTCATAGAACACACTAGTAAAAATTGGCTTTTTCTTCTGTCTTTGAGTTTCAATTTACTTTAGAACAGATGTGAAGTTGTCTCTTCAGCAACTTTTCAACACAGTCAGTAAACAGCACTGTTTTGGCTGACATCAAAGGAGGACCAAAAGAGGATACATTTCTGCCAAAAAATTAATGTTGTATATGCATCCTTCAATTTCTTTGGCAGTAGCTGTCCATGTTACAGTGCCACATTGCATAATACACATAATGATGATGTGCAGGAATTTGTCATTAAATATTGGCTCACGCATGGTCACCAGAAATGACAATCAGCAAACACTGACATTTATTCTGGAATATCACCATCAATTCCAGGCAAGATGGCAAAATGAACCAATGTGGTGTCAAAAAACACAAGTGTCTGTAAAATGCATGAACAGTCAGTAAGCGATGGCTCCCTGCTGCTCTCTGCAAATTACCAATCAACACAACAGAGCAGTTTGCTTTCTGCTGCTCTGAAGGAGAATGTTCCCTTTAATAATCTTAGCAAGGGTTACAAATTGTTTGGAGAGAAAACAAGGGAAGTCAAATGCTTTCCTTCAAATAAAACTAACATATAAAAGTAGAAAGTTGATCAGAGATTAGAAATTTAAAGTAAATGAAATTCTATGCTTTGGACACAGAACTTGAGCAGAATTAGGTTAAACCATGACATGATTCAAAAGAATAATCCACAAAATTCCATCCATAATTGCTACAGTTTTTACTGGGTGAGCTCCTTAGGTAACTATAATTCCGTGTTGATGCCACACCGTCTTAACAGGCATGGGTTGTAGCTAAATTGAACACTGAGTCTTAAAATGGGCACCTCCCACATTAAGTCTACCAAAAAAGCCAGTTTACTAGACACAGCTTTAGATGGTGTTTCCAAGCTTCCTGCTCCTCCAGATGAATGTCATCATCTTTGGTCTAACACGGTGAGATTGCTATGCATGACCCAGCTTAACGCTGAACTATATTTTGCTATGAACTATGTCAGCAGGAAGAATAAATTTTTTTGTCTGCCCTGCAGTTCCCCTCCCAGTTGAGCCTAAACAAATGTATAGCCTGATCAGACAGTTGACCATAGGGGTACAAGAGGCAGGTTTGTTTCCTGTCTTTTATTCTCACATCCTCCCTGTTGCCTCTCTGTTTATAACCCATAAGATTTTGCAAGGGGGCAGCACCACCAAAACTAGAAGGACTGATCTTGTTCCCCTTTGGAAGGAACAAAGTAGAAAGTTTGGTCAGTGAATCCCAGTCTTGCGTAGATGCTCAAATGTCTCATCCTCTAGTTCTTAAAATAAACTCTTCATTCACAGTTGCCTATTTTATCTGACTTCTGCTCCATCCTGCCATGTTAGTTGCTATGATTCCCTTCACGGGGTTCCCAAGCCTCTTCATACTCTATGCAGTGAGTAAAAGTTATTAACCCCTGAGTAAAAAGTTTGGTTTAGTATGTAGGTTTATGGAATTAAAAGGTCTTTTGTGGATGTACCATTAGATGCAAAAGTGAAATAAAAGCTGCAATGTCATTAACATATACTCCTGAATATCCTGAAATTAACTTCTGGGGACTGGAAACTTCCATTCACAAAAGAAGACATCAGAAGTTATAAAAAAATACTTAGCATCTAGAAATAAATGGTATATTGGGAAAACAGATTAAAGCTAGAATATCTTAACTTTTACATTTTTTTAATAAAGGAAGCTTCATAAATTTTAAACACGTGCAAGGTTATTCTTCAGAGAGTGTTTCAAAACTACATTTAGGGAATGATCTGGAAAGAAATAAAACACTCTTGTCAGACAGTTGTAATGTACAAAGATCTCAGGACTCAGTATTAAACTTGTTTTCTGTCGAATTGTCAGTCTGGACTTGCCTTTCTCTTAAATAAATGGACAGAGATTATGAGTAAATGTAAGTATACAAAAATACCTCTATTTCCAATTGCATGCAGAGCTGATAAAAGAATGTAGAAAAGTATAAGGACTCAACATCTGTGGAAAATACTGCATTAAACAGACACAGTTTATTATCTTTCCTAAAATATTCCCCTTCATTGCATATGAGCAATAGCAAAAACTGGAACTACACATGACCATAGAAACTTTGTGCCAACATATTTAAAAGCTGTGATACAGTAACAGTATAATAGGGTCTTCAGGTGGAAGTTTGAACTCCAGCAGCTACCAATGTTCACCTTATGTCTAAATCACTATTAACACAATAAGCAAATTAGAAAGATTTTACTTGCTATAAAGCAATCCCACAGCAATTTATAAGCACAAGTCAACAGAGAAAAATTAAAAAGTTTCAATGCAAGCCTTTCATTTTTAAGTTACGATTCTGATGATTTATGGTGATGACTTTCTCCAGTTGTCAGGGACCTCCTCTGTTCTCCATCACTTTTCCAAAAAGATAGAAACTGGCCTTGAAAGCACACCATCCAGCTCTTTCAGCACCTCTCTCAGCACTGGATACTTTGCATTGGGTACCATGGACTAACGTATGTCGAATTTTTTCCAAGTAATGCCCAATTAGATCCTTATCCACTAATGGTGCTTCTTCTCCTGGAATCTTTTTCCCTAAGCACAGGGCCCTGGAAGAATCTGTTGGTGAAGACTGAAGCAAAGAAGGAATTGAGCACCTCAGCCTCATATAGCATCTGAGGGTGCTCCAAGGAAAGGCTGAGAGCTGGGACTGTTCAGACTGAAGAATTAAAAGCTTGGAGGGATCTTACCACTGTGACAGAGCCAGTCTCTCCTTAGTGGTATCAAGAGGCAGGATAAGAGGCAATGGGCACAAACTGAAATACAAAAAATTCCATTTAACCTATTTTACTGTGAGGATGGTTGAACCCTAGAACAGGTTGCCCAGAGGAGTTGTGACATTTCCTTGGAGATATTCAAAATGTGACTGGACACGGCCCTGAGCACCCTGTTGTAGGTGATCCTGCCTTGAGCTAGACAGGTTGTACTAGATGATCTGTAGGGGTCCCCTCTAGCCTCAGCCAGTCTGAGATTCTGTGATTCTGTGACAGATACTGTTTAATAAATTCACGTTGCCAGATGTGATTCCCAGAGTTTATGTGATAAAACAATGTCCACTCATTTTCTACTCTCATTTTATGTTTTTGTACATTATATGAAGAAGCAGACTGGAATGCCCACATCGTTAAGCTGGTATAAGGGAAAGGCGGACCATAACCTATACACACTCTACCATCAGCCCCTTTGGTGAAAAAGAAAGGTCTTCTGTGTAAAACTTCATTTAAAACATTTCTTACTGTCTTGTCCCCCAAGCCTCTTCATCTGCGTACTTGTCCATGATGGCAGCATTCCTCCAGACAACAGCAACACCTGATGTAAGTCAGGTGGGGATTTTCATTCAGAAGATATGTAAATTTTATTTTGATGAAGGTTTTACAGTAGGTGTCTGGAGACATATGGCTTGTACATTTCAAATTCCCATGGCAGACAGAGAGTCTTGCTGAGCAGACTAGTCTGCTTTAATCTTGAGCTCAGCAATTTGCCAAGGATTACGTGATTTAGACTGCATTTGTAAGTAAATCAGGGCCTGATGAGACCATTTTGCTTGTATGTCACTTACAAGAAGGAGGTAAAGGAGATCGAATGTCATCTCAGGCTAACTCTGTATATTTGGAAAACTACATGCAAAATCTTTGAATGTTTTTTGAAAAGTAGCCTGTGACAGGGGTAGAGGGTAGTAAACAGGATTTACAGAACACAGAGGTGTGTGAAGAAAGCAGGTGGGAAAGATGCAGAGATGTGTGAAAGAGAATTTCATTAAGATCTTTGTCACACCAGAGGGAAATAAAGATGAAAATTTAAAAATAATTTGTGAGCTCCGTTAGGATTCCAAAAGGAAATTAATTAATTAAATAGCATTCTTTGCAGTTATTCATAAAGATAGGCAGCAGTAGGCTGTGTGAAAACCACATATTTGGGATTATACAAAAAAAAATCAGTTATCAACAAACGTCATACATAACAGGGGAGAACAGATGCAGGTAAAATTAACTTATTTTTGGGGAGAAAAAAATCGTGCAAATTGATGCATAGAATCCATAATATTCAAGACATTGTACCATCTTCCTGAAAGACTTTTATTCATAATTCGTCTACCTTTCATAGATATGTATACAAGTGATATAGAGTATAATTGTTGTTAAGGATGGTAAGAAAATTTGTCAGAAATTAGCATACACAACTTAAACATGTCATATGCTAAGAATCAGAGATCTGACTTACAAAGAGAATTCTAGCCTTGCAGAGTAGTAGGGAACTGAAAAGTTGTACCTTGGATGGAATAGGCATTAGCAATCAGACATTCAGCTGTCTTGTTAGCTGACTTGTTTGGCATCCTATAAAGCTGGAATCATATAAAAGTTTCACTAACAGCTGTCAATTATCATGCAAACTGCTGCTGGTAAGAGGTTGTTTGAGGAGCACCAGTATGGATTTTTGCATATGACGAACTTTATGGTCCTGTCAGCACTGTTGGTTCAGCCCTTTGTTAGGGCAGATGATGTGCTGTGAGAATGTTATGTGCTGAAGAATAAATGATTCTGTGTGTGTGTGTATATATATATATATATACACACACACACTCAATGGATAACAGGGTGGGTTTGTAGCACAAACCAATCTGTTCTGGAGGTATAAAGTAATATACACTCCACAAGAAATGTGAAAGTAAGATACTAATTGCAGGCTGCCCCTCTATACTCAGGTGTTCTCTAAGGTAATTGTTTTCCTATACTTGACATGCAGTTTTAACTACTAGAAATTCTATGTGGATCCATACTTGTTCTCACATTGGTTCAGTGCTCCTGAAAAAATTGGGTTTTATTTTAGCCAGTTCTCAACCTACTCACCCATTTCCTTTGCTGCCGGACAGACCCTCTGCACAGGGCCATTTTTGTCCTATGTTGGCAGAGCAGCCTGGCAAGTGTTTCAGGACTTTTTGGCTTACGCACAATGTTACAAAGTTGTACAATAGATTATTATGTAATTTGGCATGTGGTTCCAAAACAATAAGGAAACAAATTAAGTAATGTAAGAAAACAAAACTTTTGTAAGGAGTTAGAGAACACAGTTGTCTGAGTGCAATTTAATTTATTTACTAGAATCAGTAGTTTATTTCTCTATGCAGTGCTTTAAAGACATACTAGCTAGTGATGAACTTGACACAATTTGAAGTGTTTATCTGAAATATACCATATGGGACTGTTAAGTCTGTCTACACAACTGATCCTGGCTTTGGTGTTCCTTAATAGCCTTGCTTTGTAGCTCACTGTTAAAAAATCAATTCTCATTTCTAGATATTTCTTCTGAAGCGCTCAGGCTTCTATACCACCTTAATTCTCACAGGCCAGGCATCTAAAAGTAGGTATTCTATAAACAGTACAGGACACACAGAAAATGTTCATCTTCTGACTCTTATTTAACAATGGTTTGTTTTCTCTTTAGATCTAAGATAGGATCAGGAGAGACAGAAGTTTCACAGTTTCCTTAGAAATCATTCAGGACATTTTCCAAGGCGATTTATTCCTTGCCGTATTCTTCTACCGGAAAAAGTAGGTCCAAGATCAATTAAAAGCAGCAACATGGCAGAAAATTTCCAAGTTCATTGAACTACAGGCTTAGAAAGGTCCAAGACAGTCAGGATAACATTTTTGTCATATGTAACATAAATATGTATATATGTCTAAATGTCTACAGAAAAATGCAATTTTTTATGTATTGACATTACATGTGAGAGATATGAAAATCACATATACTGAGTATATAGATAGGTATATAAACCTAAGCACTCTTTTAGCCTTCTTACTTTACCCTATATAAAACCCTCCCAAGTGAAAACCAAATGGAGTAACCATGAATCTTTCATACTGTCTCCATTTATAATGATCAATGTAGAGAAAAAACTATACTACTGTGGCAAATGCAATATGCAGTTGATAATATAGCAATGGTAAATGATCCATCACATACATACACATACAGACACACATGCATTCAGCAAACTTCTAGGCTGTTAAGGCTGAGATAATTTTCTAATCTAATCACTTTGAGAGACAAGTAGCTACAGTAGTATTTCCTGTCTTTCAATTCTTATTTCATTGGACTAGTGGGACATGGGAGCTGAGGTAGCATTTGAAATGAAGACAACACAAGTGTGAATATTAGAGTACTTTAAATAATATTGGATGTTTTCAGTCAGAGAGTTCACTTTCTTGCATATATAGCAGAAATGGTGCTTTTGGCAAGAAATGTAATAGGAAAATGTCTTTTCTAGATACACAGATATCTTTCATTCAAAGCGAAGGAGAGCGCTTCAGACTGTAAAGAAGAAAAAAACTTTAGGGGATCCGTGACTTACAGGAGTATGAGTGAAGAGACACTATTTGCAGTAAACACTGGTACTAAAGACATAAAAACTACTCACAGTGGGAAGAAAACAAACAATGGAAATACAGTTAAGGCTGAAAAGGGTGTTAATGGAGACAAGATTCATCGCTGGTAGTGAAAATAACAAAAATTATTCAACTACCAAGCAATGGAGGTAAAAGCTGCAGTTTACAGTAGGCTGTGATGTGCAAGTGATACACATTTCACCTGAATCTGAAAATGAGCGTAACTGGGCTTGATAATACTATAATAAATGTTGGTTGTTTTCCTTCTTAATAATCTGAACTCACCTAGGTAACGTTTCCATGGTATTATGAGGTTTTATCCCACAACCAGTTTGATCACATGCATAATGTTTGCCAATATTAAGGCTGAAGACAAAAAAACATGTAAAGAAAGTGAAAAGAACACCATTTTGTGTCAAACAGCTCTGCAAAATCTGACTCAGATCAGGTACTGCAGACAAAATTCACTACTCATGTAGCACAAACATCTGAGCAGTACAAGGCTGAAGAAAAGATACCTTTTTTCCCTCCTTCCACAGAAGTATATTCATGTTGCTGCTTCTTCCAAATTTCTGTTTAAAGAAATACCATTTTAATTGGTCTAATTTTTTCAAGTAGAGCTTTTGTCACTTTTTAAAGAATAACTGATGGAACAGAGATTGAATGCGTGGATGTGTGCCTGTTATTTTTCCTCACCCAGCACCTAGTTTACATATATATATATATACACACACACACACACCTATGCGTATGTACACATAGGAAGGAAAGCAACCATGCAAAGGACAAAGCAGAAGTTGCTGGAGGTATATATTGCACTCATTTGCACCAGAGAATAGTTTGTTAATTCTACCTTACACTTTTTACAATCTCCTGCTTCATTTATCTTATTTTACTTTTTTCTGTCTTTTTTCTCTTTGATAATGCAAATTCACTCTCTAGCCAGAGCTAAGAAGCTAAGAAGATTTAGGTCATGATTAAATGCTCCAGTACCAATGACCATCAGTAGATGCAAACCTATGAAAAGGATTCAGTTTCTCTTTTAACTGTGAGGATATCTAATTCCACAGCCCCTTTTTATTTATTTAGAGACAATCAGTGAAAATAGCATCTTTCCATAGTTTGTACATTTAGGAAGTATAAATGGACACAGTTACTTCTGTCTTAAATTTGCAGTAGGTTGAGCATTTGTTATTTTGATTGGATATTAAATAATGGCATTACAGTAAATTTATTTTACGTAATCAAGAATGAGGTGATTAGCTAGGATGGGTTTGTCAATAAGTTGAAACAAGCTGAATTATATAGAATGCTCATAGCTTAATTATGGACTGATAAAATGTCTATGTTTTAACCTCTGCCACTGATAAGGACAAATCAAAATGACCATTTATCCAATTGTGAATACTGGATACAATTTCCTCAATGAATTTATACATGCTTGGTAAAAAAGTACATTATAAATAAAGCATAATTCTTTCAAGTGGTGTACATGATCAAGAAGGGAATCAGAAGCAGACACAGTAAACCATCAAAACTGGCTAATCACATTTTGAAATACATAGAAATTTCTAGGTAGCTAAATATGGCTGTTCATATGGGCCCATACATACACAGTAGGTAGCAACTTAGTATCCAGGTTACTTTTACATTCTAGCATCATAAAAACATTAACAAGAAAGGGGTGCTTAAGCCATAACCTCATATTGCTGACACTGAAAGTAGAAAAAGCAGATATAGCAGCTACCTATGGTTAGGAAACATAGAGATATCTACCTTTTCCACCCTAACAGATGCTTGAGAGCATTTAAAAGAAAGGGAAGGATCTGATATCTTAACCTCTCTTCAAACTGAAGAGAAATTTTTTCCTCAAATTTCATTTTATTACTCCCCAGTTGGCTGAATCTGGGCCAGAGAATTATGATGGAAGAAAGGAGTATGAGAAAAGCTGACTGCCAAGCTTCATGTGTGGGGTGATGACAAGTCTGGCTTCAGTTTCTTAAATAGTTTCTGCATTTTACATGATACAGATGCTGTATTAAAAATATTACTACTGTAAGCTCACAGTCATGATCATGTACTGCCTTCAACAGCAGTCACTTTCCTTAGATCTCAACAAATAATATTAATTAGCTGACAGGTATTCAGTAGCATCACTAAAGACATGAACTGGCATGGCCTGTTCAGTCTCTGCAGTCCTGAATCAAATCGAAGGTGAATTGGAGTAGGGTGCATGATGATCTCACAAAGTAAAATATATTACTAGTGTTTCCCATGTAACAAAAAATGGCTTCCAAACCCATTGCACTTTTTTTTTTTTCTTTAATAACTGTCACTGGATTTCTGCTATAACAAGGATTTGTATCTGAATTTTGGTTTTCCTGGAAAATATTTCCATGACATTTCTGCGATGCTGTGAGAAATGCAGATGAAATACAGATGCAGCCCTTGCTCAACCCAGGAAATGCCCAGATAGTTTATGGGAATCAGCTAGCTTCTACCACAGCCTTGAAGATTTGTGAGTGTTGCCTAGGAACAATTCTGTCAATTAATTCTGGTGTATTCTCAGCCATCAAAACAAGTTACCAGTAGCTAAAGCCTCTGGTCTGCATATGCCAAAGCATTCCAGAAAGAAAAAGTTTTGTCCAAATTATTAATGATGCTTTCACAGGAGAGATGGAGTGGATCACTGCTAATAGTCTTTATAGTGTTGTGCATTGTGTTACTGTATTACAGTAAAATAAAAGAAAAAAAGAGGGGAAAGAAAAGAAGTTATGTGCCAGCACGGATTAAAGGATACACAAAGATATTTCTGGAATAATTTCCTTCTTGTCCCCCTTGTAGGCTATGAAAATCTTTCCTTTAAAACATAATGGGTTTGTGTCTGCGTGTCTGCATGGGCTTTTTCTATTGTTTCCTATTCTTTTTATGTCTCAACAGATGCCATCAAGGAAGCAGAACATACATTTCTACTTGTTCAGCAATCCCAAACCATTCGCTTCATTTCCTTTATTCCCATGGCTCTCAGCTCCCCTGTTTAGGGCCTGTTCCTCAAGAGTGCCGTCTAGGTTGTGTTCAATACCTGCGATGATTTATCAGCAACTCTAACACCTTTATGATAGAAGGTACATAGAAAACATGCTAATGGGAGGAAAACACAAGAAAGGCACAACCAAAGCACACAGAGGCTTTGGAAAAGATTCAAAAGTAAAGCTAGTCAGACAAAAATATAAATTTCTTAGAGGAAAATAACATATATAGGAGAAAAAACCAAAAACAACCATACTGAAAGGAGCACAGATGGATTCCAGCAGAGAGCGCCATCTCCAATACATATGTCTAACCTTGTCTCCTGCAGTCTTATGTGTTGCAGGTTCAACAAAAGCACGGTGTTAATGAGCTCAGACAGAACAGGAAGGTTGTCTAAGTCCTTGAGTGTGAAAGAAATCTAATATCTTTATTTATAGTGCCTTTAGGTGCCTGTCAAATGTATTCATTACCTCCCAATAATATAGAGATAATATTTCAGCTGCTAATGTACAGTCTCCAAATTGAATGCAAGGCTGGAAGAGTTGCTGGTTGCAGACACACTTGCTAGGGTATTTGGCAAAAGAGCACTTGAGCAAAGTGCATGAGACATTAGTCTGATAAAAATCACTTGTCCTTCAATCAGACAAAATATGGACTTATTGCCTCAACTGCTGCTCAGAGAAAAAGCCTGCAAACAGATATTGATGCTGTCAGCATAAGCTTACTGTGACAACTTATTCTCAGTCTCAATTAGCAATACGGCATGGGCTCCCTGGACCTGCATCTCACAGCTATTTCCTGATGTGTAACACTGTCCACTAAAGGTTTAAAAAATCTGGGATGAAAGTGATGTTTTATATTGTCTTTGAGTGAGTGGTGGTGTTGAGAAAGGTGGTACAGCCCCCTGTGAATGCCAGGCAAGTAGTTCGAGTACTGGGAGCCACAGCCATCTCCTGGAGGGAAGTCTGGGAGAAAAAAACAGCTCCAGACCACAGGGGTATCACAAGAGCTCACCCGGCATTGATGGATGTCAGTGAGGAATGCTCCTCAGGGCCAGGAAAAGGGGAAAGGGCTCTGTGTGACCTGGGGCTTCCCAGCTGGGGGCTTCTGTGGTGGTGGTGGCAGATGGGAGAGATGGAGCTCCAGAGGGTGAAGCAATTTACAGTAGGACTATTGACACTGACTTTTCACTTGTCAGAAAAGATGGTTGTTAGAGACTGCTCGCTTCAGAGACAGGCAGCTCTGTCGGTCGCTTCTTGCCGTGGGTGGTCAGTTGGAAGCTGAATAAAAGTAACAACTAACAGCTAAAATGCTTTGAGCTTCTCTTAATTTTCCCAGCAGAATGTCAGGGCATTATAGGGTTTATACAAACCTTGTTTCTTTCTTGCATTCTTTGGGTTCACTCCTTACACCAGCAGTGTCCTGTTTTACCAGAGCGCACCTTCAGGGGATCTTTCTCTTCTCAGTTCATCCTCTTTTCTAGTTACAGAGAGTTTAGGGCCAGAATCAATAACATAATTAAGGCATGAATAATGTATATCCACCAGGACTGGTTTTGGTCTCTCACAGGAGTCTATGAGAGTGACCATTTTATAAGCTTAGCTCTCAGATTTGTGAAGCCACTCTGCCACTTAGCAACAGTCGGAGTCATTGGACAACCTATTTTTCTTTAAACCTCTATTTCAGCTGTCTATGCTCTGTCAATTAAAACTTGATTCTGCAGACAGGTCCTATCCTTCACTGATTTTGTAGGAGGTTTTGCCACATTATTTTACTTCTCAGTCCTGCCCCCCGCCCCGCCCCAAATTCAGTTCTAAATACCTATGTAACATCTGTTATATGAAACAAAATATATACTGGACATGATTCCAATTATCAGTTCTTTTGTATTTATAGCTGTTTAACTTCACTGGCTCCTGTTGAATAAGTGCTGATTTACATTACCTTGAGTACAGCTTCACCAGCCATTATCCCAGGCTTCAAGAATCTGCTCTAAAATCTCTCAGGCCGTACTGCTATGTTAACCTGCAGCAGCAGTCAGGTGAGACAAACCTGACTCATGTTAACAACCAGTTTTTTTCCCCTATCTATTTAATAGCTCATCAAGTTTAAAAGCCAGGTTCCTCATTTACTTTTGACATTCCATCCAATTCATTCTAGTAACATCTCCCTGTAAAAATGAGATAACATGCTGTAAAAATAAAAGTGTACCAACGTGCGCTTTACTGAAAGTCCGCATTATGGGGGTTCTGCATGTCACCATAGCTGCTGTGCTATAGAAGATGACTTGAAATAAGCCCTTTAATTGATCTGCACATCAAATGTTCTGAAAATATAAAAGAGGGGCTTAGACTGTCAGTAGCTTCGCTAGCTCAGTCCCTATTAGCTACAACAGTAGTTATTGTCCCCAGCCTCATTTCTTTAATGCACATGGTGATAACATGTGATAACAATGGCTAAAATTCACCTGCTGTCAATGTCAATAAATCTCTAACAAAGCTCTAACAAAAATCCACAACTGTTGTTCGGAAGTTATCTTGTCATATTTCTTTCTTGAATACAGAATCACTAGAGCCATGTCAGCATACTATAGCATAATATCTGCTGGGTCATTTGTGGTGCCCATTTTCATATGAACCATGCCTTTTCACCATCTAACATGCCTTTTCACCATCTCTGGCTGTCACAGAAGTTCACAGTGGTTATAGAGGAGGAAAAGGTTGGAAAATCGTTCCAGTGTGCTGCAGGCTTTCAGAGAACAGATGTCACTTAGACATAAAAAAAATAAACTTGGCTCAGCTGAGTTTACCTTACAGACATCCTTGGGCTATTAAAAAAAACATCCTTGACTCTGTTCCCCATCACCTAGAATTAGCTTGTTGTTGAATTCATGCTTGATCTAACACCACTGCATTTAATAGTCTTACACCAGAGATGAATTCGGCCCTTGGTCTTTAAAGCAATCTTTCCCCTTGTGTGAAACAAAAACACCATATGGTGAGTCCTTGGCTTGATATCCATAGCTGAGCTTGCTATCATTCCTTTCTGATTCTGTTAGTGGAAAAAGGTTAAAGCCTGCAGAGCAGGTTCAGTCAATGCCAAACCTGCAACAACAGGGGGTGAAAAAGGAGCTAAGGAGAGCTTCATCCATGTGAGCCCTCCTGCTCATTCTCTAGGGGCTGCACATTGTACAGGCTGAACTGTTTACTCTTTATGGAGTGATGGAGTTGAACCCCATAGAGCATCAGAGCAACAATCCTCTCCTTAAAACTGTGCAATTATTCCTGTAGTTCAGTCTGTGAGACATCCCTCATAAATGCTCAGAAAAGCAGCAGTGCCCGAATAAGCTCCCCTTCGCACAACCACAAATGAAGACCTCTGCAATGGAGTATGGTCACCAGTAATATGGCAAGGAGTTAGGGAGCCCAGTGAAGTGGCTTTGTCATAGTGCACAATGTATTCACACAAAGCCTGAGGATCTTCACTCAAAAATTCTCCTCCCAGTGCTGAATCTGTAAGCAAGGAAGCTGCAGTCAGCAACACAACAATATATCTGCTGAATGTAAATGTCCAAATAGTTTTTTCCCTACACTACTAAAAACCTGTGAGGAGTGCATATTGCATGCTTGCATGTTGCATACTAGGTGGATTTGTCAGTTTGACCATGTCAATCTCTTCAAAGCCTCTCCACTAGTTTCCTAACACCATACCTAGTGCAAACACTTTGCCACGAACTACAGAGTTGCAGCTTTGCCTTTTGCCACCTGCCTTATAGCAGGATTATTCCCTGCTTGGTCAGTCATGCCAACCTTTGACTTGTTGTTTGTACTTTTTTGTCTCAAACACCTCTTCAGTTTCTCTGCTGAGCTACATGTGGAAAATAACTTTGAGGTAAAAAATACCAGGTTGAAGCTTTCATCTCTCTCCATGAAGCTGTTCTAACATATTCAGAAAGCTTTCTCAGTTACAGAATCACAGAATGGTCAGGGTCAGAAGGGACCTCTGGAGATCATCTAGTCTAACTCCCTGCTAAGGCAGGTTCACCTACAGCAGGCTGCACAGGATCATGTCCAGGCGGGTTTTGAATGTCTCCAGAGAAGGAGACTCCACACCCTCTCTGGGCAGCCTGTGCCTGTGCTCTGTCACCTGCAGGTAAGGAAGTTCTTCATCATACTCAGATGGAACTTCTCATGTTGCAGTTTGTGCCTGTTGCCCCTTGTCCTGTCACTGGGCACTACTGAAAAGAGCCTGGCCCCATCCTCTTGACACTCGCCCTTAACATACTTGTAGATGTTGCTAAGATCCTCTCTCAGTCTTCTCTTCCCCAGACTAAGCAGGCCCAGCTGTCTCAGCCTTTCCTCGTCAGGGAGGTGCTCCAGTCCCCTCATCACCTTCATAGCCCTCTGCTGGACCCTCTCCAGCAGTTCCCTGTCTCTCTTGAGCTGGGGAGCCCAGCACTGGACACAGCCCTCCAGGTGTGGCCTCACCAGGGCAGAGCAGAGAGGGAGGATCACCTCCCTCGACCTGTGGGCCCGTTGGCTCTCAAAATACTAAATCAGGATTGTTTTGTATTTCAAGATGGTTTTGTATATAAAGAAAGCTTCAAACACCCTTATACAAAAATAATGGTATTGTTTTACCCAAAGTTTTAGCAAGTACTGGATTTCTTTTGCGAATAAATTAATTAGTCTTTCAGTTGGCAATCAGTCCTCTAGGAAATTTTCATGATGTTTCCAATCATGCACTCATCCCAGCTGAGTTCAGAGACATAGAGACAGCTTTTCAAGCTTGCTGTATCATCAAAATTCACAGAGCATTTATGGCAGAAGAACCATTAAAAGATTTATTTCAGTGTTACTGGTGGGGTTGTTTTCTCTCATTTTTAATAATTGATGGGGACTTTTCCTGCAGAACGAGTTTATACACTTGCAGTGTGGCACAGAGGAAAATTCACAAAGCATAGCTCCACTCTAGAGATGCTACCTGCCTGGTCTGAGGGAGAAAGGCAAATCTAGAATAAGAGCCAGTTTAAAGACATCTAAATCCTCTCCTGAAGGGACTCTCTATGCCAGCTGACAACAGGGCAGGAGGTTAAAATTTCCAGTGCTAAAGCTAGCCTTTGTGGACACTCCTCTCCCCTCCTATGGCTTTTTACTGAATAACCACCTACTTTCTGCTTCACAGATTCCTGCCTCATTGGGTGCACTGAAGAGAAGAGCCGGCTGTGTCAGTACTTATTTATTTTTCCTGCCAGCCTCACTGTCAGCCTGTGGTCTTCTGCTTTATTTACTGCCAACTGTTCAGACCCTGCTCTGAGCACAGAAAACATATCATTTTCCAATCTGCCTGCAAGATGAGAGGGTGGGATTGTTCTTCTTTTACTAATCAGGATGTGAAGGGCAGTGAGATTACAGCCATGAAAGAAAACTGTGAACACATTGATCCATACATGAGCAGGGTCTGAATGCTCAGAGCAGAGCTGTGGTGGCTGGGGCAGCAGCTGATAAGAGTTACCATGTTTTCACTTTGTATGAACCATACCAGCAGAAGGCGAGCCCCACACCTCAGCAGAGGATTTCCAAGCTTTTATGATACATGTGGGTCCATTTATGCACTTGGAGAGATGCTTCTCCATCCTCTGGGCCTGCACTTCCCTGTCCCTTTAGCTTGTCCCTGCCCAGTCCTCTCACGACCTCCTCAGAGGATCTGTCTATAACCCTGAATGCCATACACTCTTCTGAAGATCTTTATTCAACTCTTTTCATCCTTTATTCATCTCTTTGTGTCCTGTCTCCTATTTTCAGCCTTGCTGTCCTAGCGTCACTGTCTGTTCCCCTCTCGCAGCACACTCCTTGCCCCTGCCTAAATATTTGGCCTTGTAAGGCTGCGTTTGCCCTTCCCACAGGCTGCTGTGCTTTCTCTTGTGCTCCAGCAACAGCCACACTTAAAGCAGTGGAAGATGTATTCTCAGAGACCCATTGCCCATAGCAGTCATGAGTAATAATTTCAAGGAAAAGACTCCTCACCTATTTCAGAAGCAATTTGCAGAGACTCATCAGAAGGAGGAACACTGGAAACATGAAAGACACAAAGACTTTTATAACAGGTAAGTTGACCACGTTTTGGTAGGCATTCAATGAAACAGCTACCTTTCTGAGCCAAAAGCAGTGGTGAATTGAAAGTCTTATTCCACAGCTTTTTGGTCCCAATGTAACATAAACAAACCAATTATTAGTCCTTGCTGCTGTTGTTGGAACAGGCAGAACAATTTTGTATGGGAAACTTCTTTTTAGAAACTTTCCAAAAGAAATTCTGTCTGAAGTGCATTTGCTGACATGGAAATTTCTAGCTGCAACAGCTGAAATTTGACAAACTGATAGATAATTGAATGCAGGATCCTATAGAGGAAGTGTTAGATGGGAGCTGTTTTTATACTCTTATTCCTACTAGCTCCATTTGTAATGTGCCACTTCCTATATAACTGCATTCCAGATGCTACAGTAATGGATGAGAAAAATATTGCTCAACTTTTCATCATTTTCTTGCAGTAATAAATTAAATAATTACCTTATTAAGGGTAGCAAACTTTTCACATAAAATACATTGGTGATTTCTAGATATTGCTATTTAGCTCTTAATGACAACATGAATAACATTATTTTGGACCGAAATCAATAGTATCCATAGTCGTGATATTTGGCATTCAAGACCTACACTTTTGCTACTTTTTGTATCCTTTGATTTCACAGATCCTAATGTGTAAGCTCCAATGCAGAAAATTGTGTTAGCAGGAGGAAGTGGGCTATTCTTTTTAAGATAACCGTTTTGCTGGCTCAACAGAAAACTGCTTTCTCTGTCTCTTGACTGCCGCAACTCATAGGAAGATTATGAGTCACCAAGCAACACAGGGACCTTTGTAAACTAAGAACAGGAAATTAGATTTGTGAAAGCTTTTCCATTTAGTGATGGAAGCTGTTTTTAAACCAGAAGCATTATCCAAGCCTTCGTATAACTATTGTAATGTAATTACAGCTAATAGAGAAAGTTTAAAGGGCTATTTAGGTAAAGCAGATGAAGCAGTAAGATATAAAACCCACGTTTATCAGAGGAAGTAGCTGTTTAGACAAAAGGGCTTGTCTCCTTGTTTCTTCTCCCCAAGACAAACAGACAATGTTTGGAATTAACCAGTACAGAGAAGATACTGGTGGAGAAGCCCTGAGGTGTTTAGTTTCAATCCCCTTTCTTTAACAAATGCAAACTGGTAGCCCCAGGAACTGTGCGTATGCAAAATTGCAGGCTGGGGCTTTTCCTCTGATTGCAGAAACTACGGAGTAATCAACCGAATACTCCACTGGGCTCCTACCCATCTGCCATATGACACAATTTAATAAACTGCATTTTTTGTAATCCCCAGACAAAATGCACACATCTGTTAGCTGCATTAGCCACCTGGGCCTGCAAGAATATTTCTGAAGTATTTTTAAAATATATTAAATGGGTTTCAAAAAAGTTAGTGCATTTCTTTGAAATTGTCTATCAGCAAAATGTATTATCCAAGTGTGAGTCTGTAATAGTTACAACTCAGTTTACTCACCTTCAGCTGGTCTAAAGTGATAGGATGATTCCTGGGAATCATGAGAATGGATATTTATAAGCTGCAGGAAATGGGTCTAAACTGTAGCTGTTTCTCCTGCCATCATAATATCTCCTCTGACACACAGAAAATATTTCCAACTACATAAGCAAGAAAACAGAAATAAAAATAAAAAAGAATCCTTACATTGCACTGTATTTGTCATTCCTTGTAATGAAATTGAAGTTCAGTAGTGCTTACAGTTGGAGAGTAGTGCTTACTCATGATGGGAGCATAAGGTAGTTCACCTTGCACAAACTGTTGCCTCTTCATTTTGTGGCTGGGGCTAAACACACTAGAGCCATATTTGCTTTCTGAGAAATAAGGCTCTGAGTCTGTCCTTGTTAATGGTTAAAAAACCCTGTCTCTTTTACTGGGAAAATAAAAACAGGGGTTTGGGTGTGAGTTAATTTATCCTAGATGAAGACTTTGTCCTATATTTTTTAAATCAAACTTCTTCCATTTGAATGAATTGAGAGAACTGGTTCAAATATTTATAAACGAGAAAAATATTAAATGGAGGCAAAAAGGAGACCTGACAAGCTGAGCAATAAAGGTTAAGACAGAGTAAGTCTGCTAGAATACTTACCACTGCTTCTAACTTAATCATACCTACTTCAGGTAAAAGGGGCTGAAATCAATTAACTATTGTAAATTTCTTGTAGATTCATGGGTTTTTAAAGGTGGAAAAGATCATTGGATCCCCAACTCTGACATATAATACAGTCCATAAGCCATATATTGAGTACAATACATTGCATCTGAGTAAGTGTTTTAGTAAAATATTTTGTCTGAATTTTAAGACCAAAAGGGATGAAGAATTTGCCACTTTGTTAATTTGTTCCAAATGGTTAGTCACCTGCACCAATTAAAAAAAAAAAATCCTCTTTTTAATTTGACTTTTTCTGACTGGAAGTTGCAGGTATTGAATCTTGTTAATGTCTTATCTCTCTTTCAGTGTCATTCCTGTCCAGGCTACACGATATGTGTCAGTAGGCATGACTTTCATTCTTTGTCCCTAAGTGTATATATTAAATTCAACTTATTTTGTTTGAATGATCCCAATTTAAAGAAGAGATCTGCATTATTCCGTATAACTGCCCTATGCTTACCAGTAATCACCATTGCGTCTGTTTCTCCTGCAAGTTTTATATTTGTTTCAAAAATGCAAAAACTATTGACAGGTAAAGAATAAGACATAAAAATCTTGATTTTTAATTTGTTTCTTATGGCTGTGGAAAGAGACTGTTTTGTAAAGCAAAGAAGCAAAGTCATAGGTTTGAATGAGAATTCTACACTAGAGTGAAAACTTGGTAAACTAAGATAAGCCACATTTGACAACAAAAAGACACAGGCATGAAGGCACAGATGAAAGGGAAGGGAGGAAGCAGGCCAGTGAAAAACCTATGTATACCAGAGTCCTGTGTAAATTTAGGTCTTAACAATATTGTTTCGTTATTGCTGACGAGAACATTTAACTTAAAAATACTGAAATAAGTACAGTCCCATCTTACACGTTATGTCATTTTTGTCATTTTCAGATGATGAAGAGCACTGACATTTCACCACTATGCCATGGGGAAGTTCTCTGTGGTCTGAAATTTATGATCAGTTTACAACCCCTCCCTCACGCTGCACGATGCCTCATAGTAGGACATAATTGTCCTGCTGACATTACCAGTGAATTACCCAAGTTTCTGAAACTGGTGTGTACGTTCTTTCTTTAACATGCTCAGTAATACTTATTAACAGACATGCTCTACAGCTTTTATGCACAATGGTACTGAAAGCACATGTATTCATTTTTTACATTTCCAGCATTATTACAGATTACAGCAGAGTATGCGTTGGCTTTTGTATGTGTGGTGTATAGATCAGTACTTAAAGGTTTTACTCAGAAATAGTATTTTGTTTCTAAGGGATCAACAGATTGCAGAGTCACTTTATTCTTTCTTCTGTTCATTGAATGTGGAGAAATAACAAGGAGTTTCAACTCGGTTTCATTGAAATATTTTCTTGGGTAGCTTTCTGGGGAAGTCAAATTTTATCTTTATTACATACAGTACACAGTTTCCACAAGGGGTAAATGATTATTAATAGCAGATCTTTCACTTTTAATGAGCACCTGCTATGCAGAGTGGGTCAGTGTTTTTGATAAAACATTATGAAACACTTATTATAATGAGTGTAATTAAGCCTTTCAAATAACTGCCCTATCTGTGGAAAATCAGATTCTCAAACTTACTTTGCAGGTGGTTATAATACCCACTGATTTAGACGAGTTTCCGGCTGTTTGGGCAACATTTATTAAATTCTCAGGTTTTCTGGAGAAGTGCTTAACAGTAGTGGTTCTAACCATACAGAAATGTTCATACTTGATTAGGCCAATCACCTGTTTAGAATTCTGTCCTGTCTTTGACTGTGGCTTGTACCAAATGATTCAAGGGGAAATGCAAGAGATTGCCTCCTAGACAAGTAAAATCATTGTCCTTGACTGAAAGTTTCTCTTTATTAGTCCCCGACTGGATGCAATGCAAGCACATATCACTTCTAAAATGGGTGGTTCTTGTCTAATCTAGCTCTCTGCTTGCTTTTTTCTTGTGAACAGGCTGTATTCAAAGATGCATTAAGTAGATCAGCACTGGGACACACTTTACAGGGGGCAGCCTGTTGCAGTTTGGACGTGGACACTGACCTATACTATGCCTCTTTCCCACCCCATCTTTAGCCTGCCTCCTGTATTTAGACTGTCAGTTCTTCATAGAGCACAGCAGAAAGATCACCCTTTTTATGGAAACAGTACATCTCTATGTAGCAAAAATAATTAACAACAAGATCCCTTTTAAGTTACATAACAAATTGGATTACTAAGATCATGACTTTTATTTATTTATTTATGAGGGTTATTTTCAGCAATATTGGTTCCTTTCATACAAAAGCTTTGATTTTGTCAGAGGTTTTCCTTTAAACCAAATTAGTTTATACCAAATGTCTCTGCTAAGAAGGCAATGTTATCCCAATATGAAATGATTTATTTTATTTCTAAGATATTCAAATGTTCTTTGAAATGCTCAATTCAAGCATTTTTAATAGGAATTTTTAAACCGTTAATTCTGCAGAAAGTGTTCGTTTCTTTTGAATTATTCTTCAGTAATGAGTTCAGAAAACTGGCCCTCTGTGTGTGCTTGTTGAACTGCAATAAAAGTTTTAATATAATATTTCCTTTTAGCCAAATAACATCCTTGGAATGTAACTGTGGAACCATAAAAATCATAAAGTAATTTGTTCACTGAATACTGGTTAATTAGCTTATGAAGCAGATTAAAGTACTTTTAATTTCAATTTAAGCCCTTCCAGTAACCTACCAGGTTACTGTGAATTATCTTAAACAAGAAAACATGTTAATATTCAGTAAATGAAGTATTTGAGAGGTATTTTAACATCATTTACTGCAATCACGCTGTCTTCTAGTTTCATGCCTGCTGCTGTTCCATATACTATAGCTACTACATTTTTAAAAGCCCAAATTCTTGTCAATAAGTAACTGTTCTGTTGTGGAAAGTTTATAACATATGTTTGTTTACGTTGCATTAAGACTCTTCTTTTCAACCAACATTTTTCCTCAGTTTTGCTCAAACAGAAAAAAATAGAGAAACCGTTTTCCACAGACTATGATACATAAAGCTGTGTGATTGCTATGGACAAGCTGATCATTAATTTTAAAATTCAGTTTGACTAACTTTTCCATGCACATTATGCAAGGTTAGTTTCAGATCTGGCAAATATTTTCAGCATGAGAAAATACTGATGCAGAATGAACATGTAGAAGGTTGTCAACACAAACCTTGAAAATTTGCTTGTAAATACAGGTGAATTTCTGCCTTATACTTGCAGAGAACTCACTCAGCTTCAAGAACATAAACACTTTAAAAGCAAGATATTTTTAAAGAAAAGTATTAGCAAAACATTACAGTTTGTTCTTCAGTCCTTTTTGTTCACAGTTTGGCCAAAGAACAGCTAAATCTGAATTAAAAGCGTATTTCCAATGTTAGTATCTTACAGATTATAGTGTAATGCATGTAGACCTCTTACATATGCCAACATTTTCTGCATGATGTTAAGCATAAATTTTCCTTTCGCATATTCTGGCTCAGGGAAAGCCGTCATTTTAGCAGGGTCAAAAAGCCCCGCAGGCAGCATGGCAGCTCAGAATGAATTGTTACATTTACAATTTGGGAAAATCAGTTCAGTTTCCAAATTAAAAAAGAAGTTTTAAGTATTCTGGTAGTATTCCTAAAGACTCTAGTGTTACCTTCCTTTATGCCTCTTGGGCTCAAAGTACAGCAAATGAAGCAAATCTATCCTCTCCTGGCTTCCCAAATCCCTGTCATCAGTTCTTAATTATAATCTGCAAAACAATGGTCAAAATATTTCATATATTGCTGATATGACTTGGAAAAAACTTGATAAACAAAGCAGTGCTTTGATCAAAGGCTCCTCTTGAAGAGAAGATGTAGTTTATTTGGAGGTTAATAATCTTGGAGTGCTTTAGTACTTCAGATCTGCTACATTAAAGTTGTCAAAATGTTTTCAGTTTCAGAAGCCATGACTTCAGAGAAGCAACTCGTATTGTCATAATAATCTATGACCTAGTTTCAAACAGATTTCCTTCTTTCTCTCTCCCGTCCTCTCCCCTCCCCTCCCCTCCCCTCCCCTCCC
>JAVJGI010000001.1:56078887-56097146 GCA_035590275.1 Ibycter americanus
TGCCTCGCCCCTCCCCTCCCCTCCCCTCCCCTCCCCTCCCCTCCCCTCCCCAGTAGAAGTTTCCTGTGAGCCAGCTTCACACACAAAATCCCAAAGCAGGAGAGAAAGTTGTTCCAGACTTCAAGGACCTAAGACATGCTTTTTCTTTCAAATGAGTGGTTCAGGCATAGATTACTTTTCAGGGGTTGGAAACAGCATTAGAGGTTGCTTTTATATACTATTTTCAAGTTACACCTGCTCACTATGAGGCAAGATGTCAGAAAATAATGAAGCAACATTATACATATTGAAGTTGCAAGATGGGAAATGGGAATCAGATCAAAGGTCTCTGAAGGATGAAACTTAGACACGAATGAATTTCTGACATTGAAGAGTGAACAGTCTATCTTTGAAACCCTTTCTACAGTCATTGGAGCATGCTTAATGGGTTTTCTGTTTCTTTTTTTCTTCATCTTTTTTTTACACATCTCATATGACAGAATTAAGAATTACAAACACACAGAGAACTCAGCCCAGCTACTGCTGTATATTTTTCACAAAGCAAAAAACCACATTACACTGGTATCTTGACCATAGATGAACATACACATGTAGGTATTTGATGTATTTACTGACCTCAGTATGTATTCTGGCAAGTAATATTGAAAGCTGGCAGGACAACACTACAGAAAGATTACCATTTCACAAGTTAGTGTCTGGAAACTTATGCTGTGCTGGTGTGTTTCAGCTGTATCTTCCTAGATTTGTTACCTTTTGGGAAGCGCAGCTCTCTGCATTTCTTGCCTTTAGATCCTTACGTATAACTCAGACATGGTGATGCAAACTAGCGAATGTAGTTGCGAAAGAGGTTATTCCAGTCTACTGGGGAGTTAATGAGTATTATTCAGAATATTCTTATGTTGGGCTGCTGTAACACGTGTAGTAGGTGCCATCACCATCAAAAGCAGGGAGGTGGGTGTCTGAAATGAGAACCTCTAATTGGCATCACAAGGGCTGTTGGTCTGACTGACACATACAGCCCAAGTGATCTCATGGGTAGTAGATCACATGGGTACTAGAGTTGAGGGAAACAGCCCACTACAGTGACCCAGTTCACTGAACCTGGTGGAGATACGCTGCTTTACTTCATGTGGGGGCTCGGGCTGATCAATGAGCTTCAACACTTTGAACACTGTTGAACTTTTATCTCACCACATCACAGGGCCTGCTCCTTTCATTTTCAACACCGCGCTTTAGAGACTACTCTCTTTAGATACTGTAAATGCTGACCTGCACTGGAAATATCCCTTTCTTCCATTATTTCTGGTTTTAAATGTCACAAGGTGACAGATAAAACCTTGAAAAGGCATCTCTTTTCAGCCTGTATTAATTCATATAAATTCTACTCTTATTTAATGTAGAAGGCAAAATATTTCCTCTGAATCTCTGGTCAATTAGCTTTTCAATGTTCTTAAATCATTTTTCACCAGAAACATTAATGTTTATAGCAATGAAAATTGCTTCCCAAATCCACAGAGTGTTGGAAGTCTTTGGAAAATAAGATATAACACAGAATATTAGAGAAGAAAATACAGAAATTAGCTTATTTCTTTACTGAAAAGTCAGGCCTGTGAGTCAAAGTGAATTTATATAATTGTTTTTCAATTTTAAACAGACTTGCAAGAAAGACTATTGTTTCCTTCGACATAGTAAAACAATTTTGAGAACAGGCAATCTTATTTGAAATGACTGTGTAGGTGTCATGCTTAGCTAATCATGAAATGTCATTTTCAAAAATATTAATGTATTCCTCTTAGAATGGGAAGCAAAATAATGTACTTTGTAAATGAGATCAGCATTCTTTAAGTCTAGGAAAATACTGTTCACTGACTGCACCATAATGCCAGTTCCTGTCTTCTAGTAATAAAACCTATCATGCTTCCTCCTGTAAAGTGCTTGAAGGCTGAGGACCGATATAATGAACAAACAATAAAAACCATGAATAACCCCCACAAACAAACAACGCTGTTGCAAAGAAAGAACAAAGCCTTAGTAGCAGATTATAGAAATTTAGATGCAACAACAGAACTGAACTTCCAAGATGTGGTGTATGTCCTAAGAAATTATTATTGTATTCACATCTTACCCAAGTTAATCAGAGAGGGGGATCTGTAGCACTCCTCACAGAAGATCAGAAGCCTAGAAGGTCACATTGTGATGGTCTTCAATCAGCTGTTAGAGTAAAAAAAATACAAAGATTCTGAACCTGTATAAATCTAATTAAATAACACAGCTCTTCTTATGGCACCAAAAGGTTTATTCTAAAGCAGAGTTATGGAGTTACTGTCAGTTCATAAGAAAAACAAGTCCCCTACAACTAAGATATACAGTCCCATCCAATAAGAATACTTTTTTATTGGACTTTAAGAAATTTTGCCATTTTCTACTTTTTGTAAAGTTCTCTTCATAAGTATAAAATGCAGATTTTTACCATCATTTATGGATTAGTGAATGTGAAATCCGGGAACACAAAAGCTAAAACCTCTCAGGCTTCATTTAGTTTACTTTCTGAAGCAGTTATTTATGTGACAATGTTGATCTTTCAGTAATTCATGCATGAACTTGTCAAAAAAACTATTTCCACTTCTCAGTAGTACAGTGAATTTTTTGACATACATATTGGTGATAGACTGAACCTATAAACTATCTGGAAAAGTTTTAGAGGGTTGAAAAATAAGGAAATTTTTCCAGACCAACAAACTGCTTAGGGTAACCTTCTCATACACCAGGACCTGTCAAAGCATGCATTAATTCTTCTAGGTTCGTTTCACATCCATTTTCCCCTGTTTGCACTTTTGTACAATAAATCGCAATGTCAAAGCCTGTTATATTTTACTGCTTTTGGCTTTTAGGCTGAGATAATAGAACAACTATATTTTTCTAGAAATGATAGGCACACAGTATTTTCTGATGAAATACATAACAACAAAGATGGGCCAAAATTCATTTGCCTTGTTTCCTGGAAGTGTTATTTATAATGACAGGCTTCGTGCTAATGCCCAGCATACAAAGTGTAGTCACTTGGGCAAAAAGCAAGGGGTATGTATTTTAAATTTCCCCAGAGTAAAATCTTTTTTGGTAACATTACAGAATTTTGCCTGCAATACCTTTTCCAATGCTTTCAAAGAACACTTCACTCAGCATTATACCTCTTGATGTATGTTGCAGTGACTTAGAGAAACTGGGCAAAGCAACTCAGTTATAATGGAATAAAGACAGACTTTCAATCAATGACTCTTTAATAATAATGCATAAAATTCTAGAGAAACTGAGCACCACAGCTTTAATTGTTGGTAGTTTGGGACTAATATTGTCCTTTATTATATATGCCTGCACAGCTTATCCAAAATGAGTCCCAATCTGTTCTCAGTTGTTCTATTTTTTTAGCACTCGAATTCATAATGGTCACAATGGTGGAAAAAGAGAACTGATGAATCTGGAAGTGTTCAGTACAACTCAAATCAGCTTTCTAACTCCAGGATTTATTTTTTATTTCCCTGCAGCCTGGATTTTCTACCCAGATGCTCTATTTCTGTATCATCATGCATCTTATTTTTTTCAAACATGACATTTTATTTCAATATTAGCTATGATAAAAAAGGCAATCTCCATTTGCACAGAAGTCTACTGCTTCTACAATAAAGTCCTTCCAGCGTGTTAGTAAGTGTGAAAAAAGGTGAGTATTCACAGACACTGAAATAACGTGCCCTAGTTCTCTTGAAACAGAGCTCTGCTACTGTGATTGAAAGACATTATCTTCTTTGGGTTTTTTGTATGCTTTTTCTTTAGGCCAATGTTAGCATCCATCTTATGTTTCTTCCTTTTCAAGTGAGAACCACACATTTTCTGGTTAGAAACAAGTTAAAGGACTCTGCTTAATCTACCTCTGGTATGCGGCTTTCCTGGGAAAGCATTGTTCTTTCAATCCCTTACTTAAATATTAAATCGAGTTTTGTTATTACAGCTCTGCCTAAATTGTTGAATACATTCAGTTTAATGCTGTTGGTCAGGCTTTGAGTCACTCCTGAATTATTCAGTGACCTCATGGGTATTCTTTTCATCCACCAAAGTCAGAGTCAGCCCAAGTAAAAACAAACTCTTCCATTGACAGTCGCTAGCAATTGAGGAGACTAATGGACCTCACTGTGAATTTTTGTTGTTAACAAGAATTGAGCGAACAGTCAAAAAAGCAATCATTGCAAGTGAACAGCTCTGAGATATCGGCAGGATCAATACATATCACTACTATGTCAGACAGCACAGTGCCTACAACCTGTCATTTTCATTTATTTTTCATATGCTTTTTTATATACAGAATACAGAAATGCTGAGGATTTAATAAAGGAGTATTAAAGATGCTTCAAATTCATCCTTTTGCCTTTTCTTTCTAAACAATTCTTAAGTTCCTGGAAAATTTCCTTGGGTCTTCATGCAGAGCTTTCCTTCTGGCTGGTAGAAATAACAGCTATTTCTGTTCATTAGCCAAAAACTCTTCTCTTGCCTATTGTTTATGTTTGTGTCCCTGCTTCCCTTCTAAAGATGCTTGTATTGCCTGAGACAGATGCATCTAGGGAATGTAGCCATGCTGCTATTCATTTTCACCCCCTTTTATTTCTGTAAGAAGTTCACACGAACAGTGTATGTGCCGAGTCATTTATCTTAACACTGGAGGATAGCAAGTGGACCCATTTGTATCTCTTGAAAGAGAATGTTTACACTTGAAATAGTCTTATCATCTATCCCAATGGTGAGCCGAGAAAATTAGAATGGCTATGTATGTATAGTTATCACTGCTACTATTCTATTCTATCTTTAATGAAGAGATATGCTAAAGGCTGTTTTCATGTAAACCCATCCTTAAAACACTTCTGTAACAATGTTTTCCAACATGTCTCTTACTGTTTATATATTACATACAAATAATTGCAATAAACGTACATATTTCTAGGTACTTGGAATGAGACTATAGATAATGAGGCAAGAAACACCCTCTCTGTTACCTTCTCATCCCCTCTATCAAAAACCTCAAACAAAAAAGGTTTCTGAAAGGATAATTGCAACACACAAATTTTGACACTAATTCTCTCTCACTGCGCTACAAAGTCTTTGAACACTTGCAAATGGTCCCCTGCCTGATTTATTTAATCACTTATCACTTTTAATCCAGGGCTTTGTATTAAGGGATGACCTTTTAATACAAAAAAATAATTTTAAAAAGCATAATTTTCCTGCTTCCTGTAACAGAATATGCACATCTAAGCTTACCCATCTATGCATACGCGTACCAGCAAAACTTTGTGACTCTTGTGGAGAGATATAATGCCCATGCAAACAAGAAAAATGCATAAGCACAGATGAATCTACATAAATTTTACATCAAAATAAGTCCTTGTGAAAATGTTGTTATGCTAATTGCCTGACTCAGTATGATATCATGTCAAAATGTAATCATCCAAATTCATCACTAGATCCAAATGTGTCACCAGCTGCATATATCAGCAATTGAGTTACATGAGCCATTCATTTAGCCCAGTATGTAATTTATCCAGTATTTATGTGATCTATATAAAATTAGTTTCTTCCTAGGTCAGGACACTGCTGCAATGTTGATTAATGCTTTTGTCATTTCACATATTGATTATTGTAATTCACTACTTATTGGTTCCCTCATTGCATGTTGCACAGGCTTGAGCTTATGAAAAATGCTGCTGCACATATCCCAGTCAAATTATAGAAGTTTAATAACATCACTCTGGTTTAATGAAACTTCACTGCCTCACTGCTCATCCATGGAATAAGTACGGTGTTCACAATTGTCATCGTAATGTGTAACCTTTCTAAACATTTGCTGACTTATTGTGGTGAGTGACCTTTCTCTTTTGTCGCATATTAGTTTCTCGCTTGATAACTTATGGGGAGATCACTGACAGCAGTAAGACAGTAAACAAAAACGTGGCTTGTTTCTTTTTGAGTCCCTTATGCAACTGATCTGTTTTTCTTTCATGCTGCTTTGTTTTGCCATCAACTTTAACCATGCCCTCTGAAATATTATTCTGGGGAAAAAGAGAATTATAAAGAAGACTGATCATAGTCATTGCCATTTTTTTATTAACTTCAAGTGATCCCACTTTACTTCTTAGAGTTATAATCTGCTAGGAAGAATTTTACCCTTGATTAATGATACATTTGACTCTGAAACCTATGCTAAATTTTTACTTTTTCCCTAAAAATCTGAAAGCTAATCCATCCAATAAATTTTAAACTAATTCAGGAAATGAGTCTATTTAAATACTCAAAGTTTTTCAATACTATGTTTTATTTTAAGGTTCACATTGTCTTTGAGAAGGAAATGGCCAGCTTATCTTGGCTATTTGGTGCAAGGGGAAGAGTATGTGAACAGACAGGCAGACAGTGAACAAAAAAGGTGCAATCTATTTTATAAGTTCTTGAAAAGAGCAGTGCTTCACTTGTCTAAAGAAAGTTGTCTTTCAATACAGGTAGAATATGTTTACTTTCAGTAATAGGGACAGTTTAAGAAAGGCAGTTGTTTAATGAAAAGTGTTCTTCTGTGAAGTCTACACTCCGTATGTTTATGATACATGACATTTTATAGAACTTAAAGAAACTGTAAGTTTATGGAAAAACAGAGTACAGCAAATACACAGTATATGTTACTGTTCTCCACAGCTCACACAAGGTGATACAGAAAAAATATTCCTGGGCATAAGTAATTCTTTAGCCAAAACTTTATTAGATAGTGTTGTATGTTATTGTTTTATGCCTTTAGCATATTTTTGATTTAACTGAACAATAATGATCAAACGAGAGCACACTTCCTGATTATTAGCAATCAAAAGCGAGAAGACCATGGCCTCAGGTTCAGCCACTGTTAAACTCTAAATTATGTCTGAACCATCTGGTTTCATTATTCTAAGATTAATTACCTTTTCTTCCTGTAATTTAGTGTGAATTGAAACAGTGAAAATTAAAACCTCCTTTTTTATGCAGAGACTTCTTTTTAGACCACCACACAGCGGTGTGGCTCAAGACCAGAAGGAGACTGATACAAACATGAGAAGCTGTGGATGCCCCATCTGTGGGAGTGTTCAAGGCCAGGTTGGATGGGGCTTTGAGCAACCTGGTCTAGTGGAAGGTGTCCCTGCCCATGGCAGGGGGGTTGGAACTAGATGATCTTTAATGTCCCTTCCAACCCAAACCATTCTATGGTTCTATGATTCTATAAGAAGCCCAGGAGATGTTGTTCTGTAGTTAACATGCAACCTGTTTTGAAGCATGTACTGGAGTGCCTTTCATGTGACAGATATCAGTTGCTTCATTCCTACTGTGTAAAAGAAGGTGCTGTTGCAGATTTAAAATCAGCCCTGCCATCAAGCACAGCCTCTCAAGGGAAAGTTTGAAAACCAACCAATACTGGATTAAAAAGAGGATCATACTTCAGAATGAAAAACACTGCTAGATTATGCTCTCAGCTGAAAGGAACTGGGAGTGGATTGCACTTGAACATTCACCTCCCAGGTTTTTTTTAACATGCTTCTATCCTCATGATCACTATTTATTTCAGAGACATTTACAGTAATCAATGCAAAAGTATAGTAAGCACTAGATCAAATTCTAAGCTGAATTTGCAGTCTGATTCCTTAATGCAGTGTAATGACAGAGGAAAAGAAATTGACAAAAAGAAACACAAACTTCGCTTTCTGTAGACAGAAGAAAGGAACATTAGGCAAAACAAAATATTTATCTAATACTTGGTGAGTTTACCCTTGTTTTCTTTGATTTTCTATGTAGTCTTCATTAGGATGTAAAAAAAATCTGAATTCATCACATTAACTTTTGCAAATGGAAGACTACAGACTTCCTGTTGGGACTATTCCACAGATTTTTTGCACAGTTGATATGGTTCCTTTGGACTACTTTTTCCAGGATTTACAAAGATACGGCAACACAGACAAATATTTCAGGTAGGTGAAATGGGAAAAAATGATATATTTTATTCAGTCATCATCATATAGTTGAGACTACTCTTCAATAAGCAGAGCACTGAACCGAGGAAATGTATGCCATTATACCTGTAGCAAAATATATAGACTGCTAACAATACTGGCAAAAGCAAAAAGAATTTCAAACGGTAATATAGGCTTAATGGTACTGTTTATTTTCAAGATCAACCAGAAAGAATCAATATCCTGTAGTGACTGCTTCAACCATTTATAAAGACAAAGTAGAAAAGTTAGGTTACCCAGTAAAGAAAACTGAGAAGAGCACAGAGCAAGGGTACCCTGGCAGTCCCAGTAGGGTAACTGCCTAGATGGTCTTTTGATATCATCATAGGTGTAAACCAACATTTTTGGCACATTCAGACAGGCAGTAGGATAATGGGGTTGGAATGAAGATAAGCAAGGAACTGAATTCTTTGTGCAGTTTTCATACCTGCACAGCCTTTACTTAACCTGAACTACTTTCAGAAGATCCATCCCCATAGGTGAGGAGGGCCTGGTGAGCTTCCCCTTCCAATAAACTGATCTGGTCAGGAACCTTTTAGCAGAAAATTATCATTGAAATAACAGGGAAGCACTCACTAAGACATCATGTTCTTACTGCAAAAGCTTTATTTCTTTGTTTCATGGTGTAAAACTGCATGTTGCAATTTTGAAATGTTTCCCAAACATTCTGTAAAATGCAGCCTTTCGAAATGCATTTCAGATTAAAAGTTCAATAAAATTGTTTCAGCTTTATAATAGCAAACATTGCTGACTGGCCAAATATTCTTTCAGTAATTTCATTTTCTGGGAAACAGTAAAATTTCTGCTTTTGAGCAAAAACAGATGCCTAAGTCATAGGGAATTAAAATTTAAATTCTCACCTATCTCTGTTTAACCTAATGTTCTTCTTAGGGTGAATGCTGATAAAATGTGTGTCTTGCAGAAATCTTTAAGGTCTGTCATTAAAAGTATGTAAAACAAAATGTGTTTTGACAGGATTAATAGATATGAACATTCACCTGAAACGGTAAATTAAGTTCTAGTTTACTCGAACCCTGTCCTGGCACTATTTTGATTGGGGGGGAAAAAAATGTAGGAAGTGAAACATGATAAAGGCTAAAATTGGTACTAGAAAATAAAAGCTCTGTGTATTTTTTGTTTCTCTCAGTTTTTTCTGGTGATTTGTTTTTTGGGTGGTTTTGGGGTGGGGGTTTTTTGTTTTTCTTTTAAATAACCTTCAATGCAGGGTTGAAAACTATGTAAATACATAGCACATGTTCAGGAAACTCAAATACAGTCTGAAAAACCAAAAGAACATAAAGAACATACTTGGGTTTTGCAGAAAATTATGACTCTTAGAAGTGATGATCTGAATCACTGTAAATCTTAGAAGTAGAAACTATATGATTCTAACTTGGCTATATTCAGATAACTCAGTGAAATATAAATTCAGAATTACAAAGTAGTGGATGTTATTTGCTTAAACAGTTTAAGTGTGAAAATAGCCTCTGAAAAATCTGTCTACACTGTAGCTCTAAACTAGTAACAATTAATACTTAACTGTTCACAGCTATGTTCTTAATTGTTCTCATACACTTTTGCATAATTTTTTTCTGAATTTTAATGCACTAATAAGCAATTTCTCCCAATAAAAAAATCCAGTGCTAAAAATGGACCAAGACATAATGTGCAGGCTTTGATCTAAAGATGAACTGCCAAAAAAGTAAATCCATATTGAAGGGTTTACCTGTCTATACTAGAAACATTGCTGTTGGAAAATTCAGTAAGAACTGGATAAAATTTAGTGTTTATAAAAGTAGATTTCTGTGTCATTTTATAAACATATTGTGCGATATGATTTATTGGGCGCAAAGGATGAAATTCAGGAACTTTCATTGCTCAAAATCAGACTTACCACAATACTAAAGAGGAGGATGGGTAACTGTTAGTGATGGGCTATGCCAGCCACAGCAACTAACACAAGCAGAAACATGATCATATGTCACGAGCCAGTGCTTTATGCACACCCAAAGTTTACCCCACATGCATGCATTGCTGTATCACAATCACCATGAATATCAGGTAGATTAATTTTTATTGTCTTGGCTAAGAGAATGATGACTTGTGATAGAAATCCATTCTATCTGTCACAGATTTGCATGCTTTGCTCTCTGTACTGCAGGCATCCAGGTACTCTACTGCTACACCGAGATAATTATCTCCTTGGTTTTAAACTCAGTCTATAGATCCTCGCAATTCACTGTACCACTTTGAGAGGCATCCATGAAAGAGGTCAAGAAAAGCAGGCATCTTTGAGTAGTGCGGGAAATCTTTTTAGAAGCCAAAAATTCCACAAATCTCAAGAACTACAGGCAGAGAAATGATGTACAGGATCTAGCTATAGAGGTGCTGGCTGTGCTCCATAAAGGATAGAGCCAAATTGAGATATCTGATGTATTAAAGATGTGACACTGGGAAGGCTGCTAAGAAAGGGTTTTACTAATTTGTGGAAGCAAGTAGCTGTGGAAAGAGGAATCTGAAATAAATTTAATTTAGGCACTACCATTTCTGAAGCAGAATTTGACTGCCTTAGGTCAGAGGTTTTGAGATGGAGGAAAAGCGCAGGCACAGTCACTTAAGCACAGTGAGTGCTGGGGTAAGGTCAGTACAGGTATATTCATTATATGTCTGTACAGAATTAAGCAGGAGATACTAGCTTTTTGTACTGGATCACTACTCAGTTTTAAGAAAAACCTGATTTGTTACAGAGCACACTGAAAGAATGCACTGCATATCACAGCTGGCTCGTTTAGACCCTAGAAGTGCTAATCGCAGAAAATGGGTCATAATTTGGGAGTGACTCATTGCTGCAATTATTTTTGGTATAGCTCTCTTTATTTACAAGAAAATATGGTGACAGAAAGCTTCTACCAGCAGCAGTAGATTCGACTCAGAGCACTCCAGCAGACTCTAAGGCTGTATGACTGTACACAGGGTGTCACAGTGCAGCTCACAGCCATTCAGCAAAGCTCAAAGCCTCGGTACCAAAGCCTACTGCTTCTGGGTGTTAACCGCAATAGTTAAAACAGGACTTGTTTTGAGTCTGACTCCAGCAGTTGCTACATTTGGCACCCTTCATATTTCTCCTGGAAATTTTCAGGTTCTGGCTGTTTCATGTTACAGCCTCTTTCTATGATAGTTCCTTCACCCAAAAGTAATAATATTTTGGGATTTTAGGAACTCTGTAAGCAGCCAAGTAACTAGAAATGTAAATAGATTTACCTCAGCGCAAGCTTGCTAAGCCTTGTTGTCTTTCCAGCAACAAAACTCAAAACAAGCTCAAAAACCAGACTTCATTCTGTTCTCCCTCCTGCTCTTGTAGTTCTGCTATCCTTCTTTCTCACCTTTACAGGATCCACTTGTCACGTTTGGAATGTAATGAACTATAAGGGGATAAAAAACCCCTGTAATTTTGCTCTTTGGATGATTTTTGACAGTTCTTTTGTCTCTCAGAACCTCACTTTTGTTTACAAAATGGGAGCAGTAGGTTAATTTGCTTTGCAAAAAAAAAAAAAAAATGGTGGGATCTATAATGTAGAGTTTTGTATAAAATTAAGTAAGCAGTCTGATATGGCTCCTACGAAAGCTGCTGACAGCTTTTCATTATTATATTTTCTCTCTAAAGCACAGTTAAGAGTTTTCGTTGCCATTAGTTACACTTTAAATACAAGGTCTGGGCCAAACTAATGGTCTTAGTAACCCCACAGATCAGTCAGTGTGAATCTGCTGAAGTTATTAATGACGTTACACCAAAGCTCAAATGATGGAGGGAAAACGAGATTCATGCCCTTAATGTTAAAGGTGACCTCTGCTATGCATGCACACTATGAAAATCTACAGCCCACAGGCAATTTGATTTTCTGCCTGAAAATTACTGTAGAGACTTAGAGTATCTGTGAGGCAGCCTCCTTTACTTTTCCTTTTTAAAATATTAGTATGAAGGGCAGAGGGAATTTATTAAAAATCAGATCAGGACTGAACTAAGAATCTGGTATTAATAGTCTTTTAACTTTAGAAGTAAGGCACAGTTCAGAGGTACGGGGGCAGTTTGTGCAAGTTTGGTGGTTTCTGATGGTGCAGAATCTGCTGACTGCATTTTCCATCTCATTAACCTGAGGTTCCCTAGAGGGAGAGAGAGTCTCTTGTGCTCAGGAAGCATCAGGCACAGCTAGATCTGTCATTTGTTTGCCTTGCGAGAAAGCAAAAAAAGTTACTTCAGTTTGACTGGTGCCTCCCTCCTGCACCACTCATGGCATGTGCCCCGCAGCCACTGCAGTCCCCTCTCTGGGTGTGTGGCTGGACACATGTAGAAGGAACTTCCCCTTCGTGGATACACGTGAGGGAAGGAAAGAGATTGGGAGGTGGAAAAATAAGCTCGAAGGAACATCTTTGTGGTCCAGGAAACAAAACAGAAGAAATGAAGAGGGGACAAAGCCCTTGCCTTTCCTCACCCTTGGCTGACCTGTACAGAACTGGTCACACGATGCAGAAGACCACAACCCTTCCTATGTGGCTGACTATCTAGGGACATAAATAGGAGCACACACAAGGGAGCAATACATAAAATTAAAACATAGGCATGCACATGCACTTACTAATGCAAAAGCCTCTTTCACTGTAAGATATGACAAACAGGCTTGGATGAAAGTCAGGTGCTTTCCAGGGACTGCTCAGGAGCAGATGCAGGTGGCAGCATGGACCGGTCAGGAAGGCTGGCCTTTCTGATGCCTGGCAGGTCACAGAAACTCCTTGGGGTGCACTGGAAGGGAAACCAGGCAGGTCAGCCACTCCGGCCACTGCGAGATGCAACTACTCAAAGCTTCAGAGTAGATCATTTGTGTAACTGTCTACATGAGCTTTTACGAGCCTAACTGTAGGCACCTAGATTTGAAATGCATTTCTTTATAGAGACCCATTTATCATATTTCCTACATTATGCAAGCTGTTGATTTTTTTTCAAAACTAGTTGTCAAAAAACATCCAAAAAAAAAAAAAAGCCTCTGTGCTCTCATTATGCTGTAATTCAAATGATTTATTCAGACTAGAGCTGCTGAGCATGGCTCAGTGACTCAGATGCTAACATACAAGTCCCCATAACCACTCTTGCTTACCCTTATTCATATTTTGAGTTAACAACGAAGGGCAAATCTCACAAACTCTGCTCAAATTTATACCTCTGAGACACAGTTCAAACTGCATTCTGAATAAGTTAAATGCATTGGAAAATAATGAAAATATTTCTGGTGTAAGTGAGCCAGGGCTTGAAGGGCTCAGAGAAGAGGAAAAAAAGGAAACTGAGAATGTGCTGAATTGCAAAATTGTAGACGCTTCCAATGAGAAAAAGACAGAGAGGAAAGATGCAGAGGCCAGGGAGCGAAAGGAACTGAACTCCAAGCAATCGTTGGCAGCTTGGGGTAGAACACGTACAAGTGACAAGCTGTTAAGGAGAAGTTGTTGCTCACAAAGAAGGCACGGAGAGTTTCTTAATCAGTGAAATGTGAGCTCAAAATAGGAAGGGGGACAATGAAGCTAGGCTGACAAAAATTCTGGTAATTTGGGCAGAAGACTTGCAGTGTAAAGCCTAAGAGGAAAAGAAGCAAGCTGAACCAGGTGAGGGTAGAGATGATAAGACAGTTTTGATAAATTATCAGAACTGTAACAGCTGAAATGGAAAGGAAATTATGTAGCTCCTTCATCTTACTGAGGAATAACTGGACAAATTTAACAACGGTCTAGCAGTGGGTGGAAAGGGAAAAGTGTGTGTGTGTCTAATTTAACACTGCTATTAAGCCTGGGTGACTGGGAGCATGGTGAAGTTATCTCACAGTGATGAAGAATGGGGAGAGGGGGAGAGATAGAAAGGAAATCAAGGAATATGATGTTTGTATAAAGTTTTTTTCTGTATGTATAGGAATAATTAATAAAACAGGGAATAAAGGCTTACTTTATATTCCTGTACTCCATACCTGTCAAGCAGAACACAACATAATAACTGCACAGCGCTATCTGTCCTCAACGAGCAAGGGCTGGGATAATTCATTTTCATGTCATGTATCACTCACAGCTGTCTGCTGTGATTGCAAAAGTCAAATTGCCCTATCCTACATTCACACTAAGCCAAATTTGTTTGGAAAGCGGGGGACAAAAAGTGGGTGTGTTAATAGCAGATAATTTGCTTCCTGAATATATCTATGAAGTCAAAATGGAAACATTAACAGTTCTGCATGGTATCTAGTGCTATTGAATATATAGGGCAAATCCTCTTGTACCACTTCTTCAAAGCATAACACACGAGAGCTTAATGTTATCTTATTATAGGGTTCCATAATATCTTGTAATTTTCTCTGTATTTTTCCTCTTTCTGATAACATAGCATGTCCCTAAGCAAGCATCTGAAAAGGTCTTACTCCTGAACAAAATTGAGAGGCAAGACAGATGTGTTAAAACTCAAAGCAAAGATAATTTAAAAATTAGCCATTCATGCTATTTGGTCAACGCTCTCTGCTGTGCTATCCTACATTCTGGTGACTACAGAACATTATCCAAAGTCTAGGCAGGGTGATACACCTTTTGTTGTAGACAGATTTTGATAAAATAAAATAAAATAAAGTGAAATAACAAATTAAATAAGACTTTGATTATTACTTCAGTTCTGGAGAAAATTTTTTGATGGTAAAATCTCCTTTTTCTGTTTCAGGTCTGGCTACTGTTAAAACAAAAATGTGAGCTTTCTTTCATGGTATAGACTGTGTAGGGGTTTAAGCATGTAGGAGAAATATTCAGAACAAAAGATAGAATGATCACTTTTTCAATTCTAGCCTTCCCCAAAAATTTTTTTCAACTTCAGTAGTAAAGTCATGTTTTACTACAGATGACCTCTGAAGACATTGTTGCTATGTTTGTCACCTTAAGATTGGTGGCAAAATTTTTCTGTAGGATATTGTAGAAACTGTGGAAAACTGTCATGGCTTGGTCCCCTTCCAAGATCTCCTCACAAAGGCTACTAAACTGCGGTTAGACAGAATAACTTGTCTGAGTCCAGTGTATTTTCTTCCTTGAAAGAATAGTGTGGTGCTACTCCCCATTTACAGGAAGCTGGAATATCACTACCACCCTTCAGGCTCCTGGTATAACTTAACTTCAGTCCAAGGCACAGAGAATATTCTGACCTACAAACAGAGCTTGCTTTAAGTCCACCCCACTCCATTGTACATGATGAAGCAGTTAGAAGTTGTCTTGCAAAGACACTACCAGAGATTCAGCCCAAGTCCCAATGACAGGGCTTTGCCTTGAGTGTCATTATTATTTTAGTTATTTTGACAGGGGTTTGGTCCTTTAGCAGGTGAGAGCTAGTGCTCTTTCTCTCCCTTGTGGAGCATTCTTATATGGGAGCCCTGTCTCTCAGTTCCATGAATCCTGCTGCCATCAAAACACGCTGGCAGAGTAAGAGAAACAATCAGAAAGACCTCTGGAAAGTATTTCAATTATTCTCTTGCGAGGTTACTACCTGGTGAATGGGCACTGTTTATCAGCAGTTTCACACGAAGGGCTCTGAGACTGCTAGTTATAGGAAAACATGATTGTTTAGAAGATGTTTTGCTTCTTTGGTGCTATTAATTTGACTGTTTCCAGGGTTTGGAAATAGAGGATGAATGATGTTTGAAAGACGCTTTAGAGTCTTACTTGGTGAACTGCTATAGCAGCATTTCAGACACAGTTCTGTCTTTTGAAACTTTTCTCTGTCTTCCTAAATACGTATTCTATTAGGAGAACTTTTTGTACTGACAGTATGCATGAGCAAGAGGATTATTTTTTTTCTGTAGCATACCTTCAATGAGATTTGATTGAAAATACATATAAAAGTGTCCAAAACCCAGAATGACTAAATGAATCAATTGTGTCAATTATCAACCTGCAATAATACCCCTTTGCTACTACCGAGACTCAGATTTACTGAAATTTATTGTTATTGTTTATTTATGTTGCTCAACCATTATTGTGCTACAGTGCCAATCAAATATAAAGTATCACAACAATATCTCTGAGGGATATGAACTCTTTCACCTAAATACATGTTTAGAAATAAGAAGGTAGTTTATAACGATAGAGTGATTTAATGTAAAAAATTCTAAGTGAATTTCATCCTATCGGGAATAAATAAATGGTACGAAGAAAAAGTTTCTCTTGTGAGTATTAGTATAGGAAAGCTGTGGCAAAAATGTATTAGAATAGAAAAGTTTAATAAGATGCCAAGCGTAATAATCAAAATTCCATTTTCCAGTGGATACACAAGGGTACAAAATAGTCAGTTGCTGTTGATTCTGTGATTACATTTACAGATACCATTTCATTGCAAACTGTATTTGGAATTCTAAAACCATGAAAAAAATGCAACAAATGATGCATTCCATTCCTGCTCAAATGCAATGATACATTTTACTCCTTTTCCTCTTCAAAACACCTTACCTCTGTTATATAAGAAAAATTAGTTTCAGATATATAAAATACTGTATTATTTTTTTTAAGTTGATAGAACATACACCTGCACACGAGTTAATTCTGCAATGTATTAGTTTAATATATCTCCTATATCTTTTTTCCCAAAAAATATCTTTGTCTATTTTCAACCAAGACAGTGGGGTACATGAAAAGTCCTTTCTGGGTTATAGCTGATTAAAAGTAGTGAGATAAAGATTGAAATGTCCCTTGCAGAGTACAACTTGAGTGGCTCATATTTGTCTATATGAGAAAGCCCCTGGCTCAAGCTCTTCAATTACACTCAACCATACTAGGATGTCCCTGGGAAAGAGGTGTTATCTCAGGTAGCCAGGGCTTGAGTCATGCAACATAATAGATTAAAATCAGAAATAGCACCTGCAGTCTTACTGGCACCTGTAAGTAGTAGTTTTTATTATTGTCAAAGTGCAGCTTCACTTAATGACAGCATCATTTTGGCCTTGACTTAGTTTCTGAGCAGTTTGAATGGTAGCTTCAGCAGGACCGCAATGAAGTTTTGAATCTAGAGGTAACAAAGTCTGAGGCTTGTTGCACACCAAAATGTTTCAAAATTGTCATGTAATATAACATAACAGGTTTGTGTCATAGAAAGAGAACTGCAGCACCCAAGAAGTCCTGGATTCTAATTCCTCCTAACTCTGATATTTCTGTCACTGAGAGTAAAGTATTGAATACAGGTAAGATATCTTCTCATCTGGAACATCACCCAACTCCCTGCTTTCTCATAAGAATACTTAATTAACTAAGATAAGGATGAATTAATATTTTTAAAAACATTTCAATGACAGCCGTGGTTTTGCCATCTAAAGGTAACATAAATGCAATAGGAAATTAAAACTAAACTATTAGTCTTTCCGAGCATCGCTTTTGGCTTAATTTGATTGGGGTTTTTTCATGAAGTTTACATTTTTCCCCAGACGTGTTCTATTTCTTAGTATGCTGAGAAATACCATAGGTTACATTGGTGAACTACGATACTCTGGCCTTTTCAGCACTCAGTAGTTTGAATGCCTGGCTGGACACCAGGTGCCCACCAAAGCCCCTCTATCACTTCCCTCCCCAGCTGGACAGGGGAGAGAAAATATAACAAAAGGCTTGTGAGTCAAGATACGGAAAGGGAGAGATCACTCAGCAACTACTATCATGGCAAAACAGACCTGACTTGGGGAAAAAATACTTTAATTTATGTTCATTCAAATCAGAATCGGGTAATGAGAAATAAAATCAAATCTTAAAAAACACCTTCGCTCCACACCTCCCTTCTTCCTGGGCTCAACTTCACTCCTGATTTCTCTCTCTCCTCCCTGCCAGTGGCGCAGGGGGATGAGGAATGGGGGTTACAGTCAGTTCATCACAGGTTGTCTCTGCTGATTCTTCCTCCTCAGAGGGAGGGCTCCTCACACTCTGCCCCACTCCACGCTCCAGCGTGGGGTCCCTCCCACAGGGTGCAGTCGTTCAGGAACAAACTGCTCCAGCGCGGGTCCCCCACAGGGTCACAAGTCCTGCCAGCAACCCTGCCCCAGCCTGGGCTCCTCTCTCCATGGGGCCACAGGTCCTGCCAGAAGCCTGCTCCAGCACAGGCTTCCCACAGGGTCACAGCCTCCTTCGGGCACCCACCTGCTCTGGCGTGGGGCCCTCCC
>JAVJGI010000001.1:56097246-56193113 GCA_035590275.1 Ibycter americanus
CCCCGGCCGGGGGGGCCCCGCTGGGGCGGTCCCGGGCTCAGCCCCCGCTCCGGCTCTGCCCGCACCCGGCGTCGGGCCGCTGCTGTTGCGCTGGGGAGAAAGGGGGGGGGGAAAAAAACCCGAAAGAAAAAAAACAAACCCTGAAGCCTCTGTGCGTTGGCTTGATGAGGATGGAGGGATCTGTCTAACATCCAGATTCTTCTGGTTCTTGGCAGTTTTTGACCCCGAAATGCCACGAATCGGGTGCTAATAGAAACAAGTGTACTTCTGCCAGCCGGAGAGGTCAGGTCTTTGGTGGTTCTGTTCCACTAGTTAGAGAAAAGCAGAGCTCGGGTGCCTGAGCACACCAGTTCTTTGCCACAGCTGCTCAAATTCCGGCTTTGATTTACAAGTGGCAGACTTAATTGCTGTATAGGAATCAGAAGTGGAGGAGCCTCCCATTTGCCTTCACCTGTGCTCTGCGTGCGGAGGGTCTGTGCCCTGTTCCTGCCCCAGGCTGTTAAGATACAGGTTTGTGCCGCTGAAGAAGCAGGCAGACTTGCTGCTCTTCAGTGGTTTTGATGTTACTGTGTACGGACTTGGAACCAGAAATCATTAGCATCCAGACAAAATAAAAGTTTATTTTGTCATCTGGAATGAGGATACTAAAAATGCAGATTTGGAAGTAAAAGAAAAAAATATTTAGAAAGAAATGCTGCAGCCCTTCTTATGATGCACAAAGCTATAATGAGCATTTTCTGGGCTGCTTCCTATAAGGATTGAATGAGATCCTTGCGTAGGTTTATGTTGCAAAATACTTTCTTCCTCCTCTGAAAGTACTTTCCTCATACACGTGATCCATCTACACTGACATGTATGCCAACACATTCCACACATGCCACATACAGTGCTCCCATGCATGATTGTGATTGTTAGAGGACAACACCTGGCATCATTGATCAGTCCTTTATTAATTTGAGTATATGGAATAAATTAGGCCTTCTGTAAGTTAGCTTACGCATTAAGTGAGAAGGAAGCTAAATTTATTAGCACCCAGAGGAATCATTTGGAACGGGTAGACTTTTGCAATTTAGTCTCTGCAGAGAGGTTACAGACACTTCTGCACGCGTACAAGAGATGTGCTATGTTTGGCATCATTTTAGGTTGAATGCCAACTAATTAGTCATCTAGCAAAGATGCTTTATGAGCATTATCAGATTTCCCAAATTAAACAAGTACTAAATATGTAATATGACATACATTTTATGTTGATTTTTATTTTAATACTGTTGTCCTTTGCAGGACATTTTGCAAGAGTAGGTCTTTTTCCCCAGTAAGTGTGGCAGACTTTCAGCAAAATACTGTCAAGGAGAAAAAGCTCATTGTATCTCCTTGAACTTTCATAATGACAACAGTGAAGTAAATGATGGAGGAAAAAAAATGTCTCAGATTTCAGCCAGAGGAAAACACTTCTGTGTGAATATTTCACCAAATGGCTACTATATTGCTTCTTGCTTCTTCCTTATAACATCTAAACCACTCAATTTTGGGTTTTGAACTTCTAGGTAAAACATGGGGGAAAAATGCTTTATTTTTGAAAATGATGCCTGCCTCCCTAGCTCCTTACAGCAAAAGTTATCTTCACCTGATTTGACAAGAACAACTTTTTTTAAAAAAAAAACCAAACCAAACCAAAACCAGCCAAGGAAAGAAATTTCTGCAGTTGGTTGGATCTGACTTTTTGACATGACTCAGAGTAATAACTCTGGATTAGTTACTAAAATATACACTATCCAAATCAAGTTTTTCCCTGTATTTGGGGGCATTTTGCTGATAAATCCTTGATAAATGGGACTCGCATCTTAAAAGTGGGTCACTCGCTTGGTGACAGCATAGCAAACAAAATATCAGAGGGGATGGGAATATTTAGAGATGGAAAGCAGAGTGTGTTTTGGTAATGTGAAAACTGCATCACTTCCTGATGAACAGCAGAATATTTTTGTTTTATTCTTGAAGCTGATTCACCATCTAGTTTTCACGTGGCTCGAAATGAAACGAAGGTTTTATTTTAGGAACAAAAGGCCGCACAGAGGTCTGACTGATGCTGATTTTAAACTTCAAATTAATGAAAACATTTCTAATTCTGGTGCAAATGATGTTTAAAATCAGACTTGGGGAGATAGCCAAATTCTGAATTTTGCTGGCATCTTCCAGAGTTGCCACAAATAGCAATTCATGAAGATTTTCCACATGCAGAGCAAAGTAGAAAACATTAGATTTTGGAGATTTCCTAAAACTGGATCCAAATTCTCCATGCTATCATTAATTAGCACAATTTTTGGTGGTTATGGAGGAGAAGTTAAACTGTCTAAACATGCTTACAAATGTGGAAGTAGTCCCCTGGGAGGGTTCTGAACCTCAGCAGAGTATATGGAAGCTTGTCTTGGTACTCCTTACACAGAAGCATGGCATATATTGAAGGTTAAGAGAAGAATTAAGTTCCTCGTGTCATTGGATTGAGACCTTGCATTACAAACTTGCTTTATTAAATGGATTTTAAAACCTAAAAATTTGCTGTCACTTACTAAGCACTGTGAGGTTTGGTGATGTCATAAACAAAACCAGAAGGGTTTATGAAAAAGGTTATTAAAGACCATTTGAGTATAAGTTCCCATTAAGTTGGGGAGGGGGATGTGTAGGATCTAAAGAAGCAAGAGAGGCAAAGAGATTTCACCTAGAAATTTAATGAAGCAAAGCGGAATGGGCAATTTTGTGTAGGAAAGAGAAAAAAAAAACCCCACCCGAGTGCTGTCAGGAGGACTTTAAAATGCATGAGTTTTGAATTTCAGTAGAGGGAAGGTATTTGGGGACTAATGAATAAAGTAATGCTGTATGATGTTTGAAAACAGTGTGATGGAAAGGAAGTCAATTCCATTCCCTACAGTTTATGCTTCATTATATCGTTATCCTGGCTTTTAGAAGGCAGTTTGTAATGCATGTGGGTTTCTTGGACAAAACCACTCTATAAGAACAGGGTGTTTACAGAAGCCACTTGTAGCATGTTTAATTAAAAGCATTATCTGCTGGAAAACTTCAAGACTGTTGCCACAGTGCTATTTTGATTCAGCTGTAAAACGTTGAAGCAAAAGCATTTCTATTTATACCCTGATTCTAGTTTTCGTCTGCCTTTAAAAATTTTGTATATAACACAGAGGAAAACTATAGAAAGTTGCAGAAGCTGGATTTTTGCTGAAAACCCCCTTGGTTCTTTCTGTTACCTTTCTGCTGACGATTAGTTTCGAAGCAACAGCGGAAGTCCAGAGACTTTTTACAAGGAGTGTTATTCACTTGAAGTAAAAGGCTTGGGTCTGATTTGCTGTTTTAAACACTTGCATGGTTTCAGACTTCAGCTGAGCAACTCTTCGCATAAGTAAGGGCCTGTGAGATCTGATTCAAACCTGTATTGCATTGTAACTTTTAAAAAATGTAATGGTGTCTTTGAGACTTTCATGATGCAGTAACTCATCACCCTTAAGCCTGCCCTTAGGGAAGTAAGAAGGAATGAAAGGACTGAAGCTGGTGAGGGCAGCATCACTGTGTGCTGCCCTGTATCTGCTAATTTTAGTGAGTTGTGCCTTTTAGAGAACATCTCATCTCTAGTGTCTTGCTTGTAATTGCCAATTGTATGGCCAGACCAAAGAAAGAAGGTGGTGTGTGACTTGCCTCCTGCCCAGGGCTCTAGGGTTGACGGCAAAGCCCGCTGACGTCAGCTCTGAGCAAGCTGACAGTATCGCCCACAGCGTGTTGCTGGCTCGTGGTGGTGTGGTTGCCCATCGGTTGATGAGAGCTGGAGCGCTCTCTCCTCCTGGGTTCTGTTTATTTGTGTGAGGTAGAGTCTGGCATTAGCTGCAAGTCTCGCCATCAGCTGGTGAAATGGCGATGGCTCTGTGGCTCTCTGTTTGGGAACTGCCACGTGCACTGGCTCATGAGTAGAAGGAACAGGACTGTGTTCATTCATTTTTCTTTTTCTTTTCTTCCTCTTTTCATACTCTTTCTCATGATCTCGTACTTGTGGCCATGCAGCTGAGTATTTGGTGGAATTAGATATGTTGGCCATCGTCTCCCCTAAGAAGGGTAGGAGAGGGCTTCTCTGCTCCTTCTAGGCTGTGCGATGTTCAGCTGATGAACAGTGTTTCTGAAGAGTTTCATTTCCTGTCAGTGCAGGAGGAGTGACTTTAGTCAGAAAATAAACACAGAATAAATTTGAAGAGCAAAGACAATTTTCTGTTTTTAGAGAGCAGAAAAATATCTACGTGATTATCTGCTCTTATTGGGAAGTCATGTGTAGCTTCAAGGTTCCGTTGCTTAGCATAATAGATACTGTAATTTATTTATATTTTTCAGATTGCAAATGGACTTGAAGTGAGCATTGTAAAGTGAAGCTGCTAAGTTTTTTCAGGCAGTTGTCCAGCCTTCCTCAGCTGGTGAAAGTAGATTACTCAAAGGCTTAACAGGATATGGTGTTAGATACCTGTAGTTGACTGGTTTGAATTTGGCCCAGGTTAGTAATGCTTGAAGTCATTACCATCTGTTTGTTGTTCTGTGACCTGTACAAAATTAGCTGATATTCTTAGTCCAGTTCTTAGTAGACAGGTGTCCACATCATGAAAACTGGCACTAGTATCAAGCTTGTTGGCTGTCTCAGCAGAGATTGTCAGCTGATGAACAGGCAAAGAAACAGTAATCTCCTCATTTGTGGAGGTATGTTTTTTTCTTTTCAGGATTCACACATGCTGATGGATGAACATACGTAAAGACAAATTTACTGTGTGCTGCTGCATTTGTTGTATTTGTCTTTTGGTAGAGAATGTAGCCCACGTGCTGGAATTCCACATAAATTTTTTAAAAATGCCCTACCTAGTTGTTCTGACTTCCTAACAGAAATCTGGCATATAGCAGGTGTTCTTTCTGATAGAATGAAACAAGAGAATACACTTCATATGATGGCTTTTTTTCCTTCTTTTTTCTTTTTTTCCTTTACGTAAAAGATATCAACCCTATTCAGGCAGCAAGAATTTGGAAAGAGAAAGCACTAAATCTTTCACATGTAGTTATATTTTTTAAAAAAATCTGTAGCAACTACTTTTTTTTTTTTTTTTTTTTAGATGTAGCTGTAGGAACTGATGCCATATAATTTCATGTAGTTTATGTATCCTGGGACTGATCTCATAATAGCAGCAATAACTGCACTTAGCATTTAAATTGTACTTTGTATGTTGAAACCTTTGTACAGACCTGTTTGCTGAAGTTCCTGATTGGTTGTGTGACTCCTAATGGCAAAATCTGCAACATACAGAAAGCCTGTACAGGATTTGACTGTTTACATACAGTGGAGTTCTCTGCAGTGACAGTTGCCTATGGAGACGCGGCGATAATGGAGCCCAAAGTCTTTCACTGGGAGCTGTGCTGCATTTCAACCCATATGTTGGCATAAAATGCATGGGAGAGCTGTCTTATGTTCCTCTTCCCAGGGTTAGGGCCTGGCATCGCTTCTTCAGCCCACATGTAACATCTCTAACACCAAACTATTCTGGCTTTTTGCAGGGGTTGCTTTTCATCCTGCCTGAGCTTCTTTAGAGTATATTATCTTGCAAGCAGTGATTCAGACTTAGCTGTTCCCACTGCAGTGTGTAGGACTCTCCTCCTATTTCATTGACATAAAAATACACACCAGTATGTTATAAATAGTTCCTCAGCATTCCTGAAGATTTATGGTGGATAGATGCTTTCTGAACATCCATTGAGGGATAAGCCCAAATGGTCATATTTAAAGTTAATTGGCCTGGTTACAACTCGATGCATTTTATTGCCAGTAATAGAGTGTTAAGGATTCTAATAGGATCTTCTGCTTGCAGAGCCTGAGTTGATTAAGTGGAGCTACGTGTTCATTTCGGAGGGCTCCTTAAATCACCAGTAAAAGTAGGCTAGGTGACTGCAGATCACCTCCTCGTTGACAGGAATTCCCACGATTAATAATAGTTCTTTTAAAAAAAAGCAGCATGACTCACAGTTTGCACCTCTGCTATTGTTACCAGCTGGAGTTATCTTTTCTTCTAGGACAAGGAGAACAAGGGGTAGGTTTTGGTGTCACCGTAGATACTCCTGGGTTGGCATTAAGTACTGGGATGTGCTAGAAAATCCAAGATTTGGTCTTAACAGTTGTGAACTGACAGTGTAGGTGGAAGATGTGGAGCACGACAGGGCTGCAATTGGAGAAAAAGCATTTGTGAGATAATCAGCTTCACCGTCCCTTGCTGCTGTCTTCACTCCTACCAAATATTTTACTGTTTGACCAGGGTTTTGGATGCAGAGCAAGGATTTGCACATCAGTACTAGCTGGATAACTGTTACAATGCCTAAAATATTTCTAGATCCTCATTCATCTGCCATTTTCTAGTGGCCTAAAATGTGATTTTAACATGTGTTTTGTCAATGTACTGCCATCATGTTGGGCAAGCAACCAAAAGTAAACTTTAATTTCAACCTTATTTTGTGGCTTCATTATTATCTGGGAGTTTTTACTTACTTCCTTCTCATGGGTCCTGCTAATAAATAAAGGTTTGAGAGCAAAATAGCAGTTACTGAAGAGTGAACTCAAGCATAGTTTTAGCCCTGTGCTGCTGCTATAGGATTTCTCATAGCATTAAGTCATAGGCTTGCTGGTTTGGAGATTAGCTTCTTGATCTTAGCTTTCCTCTTCTTTCTGAGAAACTCGAAAAAACCCACCCAACAAACTTGCAAAAAGCCTCTGAACACTTATTGCCCATGCATCTGTAGTCATTTAATAAAACAAAAGGGATCGATGCCTGAGGAGAAGCAGCTCATGCCTGTGGGAAAGAATCTGTCCCTTTGCTCAATGTGTAATGATTATAAAATCACAGTGTTCTGTGAGCTAAAGAAAAGAAGATATTGCCCGAGGAAAGCAGTTAAAGGTTGTGGGTTGTTTTTTTTTTTGTTTTGTTTGTTTTTTTTTGTTTTGTTTTGTTTTGTTTTTTTTTTTAAGGAATATTCCTTTTTAGTTTCTTAGAACTAACAAATAAACCAGTTCCTGAAAGGGATTCAGGAACTTGAGTGCAATATTCAGTATTCTCTTACTACTGAGTAACAGAGACTAATACCTGCATTTTCTTATTAGAGGTACGTGGGGAAAACGATGTTTTCATTTCTATAAAACTTTGATTCCAGAAATATTTCAAGTTCAGGTGAAGTAAATTTTTATATATTTAAACTAACACTAGATAAATTTTGGTCTTGTGATATGGGAGGTCAGATATGATTGTATCTCTTCTATTTCCATGTACAAGTGTGATTGGGTTTTTCTCTCCTGTTTTCTAACGCTGCAGATGAATGTCTTCACTTCCAGTGTCTTGACAGCTCTAGTATGAGTTTTTCCAGTCTCTTGGAGCTCTTCTGTTCTCCAGAAATGATTGTATTCAGGAAATGCCATCAACTATGTTGTCAGTAAAATGAGTGGTCTAGCCATTCGTGGGTTTCCCTGACCTAATGAACACTTTGCTATTTGTAGAAAGGGGAGCAGCTTCCATTTGACATGTTTAGAGAACAACCCATTGCAAAACAAACATCATGGTATGAAAGTATGTTATCTGGAACTTGGGATTTTCTTCTTAAAACCTCTTCAAGACAGACGCGCCAAACTATCCAACTTTCCAGGGACCGCTGAGCTACCAACTGTTCTAGGGTGAATTTTCTTTAGATTTTATCTCAAAAAAATGTCCTTCTGTGAAACTGTTAACTTCCAGCAAAGTCGTTTTTTTGACATTTAGCCGAAAAATTCTTAGCTGTTCTTCTCTACATAACTTGCAAACTGTTTAGTGAAATAATTTTGCATGGTTTTATTTTACTTTTTGTTCACAGTTTGACACTTGTTCTAGGTGCAAGAAATATAGGTTCGCTGTTTTCCAGTTACTTACTTCTTTTTCTCCTTTTAACATTTGATTCAAAGTGACATCTGTGAACAGTGAAATTTTTTTTAAATTTTATTTTTTCTTTCCAAGAGGGACATACTCTGCTGCTAACAGTCTAAGTCTTTCCTCCTTTCATTTTTAGAGTGCAAATACTATGATAAAGCCTGAATTAATGGACTCGAGTGACTTACCCTCTTTAGAAATTTGAGGTTTAGGGATTTAGAAATTGTGGTTGTGAGTTTGTAGATCGTACATTTTTTGCAAACAGATACAGTTTGGTGAGACCATCGGTCAATTTTTTTTTTTTATTTACTTTAAAAAAAAAATTATGATGTGAGTTAGTTTAACCTGAATTAAATTGTTAGCTAATGCTTTGATCACAGAATCATCGTAGTAACTGGTAATGATTAGCAGCTTTCTAGCCTTTTACACTGGGAACAGACTTAAATCCCAGTGAAATCAGTTAGTGCATGTGTTGTTTGATTTAAGGGGAACTGTAGAGTGTGCTGTAGAGTGAATGCCCATCTGAGATTTCAGCGTGTTTTGTCCTGTGGTAAAGGAACTGATACATGAAAATGAAAGTGCTCTCTGGGATGGTTGCGATGCCATACCCAGCTGTGAGAGCACAAGACCTCTGCTCCGTGTACTGTTTTTAAGTGTCCTACGTATCACTAGTTCTTTCAAGACCGGCTTCGTAGTAGCGTGTGGACCTAGGTTCAGACCCTCAAAAATGTTCAAATATCCAACTTTGACGTTTTGATTGTTAGTATTAAAGCACTTTAAGTACATCTCAGGGTATGGGTGCAGTTCTTGATCCTGCAGTACTAAATTGCCCAGTGCATGGCATGCTGATATGTGTAGTCCAGTTATTACCAGTAGGACTGAATGTTAGTAATAAATGCCATGAGGAATGTGGATTTCCTGAATTCGGTGCTTGTTGTTAATTAGCATGGTGTTTTCAGCGAGCCTTTTGATTTTTTGGCATCTGTTTCCTTATCCGTTGAGTCAACATTGGTTTTCTGAATGGGGATTTACATGGAAATGCTGCTTTTGATTTATTTATGTGGTAAAGGTAATTGAGCACTGTTTGTTATTAGAGACTTATCTGAAATGACCTGTGTTTGCATTTTGCTGTTGCTCATCCACAGAACCTTCAAAGCGATAACTGTTCACATGCCAGGATCGTTTATGGGAATTGTTGACCTGCAAAATTCAAATTTTCTTGCTCACTTCCTTTTCATACATTAGGTCCTGTTACTGAAGTCAAAACAGATATATATGTCACCAGTTTTGGACCTGTTTCTGATGTAGAAATGGTATGTATTTCTGGGATTAAAATGCCATTTCCTTGTTCTGAGAAACCATTAACTGCAGTGAGGAGTGGATGCTTCATCTGTACTGTTCTGTCAATCATGCAAAGTAGGCAAGATTAGTAACAGCTTAATTTACAGGTTATAATTAGATACATCAGGCCTGATTCTGGTCACACTTTCACTGTTTTTTTGGCTGACTTTAGGAATTCACTTTGTAAGCTTTAAAACAGACTTTCATGGTGTGGAGGCAGAATCAGGTCTTGCGGGGAGTGTCTTAAGTCAGTCTACTGTGGGGAAAACAGCTATTATCTTTGCAATTGCTTTTCCTTTCTGAAACTTGTGTTATTCTCAGGTGAATAATAATGACATCGTTTCACAAATACTTGTTGATGTTTTCATTTCAGATGAATGCCCTTTGCTGATCTTTGTGCCCCTTTTAGCATCGCTTTCAGCAAATATTTGACTGATAAGAGTTTTCATAAGTGTCTGCAGAAACTGAATGTCAGTGTGACATGCATGAAACGGTCACAGGAGAGAAATGTTACATTTGCATGTACTGTTATTTGTGCCTGAACGGCATCTGCATTCATTTGAGATCAAATTCAGCAAAACTCTCATCAACTTCTATAAACCAGTGGTATACCCTTAAACTATACAATAGTTTCTCTTTTTATAAAAATAGCCAAGAAATCGTATGGAAGCAACACAGCCATACGTGCTGAACTGAACTTCTTTAAGGGAAAGGTAGTTTCAGGGCAGTAACTTTCTTCCCATACAGTGCTGTCATGCACTTTGTGATTTGGTTCTATCATGTGGAAAGGTATGTGACAGCAAGGTAATTTTTCAAGGGCTACATTAATGGCAGCAATCTTGCGTTGAAATGCATCATACTCCTTCAGTGGTTGTCCTGTGCAGTATGATAATGTTCAGTGTGACAAGGGGTACAAGAAAATGGTCCCAAGGAAATTTAGTAATGTGTGCCTCAAATCTAAAATGAGGGCTGCGTGGCATCTGTAAGGGTTCATTGAAGCATTTGACATGGTGCCGCATGGGAAATTGCTAGTTATATTGGAGAAGGCAGGAGTGAGAACATGGACTGAAGGTAGGTAAGGAACTGGCCAAAGAAGAGTTTAGAGCATATGTTTCCCCTTTCATCATTAGAGATTAGTTAGGAGGCTATTCAGGGATCCAAGAATTGTTTTTGGAATAATTTTTAGTTAATGTATCCATTAATGACCTAATGTTATCTGAATGCGGATGCGCTCATAAAACTTGCTGAAACAGCAAAGTGTGATAGAGTCTCAGTACAGGGGATGACCAGAATGCTCTTTTAGACCTGGGTTACCTTGGTGCCCAGTGTAATGAAAATGGTTTAAATCTTATATTACAAAATCTGTCACGTAGAAGCTAATAACAGAAACGGCTACTTACGAGGTATGAAGTCACCAGCAAGAAATGACACTAGAAAAGAGGCTTTTCATAGATTGACTATAAACCGCAGTGGAGGGTGCAGCCGTGGAAAAGGCGGCGCATAATTCTAAGATGCATTACACTAGCAGACATACCTCCTTGCCAAAGCGAATAGATACGGCCGTACAAGTAGTTTCAATGGTAACATTACACACAGGAGTTTGAAGTGAAGTTAGAAAACATTGTTGCGCTTAACAACAAAATCACAACTGTAACTTAAAGCTTTTTGTGTTACCTTTTTCAATGCCATGTGGTGCTTTTTGTGTGAAATGCTTTAGCTTCCCCAGATGAGAAGTGCATGCCTTCACCCACTCATTCACGTGTGATTTCTCATGATGTGCCTGTGTCTGCAGTTCTGCAGTTGTTTGCATGTTTTCTTTGGAGTATCTGAATGGCTTTTCTGAGGAAGTTAATGGGATAGTTACGTAGTTAAAAACAAATATGTATATATTATATTATCTGTGTTTTGCGGGCCTGGCAAAGGAAATACTTAGATTTCCTCAGTGAAACGCTTTCTTTCCATGAGTTAAAATTAAATTTTCCTTCCTTACTTTAAAGTGTAAGCAATCATTTGTCCTGGTATTTTTAATTTAGCCAGCAGCAGGAAACCCATGGATATCTTTTCTTTGAAAATCTGTTGACACTTATTGCCAGAGATCATTTTGTTTCCAGTTACGTGCTTGACTACAAATTCAGTTGCCTGCTTCCTGCAACCTAATTAGATTAATTATTCCTTAATGATTAAATATGTGTAGCAATTTATTGGTATGACTAATGTGGGAAATTAAGCTATTAAGAAGTACACAACACACTTTAATTGGTGGAGATATGTTTGTGTAGTGGACTTTCTTACTTTTTCTGTAGTGCATTTTCTTTACTACTGATTTCTTTGCTCTTGAGGAATTTCTTTTTTTACAGGAAATCCTTACACATTAAAATGTGATCTCTGTTTGTCTGCAATTTAATACAGGAATATACAATGGATGTCTTCTTCCGTCAGACATGGGTAGACAAAAGATTAAAATATGATGGCCCTATTGAAATTTTAAGACTTAACAACTTGATGGTTTCGAAGGTGTGGACTCCTGACACTTTCTTCAGGAATGGGAAAAAGTCTGTTGCACATAATATGACAGCCCCAAATAAACTCTTCAGAATAATGAGAAATGGCACCATCCTGTACACAATGAGGTATCTAATGTGTTTGTTCAGCTTCTTACAATTACTGTATGCAAAAGTTATACTGCCTAGACAAAATGGCAACCAGAGACTATTTAATTTGTTCCATTATAGGCTTACAATAAGTGCAGAGTGTCCCATGAGATTAGTGGATTTTCCCATGGATGGTCATGCTTGTCCTCTCAAATTTGGGAGTTGTAAGTTGCAATTATGAAATTTCTTGTAACTACAGAATTTAAGTAGTAGAAGTAGATTTTGAGCAATTACTAAACTTTTTGAATATTAGTCTTGATACACAATCCTTATGCAGACAAAACTCCTGTTAAGTTTCTTGGGAATTTTATTTAGTGCCTCAAAAATTAAACCCCGTCAGAGAATTGAAAAGCAGGCAGTGATTCAGCTGTTATGTTAAACCTGTCTATTCTGGCTACACAGTTGCTTGAAATACCTAGTTTTTCTTGGTTCTTAGGGAGGAATTGGATACTTAGTGTAAGTGAGAGATTGTCTGGAGAAGGCAAAGAGGGTGGGATCCACCTCAATTTACAACCGCGAGGCAAAAGGCACCGAGGGGAGGTGCAGGTTATTTGACTTTCTCTACAGTTAGTGGAGGCACACCAATGTCCTAAGATAGATGTGTAGGTCATGTGCAGAGATTTGATCTTTAGTTCTATTTGTCTATCTCCTGGCCTATAATTGGAGCCTGCATGGCAAGTTTAGACTAGATAAATGATTTTTGGACTGGTGAGAGGGATCTTAGTGCAGGTCACTTTCTGCTTTGAAGTCAGACATAGATGTTTGGATAATCTCCAGACTTTGGCTAGAAGGAACATTTTGGGATGTACTGCATAGCAGCTGAGGGAGGTAGTTATGATTCCCCGATTTGAATCCACAGCAGAGACCTCTGAGACTGCCTGGGGAGGGTTGGTGCACTCGGTTAACTATGCTGTCACTCTTCTAAGCCTCCTTGGTCACTGACCTCTCTGCTTTACACTCTGATGTAGTCAGTGGCTGGACATCCATCTGTGAAGGAAACTTCAACCGGAGCTCTGAAGTTAGAAATGGCTGAAAGCTCCTCATAATCTTTCCTTGGCATAAATTTAGCTTATACAGCTGAGTAGTCAACCAAAAGGGGGATATTTAAGACACTGCTCTGCAAAGGTTTTTCATCCCTGTTATGGTGAGACTGGAGACCAGGTGCTGTCAGATTTGGCTTTGGTATCAGCTGTACGATAGGGGAGCTTCAGTAGTGGGGGCTTCTCCACAGGCATATTTCTTCAGGCAGAATCACCAGACAGCAGAAATTGTGCTTGATGCTAATCTGGTATTTTCTTAGTGAAACCTGAAATCAGATGTAGCCATTTCAAATGAGAGACTGATTTAATTTAATTTTAACAGGAGTTTGGGCTGTGTGGGGATTGAATACTAGCCCTAAGTTATGTCTTTTGTATTAAATGTAAAATGTTTCTTTGGGTGTGCTTATTTTTGGGCTATTGTGAATTTTTTACTGACCTCTGGTTTCTGGCAAATATAGTAAACACAAGTTTAAAATATTACAGTTTTTAGTATACTATATTTTTTAGTAGAATCATTCTTTTCTGTAAAGAAATGTACACCCAGTCTCCAAAATGTATCCTCCTTATACATGCTCTGTTTTATATATTAGTATATTTTAATGATAAAATTGTAGATGGAAATTTCTAAAATAATTTAAAGATAAACTTTACTTGCCCGTTAAAGGCTGGTGCAGAAAGAACTCGTGTTTAGACTTCACATTCAAATGTGAATTTGTGTGTGACACTTGACATGTGACCTTAGCTGCTATTTGTTCTCCTCTGAGGGTGGCTTTTGGGGGTAACATAACATGAAGGGTATCTTTGAAACTCGTTAGTGTGAGTTTTGCTGTTTGGTTTCGGTAGGTTTGGATTGGGCTCTTAGCGTAAGATGTGAGAAGTTTCGTATTTATGCAAACTGATGCTGTGTTGTAGATGCTTATCCAAAGAGTGAAATGATTTATACCTGGACAAAAGGACCTGAGAAGTCAGTGGAAGTTCCTGAGGAGTCTTCCAGTTTAGTTCAGTATGACCTGCTTGGGCATACGGTATCCACTGAAACCATTAAATCTATTACAGGTAGGCAACTTGTCAGTAAAAATCAGCTTGAGGTAAAAATAACCCTGTAACATTGCCCAAGGCTTTTTTCTTTCCTTCCTGTCAGGTATTCTACTGAGTGTCCTAGGGTATATATTGAGGGCTGACAGCATAAATCTGACTTAGGTTTCTGTCCCTCAGATTTACATTTGCAGATTCATTACAGTAGATTGCGACAGTCTTTCAGAAAGCTAGAATGAGATCATTACTCCAAGGGACAAAATGAGCATTTAATCACTGCTTAAAATGCAGTTTGAAGAGTCAAGAGGATGCCTGGGTGAGGAAGTAATTTCTCAGCACTGTATCCACATTATGTGCAAAAGACTTCCTTTGTTTGGTGGTGCAAACAGCTCGGGATAGAAGTACAGCATACAGAATGGGTTATTAAAGCCATAAAAACCCTCTAGTCAGATAAGGATAGGCACAAATGCATTAGTCACAATAGATACTTCTGCTGATTTGTGCTGCAAGAAATAAGGCAAATGGCAACTACAGGCATCTGAAATGAGTGAAGTATCACTGATGAGCAGTGTGGTGATAAACAAGCATATTCCCAAAATGCTTTAAAAATTTGGAATCATTTTCTATGCATCAGCAAGTTTGGGTGTTGCGAGATGGTCAAAATGAAACAGATAAAGCAAATATATTTGATGCGTTGCTCTATGGGTATTTTTCTCAAAGATAAAACAGCATTTTGCAATACACAAGAAATTTACTTCTTGGCATATTGATTATTATGAGTTAACAACAGTATCTCCTTACTGTCCCCAAAATGCTCATTCTGTAGTGCTTTATTTAGACAGTTTATTCAGTTTATGATAAAACTGCATTATTTTGTTGTTGTTGTTGTTTAGTATGAATAATAAGGTTTTGGATAAACTTACAGTATTTTTAATTCTTGTCGATGATTTTTGCATTTGTTTCATTATCGTAGTGGTGCTGACATATAAACCTAGTAAAAAGCTTGAGATGCTTCCATAACATTTAATGTGCATCATTGTTGTTATTGTTTTATTTGACAGGTAGGTGCCACAATGTTATGGATGCTATGGTAGGTAGATGGCTTGTGCAGTGGGAATCCTTTCTTCAACAGCTGCCAAAAGAATTTTTAAAATTGTACTTATAGTGTAAAATGTAGTCCAGTATTAGCTGTACTTTTGTAGAATTTTTGATACCAGCTTCTGAATGGCACTGAAAGGATCTACTTCTTCCAGGATTTTTTGTTTAAAACATTCATTCTTGTCTCTATGGAACATATCTTACTATACACATTAGGTGGTATGGATAGCATCATCTTAAACAATCCTAGTCTGAGGCTGATAGTCTGAAACAGTTATTACGCAACACAAGTTTTATGCACAGTCAGAAAGATATTTTCTTTTTTTTTTTTAGGTGAATATATTGTTATGACAGTTTACTTCCACCTCAGACGGAAAATGGGTTATTTTATGATTCAGACCTATATCCCATGTATTATGACCGTGATCCTTTCTCAAGTTTCATTTTGGATAAATAAGGAATCCGTTCCAGCTAGAACTGTGTTTGGTAATTATTTCTTTTTTACTTTTTCTCATACTTCCTCTTTTAATAACTTTCACTAGAATAGGCCTTTCTAGTACATTGGGATATATCGCCTCCATACCTGTGCAGAAACAAGGGAATAATGTAAATTCAGAGAAGTTTTTGCTATCAATGTATGAAGAATATTGTTATGTGAATCACTGGAATACGAAGAGAAACTTGGAATATATAACCTGAAGGGTGGCGTGGTTGCCTGTGGCAAATGGCTGTACATCTCTGGGGATCCTTCATGCCTGGGGGAACGAACTGGGAAGACCTGGCCCTGAGTAATACAGTCAAGTCCTTAGTCTACATCCAGAGCAGTTTGATCCTCCAGTGGACAGTAGTGTAATTACTTGGACTCATACTGCCTAAAAAATTTTAAAAATTGTTTGATTGGGAGTGTGCAAGATGTACAGATGTCTTCCTAGGAGTTATCTGTGTCATCAGTGGAAGCTTGCTATGAGTAAGGCTTAGATCCTGTTATAACTTTGTGTTTAGTGCTCTCCTCTCCTCTCTGCTATTGCCATTATGAATTCAAAAAGCAAAATGATCACAAGATGTTAAAATTGCCCTCATCAAAATATAGCTTGAATGAGATGTTACAGTGAACTCTGAAAATAAAAACCAAAAAAGCTTCTATGGAAGACAAAGCATAAGAAATTAAATGGAAATACAGTTCCTAACAAAGAAGCAGGATAAAAACATTTTTAAAGGTAGTCTTTATAGAGCAATGTCTTGACTTTATAATGTACTGTAGACTAAAGCAAGACTAATCAGGAAGAGAATGTTTTACAAAAAGCCTTTCAAAAGATAGGTAGATGCTGGCAAGAGTGATAGGAATTAATGTTTCTACATGACAGCCCATTCAAACATGTAAGTGGAGTCAGAACACTGTTTAGTATCACAGATTAGACAAGGTTAATGATTAGTTACAGGAGAAACAACCCGTAAATCTAGTAAGAGCCCCACTAGCTCTCAACTCAAGCATAACATTAGGCAAATTAAGTATATCACTTCACATGCCTTTGCAGTGATATTGAATAATGGTACTTTTTTTTTTTTAAGAGAGTATTGCCATGAACTGAAAAGTTAGAATCTGTATTTACAGACAAAATGTGATAATTGAAAATGTACAAATTACAGAGCAATAGATGTAATATTGTCAATATAGCCATATGTGAAACTGGAAACAAATAATAATACTACATTTTTGACATCCACTAAGTTACAGCTACGTTTCAAAAATGCCTTTGAAAGCAAATGACTTAAAGTATGGCTAAAAGTATTTTTTTAGTTTTCTGACAAATTCCAGCAGGGACCCTGTTTTCTAAAGTTTTTCTTAAAAGATGAAAAGAGGTAGGCAAGAGGTAGGAATGAAGTCAGAATACCTGCTGTGGTACCAGCTTTCTAGAGGAACTGTCAGAAGAGGCTAACCAAAAGATCTTTCCATTGGACATTGGTGATTAGGGAGATCTTGGCAAAGGTAACAGAGGAAGGATACACAAGGAACAAAGGTAAATCAGGTCGTGATTTCTGCAGTCAGAGTTTCAGACAGCTGACTCTGGTGATTGTGGGAGACTGGTGTTTCTTAGAGGAAAAACAGCAGTAATTTTAAAACAGGTTTTTATCATACATTTTTATATTAAAATACTCTTAATATATTTTTATATGGTTATGTGCATTCCTAATCAGAAGCTTGCAAGCATTTAGCTCTGGATAATTACAGTTCATGTGTATATATAATATTTTTTCACCAGAACTGAATTCCCTACCCTGTAAATCCTTATGACATGTGTCCAAGTGCAGTTGCAGTGGCAACTGCAAGTGTCCCAGAAGAATAATTTAACAGGGGGAAATCTGATAAAGACTATGGCAGTAAACTATCATACTGTCATGGCCTCCCCTCTCCTCCTCCTATTTGGGGAATAGTTGATCATTCAAGTCACTTCACCCTATTCTCACATCTGTTAAACAAAAGTCTTCAGAAAGACAATTCAGACAAGCTATTTGCTTGAAGTGGACAAAGGTAGGATCAGGAAGGATAGGGCTAAGCAGGGATGGGTCTCTTTGAGGAAAAAAAAATAATTTCCCATAATTTATTTTTTTTCTCAGACTTAAACATTTTCAGTGGTGTGGTTTTCAATGCCTTCCCACTGAAGAAGGTTTTGTGAGCCTGCATCTGTGGTTTTTATCCTGCTGAGTTTGCTCTGAGATATTCTTTATGCATTCATGAACTGGCCATTACTCTTTTCTTTTTTTCTTCTTTAAGAGGAAGGACTGGTTTAATTGTTCCCAGTTCTTTGTATGGCACTGTCTAGGTGAAGCTTTTTCATGCCAGATTACCCAGATGGAATACCACCATTTAGGGAATAGGGGATGTGAGGATCTGGTTGGAAAACATGCTCTGAATTTCTGAATTCTTCTGAGCATATACATTTCATCTTGAATTAAAATGGGTACAGTGTTTTCCTTGTAAGAATAAAGACCTCTCCATTTGTAGTCAGTCTTCCTGGAGTTTATCATGGTAGGATTTATGCAATGTTCACTATATACTTGGTATTTTACATTTGTATGATATGGGATGTTTTGGATGAAAAGGGAGGGGGGAAGACCCCGTACCTTGGTTTTATAGACCATGTACTTGCGTTTGAAATATTACCATGAAGTGGTCATGTTTTGAGTTCAGTGTTCATGCTTGTACACTTTAATTAAAAAGTTGTTCTTTCTGAAGATGAAGTTCTAATTAAATTTCATCGGTTGACTAGTAGCAGAAGGGTTTAAAAGAGAAGGTAATGGTTTCTTAATTAACAGAATTGTTAACATAATATTCTAGATTTCCTTAGCACCGAAATAATTTGCCATGACTTAATGGCACCTAGACTACAAGCGGGATCAGAGAAACAGACACAGACTAATAGGTGGCATTCTGAGCCCATTACAGGAAAAATCATGTTTTTGTTGCAGTCTGAGGAGCACTCCCCTATTTAACAACTTAAATTATGTTCAAGTGTTTAGAAAATAACTTGTAAGAAATTCTGGTGAATTTGACATGTGGAAGCCTTCATTTCGTATTTTTTAAATTTTCTTCATGTGAACTGTAGATAATCTGCTGAAGTTGTAGCTTTTCATGCCTCCTTTAAAAACTGGTTAACTGTTTTGTGTGCATAGCTGCTCATAGGTATATGATGGTTGTCGTGACTTAAATCTAATGCACTATTCACAAGGAGCAGAGAAAGACTCCTCAGTGATTTAATGTTATTTGTTTGAAGCTGCTTGCGTATTCTCACTTTGTTTTGCTCTGATTCAGCAGTGCTTTTGCTTTATTTCTTTGAAGGAATAACCACAGTGTTGACAATGACGACACTGAGCATCAGTGCAAGACATTCACTGCCAAAAGTATCCTATGCTACTGCCATGGACTGGTTCATAGCGGTCTGCTTTGCCTTTGTGTTCTCGGCTCTTATTGAGTTTGCTGCTGTCAACTATTTTACTAATATTCAAATGGAAAAAGCCAAAAGGAAGACGGTAAAATCCCTTCTTGAATTTCCAGTTGCTCCGGTACAAAGAGAAAGAAGTACGGAAGAGACACTCATGGTACGTTTTCAGCTTATGCAAACATTTTCTGTCTTTTTGGTAGTGTTTCTTGGTAAAAACAGGCCTTTGACTTCCTCCCTGCTTCCCTCTGATGTAATGATACAGTGTAAGTCAGCCTAATGCTACACTATATTCAATGATAAAAACCTGTAAAACATTATTTAATTCTTACTTGCATTATTGGATTAACTCAGGGGAGAGGAGGAGGTTGTGTCCATCCATACCTGCAGTCTTTTCCATATTTAGTTGTGTTTTGGTGAAGGTCAGTTGGGATGTGTATCTTTAGGAAACTTTCTTTTCCTTTGCGTGTTGATTCTGATAGGACTGATTATATAGACCAAGATATTACAGATTATAAGGGCAGCATATTATCTTATGTGGCTGATGTCTTTAATGAATTGAAATAAGTTAAAGCGTTGCAGCTGTACCTTGGAGCACTTCCCTGGATATCACAGTTCTCCTTTCATTGCATGTATTGCTCTCTAGAGGTTTTTTTTCTTATCAGTTACAGCTTCAGGAATTATTGGAGAATGCTGGATGAAACCTTTGTGTCCACCATAGGTTTCATTTTTATGTAATTTGTCTACCTTTGCACAGGAGCTTGCCTCAACTCCTGAAAAGGTTTTGGGGTTCTGTTTAACAAAATGCATTCCAGCTTTCATAGTGCTTTGGGGTTACGTGTGACTTGTTTGGCAGCTATTTTAGTGTGAGGTCCAGTTAATAAAGGCTTGATCTCATTTCCAGCTGAGCTCACTGGTGATTCTCCTTTTCTCCCTTTTCCCATTCCCATATGCTTACTCTCTGCTGCATCACTCCTCCTGCTCACGAGATACCTAGCTAACAGCGTCATTGCAGCACTTGCACCAGCCGTGCAGTAGGGCAGTAATTCCCGGCCATGGCTGACTCTTGGCAGCACCACTCAAGAAGTAAGGTGCTGACAGCAGCGTTGTAATTTACTCTTCCTGTCAGACTGATTTTCTAATTTCCTTTGGCTGAGCCATGATTGAAGCACCGCTGTTTTAGACTAGCTCTTGGTAATTTTGTCTTCTGTCTCTTTTCACATCTCATTTGTCTCCTTCCCTATTCATCTGCTCTTTTTTGCCTTACCACCCCTTCCATTTGCTATTGCTGTTCAGCTGCTGTCCACCCACTTCCATTTTTCTTCCTCCTCTTTGCTGTCTTACAGTAGGTTGTTACGGTTTCCAATCTCCTGGCTGTGTTGTTCTGTTAGCTCCCATTTCTGTTTAAAAGGGTAGATGTGCTCCTGAAGAGTTTGTTACTTGTCACTCTGTTGGCTGCTAGTAAGAGGTGGGAACAAGAAGTATGTTTGTAGTAACATGTAGTTCACCTTGTACATAAAGGCATTAGTGCTATTAGTTTATGCTGAGCTTCCTGATTGTACAGCGTGCAGTTTAGTGTGGTGTCTCGGGCACTCCTGAGGAGTGTTAGTAAATACTGCTTTTGGTGATAGGCAAGTTTCACTTGGGTCCATAGGAAAATAGATTACATAAGAACAGCTTCACAATAGGTTTATTTGTAGGATTTTTTTTTTAAAAAAGGAAAAATAAGTTTTCTTAGCAATGATGGAGGCTTAACAAAACTGTTTTGATTCATGATCGGAATCGCTGTAAGTCACTCTTGTATCATGCCTAGCCACTTACACACATGTTTTGGAGGAACTTCTCTTTCTCTCTTTTTTTCTGGTTTTTGTTTGTTTGTGTGTTTTTTAACAAAAGCAACAACAGGACACACACAGCTTCACCCAACTCAAAAGCTAGGCAAACGAGATGTGAACAGTTCTATTTCACTGCTTAATCAATACCTCTGTAATAGATGTGGTAATGTACTTATAGGATTGGGGATTTTGAAAGCACTCAAGGGAGCAAACTGATATTTGGAAGGGTTACACATTAATGTTTTTAGTATGCAAGTGAGTGATAATATTGATTGTACCTTGAACTGTTATTTTTTAATGGCTTTTTCTCCGGGTATGCCTATGCCAAGTCTTGAGTCTTTGCTCTTCCCGGACAGGTGTACAGGGTGAGCCCACAGGTACTGTTACAAGGGCTGAGCTATCGATGTGCAGTCCTTTCCATGGCTAGAGGACGACTGCTGTTCTGGTCACCTGCTGCGCAGAACACAAGCTAATGTGGCTGTTCTAATTCATTAGAAGCTAATATGGCTGTTAGACTCTGCTTTCTAACCTGACACGTAATATAGTCCTCTCCTTAAAATTTTTAGTTTTGCGTATAAAAGACTAATCTAGAATTTTCTTATGCCTTAGTATGAATCTGATTTTTTTTATTCTTTCTGCGCATATACTGTCTAATCAGTGCTGATTTACCAGAGATAACAGAATCTCAGCTTCCCTGTGAGGGGAAGGACAGTAACCTGACTGTAGCATGTAATCTGTAGGAATTATTTCTTAACATAAAGACCGTACATTTTATCTCCATAGCTAAATGATAGGGTTTCATTTCTTAACCTAGTTAGTGTTTAAAAAAAGTATGTACTATGTTGCCACTATTATTCCAGAAATTCTGCTGATTGCAATACAATTGCCAGAGTTCAAGGAAAAGTTTTATTTTAAACTTGAATTTTTTTTCAAACAGATGTTGCCTAATCTGTTAAATTTACCAGTCTCTCAAAGTTAAAAATTTTCACTTAGCTCAGGGAGGAAGTGTGTGTAAATTTGGAAAGGCGATGGCTGAACACCTAAACCCTACAGTTCATTCGGGTGCGTATCTCACCATTTGCAACCTGATTTGATGGTTCTACTAACAGAAGAGGGAGACCCCTCTGTTATGCTTGTTAGCCCTGTGCTTTTGCCTGCCTTGAAACAGCATACAGGTGGTTGCACTGGCTTTTCACAGTCAAGGTCCCATCTGTATAGGTCTCCTGAAAACAAGAAAAATAACAGAGTAATTGATGCTGTTAAGGAAAACAATGACGGTGATACTATACTTTTAAATGAGGGTTTCATTTTATGGGCTGTTGATTCTGAATTATTCACTGGATGGTTCCGAGCATTTGATATTTTTTTAATTCATTTTTTTTTTTACCTCCACTAACATGATGAGATTGTCCTAGAGGGCTTTCAAGAGGGAACAAGTTGAGCTATGAAACTGGATTCCCTATAGAACATGGTTTTTTTTACTATCTGATAGTATTAGAAATTAGGCATATTAATAGCAATGTTTGGTAACATAAAGATAGATTGGATGTAATTGGAAGTCTTTTTTTTATATGTATATGTTTGACCAATTTCTGACCATAGAATTAAACTGGGTGTTTGATATTGAGTCAGTTCATGTATTATTCACACTAATTAGAATTCTTGGTGGTGGGTTGTGTTTTTTCTTTTCAGTCAAAAACACTTTTCCAGTTGTCTTGGATCAAAGGCAACTCCTATCACTCTGATAAAATGATTTGGGATGTGTTCATTCATATTATATGTTTCTTCACCACAACCAATACATCTTTACTGTAGCAAATGTGGACTATACGTTTTTCTAAGTTATTCTCTTGTGTAATTATATTTACTTTTTTGGAGCTGCATGATGGGTGTGACTGATCAATATATTTATTACAGTAAGCATTAAATGAACTTTGGAGGCTAGCTAAGTAATCTGAACCATGTTAATTCCAACAAAAAATCCTGGTGTCAAGCTAATTTACTGGGCTGGGAGTGGCAGAAGTGAGCCTGCAGATGCCGTGTGAGCTCCTCTATCACTTGATTTGGTTTTAGCCATGGTATTACACAACCTCTTTTTGCCCTCCTCCACCTCCCCACCCCATTTCAAATCTGTGGTCTTGTTGCCTATAACTTTCTGATATAAAGTTAGTATGTTTCCATAAGGAGTGCAGTTCTGTAGTAGACATCCCATGATTAAGAGCCAAGCTTGCTTGAGATCTGCCTTGACTTCACAAGGGACTTGGACAGCCTCATTCATCCCTTCTGGCGAGCACAGCAAGAGTTCTGGAGTCTGTCTAAGCCAACACAGATGACTTACACCACGGTCTCCTGTGATTTCCTTGTCTTGGGAGCAAGTTAAAATGCTTTCAGGTTAGAAGAAATGAACCTGTCCCTGAATGTTCTGAACTGCTTTCTTTAGTGAAAGCAGAAATGTTGTTGTGAAGTCAGCATGTGATGGAAATGAATGATTTATAGTTTATTATTGGACTCCTGAGTCTATTTTTATGCTTCTGCATGATTTCCTTTTCACTGTACTCCTATGAAGTTTATTTTTGAAGACCTACCCAGTTTTGGACATGAAGAATGCTACTGAAAAAGTCTTCAAAGAATAGGCTCCTTAACACTGTTAACATGAACTTCAACCTCAGCTGTTTATTAAAAGAGTGTGGAACTTGGAAAAAAACAGGTCAGACACTAATGAACCTTTTGAACAGAGTAATTTCTTCAAACTTGGTCAGAAGTAGATTGTAACACTCAAACCATCTTCCTCTTTTTCTGAAGACAGCTAAGTGTCATGTTGTCTTGAGTAAGTTCTGTACATCTAATGGAGGAACTCAAAGGTCAAGCTCTTCACTGCCATGTGGGTGTGCACTCCACTCCTTAACAGGTATATCCATGCTGGGGTGGTAGGTGACTGGTGTGTACCTGACAAGTTTACAAGAAACATGTCATGTGGGCAACCTGCATGTGTGCTTTCATGTGATTTAAGATGTGTTTTCTGTGATACAAAGTACTTCTAGTCATACAATGGACACAGCTCAAGTTACGTGATGGAGGGTGGCAGGAGAATGGGATCCTTTGGCAGCTTTTGGTGAGCAGACGTCTAGAGCAATTTGTCTAGAGCAATTAACCTGGCTCATGCTCAGCTATGTGCCCTATCTCTTGACTTCCAGAGCAAGGACTGGGCTGGATAAATTGTTCTGATGGGCTGGGCACAATCCAGAGGCCGTAGGCTAGATGTTTCTTTTTTTAGTGCGTGTGTGCGCCCCTTTTTTGTTCTTAACCCCTGAAGCTGATTAGTGCTGAAACAGCAACAGATATGCGCTTGTGTCTAAGGCCTAGGCTGTAAGTGAAAGTGGAAATTTTAGCCTTTGAACCAAAACTTCTTTTGGAATATAGAGACATACTCTGTAATGGAGAGGTGCATAAAATGTACCAGATCTAGAGCAGTGCCGCTTAATTTCTTTGCTTCTTACTTGGACTGGTGGCTTGGAATAATAGCTTCCTCTGTCCCAGCAAATAGAGAAGCGGAGCTAAGCCCACATCCCTCATATGTGGAGAGAGGTTTCTGAAGAGTAGCTAGGTCTTAACAGTGGTATTTGGACAAGGTGATGGTCTGTTTACTGAACTCCTTCTGTGGATGCGTAGCTTGCCTCCTCTGTGTGATTTGGATAGTCCTATGTCTGGAACAGCATTTCAGTTTTTAAATATAATAATCATTTTTTGCTGCATCATTGCTTCTCCACTGCCTAGGGTGTTGTAGTTTGGGTGTTTTTAGGGCAGTGGCATTTTAAAACTCAGATCCTAATGAAGAACTTCAGGCTCAAGAAATGCGTAGAGTTCATGCAAATGTAAGGACAGGACCATAGAAAGGGAGCGTGTTGTACTGTGTGAATAATTTCTTTGACGTGTCAACAACTTTCTGTCACTCTAGTTTCATTAGTCAACATTTTTGCTATTTACAGTCATAATATACTAGTGTCACGTTTAAGTAGGATGAGAGCAGATGCAGGTCATAAACAACTGACACATTTTGTACTGAACACTATTTGAGAGATAGGAGAGAATGACTACCTGGGGGAAGGCTGCAGTGTCTCAGTGGAAACTTGGAATGTTTGGGTTCCTGAAGATAAATAGATCCAAAATAGTTCTCAAAATATTTTATTAGCAGTGGTGCTCAGATGTTTTGTGGATTCTCCCCACCCCACCCTTTTTTTTTGATTGCTTGTTTGGCTTTGTTTGTTTGTTTTGTTGTTTTTCTTTGGGTTTTGTTTGGTTTTTTTTTACTTGGTTCACTAGACTTAGATAGTCCTACCCAGCAACTGGCACTACTTGCAATTTATAGAGATAAATATGTGCTCAGGCAATATGATTGGGGCATAAATGTGGGGTGTACAATTTAAAATGGTTTTCGTAATATTTCACATAATACGTCTTTCTAAGTAGCCAAAATTAAAGTGCTATATTAGAAAATTTGGTCTCTTTCCAAGAACCTGATATTGCTCTACCTTTAACGTGGTTGAGTTGTGGAATAAATTTACCCTGGAAGTAGAAAGAAACATTTGCCTACTGCAAAGTGGGCAGCGTAATTACTGGGTGTATGCAATGTAGGATTAGGTTTGGGGCTGGATTCTGACCCAACTTAACTGTGATGTAAACTCCATTGAATTCCAGAATTCAATTATAGTGAAGGTAGAAGATGACTGAGTGTTGAGAAAGTGAACAAAAATATTGGAATTGATAGTGAAAATGTTTTCTGTTTGGATGGTTGTTGTTGTTGTTTGTGTTTCTGCTTGGTTTGGTGTTTGGTTTTTTTGGTTTTTTTTTAATATCCTCAAAAAAAAAGCAGGAGCTTAATTTCAACACCTGATTTATAACTAAACAAAAATTCCTGCTGGAGTGCTGTCTTCTCAAACCCTTACTAGGAAATCCAGCAATTACTCAGTCTTCAATTTTCTGTAAATATTATAATGAACTACCATGATAGCAGGCAAGGGAATATGAGGGAAATGTTCAGTTGTTATTGATCTGATGCTCAAATACCTGACAGTGTTTACTGTAGTTACTGGAAGACTTACTGGAAGACTTAGCTTAAGTGGTATTAGGATAAGACTTTTATTTTGGAAACCAAAGCATGCCTCAGTAATGTCAATCTTTCAAGTGGGTGTTCTAGAAAATACTAAACCCCATTGGTTTTAATTCTAAAAATACACTTAAATGTCTTTCCCTGTGATTATGCTGATCTACTGGGAAAAAAACTCCACCATGGTCCAAAAAAGCATATTCATTACTGTTTTGTCATTAGAATAAATAATGTCCGTTCCTGTTTAATTATAAAAGTTTATTTTCATGCTAATGTCAGTTGCAGGCATTAAGATAGGTCTTATATTGGTCTAATTGCAATTTCCTTCCTTTTTTTTTTTCTTCTTTTTTGTAGAGGCAAGCGTTAAGTACTCAAAAAATATGTGGTAGCACTTCAGAAACACCAAGTCAGAACAAAAGTGTTGGGTGACAGGGGTAAGATTTTCAGATTGTTCAGCATCCCTTATAATGCAAATTGTCAGGGAGTTTGTAGTTTTCCCTATGATGATTAGTATAAAATGATGTCTTTGAACACAAGGCTCTTCATATTTTCTGCTTAAACCTTTTTCTGTATTTATATTTAAATTTCAGTTTTGTTTCCCCTTCGCAAAGAGTTTCCAGTACTGGTGAGCCCGATGACACCAAATTGCAATTGAGTTTCACAGCTGGGAGAATTAGAGTCAGAAGAAATAAATGTTGAGAGGTTTGGGAAAATCTACGAGGCAATAAGTGTTCAAGGCATTTTCAGCAAACTACTGAAGCAAATTTAACTACAGCTTTAAGGTCACTGAAACTGAAAGATACAGAAAATAATGAAGGTCTTTGGTCCCTAATCAGCTGTTCTTCCTTTCATAAATACATAAACACAGAGCACCTAGCACCTCCACGTTGGTTAGCACATGACCTACCCTAATGTATTTATTCCCTGCCCCCCCTGTAGTTATGTTTTCAGTTTCTTCATTTTTGTCATGATATAAATAAAACCTTTAAGAACCCTGCACATGAGTGCTTAAGAACCATATACATGCATACTTACATATACATACATACTTATGTGTATGCATGTATATGGCTCTTAAGCACCATACAGGTGGATGGGTTTATTTGACATAAATTTAGCATCCATTTTTTGAAAAAAGGTTTTTCCAATTTATGTCTCTTTAATAACCTTGAATTCACTTTTCTTCTACATTGTGCACTTTCAGGCCTGTCTAATGGTGGAACATAAGATGGAGTTCTCTTCTTACCTCTCCTCCCCTCCCAACATGATTCAGGTCACAAAACAAGCAGCATGGATGGTGGATTGGCTCTTACAGCTTATCTGCCCTTACTTTTTCCTCTCCAAATAATCTGCATTGCTCTTTGCACTGCTAAATCTGTGGACTAGAATTCATTGTATTTTGTGGCACGTGGAGCTTTTATTTGGTCACATTCCAGGGCTCTGTAAGGCAAAACAAAATCTCTAGTACTATTCCAGTAAAATTTTGATTGACTGGCTCTACAAGATAATAGTAAAGCATGGTAGATTTATCCTCCAAGTTGTGCATTTGCTAGCAGCATGGCAATATGGTGACTCAGTGGGATTTGGGACAAGCAGCATTATTTACACTGATGACAACATGCTACTTCCCTGGTAAGTATCAAATAGTGTGAATTTGGCAGGCTATATAATGTCCTTCCAGAAGAACAGACTGTTTTCTTAGGAAGGAATGGTAAGGATAAAAAAACACTATGGTAGAGTTTAATAGGAAAATATTACTAAATTACCACACAAACAATTTTCATGTTGCAGCTAAACAATAAGTAATGCCAGACTTTTAGTTGCTTTAAGCCTTCCAATTTTTGCATGAGTTTGTTTGAATTAATTGAGCTTTCCCAATTTGGGGGACCTATGCTTTCATATAGCACATCACTGACCTTTGTCTCACTGAAGGCTTAATAGTGCTGTCATGGAAGGCTAATCTTAGTCTTGCAAAATTAACAGCGATGCATAAAGATGTTTATTTACTGTTTACTTTTCATTTCGTAGTACCTCTGTGTTATATGCTTGAATATTCTGATAAACAATTAAAATTCTTGTGTGCATTTTAAAACTGCTTTGATTGTGGTACCTTTTTCAGGGGTTTGGTGGATTTTTATATTGGCTATTTTTTGTGGGGTGTGTTTTTGTTTTGGTTTGGGTTTTGTTTGGGTTTTTTTTGGTTTGGTTGTTGTTTTTTTTTTTTTTTTTTTTTTAATTTAGGGAGATTAAGTATCCAAAAAGGTGATTAGGCACCTAAAAGGCTTAATTACTAAATTTCCCTGAGTAGGCATGCACAGAACTGACTTGCTGGTTCCAGAGTGTTTGCCGTGCATCATAGGTGGAAAAATACCTACGCTGCTTTATTTGAATGCCCAGCATGCCTGTTAGATACAGCCTCGCACAAACCCCATCGTGGGAATCTGAGCAGGCTTGAGTCTGCCCCTTCTCTCTTGGGGAACTGTGTTAATAACCAGACTGCTATGTAGTCTGCGGCACGTTAAGTTCCTGTTGAAGCTGCTCGTGTTACGTTAAGTAATTTATACGGGGCCAGGGGAGAAGGAGAGGAATGGATTCTGGAGCCCGTTTGTCTGTGCATGCACTGCAATGGGAGGGTGAGATTGAACTGTGCATTCTGCACAGTTCCTGTAACAAGGAATGAGGACCGCTTGTCCTAGAATATCCAGTAGCCTGGTGGGGAAGTGCTTGAGATGCGGGAAGCCTGTGTTGATATCCATGTGGCAGTCAGGGCAGATTTAAGAGGTTCATTGCGAAACCTGTGTTCCCATCCTGGTCACTGGGCTGCTGTAGAGGAGGACAGTGTCGTTTTGTGAGTGCCTTTTTACAGTGTGACTGAATCTAGCTTCAGGAAAGAGCTCAGAGCTGAAAGCACTGGGTGCAGTTGGGTGGCTCCTCCTGCAAAGGTATGTGATTCAGGCTGTGATCCTACACAGGGCATTTCTCTCCAGCTTTGACATCTGCTTGCTAGATGTCGAAGCATTAGCTCTCTGCTGCTAGGACTGGTACCAGATGGTGGTGGTGCAACTTGTAAATTCTGCTGTGAATTTATCTCTGAGAAAATAGAAGCTACTGCTTTAAGGATTGTACTGCCTCTCTCCCAGAGGGAGATACCACTTTAGTGATACCCTGTGTCAAAGATGTGCTAAGGATCTAGAGAATGCATTGACCTGCAGCACTGAACTCTCAGTTTAAGTAAACAAATGGTGCAAAAGCAGCCCTGGGACCTTGAGCAGTGTTGCTGTGAAGGTCTGTTGTAGGGTGAGGCTGACGCAGGTCTTCTGAAGTGTCTATATGTCCCACCTTGAGACTGCTGAGCTATTTTCCGGAGTACTGAGGAGGGTTAAAAGAATACCTCTGAATTATACTGCAAATATATAGCCCTAGTTTTAATGTGTACCTGTTTATCAGCTGTTGATGATGGCTGTGCTTCCTAGCGGTCAGAGAAGGGGATAGCCAGCACGGAGAACTACTGATTCTCTGTTATCTCAGGCATTAGGAGCTGCTTATTTTGGGTGCCCATCCCCACATGATGTATCCATCATAAAAAACTATGAAGCAATTTCATATTGCAGAAACTGATTTAAAGCTGTGATGCAGAGCACTAACGGGCTGTAGGAAGATGGTCTTGAGTTGTATGAAGGAGCTAACTGTACAGTGCTGTACCAACACAAGAATTGCTTACAGCTTGCAGTGTTCTCTATGCTGATGTTCTTAAATACAGTCATAAGGATAAACTTGCCTGATGCCCTGGTAGTCGCTTTTATCATTGCTGCATTCTCCCCAGGACTTGGCATGTGAATTTTAAATAATGTTCTTGATTGTTTTACAAGATTCTAGGTTGGCCTTATTGTAGGGAATATGCACTGTGGTTGTCACCAGTTCCCTTTGTTCTGTAACAAGATGACTAAGTTTGTCAGTTCAGTATTGTATGTTGCTGTGCTGATGATCCCCTTCCCTGAATATCAGCTCAGCTGCTGCATGCTGCTTCAGTTCATGCTAAATTTGCCATCTTGACTTCACTGAAGTACAAAATTGGCTTACTTGTCAAAAACTGGTAATACATACAAAACAATCCAGTATTTTTTTTTTTTTTATTTTTATTTTGGCTCAAGTCAAGGCTTATGCAGGCTTAGAGAAGGTTTCAAAATTTCCACATTCTGTGAGCAGCTGTTTAGTGTGCAAGCCTTGTTCAGTATTGAAGAGTTTAGATTGACTCATATTTGTGCATCATTTTAGTGTGGTAGTAAACAGCAGTATCCATCAAAGTTGAGCTTAAATGGAAAAGCAAATGATCTACAAATTGCTTTTTGGTGATAGTTTTGTTGTATGGGGTTTTTTGTTCTATGCATTCTCTTGTGGAAGCTGACCATCAAACTTGCTCCACACATCTGCCACAGTATTTAACAATAAATTGTACAGATTTATCCTGAAGTATGCTAACACATCATTCATTGTATTACTCATGGTCAATTGCATGTGAATCCACTTGTCAAGGGAAGATTGCAGCATTAATTACCACATTTTATCCATGCCTGCAAGGAGGTTGGTCATGCCAAATAAAATGGACTTTCTGCTCTGGGACTAGCAAAAGGGCATCTTACATCAGGACTTTTTACATAGGAAAAATTTGTACTGAATGTATCTTTTCCCACTTCAGTTCTTTTAAAGATAAAACCCATGAAAAATAACATGTGATGCTTAAAATTAAAGCAAGATCTCTGTGGTTTTTGATACAGTAAATATTTCAGAAGTGTTTTGCATGCTGTATGACCATATTTGTCTGACAGAATTTGAACCTCTTATCCTATCCTGTGGCCCCCCACCTCCCCAGTAAAGTATGTTTATGCATAGGATGGGAGCTTTCTAAATCTCTTGTACTGAGTGTTGGTGGTTTGGGGTTTTTTTGGTTGGTGTTTTGGTTTTTTTTTGGGGGGGTGGGGTGTTTTTGTTTTTTGGTTTTTTTGGTTGTTTTTTCTAAAGTTGTATGGACTAATGAAATATTCATTTGGATAGAAAGGAGGAGTGATTATCAATCTTTTCTGAAAAAGACTGGAGTCTGCATTTCCCTATGTTTGGTCAATTCCTTGGATTTTTTAGTGCAGGCACTTCTCTGCCTCTGGCATCTTGTACGTTTTAAAGTCTTGGTGATAAATGTTTGCAGTTGCATGGAGGCTGAAACTTAGTTTTCACTTTTGCCAATCTTAATTAAAAATCAAATTCGAGGTCAGTGCTGTAGATTCTTGGCATTAATTTATCCCAGCCAACCACTGAGCTTTATCCAATGAAGATTTCCTACAATTATAACAAAAAATATATATTTTTATATTATTATCAGAGATGTTGGGGACTTGGTTTATGCACGGACAAGAACTGTGCTCTCAGATCACCCGGGATTTGAAATTCTCATCCATAGTGTTCGTGCCAGTTAAGGCTCAGGGGTTGAATTCTCCTGACAGAATTAGTAGCAGGAAGGTTTCCTCTTGAAGTAGGATACAGCAAAGCAAAGTACTTAAAAATTCTGGTTTGGTGGTGGTTGTGAAGTATGGAGTTGGTTGAACCAAGTCAGAATGATAGACTGTTTCAAAGGAAGGGTGAGGCATTGTTTACATAAGCAGCAAGTTGTGCTTAGAGAAAGGCAATCTTTATCAAATCTGTTAAGGCTGGTGTTGCCTGCTGTAATATACTGCATTTTATGGTAGCTTCCAGGCTCCCATTCTGCATTCCTGAGCTACACAATTTTAAATGTCTCCCCAAAATCCCACTGAAATGCCTCCAGAAAATAAAATCCTTTCTCAATCTAGAGTGAGAATGTAAAAAATGTGAACTCAGTATTTCCTGTGGAGCCCCATCTGGACTAGCACAGCAGCTCTCTGTTGGCTCAGGATAATTGAGTGGTTTCCTGACTTGCCCTCAGAAAGGAATCTTTACTTGGATAATCCTTTCATTTCTTTGGTTGCATTTTAATTTGGCTTCCATTTGATTTTCATGTTTTTATTCCTTGTTTTTGTGCCTGTGGTGGGGGTTGACCTTGACTGGATGCCAGGTGCCCACCAAAGCTGCTCGATCACTCCCCTCCTCAGCTGGGCGGGGGAGAGAAAATACCATGAAGGGCTCATGGGCTGAGATAAGGGCATGGAGATCACTCGGCAATTACTGTCATGGGCAAAACAGGCTCAACTTGGGGAAATTAGTTGACTTGATTACCAATCACATCAGAGTAGGATAATCAGAAAATAAAGCTAAATCTTAAAAACACCTTCCCCCCACCCCTCCTTTCTTCCCAGGCTTAACTTAATTCCTGATTTCTCTACCTCCTCCCCCCGAGTAGCGCAGGGACACGGGGAATGGGGCTGGGGCCAGTCCCTCACACGCCGTCTCTGCCGCCCCTTCCCCCTCAGGGGGAGGCTCCTCACACTCTGCCCCAGCTCCAGCGTGGGGTCCCTCCCATGGGAGACAGTCCTCCATGAACTCTTCCCACAGGAGTCCTTCCCACAGGCTGCAGTTCTTCACAAACTGCTCCAGCGTGGGTCCCTTCCATGGGCTGCAGTCCTTCAGGAAAGAACTGCTCCAGCGCGGGTCCCCCACAGGGTCACGAGTCCCGCCAGCAACCCTGCCCCAGCCTGGGCTCCTCTCTCCATGGGGCCACAGGTCCTGCCAGGAGCCTGCTCCAGCACAGGCTTCCCACAGGGTCACAGCCTCCTTCGGGCACCCACCTGCTCTGGCGTGGGGCCCTCCCCGGGCTGCAGGTGGATCTGCTCCACCGTCAGCCTCCATGGGCTGCAGGGGCACAGCCGGCCCCGCCGTGGGCTTCAGCATGGGCTGCCGGGGAACCCCTGCTCTGGCACCTGGAGCCCCCCCTGCCCCTCCTCCTGCACTGGCCTGGGGGGCTGCAGGGCTGTTGCTCTCACACAGCCTCGCTCCTCTCTCCGGCTGCACTTGCACAGCCACTTCTCCCCCTTCTTAAATGCGCTGTCCCAGAGGCGCTACCACCGTCACCGCTGGGCTCGGCCTTGGCCAGCGGCGGGTCCATCTCGGAGCACTGGCACTGGCTCCACCGGACACAGGGGCAGCTGCTGGCAGCTTCCCACAGCAGCCACCCCTGTAGCCCCCCGGCTACCAAACCCTGCCACGCAAACCCAATACACTGTAACATAACATATTCATATTATACTCTCCAGTCTTCAATTTCTTACTACAGCAACAATGTCAGGAATTCCAGTTTAGTATTTGCTTTCTATGTAATGTACCAAATTAGTAGAATTGGATAATTTTCAGCAAAGATCATTGAGGATAATTAAAGTTTCAAAATGGCTTGGGTATGAGAAGTTTGTTTCTAGAGCAGGAAACATCCTGGAAAAGAAGCAAATATGAGGGAAGAGGTAAGCTAATACTGTACATCATCAAGTAATTTGGAAAGTCAATAGTATATTAGAGCAGATAGTGAAGAGTGAGTCTGATCAGGTTTTCACTGTCTCTTCCAATAAAAGACTCAAGGATCTCCAAATGAACCAAAAAGATAATTCCTAAAATAAAGGGAGGGATTTATTCTGCAACTTGTAACTAAACTGTAGACATCCCTGCCACAGGAGGCTATAGATTTCTAGTAGATGGCAGGGGTGACAAAAGCCACCGGACAAAGACATGAAAGAAAAGTCCATCCATGATTATGGAGTACACACTCTAAGGAATCCCCTAAATCACAAATTACTGGAAGCAGGAAGAGCACCTGGGAAATTAATCTACTTGTATGTCTTGTTCTAATACTCTGCTTTGGGCATTGCCCATGGATGTCTCAGTAGGCATTACTCTGACCTGTTAGAGCCAATCTTAAATGAGATCTAGTTCAAAGCAGAATCTATCAGAGAGAACACAGAAGGAAAGCTCAAAGCATTTGAGTTCTTCAGGCCTTTAGATTCTCTTCAGTAGGTCTCACTAAAAACTGCCCTTCCAGAGGGTACAAAATATTCAGCTTATTTCCATGTAGTTTTCTATTTCAGCTGAATTATGCTATCCATTATCAGCTAAAATAATGCAATACAATAACTATCATATGTGTCAACCAATATAATTAAGTAATTAGGTATCTATCATAAGAATTAACAGTTATATATTGTCCACTACTTTCTTTGACCTGTCAAGGAAAAGAAATATAATGGAAGCAGCATGGTATTCTCATAGTAGAGGAAATAACTGATTTCTGTCATACAAAAGCAACCCCTCTAATTATGTTTCAAATGGCTAAGGGGTTGCTCGTGTCATGGAAAGAGACAGTAAAATTCCCTGGTGAGATTACAAATAAATATATATGACAAGCATTAATACATTATGGACGTGTGCAAACTGATAAAAATTACAAGAATATGCTCATGTATTTGTAATATGTGAAAAGGTATTATGTCTTATTAATTTAAATGTGAAAAAAGAAGAATGAAACCTACGATCTAACTTTTCAACTTGAAATTAAAAGAAGCTAAAGGGAGAACTATTTTTCTTAGTTGTAAATTATTTAATGTAAGATGTTTTTTCTGAAAGCTAGGCTAGCTGTAAGGTCTTCATAAAAAGCTGGAAAATTATAACATCTTAACTGGAAAATATTTTATATTTTCAACCCTAAAGCTTTCCAGTTAATAGTTTTCTTTGTCAGATTTTTGCCCTCTAGGCTGCTTCCACAGGCCTGGGTTTTGCAAGGTATACTGGCTGCACAGAACATCTCAATGAATCAGGGACTCTGATTCAGGTACCTAAGAAGAGGTATGAACTGCATTAATGCCTGCTTCAGAACGGGCTACCATTTCAAAGTACAAGTTACTTTTGTTTCCCCTCCCACACCAGATGACACACCATAAAGCAAAACTGAAAAGCACTATTGATGAAAGCATCATTTTATATCTCTATGATTTTTTTCCCATTAATTTACTTTTATTCCTGGGGGACAGCTGCCTAGATCACAGCCCTCCCTAGGAACAGTGCTGTCATGACTTCAAAAGTATTCAGGAAGCTTTGAACTTTAGAAACAGCTATTTCCTTCTTAGGAGACCATGAACAAAGATAAAGAAATAAATTATTAGAATCTATAGCACTTATACATGTTATATTCTCATACAAAAATAAGATTTTTTTAGTAGGGAATTCAACAGCAAAACCAGGTTCATACTCACACACTGAACAATGAACTTTTAATTACACGTACACAGCCTTACACAGCATACCCACAACCTTACTGATTCAATGCTTCCTCCATCTTCTCTCTGCTCTGAGTGGCAAAACTCATCAGGAAAGAAAAAAGTCACCAGACCACCCTGCTTCAGTATTTCATCTCTTCTCAAATCCTTCAGTCATCTTTTTTTGTATTGAAGACTTGTCAATACATTTAAAATTTAGGTTTGTATTCCACAGTGACTTCCTATTTATCTGTTTTCCTTGAGACTGGGATTCATGTAAGTCTCATTTTGACCCTCTGAATGGTAAGGATCTATCTGTGTTAATCATATAGATCTCTTGGAGGACAACAGAAAGAGATGAACTTCCGTCAGGAAGTGGTTCAGGTGCTAAAGATAAATATCTAAGATCTCTCTCCATTTACTGAGGGAATCTAGTGAGATTGTTGATGGCTAGCTTAGATTAGACAGTTTCTTTGGCAGGTAAAGTTAAGGGAGATATAGCACAGATTTTGTCACTTACACTACATTAAACAGTCTGTACTTGGACGTATAGCAGTCAGAACCCATTATCTGTGTGACCAGTCACATGGAAGATGCTTGACCCTGGTGGCACAATAAGGCATTTGTTGCTTTGTCAAACACTAATCTGTATTTACAAGTGCCACCATATCTAGTGTTCTTTATGCTCAGGGACACTTTGACATTAATGAATGGATGACTGATTCTCATGGAAACGCTGCACCACCATCCCATGATAGCCAGGATGAATGGCTTCATGGGCCATTTTTTCAGCTGTTTTAGGGAAAACTAAAAGGGAGATTTTGTGGGTAATTTCCCCATTTGTACTCAGTCGTATTTGTACTGCCAAACCAAGTATACACCAAGAATGCAATTACAATTGCAATTTGATACACCAGAGGAATTATTTGCTCTTGTAAATTTACCTTACATCTGCACTCAAGAGTCTTGTGCTGTACAATTTGGCACATTCCTGGTGCTCTTGAATCAGTACTGCTTTGTTATCAAATTCAAATCAACACACCAGGACACCATACAGAGTGCTCCAAATATAGTGTAGACAAAATGTAGCAGGCATCTCTCTATACATACCAGTCAGTAATGTAGATGCACCCTAAGCACTTCTGCTGTCCGGATTTGTGGCAACTAATCTACTTTTTCTTTCCTCCTTTCATTGTTGTTTGCTGTTTATAAGAATTCTAACCCTCATAAAACTGTGGAAAATGATTTAAAAACTTGGTTTGGCATTCCTTCTACTTTCCAAAAGTTCATCTGGTCACACAGGGAGATAGACTATGTGAATATATTTGCAAATTCATCTACGCCAGTACAGAATCATCCAAATATGTAAACTAACCCAAGATGTATAATGCCAAAGTAGGAACCTGTGCTATTAATTAGGGGTGAGGGGTGGGGGTGGAAATCAAACATTGTCCTATTTCTGTTTGTCGGTTTTTCATTAAACATTTAAAGAAAGATATATTTGAGAATCCAGTTCTATAACAGGGCTTTCTTGGGTGGAATTCAACCTCTGGTAGACATTAACTTTGAATTATTGAAGGAAGCTCTTTTTTATTAAGCTAGCTGACATTTTGGGGGTATGCTTAGAGCGCTGTATCAATGGATTGTCAGTAAGACAATATTATGTGAAGGCCACATGAGAGTGTCCATATGCATGTGAATATGCAAGTCTATCTGCCATAAATTCAGGGTGTGAGTGTGTGTATAGGTCCGTACATGTGTATGCAAATGGGTTTGGATTCATTCTGAAAAAAACTGAAATTTCAAATTAAGTGTTACTAATTTAAGAATATCAGAATTAAGGCAGTTTGTATAAACTCGATTTTTTAAATTTTTGCCACAGAATTATGACAAATACACAAGTTGTGTCAGTCCAAGGATTTAAGAGCCTTATAGTGAAGAGAGTAGTTTATACTTCAGATCCACAGGTGAAAAGTTTCCAGCTTTAATTGCAGTGAGGGATATTCATGTCAGAAAAGAGGAAAGGCTTTCTAACACTACGGATACTGAGGATCATCAATAGAATACCCAATAATCTTGGGGAATGTCCACCGTTGGATATATTTAAGGACTGACTCGGTACATGGGTAAATTTGATCCTGGCTGACAGTAAGAGAATGGACTAGATTACATCTTTAGATTGTTTCCTACCCTATTTTTTATGTAATTATTATTTATGTAATGATTGATACAAACAAACTTTTCTGAATGGCAAGAATGTAAGTGTGGACATTAATTTCGGTCTTTTAGAACTCTGTCTGTCAACAAGTGAGGACAGAGTCCATGTCACACCCGACATGAGTGCCAGAAAAGGAGTGGTTCCCAAGTAACAAAGTGGGAGACACTGAGAACATGTCTAGCTTTCTGAGGTATACAAGGGGAAGAGAGGAAACAAATAAACCTCCCCATTTGCTGCCTTAAAGGAGCCAGTTAAAAGTTTCTCAGGGGTAGTTTGGAGACAAGTATTAATGAAATGGATCATCAATGGGACAGAGAAGCAGAAAAATAAGACTACTAGAGCTTGGGTAAAAGCTTTCCCAGGCACACCTGTGACAAACCCTGAATGCTACAGCATTGTCTAGGCACATACATTACCGAGTGACCAACTTACTGTACTGTTAAGATTTCAATACCCTGCAGCAGCCTGATAAACTATTTTAAGTAATTTTTCCGCTTAACCTCCTGTGCATTCTGTCATCATTTAGCAGTTCCAACCTGCAAAATCCTACTAAAGCAACCATTGCAATTTCTGTGAGCAATTCCAGAGGTTCATTAATAGCTTTACCATGTTTGACCTTCACTAATTTGTACGAATTTACTAGGCACACTGGAAGTGGATATAGAATCATTTTTTCATGGGCACTGACTTTTCAAATGGTGGTAATTCAATGTTTTATTAACTGCAGGTATATGCTATTCTTCCTTATTCCTTTGTTTCGCATTGCTTTTAAGGCATTACAGCTGTTAAATGCTTAATGTAAATTGTACTTATTATTACATGTAATTATAATGACACAAGAAAAAAACTGCTAAAAAATAAATGAAATCCAAGTAACACCCTGTTCCAGTGCACAGACATGAATGACTCAAAAAGGTGGCCAAAGTAAGTAACTTGGGAAGTTGCTTAACAAAAAATTTCCAAAAAGGTTTCAAAAAACCCGAAAATATTATTTATACAAATATGATAATATATAATAATATATAAATATTATTTATACAAAATGAAAAAGTTCTAAGCGAATAAGAGAGACAGATCTCCAGACATATTTTTGACTTATGGATTTTGGGGAAGCCTACGAAAGCCCCAGAAAAGTTCTGCCCTGTTTGTAGATAGAATGGAAACTTCACACAAACACAGAGTTCTGATACTAACACATTGCCTATTTATTTGGTTTAAATACATTCTTTTTTGGTGCAAAACCCCTGAGATAAACTATAGATGCTATATTTTAAAATCACATTATATCTTATACTGTACTGATCTATTCCTTCATCTCTCATACACTGCAGTATACCAGCTTATTTTTTGAGGAACTTCTTATCACAAACAAATTTGATATTTTTTTCCACTTCCTAAGTATAGGCAGCTACAGTTTCTTATGAGTTACATGAACCTGAAAGAACCTCCTGGACTTCTTCCAAGAAACAAGGACATATCCAAAGAAAGCATCAAAGTCTATAAAAATATGTTCATCATGCATTTCAGTTCTGAGGACATCCAAAAAGAAACCAGTCATCTGGGTTTATTTTTATCTAGCACAGAGCCAAGTTTCCATCTTATTTAAGTCAATGGTAAGTTTCTGTTGGCTCCAGTGACACCAGGATTTTATCCCCACATCTCTGAATTGTCTCTGTCTTCCTTCCAGTCAAAGGGGGGGTGAAAAAGTTGTTCAAATGTACACCTAAAAAGAGGCAAAAAGCACTTCACAATGGCTGCTTATTATAGAATTTCTTCTACATGAATAGCAAGGAACCATTCCATACTATTGAAAGCATTTTCTTTCTAGTGATTTGCAAATAGATTCAGAAACATAAATTGCATTGTCTTCTGCAATCACATTGCTTGTTTGGAAAACAATCGTGCAGCTTTCAAGGATTTGTTTCTGCAAGATGCTGACTCTCCCTTGACCTTGACTCACACTGTTGTCATTAGGATGTGAAAACAGTCACTTACAGAGGTTTTAAATTCCTTAATCCTAGCAAAGCCAGTTTTATCTGGGATGGAAGTAATTATGCAGAAAATGTTGTACCTGATCTACTGGTCAAGATACGACAGATAAAAAAAATCAAAGGGGTATTACACACATTTTTTGGTGTTTGCACAGATAATGGGTTTCTCTAAGCCTCTTTGGACAGGGTAACTAATTTTACAGTTTTGAAAATATATAAAGTTACCTTTGCTAGATGATTAATAATTTCTCTTCAACTCCAGTTGGAAGATGAGACAGAATTTTGTCCTGTATCTACATTCCCTGTATGCTGTAGATGAATTTCTGCTATGGTTATATTAAAGGATGAATCTTTCAAACTGCTATCCTGTGGCATGGTGTTCCACTGACACTTTTATTACTGCAAAACAACCCTAAAAAGTTTTGTAATAATTTTTTCTTCAGTGAAGAGCAGGAAGTTAAATTGTGTCTATGAAAATCACTGCCTGGGCTTAGCTCTAAAGAATGTTAATAGGAGCAGGGCAGAGTAACCCCACCAGTGGTATCACCAAAGGCAGGATTTTAAACAGTGAAAGGGAAGTCGGGATGTTTAACTTACTAGTAAAGTTAAACCCTTTTAGGATTTAATATTCAATTATGGAAGGGTGTCAATCAATGACTGGGTCCCCACTGTGCTAAACAGACAGTCCTGCCTGGCAAGACTAAATCTTAAGCTAAAGCTCTTGCTTTGCACATGTGAATCCTGGGTTTGATCATTGGTGGTTATGAAACCATTGTTCAAAACTCCATGAATAATTCAAAACATACATTTGTTTGCAGCAAGCAGCCCAGAGGCAGCGGTTCCTGAATTGCTTTTGTAATTTTCCATGAAGCACACCTGACTTTGCCAGGAGATAACATGCTGAGATGAAACTCACTGGTTCTGGCTTTTCAGTTCCCCTTTATATCTGGAATGAGATTTCCATATCCTCCAACTCTGCTCCCAGAAAGGTGCTGTTGCTGGGGTTGAGCTTTAAACTTGGAAATTCAGAATGAGCTTGATTACATTACCTCTGGTTTCAGAGGTGCTGCTATCCTGCTTTATTCTTCTAGGTGAAGCTGTAGTCTCAGTCATTGAAGAACCCTGTTGTAAGGCTGACTACAGCCTTAGACTGTGGCAGTCTGGAAGGGTATCACCACTGTGCAGACATCAGAATTGCCCAAGCAATGCAAACCAAAATTTCCCTGGTGTAACTCTGTTCCCTGCTGTGGCAGGGAGAAACAGCAAAGGATTCTCTTACTGCCTTTGGAGCAGAGCTGCCAGTGATAGCATGCCTGTTTCCTAATCAGCTATGAATAGATCCCCTTACATAAGGTGACTGAAGAAGTGGAAAGACATATATTAAATCCATTCTGGGAACAAGGTGTGTGTCAGACAAGGCTGCAAAAAGCTAAACGTTGTTTCCCAGTAGTCTTCTGAGCATGTACACTAAAAATGTGCTACAGGCAGTCCTGTGTCAGGCAGCTCTGCAGCTGGTCCAGAAACAGTTGACAGTGCCTTAGTCCAAGGAGAGAGAAGACAGTGAGGACCAGAATTTCTGACCTGCACGAAGGCAGACAGGCTCTGAATGTACCATGGTGAAAATATGGGTAACACTGTACAAAATAAGAATGTACTTCAAAATGAAATTCTTTACCTGTAAAAAAACAGAATTGCTTGCAGAACATCAATGTCATTAGAATAGACTTTCTCCGTACAGGTGCAGCAAATTAACTTCTGTAATTTCCTGAATGAAACAAATCTGAAGGCTGGATTATAAAACTTAAATAACCTTGCAATGATGTCTTTCCGTACCAAAAAAGGTTATGAGGGAGTTTTGGTAATACAAAAACCTGCATTCTTTGTATGAGATGAAAAAAATTCAGTGGTCAGAATTATTTTATTACTGTACAAAAAACTATGAAACTTGAAAATGATGCTTTGCCATTTTTATCAACCTCGATACATTAGCGTTCCTCATTTAGGATGAGAACAAAGGTATATACATGTAGACCATCAGTTTATCATCACATTTTTTCAAGGGACAAGAGGCATTCTGTCTGTTTTTTCACTCTGCCACGGTTCTACTGATTCAGACTTTCTGTCTTTCAGATTGTATTCCCATATTTGAAGCCATTTAAATGAGAGGAATGAAATATGGGACCCTGCTCTGCTTTCCCAAAAAATAGTGTCCAAGAGCAAGGGAATCATAATCTTGGATGTGATGCATATGCAAATACATCTTTAAATTCATTTATTGCTCCATGAAGCTGAAGTATACATCCCCCTGGATACACTTTTCTTCAAATTTTGGAAAGCATAAACATTTGTCCTTTATTTCCATTTAGTTCGTAGCTTGTCATTAAATATTTGATGAAAGAAGGATCTAAGAATCCAGTTCAGCAATAGATTTCCTCTCGACTTATTTCAAGGTCATCTGAATTTTTTTGAGCGAAGATGTTAGCTCACTAGAAACTAGTCTGCAAGGTATAATTTAATCTGCAGTATCACTGATGTATTTCACTTGTTGAAAGTGCATTATGATCTGCATAGCTTTCCTACTTGTGTATTGATATGCTTATCATATAACCAAAAGTAATGATCCAAATTCAAATTTAACAAAGACACATGGTTAGTAAGTACTTTACTACAAGCTATACTGATTACATTTTCCTCGTTTTCAGGTATCATATAAGTTTTCAACTGATTATTTCAGATTTTCTGGGGTAAAATGCAAAATCCATAAAGGCAATGAAAGCAATGTTATTTATACTGAGGCTGAGTGGGGGTGGAATGCAAATAATTTTATGAACATGTGGCATACACAGGAGATCTTCCAATCAGAGCCTGATCTTTTCAGGCAGGCTTCTGGTGAATTTATTTTTAATCTATTTGGCTTTTTAATTCAGGCCTGAGTGCAATTTATCTAATTTCATGCAATTAACAGAGGTGCTTATGTTAGGATTACTACCACCCTAGGCTCCTTTAACAGTCAATGGAAAAAATAAACACCTCTAGACAACATCTTAGCTCATCAGACATCACAATTTTCCTTTAGAGATGCCTCTTCCTCTGTCTTCCTAGCAATGGAGGGAGTCTGAGGAGATAATATTCCTGTCTCCTCAGTGTTTTACTGCAGCAGGATTATTTCAGGCCCTGTGTAGAAGTGGGATCTTGTCCAAGCTCGATGGAGCATGGCCAAAAATAACATCAGAGCAAATATCTTCAGTCTAAAAATCAATCTCCTTCAAAGAAATAACTTTATTTTGGTCTGTGATTTGCACATACACTGTTCTGAAAACCATTCTTGAGTCAGAGATGTCCTAAGCTATGTTGTAGTTGTTACTTTGGTAATGATTAAAGTTACAAATCACTGTTGCCATATTCCTTCTCTTCTTTACCACATTTCATGGTAGCTCTTGTCATTTGATTACATAGTAAATATCAGGTAGTGGCAGTCTAATTATGTGATAATTGCTATACATGTTACAATGTAAATAGATCCAGTGTCAGTTACATATTAATTATTCTTGGCCCTGCTAAGCATTTAACCAAGTAATCTGCAGGAACGTGCAATTATCTTACCACCTTTTCACTTGCTTCCTTTCCAAGAAAGGAATTTAAAATTACCAAATTCTTCATAGTTTCCTTACATTTTTGCTACTTGCTCCCCTAATGTCTCACTCTGCTTGTAAAAGCCCAGTCTATTCTCGGTCCTCCCCGTTTAATTGCACACCCCAGGATAAAACAGTGACTTCCTTATCCTGTCATATTAACATGTACAGATGCAAACATTTTCATTTGCATTTCCTATTTTTAGGTAACCATCCAAGCATAAATAAATCACTGTTCAAGTTCATGCTCTGAGCAGACAGAGATTCATTATGGATGTTTCCTTTCAGAATAAGAGGATAGCGCTATGTGGAGATTTCTGCACCTTCACAAGAAGAAACTAACTTTCCTATTGTAATTCCTGCTAGTGTGGGATTTGAGACCATTTTCATTTTTGTTACAGCTATACCTGGGATTTTCGCAGCTCATTGTCAAGATATAAAACTTTGTCCTACTTCCCCCTGCTTAACCATTTCTCTTTCATCTGTTTCTGCCACATGTTTTTTCCCCACTAATATTTTGCCTCATATGTTCTTATATTTGCTGCTCCTTATCTGATAGATAAGTATCTGATGCCCGAGGCAAACCATTCAATAATTGGTGCAGGAGGAGAATAATGAAGGCAAGAGCAAGAAACCTTGGGCAAGCTTCATTAAAAAACAAAACAAAACCAAAAAAACACCAACACCCACAACCCCACACCCCCCAAAAAAGCCCCGAAACAATAAACCCCACCAAAAACTCAGAAACCCACCGTCCTGCCCCCAAAACAGCTTTGCTATCTGTGCTTGTGTTCTTATTGCATTCTCCATACCTGTCCCATGATCTTCATCCAAATCTCTGTTTGCTCCAGCCTGCTTGAAAAGGTTGTACAATCTGACTGCTCCTTGCAGGAAATAGTACCAGAAAAATCCACAGCAAATGGGTAGAGAAGCTGACCAGGACCACCCCAATTCACCTCTTCCTGGGTCTTTGCACTCAGTGCTAACTCGTACATGGCTGTGGAAACAGAATGATTTAGGTTACGGGAAGGGCTTGAATCCCTTCCACAAACCACAAAAACAAAGTAATTGAAGAAATATACTGGTAATTTTGTATGGTAGAGATGAGATTGGCTCTGAATGTTTCATCTAAGAAACGGCAAATTACTTCCTATAGGAAATGTTCTCATTTTATTAACTTTCTTATGCAGGAACTTCTGGTATCTTTTGGAATGGGCAGATTCTGGGCTCTGTAAGATTAATTTATTTCTACAATAATGTTATCTAAAATATTCATACTGGAGTTCTGCACTGCACATTAAAGACTTCTTTACTTTTGATGGCAAGCTGTTTGTGACTACTTGGGTATCAGAGGGAGTTTGCACTTTGACAGATATGAGACTCATTCCCCTGGCATTAGTCTTATACATATTTTTTTCAAGTCAGTTAATCTTAGCCATATCTCATGTGGTCCATCAATAAATTAACAATAGATCATAAGAAAAAGTAGGGAAAAAATTACTATACCCAAAGAGCAATTTATATCTCATAGTTAAGGTTCAGAAGCAATAAGTAAATAGTGGTCAGAGAATCAAGAAGTAGGAAAAAAAGCTGGACTACAATGAGAGGTTTATCCTTCCAATATTGCCTTTAGCACTGATTTCACAGGTTGTATCTTAAAAGATGTAGTTAGATTTTACTTCTAACTTACCGCTGGATATATTCCCACAACAAAGAAAAACGTGCAAAGGAAGAATATGAGCTTCATTGGCTCTACAGCGGTGCAAAACTATCAAAACCTGCAGTGAAAGCTAAAGTTAGTCACGGTGGCCTCAAGTAAAATGCAAGCTGGGCTCCTTATACAACTGTGTAGCCACCACATCCCTGACCTCCGACAGACAACTGCTCTGACTGACACATCCCACATAAAATTTTCTCTTCAAGAGGCCATGTGGCTTTTTTCCACTTTTCCTGAAAAATGCTATGGCTTAAAGGCAGAAAGACAATAAAACAAGCTACTATACCATGGGGGATATTCAAATGCTGCTATGTTTGAATCACAGCCTGAAGTTCGTTTGATTGATTTCCATGCTGTTGATTCCAAGAGTTATTGTTGTAACAAAGCGGCTTCACCCTGTTTCTCAACAGGGATTGCTGGGAACAGATCTTTTCCCATAAGGAGTCACCTCTCTTGTGCTGCAGCTGAAGAAGAGTGATGAACTAGCATCAGATGGGAAGATGAACTAGTATCAGATAGGAAAACCAAAATCAAAGAGCAATACACCCGAGGAAGCCATAAATCATCTCCTTCTTGCCATGACAGAGAAGTGCAGCCAGCCAAGAAGGGATGGATATATTTCCACAGTCGTTTAACTCCCACTGGGCTGTTTTCACATTGGATGTTACCAGACACTTAAGTAACCTCTGCTCAACATGGGGAAGGTCAGCAGTGTCTGAGGAACGCTTTTGAGATCTCAGACTCAGAATCACTGCCTATAGAAAATCAAGACTGCTTCTTATGCTTTTCAGCTCTTCATCGTGTTTTGTTTTAAATGGTTCAAAAATCCAACTCCCACCAGTTTCATTAGGAAATGATTCTGGAGACTGCTGTCCACCAGGGTTGAGGGGTCTCTGTGATCTCGCTGGCTTTTTTTTCTTGCTGGCATTTTTCTTTCTGTTTAAATAGGAACAGCAGTTGCTGAATTACCTCACTACAATATGTATACCCTCATTTGTAGCTCATTTCCAGTCCCATTAACAAGCTTTTCAACACCCTCAAGTAGTAGGAAAGAAAATATTTGCAGCTATTAACAAATGCAGCATTTAATGACATTATAAGCCTGCCTGATCAGAGCTTTTCTAGATATTGGATTGCTTGTTGAAAGTCAATTTTACAACAAAGTAAACACCGGCATGACATAAATTCCACTGGTTTAGTTTTCAGATGTACTTATATACTATATTACTCCTCAGGGGTGAAAAACATAATGTGTGCAAATGAATTTACATACACAGCAACTGATTTTCCAGTGATGGTATAATTAAGACTATAAAAGACTGACTATATGCAACAGCTACTGTGGGAGTCCCTCACATGCTCTTATATACACAGCAACCGTATTTTGTTTTTCTTGGTTGGCTGCAACACTTACTTGTCTTTTTGTAAAGCAAGGAAATTATTCAGTGTCTAAAAAAGTTTCTAAAAGACTGAGAAGCAGAATAATTAGACCACTGACTCAAATTTTGCATTAGAGAAACATAAACATTGCTGTATCAAAGTACATCCTATCTGTTGGATTTAAGTACTTGTTTTCACTATACACACATGTATGTCACGGGACCAAAGGGAGTAGTTCTAGCATTTTGGGTTTCAGCTCTTTTCCAAGATGATCAACTGGTGTCTGAAACAAGTGCCTATTAGAGCCTCTCTGCTTCCTAAACAAAATGTTGATCTGCTTTGGCTTCATTTGGGATTAGGACAGTACCAAGTAGGTACAGTGCAATATTTTCTTTTGTATTAAGGGAGTCTTCACTGCACTGGTTTTTTTTTTTTACTGCTACAAAAGGAATTGACTAAGTGCTGCAATTACAGGCACCATTCAACTTTCTGTTCTCCTTGTTCACCTGAGAAAGCAGAAGATAAGTGATTGTGACTTTACAGCACCAGGTCAGAGACAGAGGGCTGCTGAGCAGGGTAAGCACGAGAGTGGAAGTGGAGGGAATAAAGATACCCAGGCACTAGGAGCTGAGCTCCACCACTTAAAAAATCGCAGCTCTTTTAAAACACATTTTGGAATCCGTGAATAGGAATGTATAAAACCATTACTTTAAACAGCCAACAGTAGATAAATACTAATAAACTCAACATCACTCTGCAGTATGAAGTGGAGAACTATTTCAGTAGACACTTGAAGCTGCTTTTTACTCAGGATTTACATGTAAAATCTCACAGATTTCTCTGGGAATTTTGATTCACTTAAAACAAAAAGATAGACTTTCTGAAGCAGAACAAAAGGAAATTATTTCCCTTCAATCACATAAGCTACATAAGTACGATAGTTAATAATCAAGGCTGGTCGATAGACTCCTGTTAAATTTCTTTACCAATACAAAACAACAGGTACGTTGATATTCTGTCAGAAAACCAAGTATCTGAGAAATGAAACCTTTGAAGGAGTGTATGAAAATACAGGATGTTTTTCTGAAAGACAAAACAATTTCAACTCAAATAGTGCTATTTTCTGCTGTGAGTTACGCTTTTTAATTCACTCGTAGCTCATAAATCACACAACATGTTCCCTACCTTCATTAAGAGGAGATAAAAGAGATGAATTATATGAGAAGGAGTCAGGCTGGAGAGCCCATCAAAATGCTAGAATGGGATTGTAAATCCTGAGCAACAATTGTAACAATACCTTCATCTGGCTTGTGGCACCGTTTTGAAGAGAATACTTTGACATGTTTCAATTCTGGATTAGTTACTGAAAAACTGAACTTTTTCTATTTAAAACTGTTAATGTTTCAAGGCACATTGAAATCCATTTTAGTATTCACCACATCTTTGCCTTTGAATCTCTGTTTATTTAATATACCCCTTCACAGTGCCTCACCATGCACAGGATGTAATTTGTGTTTTATTCAGACTAATATTCCCCATTACCAGTTGAACTATCAACTTCAATGTCTTTGGAGCCTTGCTTTACTTTCATTAAAGATGCTCAGGGAGCTTCCCAGGTTAAATTTGTGGGTGTTCTGACCCTCAGATTAGAGCCACATCACAGCTGCCAAACAAGCAGAGGCATTTCTCAGTGCCAATATCATGAGTAACATAGATCTGTAATATGTTGTTAAAAAAAATTATTAAAAAATTTGAAGTCTGTGAGGGTGTCATCACTGTAATGCAATCTCATTACTTACACATCACTGCTAGTTCTTGCCAAAAAAAAAAATAAGTCTTTTGGAGGTTTCCTAAAATGAAATGGTGCTTTTTGTCTGTTCCACTTTTGATTTTACTATTTAAAGGCTCTCCATAATGTCCAATTCTCCCTTAAAAGAGCTTTAAAAATAATATTAGACATAATGAAACCTCAGATTGCAAATCCCAAATAACCTCAAATTCATACAATTTTGCTAGGCCCAGTCAGTACAAACTTAAATCTATTGCAATATTTCCATTCACCCAGATGACTACTTCAAAGCTTCACAAATTCAGAAGTGAAATATATATTTGCTCTTCGTCATTTTCTATTCACCTGCTATGAAACTTCAATCTTCTGTCAGGAGCAGAAAAAAAATCAGGCAATTTTGGTGACTACTTATCAGCTTTCAATAACAGTCTCTTTGGATGCTTGAAAGAAGAATTTAGTCTCACTGTCTGTGATCATTCTTAATTGTTCTTCAATGTCAAACAGCTGGAAATATTCCATGAAGTTTGTAGATTTTTTTAAAAAACTCATGAATTTTCAGTGTTTTGCTCCATTGTGACCCTGGGTTGCCTCCAGTAATATTGTTATAAACTATTTTTCAAAGACTTGAGATTGTATGTGCAATCTTACTGAAATCTTTAACAACAAGAAGTTGTTCTTCTATCCACAGGCAAAAAAAAGAGTTAACTCAGCAATGTGATTACAAGAGCTTTCAAGTTTTCTAAGCCTTTTATAATATCTTATGCCCTCAACACTTGAGAAAGAAGTTTACTTATTTTATTTTCAGTAACCTAACCAATAGTTGGTGACATGATAACAAGGAAACCCCAAGAGCTTAGACACAAAATCGCTCTCTTTTCAACAAAAAGCTGGTGCTCTGTGATGCTCCAGGTGTAATGTCACTGGGTATAAAGGCATATTTAGAATGGGGTTCTTCATTACCTGCTACAGCTCTTGCAGAAGCGCATCGTTCCAGAAGCCCTAGAGTTCACAACTGGGCTGGTTTGATTTAATCAGGAATTTGATTATTATCTGCGACAGTTTTGTTTTTGTTAGGATTATAAGCAATGGGAAGTACAAGATATGCTGAGTCCTGAACAGCCTTACAATTGTAACAGCTGATTTCACAACAATGAAGAATTTTAGACAGATACTAAGTCCTAATGCTCACAGCTGATTCTCAAGTAACCTTACTCCAAGGCCAATAAACACAATTATAGAGGGATATATTAAAAAAGCTCAATGTACTTTTTGCTCACTCCCTCACTTCTAAGGACTACCACTAGAAAACAGCTTCCACAAATCGATGGTTCTGCTTCCCACTGAAAATGGAAGTGCCATATTTCTTTTCTACATTTACACTCATGCTGTAAAATACCTGGCCAAATCTACCAGAAAGTCCCAGAGATTTGTACGTGCTTTGAGGGCAGCATGAGAAGAGAGGAGAGGATACATGAATCCTCTACATGAGATCATTTAGGCAAGAAAATGTTCCCTAGCATGAGCAAGGGGTACGCAAGACCCTGTTATATATTCTTTTGTACAACTTACAAAATAGTTTGATTTGCTACAAAAGAACAATAAGCTCCGAGCTTTACTACTCTCAGAATACCAAAGATTTACTACTGAGGTTAAGTTGGATAGTGTAGTGAAAATACAGTAAGTATATTAACAGATACAAAACCCACAAATTTCATTGTCGCCTACTGACTTTTAAGGTTTTTGTTTGTTTCTTTTTAAGGGAGAGGGAAAATGGATTACAGAAGCTTGGAGAAGTGAAAAAACATAAGGATGTCCAGAACCAAGTTGAGAAGAATTAAGAAGATATCTATGATTTTATATGGAAAACTGAAGAAAATCTGAATAAACATTAAGGACTATTCTGTGAGAAAGGGTGACTAAGATTTTCATAGTCATATTTGCAAGCAAAACTCCGGCTCAAAATCTCAAGACAAGACACAAAACATTAGATAACCAGTAAGTCTAGCTCCCAGCCAGACTGGGTGGGGGGGAAATAACAAGAGATCATTTATAACGTTTTCAGAATTGCCAGAGTGATAAAGAATCTTAAGTCCCCCTTACAACATAAAAGATTCTCCATCAGCTTTAGTGAAAATCAAATTGAAGTATATGAAGCAAAAACAATTAAAGATAACTTCCTCCTCTGGGGCTCCTAGTGCATCCCAGGCATGGAATCAACATGCTCCAGCGGAAAACTCCATGTGAAGCTGCTTTTTTATTCAATGCTGGTCCTGTTATACTATGTAATAAATAAATACAGAGAATGAAATTAAGTTATTTCTAGATTCAAAAGTATATGCTCAACTTAAATGCTGAGCTCAGTTTTTAAGGCAGCTTTTCAGAACCATCATGCTGAAACCATGCTTTTTGAACAAAATGAGAACCTGACATGATGGTGAGTACTTATCTTTCAGAAAGTAAAACCAGGAGTTGAAATGCACAGCGAATGCAGGTTAAAGTCTAAAAAAAGCAAAATTCTGAATACATTTTGTCTATTTATTCCCTCGAGAAGTCAAAATAAAACATTCTAAACACTAGAAGAGGAGGAAATTCACAGTGCTAAATATAAGGTTGTCACTTTGCCAGTGACAGGTTTCACCCCCATATTCATTATTATTTTTATATAAATCTAAATGTTATTCTCTATATAACATAATATAAAATAATAGCATCGTAAAGAAGGTTACTCCTGCAAAGGCTAGATTTAACTACTCTCCCCAAAGTCAAATCAAGTTACTGGGACCACCAGTTTATTTTCTACCTAAAGTTTTTCATCTAGCCATTAAATATTGTTATTGCTGTGCTGTGAAGGTTAGGCCTTGACGGCTCACGTGGCTCAGGACTGACTGATTATTCTGAGCTGATGCAGCTGTCTACGGGACAAGTGATCTGCTCAGCTGATCAGGGAGGCAAAGGCTATAGACCCGTTTTTCAATTACAGTAATAACCTGTATTTATGATATTTAATATAGTAAGTATATTAAATGCTATGGGCTAGTCATAGTGCTGATCATTGTTTTCTAACTAGCTTAATAACACTCACAACCAATCACTACACAGTTACATACCGTAAGGTTACAAAGCAATAAAAGCATAGCAGAGAGCAAGTTAAACACCATCAAACAATGAGAACATCATATTAAATAATAGCATTGGAGATCAGAAAGCATACGCCATCTCTGCCCAAAATTAACTTCATTTGTTCCTTATTACAATGATGTGTTCTTAGAACTTCAGAACTTGTTAACAAACAGAAGTTACAGCAGCAGTACTGATAGTGCTATCTGTTGCATGTAAACTGCTGCTTTTACTAGGCAGACACCAGACTCCCAGCTGTGGTGAGTTTGGTGCTTACCTGCAGTTAACAAGAGGCTCTCCTATCCTGTTCGAGCCTCCCTACCTGTTTTTAGAAGCCTCTTACACTTATTCATGTAGTGCTCATCAACGTGTGAAATTAAAGCATGAACTGATCAGTATGTGAAAGTGAGGTTCACAGAGTCAATTTATGAATAAATTATAGCAGGGATGCTGAATACATTTAAGGAAGGCTGTGCAACCTGCTGAAATTAGCTACTACAACAACATTGGGGACTGAAATCAGAACAGTTGAAGATGAAGACTGGCTGGAATTTACTAAGGTCAGGCAAGTATGGGCAAGTTACTAAATACAGATCGTTAATTGCATTTTGCTGGGATGGCTAGTATAAAATCATATTTTTAAACATGAAAATCAGGATTGCAGAAACTCAGCTTTTACTGTTAAAGATTTAAAATTTAAAGACAATCTTTTAAGCTATAGAAATGGTTTACAAATAAACTGTGTTTTTCAGCTTAAGTTACTGAAAACAGCTCCATGTATAGTTGTAATGTCTCTGTGTTAGGAATATAAGTGCTTTAGCTCCTCAGAAAAAGGTGTTCTGGAGTAAGAAAGAAGTGGATATATCCTGCTAAGTTAGTCTCGTGCTCCCAAATAAACTGGATCGCTTTCATACAGCTAAGACTCAGAGAGACTGTGAACGACACATGGAGTCAGGAGTAAAATGAAATGGAAAAAACTAATAGCGTGGAAGAATATTGCAGCTAAACGTTCCATTGGACCTGAAATCCTCTACAAACTCAAAGCATCCAGGGAAGATATGAGCCATGCACAGGGTACTGGTAAGAAGACAATTAGGAAGTAGCCTAATTTCTGATAATGGGAGGTTCTGGTACACTCAATGCATCTAGACAGTTAATTGAGTATATCAAGCCAATTTTACTGGAGGTGGGATACATAGCATAGTAATGTCTGACATGGTTGATAGTTTATCTAATGTCTGCTTTTAAACACAGTGGTGGGCTTTGATAGCATAATAAATGGCTATTTTACAGCACTTGCTAAACATTATTATGTGGATATGATTATGAAAATAAGTAAGGTAAGGTTGGTCTCCTCATCCTCAAAATGCTTCCAAAATGTACTCTTGCTTTCTCTTCTGAGGTGTTCCATGAGTATTTGACAAGCACAATATACTAGGTAATAAAGCTGTCAAAAAAAGTGGAAAATTAGAGGTAGATATTTTCCCAGAAAATTATGCTTTAAAATAATAAAAAATGGTCACATAACTCTAGTCATAAGTCAACAATTAGCTGTATGAAGGTGGAGCTGTGTGCCTACAGAAATACTGCTGGTAAACTGGGAGACACATTCAAGCCCTTCTGAAACTAATGAAAACTATTTCAGGAGTTTACAACTACTAAGCAGAAACATTACCCTTCAGTTTTGTAGGCCATAACAGTTGTGTTACTCCGCTAAACCAAAACAGCTTTGTGATTAAAGCGCCTAACAAAAAAATAAAGCAGTTATTTCTCAAGTTAGAGTAATGGATGCAATGCTCACTGCAGGTTTGTCAATAGCAGCTGTGGCAGGGATGGCAGACCATATTTTGGAAGAGTTTTGAGAATTATTCATTCAAGTATGCATTAAGTGCAAGGCTAATCATACATGAGCTAAACATCAATACAGAGAGTCTCTTTCCTCATTTTGAGCACTGGAAGATGCCAGTTCTCAGTTTCTTTCGAGCTCTTCTCTGAGCTTTGCCTTACTCTCAAGCATTTTTTCTTTCCTACCCATCTTGCTGATCTTGGTTCCTTGCTTTTCATCTCATTCATAGCAATTTTCCTACACCTCTGTAGATTCCAGTCTCCATGTTAATGACACCAGCAACTGTCCCTCTCTTTTAATATTTTAAATCAAAATTGAGCCAAAAGTAGACATGCAATGGAGACCAGATTATATTTTTTTTCTTCAAGTATGGTGGATATGTTTACCCCTGGCTAATATTATTTTCATATACTCCTAACATTTCTTTAAAAATAAAATGGAAGAAAGGAAAATGTACTAAAATCAGCAAAAACAAGAATAAAGCACTATGTGTCAGTTGGGCAGTTTAAAATGTTTTTTGTTGTGCTGAAAGAGTAAATGTTGAAAAACCAGATTTGATAAAAACATCAGCATAGGTTTCAAACATCCTACAAGTCACATAAGAAAAATCTTTCAAAAAACTGCAATGTCCTCAAACATTTCAGTCCAAGATTAAACTACGCTTGCTTATTCAACTATAAAAATTTCTTAGCTTGTTAACGCTTTTTCAAGGTAACGTTTCAAAAATTAGACTGACTTAAGTTTCTACATCTCTATTTCGACAATGTTGTGGGTTTTTTCAAATAATACCACAAAATAATGTTTTGATACTTTGGGAAGATAAAATTTGCTTTTTCACTTTGAAAATGAACCTTTTGTTTAATTAGAAATATATACATAATGGAAATTAGAATATTGGTTATAAATTCACAATTGTTTTTTTGTCAGTATTTTAATTGATCAGGCAACAAGTTTATATTTTTTTCTGTTCCATTGTTAAATGGAAACCTTTTTTTAAAGTGTGAAATTATGGGGGGTGGGGAAATTCCTATTTCAATGCAGCAGTAATATACTGGGTGTCAAAGTAATAGGTGAATTGAGGGCTCTTCAAAAAGGCTGGCATTTTTCAGAGGTAAAAGAAATAGGAGATATGGTTCCAAGAAGTGCAAATATGAGAAGGGGTGGGGGGGGAAAAAGCAAGCATGAAAAGGTATTTTGTAGCACAGCTTTCAGTGTGATTTATGAAGTACTAGCACCAGTAGACTGGTGCACTGAAAACAGAAGACTTCTATTTTATGTCATATTGTCTGATCTGGTAAATGAGGAGAATGATTTTTAACATACCTGTTGGTTCTCTCTAAATTTTTTTTAATCCAATGGTTCGCTCTGTTTTGGCTGGAAGCAGGCATGTGTCATCTGGAAGGACACAGCCACTTACCTTTGCTTCTGTGAAGACTGTGCTTATACCTTTGAAAAGAAATGAAATGTTTTAAGTTTATTTAAAAGCAAGCAGGTTCTTAGACATAAAAATAGAAATGTGATCAGATCTATTTGTGCAAGTTATACATACTTTAGATTTTAAAAGACTGTAATCCGCTGTGTACTGTTGTTTCATGTATAAAAGCACAATTTGATGCACAATTAAATCATACAAAAATACATTAAAAGCTCTAATGCTGCCTTGTATGGCTTATGAAATAATGAACATGTTCTGCTCATAGCCTCGGCCATTATAATGTTATTACACACTCATTAAATTGAAGCTGTTATTCCACTGCTAAAGCAACTGATCAATATCCATTACCATTCAATGATGGTTGGAGCCAAAATGAGATTATATTGCAAATGAGCCACAGACAAGGTAATGATCCCTCCACTTTGATACATTTAAAGGCATTCCCTAAAGCAGATAATTTCCTTCAGAGAGAATACAACTTTTTATCAAGTCTCCAATCTAGGCAAATAAAAATGGGCTTTAATTATAAAGAGCCTTACATAATAAGGTTTATAATGAAATAATAGTGTCCTCGGCAAAGATAACCACCACTGGATCAATGAAATTGTTTCTAGTTTCTACCTATTGAATTTTACATGTTCTGTAGTTATAAATGTTGTGTTACATTAAGTCTGTGCCTTACCAAAGTAATGAACCAATTGACGCTGGCTTGAAGTCATACCTTAGTGAGGTAAATTTTAAAGCCTGTGCAAAAATAAATAAATAAAGGCTGGAGAGATGACCCACGATAATCTCATTTTCCACTTTCTTATCATTTACAAAGTCTGGTCGAACATCTTCCAAGCTGTGCTTGAGTGGTTCCTTCAAGGCCCTGTCAGTCACTGACCTGAGTGATCCAGTTTAAGCTATTATCTCTGTTATCTCTGGCTCATTAACATATCTGGGTGTTTATTAGTTATTGGTGTTTTTTTCTTCTATGTTAACTAGATATCCTCACAAAAGAGATGTCCTTACACCCAGGTATCCATATCTCCTTTACATTCCACATATCCTTACAATATGCAGAACACAACAGGTTTTCCAATTGCTCAGTCTTGCACTTCTTTTCAGCTGGTCCTGCAGTTTCCCTATTGAAGCAAAAGGCTTCACAAGCATGTTAAACAGATTTGGACAATTTACTAATACAATATATCGCACAGTAATATATTAATATAGTATAATGCAGAGATACAACATAGCTTACTACTATATCCTGAGTTCATTTTCCCTTTACCACTTGTTTTTTTTTTCCATATTTGCCAGATTTCATTCACCCTTTTTGCCAGAATGGCTGTTGTTTTATCATACATGGACAAAATGCTCATCTTCTTCCAATAGCCCTTTTGGAACTAGAACTTCTTTTTTTTTTCTCTTTTGAACTCTGTCTTCCATGATTTTGAATATACTTCTAGAATATTAATAACACTGTAGTCCTCATTAATGCAGACCAGCTCAGAAAAATATAGCTTTACTTTTGACACTATAATAACTATTTGGAAGGAAAAATTACCAGTAATTATGATAGGCTTACACAGGCATTTATATACTAAGTACAAATACTTCCTATGATCGAAAGAATTTTTCCAATACCAAGGCAAAAACATCAGAAGTCTAATATCTTCTTCACACGCCTTTATTTGATATTCCTGTGAGTCTTACTTTCTGTGATACTGTTTAGTTTGAGCTCTGCAGCAGGGATCTGAAAGATTTCTGGCTTGTCCAAAAATCAGTGTCTCTGCAAATGTGCAGCGTAAGAGGAAAAGAAGCCTAGCTCCTCCATGGGTATAAATTAGGCTATTCTCTTGGTAATCCTACAAGCCCATAAAAAAAGAAGCTGTGATTTAACTCTCTACAAAATGGACACATTGTTCACCTGCGTTATTCGGTAGCAAAAACCATGTTGGATATAGGCTGGGTTCTGATGGTAATCTTTGCCATTGCTCTCTTCTTTCTTATGTAAAGCTAAGGACTCTTCTAGCTTTTGAAAAACTCATGTTTCTAGTCTATTTCTTTGAACAGGTCATCCTCAGCTTCTCATCTCTCTGGCATGTTCTCAAAAGCTTTTCCCCTCTTACTATCTGATATCTCTGTTTAGCAAGTACAGTTTGGTTTTCTCCACCACTGTCTCTGAGACTTGAATGGACTCTGCAAGAATAAACCACTCCTTTGCAATATCTCTCTCCTTCCCATGAAGCCTTCAATAACGGCATTAGCAAATAGGCAGCTGTTGTCCTATGACCACTGAGCACGTAATACTGGGCCTCACTGCTTCCTCCGCTGCCTGCCTGCCTGTCTCACTTTCACCTTGTCCTATATCTTGTCTGTGATGCTGCCCCACAAGCTGCCTGGCCTGGCCGCCACCACCATCACTGTCGTACTGCATACTGCAGTGGCAGCAGCATAAAGGCATACAGGAATAAGATCTTAAGATCATATCAGGAATGGACTGAGACAGCCACAGTGCATGCGGTGGTGATTTCACTGCTGTTGTTACCCACGCTAGAGCGAGTAAAGCTGACCTGCTCTGCTGTAGTCACGCCTCTGATTGCTCTCTGACATACTCTCAGTTGTAAGTTCCTTGCCAGAACTGTGTACAGCAGCAAGAACATTCGGATCATAGTCCATGGCTACTCCGAGGCATGACGATAATAATACCAACGACAAATAATAAACAGTAGCAATAACCTTGCATCATCTGACAGCTCAAAGGCATATTTAATGCAAAAATAAATAAATCATTGTTATGAAGAGACTCTTACAGCCCCTTCTATACTACTATATTCTGCTTCATTTAATGTAAAGTACGTATTCCAGCCTGACAGCCCTGACAGCAGAACTGTCAGAAGATTTAGTGGAATTGTATGATTTTCTTTCTCTGATCAAACTGAGAACCGACTTGTCTTGGCAAATCTGTAATGAGGTTTTGAATGTTGACAGAAGAAGGACATGTTGGGGAGAAGCGCAGGTCATGAAAGCTATCTAATCTAATTAATATTATAATTCTTAATGAGTTTTGTTGATTTTTTTTTTTTTTACACAGCTGTTTGTAGGCAGCCTTCTAGTCTTATTAGTGTATTCATATAGAATACATAAACTTAGATCTCAGTTTTCAGAGATCTGAGTGTTGGCATTGGTAGCAAAGCTAGATGCTCCTATTTATAACAACTGTTTGATCAATAATGTATTGCAGATGCACAGTCCATGGTACGTTGTTACAAACATACAAATGGGATGCCTTCCTACCGCAGTAGCTTGCTTTGCACTGCCTAGCGCTATTCCGCTCCAACAGAGGCCGATGAAAATCTTGCTGTTTAATTGCAGGTCCATTAGAACACCACTAAAGGTTAAGTCATTGCAGTTACTGACATTTAAGTGGTAAATAAACAAAGCCTGACCAGGAGAAAGGAAGCGGGATGCTATTTTTATTGCATGAAAAGAATACTTTTACTGGAGCCATAAGGACATTTCTGTTGTTATTTCAGAGCTGCATTCTCATTGGCTTCGGCTGAATATAACAAAAACATGCAGAAAAAAGAATTTGAAAAGATTGAAGTTAAAGAAGACCTTAATTCCTTTTTACTTGCACCTGCCTCATCAAGACTGACTTCACTGAAGAAAAAGTGTAGGTGAACTGATTCTGGTGGCTTGATTCTCCCTTTTTTGACACAACTGCCAGCTGAACAGAATCAGATTCTGTCCATATTACTTCATCAAGTTCAGCGGGTACAAATGAGAAAAATTTCCAGTGTAATGCAGCTTAATATAGACAGCAAGCTTATTTAGATTTGATGTTATTATAATACAAAATGAAAATCACTGCATTCTATTCAACAAGCAATAATGATCAACTGTAGTCAATAAATGCCTCAGCTTATAAGAATGACTTAAATAGCCTTAAGACACATACATATTAATGAGAATGTTTTCTCTTTTATAAATAAAAATTCAAAATGCTTTTTCTACCCAAACTAATAACATTGTTCCAAGGAGTAATCTGGCTCCATCGTTACTTTGAGGACTTAAATCATATTAAAAGTCTTTTTGTAGATATTAATCTGTAACTTCCTGAGCTGGATACAAGAACTGCTTGGTAAAATTCTACTGCCTTGGTTACACAGAAAGATGTAATTGTCTCTTTTAGCTTTAAAAGATAATAATATTACCTTTCATAACATTACATACATAAGCATCACAGTCAACATACTTTGTCAAGCTAAATGACGTTAGAATAGAAAAGATATCATTTTAATTCTTTCAGAAGCTAAGCAAAAAGAATTTAACATACTAAACTGAACCTTTTGCTCTTCTTTTTAATTTCTAAAGTGTTTTTTTTTTTTCATTCAGTCGATTTTGTTATGTTCATTATTAAGCACTATCTTGCATGACTTCTATTGTCTTCATAAATTTTCAGCCATTTCATCAGAACTTCACATAATGTTTTACTCATCAAATGGTACCTGAACCGCCAGAGGCCTTTCTGGTGTTCGAGAATAATTCAGAAAATAATTGTTTTCTGATGATTTCCAGATATTTTAAAGTACACTTGATTATCAGATCTGTCTTATGAACTCAGAAATTTACACAGGTAAGGTTAGTCACCCTTCTCAGGAAAGTCACTATATTAATGGCCAACATCAGTTATATTCCCTTTAACAAGTTCCTTTCAGAAGGTTGAGTCACTCCATTTCTATTACAACACATATACATTCTGTATTGAGGTATATAGAGGTTTTTCTATTGTATATGAGGAAAATTTCATTACCAACATAATTCTATAGACAGAACACATAAATTAAATTTTAATGCCTGGCTGCAAATCATCAGTCTATCATATTAAAATTTAATTATTTTAATATTGGTCTCAAATATTTCCCTGTAAAATTACGCAAATTTATCCTTTGTTGTTTAGTCCTGCTGTTTTGCTAAAAAGCCTTTTTATATGCTTGAGTTTAACAGTAGAAATTATAGCTACATAGTGTTTTATATCTCTGCAACACTTTATAAAGTGAAAAAAACAAACTGTACCAATCCATCTGGGTCTTCTTGCCTTCTGAGCACATCACTGATGTGTGTAGTGTTGTCTGTGGGATAACACCAAGTGATTGATGGTACATTTTTCCTACCTAAATGCTGTGTTATATGTGTTTGGAATAAAATTAGTTTTTCTAATGGAGTTTACTGGAGTATGAACATCATTGGGGAGGGTTCTAACACAGTTTTTCAATGATCCAATCCTGCTCCAGCTGAAGTCATTGAAAAACATCCATTAATTTTCGGAGAGGCAAGTTTAGGCCACAAGAAATTTAGGATAGGGAGTCATATAGCATGAAGATAAAGTGGCTATAGTCCAGTATCCTTTATAACAACTTTTTACAGGCGTAACTGTCAACATCACTAGAGTTGCTCCCAATTACATTGGTATATAAAACCAGATTGGGCCCACCAAGATTAGATTAAATCTAAAATTTAAAACAGTCACATGGAGCATTACCTGATTCAGTAATTCTCAGTCATCAAGATAAAGTCTAATTTCTGCAGGATTACCTACATAGGCTAACAGATACAAAACTCAATCCAAAGCAATAGGAGTCTACAGTTTCTTCTGCATCATTGGTTTCATCATAGTGGAAGATCATATTATCGTTTTATGTACCCACATGTACATTTGCTATGTCTCTGAGGAGTTGGATATTTATTACTTTGACCCTAGGTGAAAAGGGAAAAATGCTTCCTTTTCTTTTAGGAACTTGATCTTCTGTAGCACTGAGCACTTTGTGGAAATGTCAAGGGCTTTGAATTGCCATTAAAGTCAGAAGCTTGAAAGGTTGAGTCATATAGACATTTATTTTATAGCAATTAATAACCTGAGAAATTAAGTCACTGATATACTATACATCTTAATTAGAAACCACGTCTTCACTTCAGTTTAATTACTTTCCTCTACCATGTCTTCAATTTAATTACTTTTCTTTGCAGCTTGCATAACAAAGGTGTAGATTCTATATAAGATTTACAATAAATTCAATTGTTGTTTTTTTGTTTATGTGAAACTTGATGGGAAGAAAGATGAACACTAAGTGATCTATTTTTAATCCCCAGTTGACATGCACAGTTCTCACTGATACTGGAAGACACATCACAGAGAATACTCCCCATTCTTTTTAGGACAGTATTGAAGCGACCCTGTATTTTAGATGGCTAGCTCTTTTTAATTTATTCCTTCACAGCATTTACATTAATTTATGTCATCGTTTATCTTCCCACATGTCCAATTACAATTATAGGTTCAATAAAGTGAAACAAACAGAATGGAAAGGACATCCTTTACACACAAATTTCAAAGTAAGTCATGGACTAAAACATACGTCTCAATGTTTGGGGAAAAAAAGAAAAAAGAAAACCAGCCAAAAAAACCAACCCAGCAACCCCTTCCCCTGGTGTATTCTAACAAATTTACTACATTAATTTAGCTTTTCAGGCTTTGCATAATTTGTTCACTTTTTTTCACTAATTCAATGCTACACAACTACAACGCTAACTTCAGTCCACTTTCATGCATACCTTACCCCACCTACCTAATTCCATCTTTACCAGCCTCTTATTCAGATTACGCTTTGTGTTGATACTGTCCCCCAACTGGCATGCTGTCCCCAATACTTGAATCTGTTTCACATCGCTTTGCCCTTCACAACCAGCATGGTCATTTTTAATGGTGACAGCATGCCCCTTTATTCACAGACATCCTCTTTCTCCCTCTGCTTCTTCCAGTGCCAGTAGTTTGGTTTTGTGGTCTTGGAGACTCTTGGATGTTTTAACAAAACTGTCAAGAAACTCCTCATAATGTCATAAACCTGGAGATCTCAGCCACCTCCCAGCCTAAGGTGTTTAGGTGGTTCTCCCTTCCTGTTATCTTAGTTCCTCAGTGCTCAAGAGAGGAGCTGTAACCTTCCCATTCAACAGAAGGCCAAGAGTGGTATAGAAAGCCTGGAACCAAAAAAAGGCCCATCCCTTAAACATTCTTTGTATTTTGCAAAAGGAAGCCAAAGTCCCTAAATCAGGGCCATGGATCCTGCTTCTAGGCACCAACTTCAGTTATGTAAGTCTGGGAATGGGTTGCTATAGGATGTTGCAAAACTAAATGTATAAATGGTTTAATGGGCAGTCTTAGAGAATAGATGCATGAGTGCCTATTAAACATAATGATCTTTCTCTTAGGTCTGGAAATCCCCCAGCTGCTGACTGGCGGTTGTGGAAGGGGGTGTGAGGATAAGGATGCTGTTTCCCACACTGTTTCCTGAGGTACCTATTACTAATCACTTTCCAATACAGGGCATCGGACTGGATGGGGTTTGTTGTGATCCTGTGAGGCTGTGCATATATGGTTTAGATGTTTAGACTAAGATATATCTTGATTTAAGATACTCAGGATGCCAGAATAAATTTAAATGAAGTAATAATCATAGATGTCTAAAAGGAGAATAGTCAGCACTGAAGATATTAATTTTTGACATAAATACTATCCTGGAGCAAAAGGCATAATTAATAGCAACAATTATTTTAGATAACAAAATTTATTCAGGACTTAATGTAATCTTTTTTGTCTCAGTGAACTGTACGTTAAAAAGCTTAAATTAGCTGTATCAGAAATCTGCAATGATGGCAACTGAAAAACATACACATATACATAACTTTGTGTGGATTCCTGCAGATTTTAACTGAAAATATTAAGACAGAAGGGTTGATGTTAAAGATTTACAAGTAAGGACCTAAAAAAAACCCAACCAAAACAAAACGAGAAGAAAATACTCTTTAAACTGTTTCTTTTTTTTTTCTTTTCTTTTTTTTTTTTAACAATGTTCGGAATACTGCAAATATGTTGAGCCACTTTTGTCTGATGAAATCTTCCTAGAGCTGGTGGATTTTTGTTTCCTCTGATCTGTTGTGTGGAAAACTGATAAAGTAAATCTACCCTCACAACCCTCCAAAGACGGTTAGTTTCTTGACATTTTAATGATCCAAATTCACAGCAGATTACTGTTGTTATAATGTCAGAGCTATTCCAAAAATGAGAGTATTCCCAGTAGCCATGTATCTCATTGCTTACAAATGCTAGGCTACTGGTTTTTAAATAAATATGTTGTAGGTATAGTGATTGGGGAGTGATGGTTCACCTCTTGAGTTCCAGACTGTTGGATTTGTTCAAGTTAGTAAAATAAATGGAAGAAAGTTCTCTAGATTCAGAAAAATATGTGCTTCTTTTTTCAAAAAACTCAGTAGAGTCCTGCCGAGAAAGATTTCTGAATCACCTTTGGCAGGGCAGACACAGACCCTCAGAAGGTAACAGGGTTGCAGTAACCCTTTACCTGCCTGCAAGGAAAGGTCATACATGGAGAAGTAAGCTTTCACCACCTGGCTGAGAGCACCCCTCTTCCAGCCCCCACACAGACTTTTCCCTCTGCCTGTTCAGCAAAGCCGGTGAGGGCATGGGAGGGAGGAGGTCCAAGTGCACAGGCAGGCAGATGGTGGCCATCCCAGGGGAGAATGGCACAAAAAGAAAGAATTTTGGAGTCCTGATATCAAATAGTAGCACTATGAATGACTGAGGCATATGACTGACCAAAACAGAAGAAAATACATATTTCATATATTTTATATATATGTATGTATATAATTCAAATTTATTCTCCCATGTCTTCCTTGGACTAGCTCTAAAACAGGTTTTGCAAGCTTCACTCCCAGAAAATTCAAAAAAGTGGCATTATACTCTCTGCAAGGGGTGTGCAAAGTTCTCCCTGGATGACAAGGCAGTTTCCTGAAGAGGTCCACTGATAGTATGTCAGTCTGCTGAGCAGCCAAAACCCAAAATTGTCCTTCAAAGAAGGCCTCAACAGGGTTCTTTCTGGAAGACCTCCCCCTTACTCATGGTAAAGGGTGGCCAATTATAACATGGTCACTTATTCCTCTGGATGTCTCGTGCCCTCCTTGGGTCTAGTAGGTTCAAAATGGTTTGTCACTGCTTCCAAGCGCTCTTGACTCAAGCAGATGGCCATACCTGAACGTGCCTCTTGTTCTTTCCTGCCCCTACATTTCCTAGGAAAGACCTGAAGTAATAAATCTGGTCCATTTTACAGCAGAACATCCCTCTGCTGAAATCAGGCAATCCCTTGTACATCTCTGCTAGCCTCTGTGTTGGTATTGATTTCTCAGTTATGTGCATAAGGAGCAGAAGAATAACAGAATATATCACCTCCTCACATCAGCTTCTAGAAATATAATGAGAAAGGTTTTTCGCTCAGTTCAGAGCTAATGAGCATTCAAAAAATGCCACAGGTGAGAATGCATCCCCTCGTCCCTTTCTTTGTTTGGATGCTTCTGAGAGAGCAAGGCTTGCTCTTGGCTGCTCACCTGGGCAGAGCACAAATTTTGGCAGTAGCTTGCCAGTAATATCCTGCACCCCTACCGCAATATCATTTGTTCACTGCACCCCCATGCCTACAGCAGTCCTACCAGTTGCAAGCACCTCTGACTCAAAGAGTCCAGCATCTCCAATCTGAGTAACAATGAGCTGCGCTCTACCAGGTACCTGCAAACTGGCGGTGCCCAGTCCTTCCTACAGGCTGCTATAACATCTCCCTTGAAAAACCGCTCATTTCTTGGGAAATGAGACCAGCCTCTCAGCTCTGTTAGCACAGATCTGGCCGACTTGGCCCCTTGTGGCCTCTGAATACCTTGAAAACGCTGTTCTTCACAGCATCTTTTCATGTCCTCCAGTTCAGCCTATTAGGTCCTTCATGGGTCTTATTTTTGGATGGTTACATTTCGTTTCCCTAGATGTTATGTGGTCAAAACATTTCCTTTAAAACAATATTTTACCAGTACATTAAATTCTACCCCAGGGAACTCAGGCTTTTGGAAGTAATTTAGCTTCTTTTATTCCTTCTGAAGACATTAAAATAATAAAGACACAGCAACCAGGACAAATTCAAGAGATAATGAAAACCATTCAGAGATCTATATATAGTACATTTCAAGCGTTTATCCAGAATGTATTTAAAAAAAGCTAATGTCAGGGTTCTCTGCTGCTACCCTGTGAGAGAGCAAGTGAGTGTATGTGTGCATGAGGGAGTGGGGAAGATGGGAAAAGGCAGGTATTTCTGGGAGAGACAGTTCCAGCTGAGGAGCAGGAAAGCTCCCCTCTAAAACAGATTATTTATTTCAAAATTTGAAAAATTCAGGTACAATGAATATTTGCTAAAAAAGTGAGGAATTTATTATCGGGGTTTTTTAGTGCCCTCAATGTGACACCAATCCTCAGAAGAAACAGTATGCATCCAGGTAAGATTATAAAAGATGTTTGTATGTACACTTGATTTGTAAAATACCAAGTGTAACTGAAGATTCCTAACTTTGCAAGGACTGACCTTGACACTTTTCACAACATCCTTTCAATATAACCACTTTGATGGATACTGTAATAGGTGAGTTCTGTGGTATGCCCTTAATAGGCTTCAGGAACAGAATTTTAAACTTATATTTTTATTTGTTATTATTTATTTACCATATACTTGCTTTTACTAAAGGCTACACCCAGAGGTCTCAAGTGAATTGATTGCATAAGAAAGACTATTTTTAACACAAACCACCATCTCAATCTTCTTCCAATATTGTTGCATTTCTCGCTTATTTTTCTCTTCTTCAGGCATGAGTTATGCATAGTATTATATAGCCCAAAGAATTATTATACCAGCAAAATATGTAATGAAAAGTTCAAGAGGTCTTTCACAGAGAAATTCTTTTATGCTTAAATACAATGTCCCTACTAGAAAAATGGCTCCTATTATAAAAATTATAATTGAATGAAAACTTATATTTAAGACTTGTTCGCCAGCTGTTGAAATGGGAGAGCTGTCAACAGTAATAAAAAATAATAATATAATAGAATATTATAGACAAAATAATCTAAAATAAAATCAGCCTTGTACTTAGATGCAAAGAAGTTGCATCTTGTTTCATCTGCTTTAATTCTAGTGTCTTTATGCTATTTTTCTTTACTTAGAATATGTTGTTTTGAATTATTTTCTGTGACTTTAAACTTGAACAGGTGAAGTTTGTTTCTTTTACTGACAGATCATGAAACAGAAACTTTTTTGCTGTTGGCTCATAATCAGCTCGTTTCACTAACATCTCTATGATGAAACTATTATATCTTGATCACACATAAATAGGAACACAGCCAGATACTAGTTTTGGCTCCCAAGCATGCAAGCTTTACATCAGAAAAAGTCTGAAGCATTAAGCATTATGTATCTGTTATGTATTGGTTTTTCCCCCCTCCTTTTTTACTGTAATGCTCATCTGTGATAATTTCATTCAGGTTAATGAAAGCAAAGCTTATACCTGCAGTATTATCTTTAGCTGAATTTTCATAATGCACTCTAGGCTCTGGATAAGTAAGGATTTTATTTTCATCTTATGTAAAGTGGCTCCCTAGGAAAAAGAACACAGGAAAAAATAAAAAGAACACAAGGGATCCTCAAGGTTTGCAGAAATTCTTGGGTTTTAAGGGTTGAGTGATGCAATGTAAGCACCTTCCTGACATCCTAAGCAAATTATTTACGGCAGGTGGGGGAAGAAACTCTTATAGCAAAATACAGAACACCCAGGTCTGTAATTGTTTGCATCTACAGAATTCCTGTTTGTTTGTTGCTGCATTGTTCCATCAAAAACATTTATTTTACAATGATTTTAAATCATTATATCTCAAGTTTTTATTTTTAGTTTGTCTTTTCCCATATTTAAAGAAGGTAACACTTCATAGCTTTTGCAAATGTTCACAATCAAGAAAATTACAATTTCTCAAAACTAAATGTATTTAAGTATCTGATGTTGGAAATAGCTGACAACAGAACAGATGCTCATCACGTGCAGTACGACACTTAAAGTGAGTTTCTCTTATATGATGGCAGATGGAAAATTTTAAACAATATTCAGCAGAGCCAGCTGAAGTGAAAGAAATCTTTTCTTGTGCATCTCTGAGAACTAATAGATTATAATCAAATGCTTCTTATGAAATAGGCTTTGTCCTAGGAGAGAAGAAAGAGAAGGCTTGGACAGAAGATGAAGAATTTCAAAAAAACTAAAACAATCAGCGAGGCCTCAATTCTTGAAGATGCTCAGTTTCAGTAACTGACTTTTCAAATTCTAAGTAGACAGAAATCGATAGAGCTACCAGGGGCCTGGCTGCAGTCAGCTGTGAAGACCTAGCTAATTTCCTAGCTAATTGGAGCTACTATTACCAAAGCAGAACCACTGTACTAATGATGCCATCATTTTGTTTTCAGAGTATACGTGCAGGTGTGAGTCCCGCAGAGAAAAGAAGAACTCAGATACTGTCATATCAAATCAGGACTCCAGTATCTATCAGCCTTAATACGAAGCGAATTAATAGAAAAACGCAGCTAGCTTTGTGTTGCAAGTTATTGTCAAAGTAGAAGCTGGGGCTCTCCGGTCTAAAGTGGTTGTTGTTTCCCCAGTATTTTTTACCTAAATCAGCCAAGTCTCATTAGAAGACAAAGATCTGATGTAACACTTACTAAAGCTACTGTGCATGTTCTCTTTAATTTCAACTGGCTTCAAGAATTTAACTTAAAAACTGTTTGGCTAAATTTGTAATTTGAAAGGGACAGAATGTTCATCCTGGGATCTCTGGGTCACATATGATGGGTAGAGGCCAGATTTCATTCCTAAAAGTCTTAGTTTGAAACGGTAGCGTACTGCTGGCTTTTGGTAAATTGTTTTTACAAAGAGGGGGTTTTTTCCATTTTGTTCATTGTTAATTTGTTCCATCAGAAGTGATACAGAGTTTGCTTAGTGTCATTATTGAAGTTAGTGCTGTCTTAATAACCTTTCTCAGTTCTTTCTCACTCTTTTCCTTACAGTACAGAAAACAAATTTGCAAAGACAATGCCCCATTAATCAGATTGAATGTGAGTCATTAATGTCTGTTAATTACAAAGCAAGAATAAACAAATGTACCCCCTCAACCATTTTGTGTCCTGCCAGAGACCTCTTCACAGCCTTTTGGAAGTTAGATCATTTCTAACATAAATATGTTCGATCTCATCAGAAATATAATTTAATTCTAATATAATAGGATTCAAAGTTCCTATAAAACAATAACATGACTTTACTGCAGTAAATGGTTTGTGTTTCTGCTATGTTCATATTCCATATCTTTTTTTCTGATTTTAATTTGGTACAAGCTAGGTGATTGTTCACTGAAACACAAACTGTTATTTCAGTCAGAGAGTCCACTTGCCCTATATCAAAATGTTAAAAAATTTCAATTACTTGATGGAAATAGGCAGCTTCCTTTCCCCAGCACTTCCTGAATGCAATAACATAAAATCTTTACTTCATAGCGATGTTTCATATCACATTATTAGAAATCTGTCAAAGAAATAAAGGACATGTAATTGTGATAATGGTAAAATTGGCAAGTAAGAGCATCACCAAATTCAGGTATTATTGCTAAAGAAGGGGAAAAACAATAACTTGCACACAAGTATCTCAAATATCTATCTATTACAGTCCCCATGGTAATGAAAACTCACGAAGACTCACTGTCAAAACACTTGCTAACTTTGGTGTGTCAGAATGGGCTCAGAAGAAACACTTAATCCTTCTTTTAATAAATGGATAACACAATTTGCATTAGTAGGCTCTTTACTCATCTTCATTTACTACTTTATTGTGTCTGCAGTCTAACTTCAAGTAAAAGATTAGAACTTTATTATCAGTGGGAATTTACTGAGTGGGAATGGTCCCCAATTCTTATCAGAGATTTTTAATAGCATACTTTTCAATCTTTCCTCACTCAGGAATAAGCAAGGAAAAATAGAGAATTGACTGCAGGTTACTGCTGTGAATGTAAAAGGTATTACTTAATGTTACGAAGTGTGTAAGTTTTTTTAATATGATGGATGGCAAAGTGGATGTTTAATGAGAGAGAGCTAGTTTTCTGAGAAGTAAAATAAAAAATGCTATAGGCTGTTGCATCAGTAAATATGAAAAATCATGCATGGATTTAAAAAAAAGTCTGCCTTTTCCATTTAAAATCATAGAAAGGAAAGCTGACAGGACGTATGATGTGGGAGGAAAAGAGTTATTGACTGTGAGATGCAGATCACAGAGGGAGAGAGATGAGAGAAAAATTAAATGGAGAATTTTCCCTGATAGATTGGGTAGTTGTTTACATTTTATATATGCATAAATAAATTGTGTGTGGAAAGAAGTGGTAGTCTGAATTGCATGTCCCTGTTAGAATGATATGTTACCTTTTGTTTTAAAATATGGCTTAATCCTAAGGATATATTTCAAAGATTATTCAATCAAAGTTTAGTTAATGCCTGATGGCAACTGTAAATAGAGAAAAATAGGAACAGAGAATTATAATCAAAATATGTTGAAAAAAATTATTTTAAATGAATTAAATAATGATAAATTTGGAGGGGCTGGATAGGGAATGGAGTGTGTGTGGTGTTTATTTAGCACGGCATGTCTGTTGTAAATGACTGAACAGGAGGGAACTCCAATATGTGGCAGTGAGACACAAGAAACTGTGGGTAACAGGAACCAAATTTAATTGCAATACAGGTTACTGAAGTCACACTGATCAACAGCATGTGACAGGGGAGCAGGGAGCAGCTCCATAGAGGGAGAGCTCCATAGAGACACCTGCATGTCTTTGCACTCTAAAGGGTGAGTCCTACATTTTTTCACATATTTGCATCCCAGTCTAAACTAAAATGAGGGAGAAGTTCACAGGAAAGTGGAAGGGAAGTAGATGCCACAAGTGGCATTGACAAATGTTTATAGAGATGGTATATATTTGCATTAAAACAATCCCCAAGATATATCCTTCCTGGGCAGCATGAAAGAAAACATCTGTTGCAGAGAGCGCAGAGGCTTTGCATTCAGAAGATGTTCAATCTTTTATGCGCAATTTGGTTTTTTATGTATATTATGAGACATTTATAGTGGTGCCTCACATAAACTGTGTCTCCCTGGTGGAATCTCACGTTGGGGTAGGTTATTGGAAGCCGGTAGCCATTACAGTGGTAATTTGAGCTGGGACAGAGTAATGGCACCGCATTATGAACCAATAATGGGATACTAATGTTTGTAGTATGCACTTGCAGTGCATAATAATGAAGGGGAAGTATAAGTTTAAAATCAATCCTTAATTAGGGGGATGACTTTCTATTTCTGATAAACACTGAAACTTAGAGCCATAGAATATCTCAAGCTGGAAGGCACCCATAAGGATCAGCGAGTTCAACTCCCTGCTCCTTGCAGGACTACCTAAGACTAAATAATATGACTCAGAGCATCCTCTAGACACTGATTGAACTCTGACAGACTTGGTGCTGTAGGGAGCCTGTTCCGGTGATCAACCACCCTTTCAGTTAAAGACCCTTTTCCTAATGTCCGGTCTGAACTTCCCCTGATACAGCTCCATTTCATTTCCTCGTGTCCTACTGCTGGGGACCAGAGAGAGGAGGAGACCAGCACCTCCGGCTCTGCTGCCCCCCTTGAGGAACATGTAGACTGCGACGTCAGTTGTGTGAACTTCAGTGTTGACTCACAGTGTTTGCAGTATGTTTGCCTTAGGATGCACAGGTCCCTACCAAGCAGTAATGCCGGTCCTGTTTGCTTTAGTTTTTATTGAATAAAGCCACCTGAGCCTCTGTGTAGCTTTTACAATCCCTTAGATTTGCATACAGTTTTATTCCTGTAGCTCCAGTGATCTTATACCATTTGGCAGCACCCACGGTGAACTGATGTCATGATTTCAGCAGAGTGAGACAGGCAATAAAAATGGAAAACACTGACATTTTGGGAACAACCGGCTTACTTTCAATCAGTGTGAGGAAGCAGACAGCTGATGCAAATGTTTTCAGTAAGTGTCCTGTAATGTTTCAGGTGGCAAAGGCTGTGAGCCTTCCCAGCACGGGCCATGGCTGGCTACAGGACGCCTTGCGTGGGGAGGGCAGTGTTTAAATCAACCTGTTGCATTAGATCCAGTGCGAATGGCACTCCCAGGGAATATTGTCAATGCAGCTCTTTTCATCTCCTGGAAGGCCTGAATATCATGCCTTAGTCATACGTTGGGAGGAATTGATAAAATAAACATATAGAATGATTAAGTCTGCCACGGTACTTACACGCTTGCCCAAATTCTCTTCTGCTGCACAGCGGTATCTGTCAGAGTTTATAATCATATAAATGGAGAGTGAAGTTGAGTTCCTGAAAGATAAACTGCAGAATCTCTTTTTTTATTCCTGTTTCTGTTTTAATAAACTTTTTTTTGTTGGTTTTTTTTTTGTTTTGTTTTTTGGTTTTTTTTGTTTTGTTTTTAGGAACTTTCTTTTTTTTTTAAAGAACATTGTGTAAGACTTCTGCATGTGACCTCAGGTTCAGCTGTACCAGCTTCACAGTCCATTAAGCTAAACGCCCCCGCTATTTTTGCTGATTTTATAAACGTGGTGTAAGGGTTAGGGAACTCTGCTGAATATCTAGGTCACACATTAAAATCTGAAGAGCACAGATACTCTATATAGAGCACGTTCATCAGTCCATGTCTTCAGACACCTGTGACAGCTGACAGACTGCTTGCTGGGCACTCACAGCACAAAGGAGCCGGTTGCTAAGTGAGGTAGGAAAACACAGCAGCAGAAAGAAAACTGCCCATTTGGCATCTCCTGCTTTAAATGCTTGTGTTGGGAACTCCTTCACTCAAAATACTATTTGAAGTCTCCCTGCTGAAGCTTTTGGATCTTCCCAGAAATTAATGGAAACAGTTTTAAAATGGTAATCTTCATGGGCCAAGAATTATTATATAAATGATTTGTATTTTCCTATAGAGATGCATGCTTTTCTCTCAGAATACACATTTATTATCAATCCCTCCTCAGTTTGTTATTTACTGTCTGCTCACAGGTCAGGTCAACCAATTCATCTTTTTAATATCCAATCATGATTTTAGGTCATTTAATTTAGGGCAATTAAGTAAGTTGCTAGAAATTTCAGCACATTCCAGGTCAATCCATTATGTTTTATAATTCTTCTGAAGTTTAAATTTAACACTTTTCTGCTGAATTACAATTCTAATTAATTATCTTCTATACTATGCATCAAAAGGACTCTTCTTCTGTCTTAACCTGCTAATAAATGGCAGTGTTTATGCAGAGGAATATGCCAGATTCTCATTTGCACTAAGGTTCTTCCCCAGAAATTACAGTAGAAGAGACCCAACAGGGGTGTAAGATGCTTCGTCTTCAGTTTTAAAGACCCCTCTCTAGTGATATAATGGAGAGTTATTTTGACAGTGTCTAAATAAGTAAAGATCTAAGATTTTGTGAGTAGAGAGGTGGATAGGAAATTAATGACAAATGCTAGTTCTAGACTTAGAACCCATTATATGTACATACACCATTTTTTGTTTGATACACTGTATGTATATTACAATGAAGACATGTCTCAGTATCCCTAGGGACATACCCAACTCTCTCCTTGTTGATAAGACTTTAAGATTCATCTTTTTTCTTCTCCCAGCTCCATTGTTTATAAAAGCCGGTCTTAGCAGTTACATAAATTGAAGTGGGGGACAGATAATGGGGTTATCTTTTTTGTTTCTCTGACAAACAGGTATTTCCAGAAGCATGCTGACATTTCATCATCCTCTGGGGTCTTCTGTTCTGGAAGAAGGGCTATATTTTGTGGGTGATTGCTTCCAATACACAGACTTACAGCTTCATTCCTGTCCTGTATTAGGTTAAGCACATAACCTCTTTGTCCTGAATGAATTTATTATGAGCTGTTTCAAATGCAAGGAGGGAGAAGTGAACAGCGAGTAGAACTGTCCAAGGCAAGTATTTGCACAGCTTCTATTCCTTGACCTGAAAAATACAGAAAAATTACAGGAAAGTGATTACTTTTAATGAACCACAATTGTAATATGACAGAGGCACTGCTCCTGATCCTGAATTGTTGTGATGATTCTTCCCCCCAACTCCCACCCCCCTTTCGTATTCCAGTGTTATTTTTCTTCCTAAGAATACATCTATTTGAACAGCTCCTGTATGCATATACATTGTGAGGGACCATGGGGGGCTCCCTGGGGAGCAACAGGGCAGGACCTGGCAGCCAGGGCTGGTCCCACTGCCCCAGCCAGGGAGCAGGGCAGCCGGAGCACCACCAGCAGCCTCAGCCCTGGGCAGTGGGTGCCTCCCTGGGGACGCAGATGGACAGAGGACAGGCCATCAGCCCATGGGTGTTGGCTCATAAGGAGGCAGACTGGAAGCGTTGGTTGCAATCCAGGCATCCCAGACATTTGTTAGACTGTAACTCATCTGCTGCCTAAACCTCTAGGTACCTGCCCACCCATCATTATCTAACTACCCAAATACCTGCAATCTGAGTACACACCAAATGATTACATCCCAGGGCTTGTACACAGGAACAGTCTCCAGCTCATCCAGCTGAACATCTGGACAGTCACATCTCCACCTCCTGGAACCCCTTTGCTGCTCCGAATTTCCCTGAAAGCCTAATTTTTGTTAATGATGTGAGGGACACACCTGTTGTGCTGTCGGGGATGGCTCAGTTAGTGATGTTGGAACTGAGCAGTCGCTCCCCATCACAGATCCATGTCCGATACACAGCACTGCTGCAATGCAATCGGTCGAAAGGCAGCTGGTGAAGGAAGCACCGAGAGCAGATGGGTAAGGAGGGGCGAGGGAAGGTCTGTGCTGGGAGGCAATTATCAGTGCACTGAAAAGGTGGGTTAATAACAGAGAAAGTTTCCTGGGCCAGATGAGGTTGGCAGAACTCAGAAATGCCTCTTCATCTCCCTACTATTCAAGGTAGTTTCCTTCTGGAGGCGTGTTTCTACCCTCTGCAGCTTGCAAGGGAAGAAATTGCAGTTTGTTTCCCATTCCACCCTCCTCATCCACCTACTGAGCAGTCGCCCCTTATTTTCATGCCCTTGATTCCAGCTTCAAGCCCCCTCTCACAGCCTCTCCCAAATGGCACAGAGGTGCTGCTGGTTTCCCACAGCACATCCACTGAAGATTCCCACCTCAGCCTGGGGAAAACCGCGCCCTCTGAGCACACCGCACCTCCTTCTGCTCCCTCCAGGGCCCTCCACTTGCCTGCCCAGGTGTCATGGCAGCCCAGGGAGAGCCCAGGCCCAGCTGGGGCCGGAGGCTGTAAGCCCTCTCCTCCTGAGCTCTGTGCCCTGCCAGTTCAGGAGAAGCTGAGATCATCTTATTGCCATCACCAGCTGGGCTCTGCTTGGCGAGGGGCCACACATCCGCAGGTGCCTATCTGTCCGTATGGATATTTTTTAAGACTCCTTCTCTGGGCAGCACCTCAGCAGCTCGCTGCGTCTCAGGCGAGCATCGTGTGGTTGGTACAAGTCTCTGCGTGATCTTCCACTGTCTTCTCTTCTCACTAGCTCCATCTTATTTTGATTCAAGGAGAGACAAAGTTGGCTGCCAGCCCAGATTTGCAGCTGGTGTTTCTAGAAGAAAGCTTACAGAGAGGAAACAATACCACAAACCAATAAACAAAATAACCCAAATCCTGTGCTGAATTCACAGACTATGTAGTTGGCATCATTCAGCCATATAAGACATCGGAGACTGAGAAGGAGGTTAAGGCTATAACTACCTTCTCCTGTGGTGGAGAAACTAGCAGCAGTCACTCTCTCTCCTTTAGTGGTGCCCAATAAACTGAGAATCCCAGGTGGGAGTGATGTTTTTAGTTATACAGCTCTGCTGTGCCGTGCAGGAGTTAGAGCCTGAAAAAGGAGGAAGAAAATAGGAATTTGCTGCTGATGGCTTATAGAGAATACACTACGGCACTGCCGGAAAATATCCCCACTGCCAGAAATAAATAGCTCTTGCTTTCAAAAAAATTTCAAAAAAAGCAGCTTGTTTTCCCACTTGGATTGTATACAAAACAGTGGAGCACAGAAGGTACAGAAAGGGTGATTCTGCAAGGAGGAGAATACACCTTTTCCACCATTCAGCATTGCACTTGGGTAATGTAAGTGGATTTGCAAATGTTAAGCTGTTGCAACAGTTAAAGGCAGTGATGGGTGTGCAAATTGTTTTAGACAAGTGCCTTCCACAAAGGCTGAGGAGACCCTTTTCAGGGTTGCCTTTGAAGAACTTTGGGTGGAATGTCCTATGTAGTCGGGGAGCAGAAAGGTGCCCTCCACCCACCTTCTGCCTGGTGGGTGGGGTTACTTGGAGAATTCAGCTGTGTGACATTAAGTTGGAGAGACCCCGCCTTGAGTCTCTGGGAAGGTCTGGGTCTCCATTCTTACAGGTAGGTGTGCTTGCAAAACTGTTAGGTGTTCATTTTTTTAGCTGTTTAACCAGTCTTTCTGAGGAATACGGTGCTTTTCCAGCTATCGCTCTTCCATTAGGTAAGATCTCATGGCTACCAGCTGCATCAGAATATTGCTCTGCACTGTTAGGACTTGAAGAGATGGGAAGCTTAAGAACTGAATTTTAAGGCATTAATCCTGCAATTTGATACCCGTGGGCAAGGACCACATTCATACTAGCAGACCTTTGCCCAACCACAGGGTCTTGCTTAAGCATTAGGTTGTAGGACTGCCTATGAGAAACCATCCTCATCCATTCAGGAGCTTTCTTGCTTAGTGACACATGACAAAACTTCTCAGCTATCACACACCAACCGGAATATTCAGTACCGGAAGAGGTTGTACGTAAGTGCTTTTTTCCTCTATTTTGCATTCACATCACATGATTTCTAAGTTAGTTGATCACACAGTTGTTGAGCAAACAATAAAGTAATTTGATAAGTCTTAAAAATATGAAAGTGTCAAAACCTAAGAAAGGTAATTAGGAAGCTTTGGTGTAGAAAAGCATGGTCTAGACACAATTTCACTCATAAGGACTTTCATTGATTTAAAAACAAAAGAGTATGAAGAGATTGAGATATTAGCCCACACTGTAATAGAGTTTAAACAGAATGATTCTAAGGAATACTAATAGAAATTACAGAGGACAACCAATCTCTTTGCATTTAGGCTACATTCATTTCAACGGTCCCAGTGCTTGTTTTGCAATTTCCAATTGTCTTGGGCCATGAGACAAGTCTTTATGCTTCACTGTAAAGCACAGACCATGCATCTCATGTAAAATAAATAAATAAAAATTATCATTATAGGCATTCTGGGATATTAAGTCAGCACATGCCTACTGCATCAATAATCATTCTTACTGAATCTCCTTGTGTGACTGAGGCACCAGCAGGGAAGAAGAAAAAGAAGTAACACATCTTCAGAACTGGGAGGAAGCATCAACCAGACAATCACATAAACACATGTACAGCTTAAACCCCTGGTATCTTACCAGCTGAAAATAATCCTTTAAGAGTTACAGTAAACAAGACATGGTAATTGTGGATGTGGGTCCTGCATAATATGGCAGTTTTGCTGGATCTTCTGAAGTCAAGATCATGATGGGATGTGGCACATATCCAAAAATGTAATTCTTAGGAGTAGTTTATTGCACTCACCTCGTTGTTAAGGTGTGATCTATGAAACTATAGCTGTTTTCTAAGCTGGGGTGTTGATGGCGTTGAGGTGAGGCCCTTGATGGCTGCTATGAAGTCAAGCAGGATCTCAGCTCCTGAGCACCAGCTAGGAACTGTTCAACCATCAGGGAGCCCCAGCCCACAGGATGTCCATCAGCAGACAATCAAGGTAATCATGTGGGGAGGATGAGTTTTAAGTACCTAAAGATCTCACTGCTCCCCAGGTACTTGGAAATAGGAGAAAACCACTCATATCACTTTCAAAGCCATGGAGAAACTTTTTGTCCTGTTCTTGATTTGATTTCCCTCTGTTCCCTCCATGACAGCTTCACTGTGTGTAGACTTACAGAGGGACACAGAAGCCTTTGGAAAACTTCTGTAGATTTTCAGAAGCACTGACGTACAGCTAATTTATTGGAAGTTTATATGCGTAAGAGCTCTTCTCATTTTTGTACCCCAGAGAGCAGCACCATTGCTTACCTCCTGCTGAGATGCCTGTCACAGGCTGGCTCAGGCAATTGCTGTTTACCACAGTGTGAGAATGAGACAGACTCACAAGGACTATTAAAACATAGCTCTTGTCAGACAAACTTGATTATTCTTTTCAGTAAGCTCTACAGAATTAGTGGATGAAGGGAACAGGACAGCATAATAATTCCTGATTTCAATTTCAAGAAACCTTACTTGTAAAATTAATTCAAATTGCCTTGGAGTGGAAGTGGGAAGCTGCAGTTAAAGATGACTGACAGGTCCTATTGAAATTAGAGGAAGGGCATAGGGATCACTTCAGAGATAACATGAGTTTTTCAGAGAGAAAAAAAAAAAAGTTACATGCCCAAATCTCAGTAAATGCCACAGGGAATTAGGGATCTCTCACCTGCGTGCCTTTGAAAATCTCTCTCATATGTTTTATTTGCCACCTTCTCTAATTACCTAAGATAAAGTAAGTGGGATGTTCATGAAATTCAGTTTAAAAAAAGGAAGAGTCATGAGTAATTAGAAACATAGAGAAAGGTAAAATGAGACTGAACTTTTGAAGAAAGTGGTCTGGTTGGAAATAATTGGAAATCTGTGCTGTGCATTTCCAGAGGGCTGAAGTAACCAGGAGAAAGGGATATTAAAAAAAAAAAAAGTCAAGAATAGTGACATAAGTTTGCAATATAAGGAGGCAGTAAAAAAGAACATGCAATAATGAATTCTATATATGGAAACATCCCATCACAGTGCAGGAAGGGAATAATCTTTTTTTTTTCTACCTCTGTCCTTCCATTACTGGCCAAAACTAAAATATGTGCATTTGCGGGTATCTTCCAAAAGGGTATTGAACAGCTGGAAGAAGTTCAAGGAGAGTAACAAGACATATTTGAAAAGACAGACCTACACTTGCCAGGGAAGTTGCAGGTAATTATTCACATAAATTTAGTGACTGTAGTCACAAAAATGGGAGCCAAGCCTACTTTGTCTTCAGGGACCAAAAGGGTGCTACTTAATTTTTCCACGAGGACATTCAGGACTAGCATCATAAAACCTGTGAAAGAGCAACAGTTTTTTTCCCAAAGACAAGGCTTAGTTCTGCAAGATGGTGAAACCAAGCTTTCTTTTGGAGAAGGATATGCAAGGGCTTCCCCTTCCTCCCTGTCCAGAGACTGAAACACCACATGCCGTATCCTGGAGGGGCTGGGGCTTCTAACCCTTTGGGATGCCCCCAAATCCACAGTGGCACGGAGGGCTATTTTTAACCCTATATTCTTAAGCTCATTTTTTGATTGTATGGCAGGTGTTCAATCACTCAGCAGTTATCTCAACTGCTGATGTCAGAAGCTTACTAATGTAATTTAAATCAAGGGTAGGTATAAATCAGAACAATTCAGGGCCACGGTGTCAGTGACTGTTTTGTGCTGCATTGAATCTAATGCTACCTTCTACAGAAAAATGATACCACATGAAACACATAATTCACCTAAATAGGAAGAGAAACAGAAAAGAAGCTTTTTAGGGTCTTTGACTGATGGTTTCCACACTTCATCCTAGGCCAAACCAGCAATCTAGCAGGGATGAGAAATATTCCATCAGGTGTTGCCTGCTGCCAAAATTTACATTTACTATGTACAGTATACACTGATGAAGAAAGCAATCTTTCAGAAATGTATCATAAGAAATCTAAGCTTTGGGCACATTATGAATTGATCAATATTAAATTAATGATTTGCATGCATGTTAAGCAGATAGTAGATAAAGTGATAGTATTTCAGCATTAAATGATGCTTTGGAATCTGGAAAGATTATTTATTGCCTGTTTGTGTTCTCCCTTCCTTTTATGTTAATTTAGTTTACTTCTTGTTACTGGTACTGTTATTGTTCTGGGGTGACTTCTTGCTAAAAATTACACTGCATTGTAATTGAAAGGCTTAACATGCTCAATAGTAGAACTTAATCTAATACATGTATAAATGATTATATGATCTAGGATCTGAGAACTAATCCCATCACACTATTTCTACATTCCTTTTTTCTGTGTGTAAAGGAACATGAAGTAGCATGGTGAAGAAACATAGGAATTTTAAAAGGCAATGCAACACACAAAAAAAAGACACAGAAATTTCCATTATCTCCATTTAGCCTATTATTGTTTTCCTCAATCCCTTCTTATTTCTTATTATCTGAGGAGAAGAGATGGCTCAGCAAGAAGGGAAGGAGTCCTTAGGGGAGGAGAAAATTCTCAAATATTTATTCTCTTATATTCATCATTAACTGTACTGACTCCATTTGTATTTTTCCACAATGTGTCTTACACAATCTAATCCCTGTAACGGAGGATTGCCAGGGTGCCACACTCCAAACAGATGGGAGCACTGTCGGTGCTGAGCTTCTCTTCTGGGCACCATTTGTACTTTGTTTTCACAACACCCTGTTTCACACTGTCACAAACCCAATTTCAAAGAAGGAACAGTGTGCTAAAGCAGCAGAGATTGCCATCTTCTGTGGTGGAGCTACATGTAAGAATACCAGGATTTGGTCCCACGGGACAGCTGTTTTCTATGCAAACAGTGATGTTCCAGCAGAATAAAGCAACAATCCCAGTTCAGATACAGTGATGCAGGGTGTATCTACGTGAAGGCAAGTATCCACTACAGCAGCCTGCCATAAGAAGTATATCCCCATGAATGGATGTACTGCATGAGTAGCAGCTCTTACAGCCCTTACCGGTACCAGCCTCGTGCAGCCCAGCATCACCATATCTGGACTAGGATGACTGATTTAGCTGCAGTACCAACACACAGCAGGTGTGGATGGCAAACTGGATGCTGACGTCATAAATAAACGACATAAATAAACGTCAGTTCATTTATCAGTGAGTAATGTCTTTGTGGCTCCCTTCATTGGATGACTGGGCAGCACTAAAGGGATTTGATGCCTGACAGTCTGAAAGAGAATATGAGCTGTAGGGTGGCATGACTTCGCCTTCCATCTTGTGCTTTATGGCGTCTTCTTGCCAGCAGTGCTGAAGGTTATTCAAACCGGCAACATTTGCTGCGTGCCCAGCTTCCCCTGACATTTTCCAGCGTGAGGACTACTGTAGTCACTTCTGAATTTGGACACGTGTCTTCAAGCAAGGAACAGATAAGCTCTTAAATGAAAGTGATTGTATGAATGTCCATAGTAACAACAGAAAAGAGAGTGGCAGAGTATGAAACAGGTTGAAAATTACTTCTAGATAACAGATCCTGGAAAAGAAGAAATTACTTGACGGCCTGTGATGTATAAGCTGAAGTAAAGTGTGAATGCTATTTTTATGGTGAGCCATACCAGTGGTGTGATCCTGCAAAAAGCTGAAGATTTCTTGAGAACTTCTGAGCATCCCAAAGAGCTTGGTTCGGGACGTGAGTCACTCATAGAGGGAACCCAACGTTGCCCTCTTGCTACCAAGTACACTAAATTTGGTTTCCCACCTCCAGGAGGAAGTATAATTTTGCATGTCATTACTTGAACAAAGTCAGCATTAGCAAGTCAAATGATTTTGCATAAGCACTTTTTTTTAAAAAAGGCCACAAAACGATGCTTTTTTTATACAATTTAGCACTTTTTGAAAGTTGTTCAAAGTGAATCAAAATGAATTATAAAATTCTATTTCAGAATTAATTTCAATTATTCTAAGACTTGTAAATTTTTGTTAGTGGAAGAAGAGCTCAGAAATATTCCTTAGCAATAGACTAATTAGTCCACCATGTGATTCTGATCTTTGTTCACACATTTTAAAGGTGTAAACATCATTGTATGGCAAAACTATATTGCTAGTCCCCATCTGTTCAGTTAGAACAATAAAGTATATGAAAATTGGCACAAATAACATCCATTATGAGGTCTTAAAATTAACTTTTATAGTGAATAAACATGGGCAATAATAACCGTATTTTTGCAGCAGATTCTGATATGTTACTCTTGTGAAATATTAGTTTAACTGGGAGACTACTTGTGAAGGAAGATTTCTTTTATTAGATCCAAATCCTTAAACATAATCTAGAATATAGCAATCTATATTGCTGAACATGATAAAAATTATGAATTAAACCTGGCCGAAAAACATAAAGGGATATGTATTCTACGTTGAATTCTGAATGGGACCATAATTTAAGGGATTGTGTTGATTTAGAAAAAAACTCTGGAAAAGAAATAATTCAATTTTTTAACAAGAACTACTTTCAATACTGAAATGTGCTTCATTTGCATGTTATATTACCTCGTAGTTTTTTATTTTTTAAAATCTATTTTACAAAAGCATTTATCAATTATGATCTATGATAGCAACTGCTGAATAAAAACTCCTTGGTCTTTAATGACATTAAATTAAATGTGCACCCTTTGCACCCAATTTTAAAAAGGGTAGAAAGGAGGACCCTGGAAACCACTGACCTGTCAGCCTCACCTCTCCACCTGGGAAGATCATGGAACAGACCCTCCTAGAAGCTATGCTACAGCACAGGGAGGTGATTTGAGATAGCCAGCATGGCTTCACAAAAGGCAAGTCTTGCCTGACGAACCTCGTGGCCTTCTATGATGGAATGACTACATCAGTGGACAAGGGAAGAGCTATGGATGTCGTCTACGTGGACATCTGTAAGGCCTTTGACACGGTCCCCGGTAACATCCTTTTCTCTAAATTGGAGGCATACGGATTGGAAAGATGGAATGTTTGGTGGATGAGGGTTGGTTGGATGGTTGCATCCAGAGGGTAGTGGTCAATGGCTCGATGTCCAGATGGACATCAGCGAGAAGTGGTGTCCCTCAGGGGTCTGTATTGGGACCAGTAATGTTTAATTATCAATGACGTAGATAGAGGGATTGAATGCACCCTCAGCAAGTCTGCAGACAACACCAAGCTGAGTGGTGTGGCTGACATGCCTGAGGGATGGGATGCCATCCAGAGGGACCTGGACAAGTTCAAGAAATGGCCTATGTGAACCTCATGAGGTTAAATGAGGCCAAGTGCAAGGTCTTGCATGTAGGTCAGGACAAGCCCTAATATCAATACAGGTTAAAGTAAGTAAAAGACAAAATTATTTATTATTTACATTCCGTTTTTAATTTAAGATTGACAAAAGTCAGTATTTTGAACTTTCTTTCCTTTCCAGAAAAACATTTTTTTAAAAGCATAAACTTCATATGAAGTGGAATTCTAATATACTGACCACCTCACTAAAGTCCAACAAAAGGCATAGATTCCCATGGCAGATTATTCCTGTTTGTAACAAAGTGAATAGCCGGAAGGAAGAGAAAAAGAAGACTGAAATGGAAAAAGAAAAAGTAGCTATCATAGTAAAGTAAGAAAAATGGAAGACAAAGGGAAGAAATTTAAACCCTCCATGTACTTCGAATACACAGTTCTCTTGTAACACCTGGGAATTTCCTACCAGCCTTAGCCATGTAACCACCTACAAGCTCCTCTGTTCCATCAATTTCTCAGCTTACTTTCTTCCTAATTACAGGCTGGAATCTGAAAACTGTAGATTAATAACCCTATAGATAGGGTTGGAGCTTTAACCGGGTAACCTGGATGAAAAGTGTGATGGGAATTAGAGAATATGACCAAAAGGTTCACAGGAGCCGTTGTTTTCTCCTACTCTCTCTGACTATAACACATACCAATTTTTCACTCTGAAAGGAGGAGGACATTGTACACTGTGCAATTCCAAAACCAAAACACTTAATCTTAAAATGCTGGTGTGGTTGCTAAGTAACAACAATGTAGTTTATCTGCCACATCACTCACATGCCTTGTGGAAAGCAGTTAAGGTTATCACAAATCTTACACTGCCCATGTATTAAGGTATGTATTGATAATATTTTGTTCTCCTCAAGAATGAATTAAAAATGCTCTGAGAAATTTTGTGTAGTATGTTACAAGAAAAAAAAACCACTTTAAAAGCTCATAAAAACTTCTATATGCAGACAAATTAAAATGGATGGACAGGTCAAACAATCACGTAAGCATACCTCAGGCAGGTACTACCTGGAGTAGTGAGAATAACTAAGAAGGCAAAACAAATCTCCAAACTTAATGGCAAGGTTTAATGGGAAGGCTCAAGATGCTGTCTGAACCTAAAAGGTATCACCCTAGATGGAACCTTAGCCTCAACAAAGGTAACGGAAAACAGCATAAGGTGTGAAAATTACAATGAAGGCAGATTCAAAAGGCCAGAAGAAAACTCAGTGTGAGATTTTCAAAAGCTCTCAATAATAGCCTAACTTCAGACTAGATAAAACCCAAATTGTATCTACTGGAGGCTAGTAAGTCATGGTTAAATAACTGGAAATTTCGTCAGGTAAAGACTAGGAAAATTAAAAAAGGGAGAGAAAGCAAATGCTAAACATGTCTAAGAAGCAAGAAACTTTCAAAAGAAGGAGTGGGTCTTTTGGACTGCAGGGAAAGAAGCAAACAAGGAACATAAAGGCAGAGCTGAGAAGCCGAATGGTTTCATGTTGGACTGCATCAGTTCAGACTAGACTTATCCCAGATATTCTTCTTCAAGTTATAAAAATGTTGTCGAAAGATGAAATGTTGGAGCAAACTAACTGAATAGGAAAGTAAATAGCTCTAGATAAGTTTTTTTTTTTTAAAAAAAAGAGTGAATGAAGTTGCTGAGCTACTATCCAAAGTATGCACTCTTTTCTTAAAATAGCCTGTCCGAGAACTGAAAAGTAATACAGGCATTAGGAATAACCCTGGAAATTGAAACAAAGTTCTCTTTACTTTAGCTAAACCAGTTAAAATTACCATCATATGTAAAACATCTGACACAATTGTACAGTTCCTGCTATAGAATACACATGGGGATGAATCCTTCTAAATGTTTATGTGTATGTTCATGTATGCGCACGCTAATAATTACAAGTCTATAAGAACTCAGCAGCAATCTTGCAGACTCCAACAGTCCTTACCCATTCCAGCTATGGCTGTCTGAACCACAGTTGTCATCTTCGTGTTGTTGTAATGGGAATGGTATGGATTTTCTTGTACCTGGGCTGAAAAAATAGGTTTGCCATATAGAGTTGACAATTCATAGAAAGCTTTTGATTTGTAAATGTAGCGCACTCTGCTGTGATATTTTAAATCTTCTATTTCTAAGCTGATTTTTGTGAACTTGTCAAATTGGAACCGCTTTCTGCTCTGTTAGTAAAACCACTCAGTTTTTGAGTTCATTTGCTGCTGCTTCTTAGCATAACTCTCTTTCTCTTGGAAAGTCTGTTCGGTAGTTCCAATTAAATGGCACTACCCTATTTTTCACCCACTCTTGAAACGTTTTTTTTTGGTTTGTTTTATTTTCAGCAAGGTACTTATGAAAACATTAAAAAAGCAACAATTTGCTGGATTCTATTTTTAGAAAGGAGATAACGATAGTCAAGAAAATCTACCAGATGGTTCTTTTAATAAATACATTAAAGTGTCTTTTATTTTTCTCCAGTTTTAGCGACTAACATAACAGAAACTTTCAGACCATCAAACCAGTTTTCACAATCTGCCATAAGTTTGCATTTCACAGAAATAAACCTGACAAGCACTAATAGATGAACATTGTTGGTGCAATAATAAAACTGTGTAAGGCATATTTACACCATCTTTACATACAGAACACTGTACACACAAAAAAATCACAGATCCAGAACAAAGTAAATTCAATCCCTTAGACGTTTTACTTTTATAGGCTTGGTATCAAACAAATAATCCTCCAAGCAACAGACAACCTCTTGTTCTTGTGTGATTTATTTGTAACATTGTGCTCATGCAAAATAGGTATTTGCTTTATTGCATTAACATTGAAACAACGTTGGGAATTAGTTCTGAAACCAGTTCAATCAAGTTTTAAACCCTGTTTCTCTTCATCCATAGCAAGTCTCAGTCATTTTTATTGGTGACATAAAATGAGGCGTTAACTGATGATTGAGATTTTTATTTGGTAAGTTCCAAAACGATAATGAAGCTCAACTGACTACAGTTCGAAAACCATCTTTCCTGACCATGCACTTTTTTCTTTGCTATTATGAGGTGGTGTAGATGAGACGCCTTTTGTAATTTTAGAGTTTCTATGTTTTTATATATATTTTTTTAAAGAAACCATGTACTATCCAACATCCACTGTTCACAGAAAGAAATAAGCAGCAGGAATAGCTCTGGTGGCAGAGTTGGCCAGAAGGAGGACATCAGTAAGTTAATGGCAACTTAATAAACATCAAATGCCCCAGAGATACGTCATGAAAGAGTTGATTACTATAACCCATATTTCTGTAAGAGTTCAGACTGCCAGGGACGTTTGCGCTCTGGAAAGTAATCTGGAATGTGGATTTTTTTAAAATCTTGGATACATTTTCTCATTTCTTCCTCAACACTGAGCTTCTCACACACCTTCTTTTTGGAAAGATTTGTTTCTCTGGACTTGCTAATGAGAGTTTGAAAGAGTTCACTGTTCCTGCGTTTGTCTGGTGGTGGCATCCACTGCACCGGGGCCTTCTTAGATGGACGATCCAAAGTCAGAGTATTTGGCTGGTGGGCTGTGGATGGCTGAGTGTTGGTGGTGTTTTCTTGAGGGGTGCTCGCTTCCGAGTGGCTGTCACAGCTTGAGGTGGACAATTCATTACAGGAAGTCCCACTTTCACTGCCCTTGTCCAAGACTTTGTCATGCTTCCTTTCTTCATGGTCTTGTTTGGGGGAAACAGTTCGCTGGGGGGGCCCTAATACAAGGCAGGAGAGAAAAAGTATTAAGCAAGCACTGGTTTCCACAGAAAACCAATCAGACACCATTTAGAAAAACGTGACTCAGAGTCTCAGCTGGCATAAATTGGTGGCATTTCCTTGTAGTCGAAACAACTATACCAGACTGGTACACAGGTTGAAGCTCTGGTCCTCAAAATTCTCACTCCTAAAAATGTTTACAGCAAGAGTAACTTCACATTCTGCCTGTCTAAGAATCCAGGTAATGAAATGTGCATAATGCTCAGTTTATCTGCACCAGAAATCCCTTCAGGCAAGTTTAAATGAGCTAGTTTACTATTATACCCCAAGAAGTTTATTATGAGAAATCAGATTTTGTAATATTAGAAAAATACCACCATAGAATTTGCAGACTCTGCCTAAATAAAAATATTCCAAGGGCTTCGAATTTTTTTTGGTAGCTCTTAACTCACCTTTCCCAGAACAGTCTACTGATGATATGCTCTGCAGATGTCAACTCTGCAGAAGCCTTGGACAGAAAAAGTGGTATTAATCCTAGAATAACAGAGAGATCACTCACTACTGACAGAGTCTTTAGGCTTTTTTTTTTTTTTTTTTTTTTTTTTTTTTTTTAATCGTATAGTGATTTCACCGTACTTCTTACTGTCAGTTATTATCCCAGACTTGGCTCAGTGCAAGCTCAGAATTCAGTTGTACACCTCTTACTGCACAAGCTGGCAGGGAAAAGGAGGTTATGAAGTTATCGGTACAGAGGCACCCTGCAATGGCAGGGAGAGCGGTCTGATGGCCTATCATCAGGCACTGCTTGGCACTTCACATGCCTGAAAATCGGATCTACGTTGTTATTCTCTCCAGATATCACTTTTGCTTTGAAGTCTTAAGCAGAATTTGAATGTGAAAATTAAGTGGTAGCCGCTAAATCTGTACAAGCATTTTCATTCCTGAAGCCTTATTTCAAAACTCCAGCTGTGAAGTGAAATGATGCTATGCTGACATCATAGACATCATGATCTTAAATTAGGACACTATCTAAAGCTCACAGAAATATCTACAGAGTTTAAGAGGTGTTGAATCAGACCAAAGGGAAAAATTTCAAAGATGTTTAAACATCTAAATAAAAATGTAGGCTGGGGCTTCAGTGGTGATTGTGTGTCTGCTACAAATCCTGAAAGTGTCCAAAGAGTTTAGGTATCTAAATATCTTACAAAAACTAGATTATCCTTACAGTTTACCTAAACACCACCAGCATCAATTAACTGCCTTTGCCAGAATCAAAAATTCAGGGTATGACATCTCAACCTGGAGTTACTGGGACAGAGTTGCAAGGAGATTTTTGAGTCACTTACTATTCTGTCTTTCCAGAATTAAAAATATATAATTATATTTTTAGAATTATAAAAATATAATTACACTTATAAAGAATGCAGGAGCAATATGAACACTCTAGTGTCCATTTGCCAGTGCAGTTCTATGATTCAAAGGAATGTAAGAAGATTGCAATATTTTATATGAGACACAGGGGAAAATAAAACTCAGCAAAACACAAAAGTAAGTAAATGATAATCTAACAGCAGCAACATTCAACAAACTGCTTTTCTTTTGTTTTAGCCAGCATCCCAGGAAGCTATGTCACATTTCTGTAGTCCATCTAGAGAAACCCATAAATAACCAAGATCCAAACAGGAGAGAAAACAATCCATCAGGGCTTGCACTTACATCATTCAGAGTGAAAAACACAAGCGATTTTCTACTTCATTATATTCAACCCAAATATTTAGCACATCTTCAAGAATTTCCCTTCTTTTTTTTGTTCAGAATTATGTTCACCTTCTTAAACAGACTTACATGCCTTCCATCAATTGTTGTATCTGGCATTTCATTCCATACCTCAAACCATTATATGAATATGCTAAATCGTGAGTCAGCTGGCATTAGAGAATTACTCTCGCTTTGCAGTGTGAGATTAAAAAACTGAGTAGTTAATCATGTAGTGATTTCAGTATTGTTAGTCTGATTTTCAATAACATGATTAACATCAATATCTAATCTAGTTTACAATCTTGGCTTTTTCAAATGTAACAACATAATCTATGACTAAGAAACTGAAGTTTTCTGTTAACAATGCCCTGTAGTCTTCAACTCTTTCCTGCTCATTTTCTGCTGTAACTTCATAAATCAAAATACTATACTTAGTTGGTCTATTTATATTTACTTCTTTATTGGTACTCTCTGCTTCTGAAGAGCTCAAACCTGGAATGTACTAAGGATCTATTTCAAAAAAAAGCATGGAAATACACCTTCAAGAATATAAAAAAAAAATGCATTTTCTGCTACAAGATTATTCAGAACCATGACAATAGGCAGGTATTTAAATGTTTTTTTGGATCGCAGCCCTGAGGTTCAGTACCTTACAGCACTCAGCTCTGTATGCTTCACTGAATTGCCTAAATTCACAATGACTTTAATCCAAACACGGGTTTCTCCCACACATCTCCTTTTAAAAATTAACAAATCCTCCCTCACAAAGAATTCTTTGTAACCTCCTGCAGTCCTTTCTCAGTAGCATGTTATTAACAGAAGCAACAGTTCTGCTAGAGGGGAGGTTTTTCTCACAATATTTTCCACTTGCTGAAACCCAAAAGAATTTATAAATACATAAGAAAAAATCCTGAAAAGATATTTGTTTAATTTTCAGCATCAGGGATTATCAGGTAAATTTAGCTACACCTCTAATTCGGAAAACATCTCCTTATTGCCCTCTATGCTAGCCCACTCATCTGTAGCTAGGATTGTGTGATGGGATGCTGTCTCCACTGTAACTTCTCAGCCCTTCCAGAATAACACTAAAGACCTTCAAATAGCTCAGTCTACCTGAAACTACTCATCTTCCAGGAGTCCAGAACAGCTCTTAAAATCTCAGAGGAAGTATATTTGCTCCACTGTGTACACAGGTTCATAGAATTATTTAGGTTGTAAAAGACCTTTAGGATCATGGATGCTAACTGTTAACGTAATACTGCTAAGTCCACACATAACACTAAAACACTTTATTGACTTACAACCCATGACTCCTGTTCCTGTCCCTTCCAGGGTCTCCCACCTGCTGCTGGTTCCCCAACTTAGAGAAGCTGGAAATGAGTCACTGCACCTTGGTCCTCTCCAATTCGTCCTCCTCTACTCGAGTAAGTCCAGTTTCCCTCTCCACTGCCCAGTTCTCCGAACAGCTCCCCTGCAACACTTCCTGTCCAGGCAGTTCCAGTAGACACTGAACTTCCTACTTCTTTTTCCTTTATTCATCTTAAATGGTTGTGCCTCTCTTGGGAAGGTAGAAAGTGACCTTGCCCTTTACCCGGGCTTACTTGCAACCTCTACTATGGTGGCTACTAGACACCCAAGTCTAGTGGACTTGAGCAAATACCGCACGCACTTTTCCCTGATCAGGAAGGCATATTACATTTACTTTGACTGTATTTATTCCTCATCTATGTTGCTCTCTGCACACATTTTAGCTAACATTTCCTGGCAGAACTGACTGATAAAAGAATCACTTTCAAGCAATTACTACAAAATATTCATGGAAAATGAACTAGAAACTTATAAACTTAATTCTCTGCAGTGAAAATCTGCTTCTACCAGTTATGACAATCAAAACAGAAAGTAGAAGCCCTCTCTGAATTCCCTGTCAAGCAATAACTGAGCAACAGAGCTCCAGTCAGGAACAGAACATGACAAATATCACAGAAAATTATCTACTGGCCAATAACTATTGGTTGAAAATTGTAACCATGTAATCCTGGAATTCAATAAAACTTAGGTCTAAATTTCTTGTGGATATTTATGAAGTGCAGTCTGAATAACTATTTGAAGATTTTTTAGCTCTGTCTCCTGCAACAGAGAAAAATACCACACTGGAAACATTAAACACATAAACTAATGATATTCTGCTTATCAATATCTCAGGGTTTGTGTACAATTATTTTCTTAAATATTAATACAACAGGCTTAAAATAAAGGAAATAATATTCAAATCCAATTAAACTGACTGCTTCATAACCTGGCTTCACCAAGGGCAAGTCCTGCCTGACCAACCTCATGGTCTTCTATGATGGAGTGACTACATCAGTGGACAAGGGAAGAGCTACGGACATCATATATGTGGACTTCTGTAAGGCCTTTGACACGGTCCCCTGTAACATCCTTTTCTCTAAATTGGAGGCATATGGATTGGATAGATGGACTGTTTGGTGGATGAGGGATTGGTTGGATGGTTGCATCTGGAGGGTAGTGATCAACGGCTCAATGTCCGGATTGAGATCAGCAAGAAGTGGTGTCCCTCAGGGGTCCGGTAATGTTTACTATCTTCATCAATGACGTAGACAGAGGGATTGAATGCACCCTCAGCAAGTCTGCAGACAACACCAAGCTGAGTGGTGTGGTTGACGTGCCTGAGGGATGGGATGCCATTCAGAGGGACCTGGATGAGTTCAAGAAGTGGGTCTGTGTGAGCCTCATGAGGTTCAATGAGGCCAAGTACAAGGTCCTGCATGTGGGTCAGGACAAGCCCCGATATCAATACAGGTTGGGGGATGAAGGGGCTGACAGCAGCCCTGTGGAGAGGGACTTGGGGTACTGGTGGACGAAAAACTGGGCATGAGCTGGCAATGTGCGCTCACAGCCCAGAAGGCCAACCACATCCTGGGCTGCGTCGAAAGAACCTTGGCCAGCAGGTCGAGGGAGGTGATTCTGCCCCTCTGCTCTGCTCTGGTGAGACCCCACCTGGATCACTGCATCCAGCTCTGGGGTCCTCAGCGCAGGAAAGACATGGACCTGTTGGAGCAGGTCCAGAGGAGGGCCACAAAAGCGATCAGAGGGCTGGAACACCTCTCCTATGAGGAAAGCCTGGGAGAGTTGGGGTTTTTCAGCCTGGAGAAGAGAAGGCCCTGGGGAGACCTTATTGTGGCCTTTCAGTGCTTAAAGGGTGCTTGTAAGAAAGGTGGGGACAAGGTTTTTAGCAGGGCCTGTTACAAGTGGTAATGGTTTTAAATTAAAAGAAGATAGATTTAGACTAGATATAAGAAAGACATTTTTTCCAATGAGGGTAATTACAAATGACAGGTTGCCCAGAGAGGTGGTAGATTCCCCATCCCTGGGAACATTCAGGGTCAGGTTGGATGGATCTCTGAGCAGCCTGATCTAGTTGAAGAGGTCCCTGCTCATTCATTGCAGGGGTTTTGGTCTAGATGACCTTTAATAGTCCTTCCAACCCAAGCCATTCTGTGACTTTATGATTCTATGATACTCCTCTCTCTTTCTGTAGGTCAAATGCTGGGCTTATTGTACGCGTAGTACAGATACACAGATCAACCTCTTCCTGAGTCAGCTACTTTATTCCTACAGTGTCTCAAAGATCATTTGCTTGTTTATAAGTCAGTTTATTTTTATTGCTAAATGTAAAAGAAGTTGTGAACATATGCACAGATTGCTGTGGTTAGCTATTTTAATAACTATTGCATTGACATGAAGAATGGAAAATCTTAGCTGTGGACTATGACAGGTATAGCTGGATGTAAGACATATAGATAAGAGTTGAAGCTGATATAAATATAGTCATTTGGAAACAAAACATAACCAATACTTGAAATGTGTTCAATATGTGATACCTCAATCAAGAAGAATGGAGTCTGTTAAAGAGATGCTATCTGTCATGGTTTAAACCCGGCCGGCAACCAAGCACCACGCAGCCGCTCGCTCACTCTCCCCACACCCAGAGAGATGAGGAGGAGAATTGGAAAGGGATGTAAAACTTGAGGGTTGAGATAAGAACAATTTAACAGGTAAAGAAAAAGCCGTGCATGCAAGCAAAGCAAAACAAGGAATTCATTCACTACTTCCCATGGGCAGGCAGGTGCTCAGCCATCCCCAGGAGAGCAGGGCTCCCTCACGCGTAACAGTTACTTGGAAAGACAAACGCCATAATGCCAGATGTCCCCCGCTTCCTTCTTCTTCCCCCAGCTTCTATACTCAGCATGACGCCATATGGTGTGAAATACCTCTTTGGCTAGCTTGGGTCACCTGTCCTGGCTGTGTCCCCTCCCAATTTCCCGTGCCGCTCCAGCCCTCTCACTGGCAGGGGCCAACAAACTGAAAAGTCCTTGACTTAGTATAAACATCACCCAGCAACAACTAAAAACATCAGTGTGCTACCAACAGTGTTCTCACACCAAATCCAAAACACAGCACTGCGCCAGCTACTAAGAAAATTAACTCTATCCCAGCTGAAACCAGGACATTCTCTTTTACTGCTGTTCCAGAAGACGTACATGAAGAAAGTTTAATGGTTCGAGTTGTATTAATCCCCTTGCCAGCACTATAAAATCAATCCTGTTTGTTGATTTATATAAAAGACTAAACCAATTAAAAATACCCAAACCAACAACCCCAAAATCTTGAGTTTTTCTATTATGTAATTTTAGTGAAAACAAAGTTCTTGGGGATATTTTATCTTTATAATTTTCTTTTTCTTCAAATGCACTTTTTTAAAAAACAAAAGTTCTAGATACAGTCTACTGAGTGAATCAAATAATCCAGTTAAGGGTTCCTTTGAACAAATACAGCTATGAATGGAACCAACTCTTGCAATACGCAAAACATTTTTAGCAGATTTTTTTTACATTTATTGAGAACACCACCTTAAAAACATTGCAGCAAAATTGTCAATAAAATTATGATGTAAAAAAATACTGATGCAGTAAAAACATTCCATGTTTTTAAATGATTTCATAAAAAATGAAAACAGGAGAACAACAGGGTTTTATACTGACTGAATATGTTGAATGTCTCAGAAACATAATAGCAAAACAACACAAGTTATTTTTATTTGTATCTGTAGAAGAAACAATACAATTTCCAGTTTGATTCATAATTTTTGCATGCTTGAGAACATCGGCAGTATGTGATTTGCACGTGATTTTGCATGAAATGCAATCTTTTCGCATTCTTTACACAGGGAAAAATCCTTATCTTTATGGGCTACATAGGACCTTCAGTCTGGTACGCAGCCATGTTAAACCCCTGAATGGATTTTTCCTCTACCTACTCGCAAAATTACATTATATTCAGATTGTAATTCAGAGTGACTATAAGGTGAATACTATTGTGTTTTATGATTTAATCTTAAGAATTTAAATAAAATTAACTATAATTAATATAAAATTATAAGAAAAATACTCATCAAATCTCACAGTATGATGGACTTATCCATCTTACATATCTAGGTTTTTTTATTAGGTTTCATCAACATTCAAAGTATTACACTAAACTGAATTCTTGGAGAGAAGTCATCTGTGACATCTGATGACAGGTTATGGCTACTGTGGGAACATTTTCATTACCAGACTTTTGACTACTTAATATCACACTTCAATGGTAAATGATTATCTTTTATGTCTAATTTAACTTTGATTTTATTTTTTAAAAAGATTATTTTTAAGAGCTATAAAAGGATAGCTCTAAACCCTTGACATTTGCTGTGGCATATTAATGATATTTCCAGTTTTAAAAGAAAATCCTGTTCTTAGAGCCCAGCTCAACACACGAATTCACTTGCTGAGACCAGCAAGGTATTCAGATTGCCTCTTACCACTAGAGCTGTAGGTTAAAACTAGCTTTATAGCAGGCAAATTTACAACGGACTTCCTGACCACTGCACTCTGTCCTCTGTAATGCACTACAGAATCAAGCTAAATCCACTGCTTGGATTTAGCAGTGAGAATTTACATGTTTGGTTTTTTTTAAAACTCTATACATTTTGTCAAGGAAAGTTTTCTACTTATTTTAGGTATTGCAATTTACATCTAACTTAGTCCTGTTGGGAGGTGGGAGGAGAGGGAAGGCCATGCCCCACTCGATTTCTATTTTAAGGTTAATATGCAGGCTTACAAAGGAATTAAGTGGCACACAGCCCTGAGCTGTCCCTCTGCCTATGGATGAATTTTATCCATTATGAACATTCCAAGCAAACAATGCTAATAACTAAGTATATAATGTAAGAAATATCTAAGTGCTCTTGACAAGCTCTGCTCTTGACAGCTTGCACTTACAGGAAAAATTGAAGAGTTCAGTGTAGGCATTTCAGTGGAACAAAACTTCGTGTGGGAGTCTTTCTGCTTTGTGGCTTCAAATCATGTAAAAAAAAATATATTCAGTTTCCAATTTAGGTCTTATCTGGTACAATATTTCAAACCACTTTTTGGATTAAAGGCCTGATCCAAAGAATGCTTAGTATATAATAGTGAAGTATTTTTCAGAAAGGAGGATTGAAACTCAGCATTTCCTATTTTCTTCCTCCTTTCAGATGAGTGACAAATTGTTATGGATAGCCAAGTGCTCACACTTTCATGCTCCTTGACCCAACTGAGACTTGACTTTAGTCAATGTAAAGTAGAATAGCTTCAATAAAATGAGAATATTCTCTTCACCTCCGATTACTTCAGGGTAACGTTCATTTGAAAAAGGTGAGTTAACTTCCCTCAGGCACAAGAAAGAATTAGTGTCTGGGATACTTTGATATATTAATGTGCTAAGTCCTGAACTCTTGGGTAAAAGGCCAGCACTGCTGACATATCTACTTCAGTACTTTGAGCAGAACTTGAATTTTACGTGATTTAAGAAAGCCAAGCAAGTCGGCTTGCAGATGAGACTGCCACAGAGAGGTCTTGTGAATCTCAGCAGGGCTTCCCTGACATGAAGAATAGCACTTAGGTTACTCGCATTTATCAAGGCAGTTTTGTAAATATGCCTTATGCTCTGGAAAAGCTTCAAATTCGTATCTACAGGGCATGTAAATTGGTTTGGCTTCACTAAGCTGATTCTGAGCTGTGGGTCTGGATCCAAAACTGCATTCATTTAAAAAAACATTTTAGACTTAAATATTGACCTCGTTCAAGTCAAAACCAACACACTCTGTGACCTCAAGTTACAAAAATTAATTAAAAAATAAAACCTGTTAATTCTAGTGTGAATGCAAAAAAAGATCTTAGAAGGAAACCAATTTAATGGTGAAAGCAGAAAGGGTGAAAAAGTACTCTCTCTTCTTACAGAAAAAAAAAAAGGGAAGTTAGAATGATTTCTATAACTTTTCAGTACTTTACTCAGAAAGCATATTTCTGTTGGCATCCATGGAAAATTCATCTTTAGGTGAAACAAAGAAAAATTACTGCAGGTAATACTTTGGCCCCCAAATATTTGAGCAAGAAGATGTGAAAATACTATGTTCTAAAGAAAACCTCAACATATACTTAATTATCTGCTTTGCTAGAATATAGAACCTATAATAATAGTCACTGCAGACAAACTAAAGAAATGATGGGAAATTGGAAAAAAATTATGGTGATTATGAGAGATGGAGGGAAAATATGCTCCTTGATTATTCTGAAATGTTTTACTACATTCAGAATTTAATAGGAAATGCAAAATTTCCATTATTTCCTGTCCTCTACTACCAAGCCCATGAGGCATCTCACATGCGTTGATTCCAACATAAAATGTCTAAGTGGGAACTATACACTGAAATCTTCTTGGTAATATTTAGGAGGATTAAGATCTTTAGGAGTGTTTATTTGCTGTTCCATGGATATTTCAATAGGAAGAATATGTCTGTGATTGCAGTCTTGATGAAGCCTTTTATTTAAATCTCCTTACCTGCCATGGAAAGATAAAAAGACACTGTGTAGAGATTGCAGCTCTATTGGGCATAGCTCCCACAGGGGAAATTACCCTTTAATAGCATTAAGCTCGATGGTGTGTGAATGGTTATGTGGTACTTGAAGTGAATGAACCAATTCATCTTTCAGATTAGGACCACATGCCTGTAAGTGATAAGTGCTTTGTCTCAAAAGAAAAAAAAAAGAACACAACATAAAAATATTCTTCTGTCACATTTACTACCACCTGATGTTAAACTAACTTCTAGAAAGGGTACAGTAGAATGAGTTAAATAAATCAATGAGGAAAATTTCTTTGCTTATTTCCAGTTAGGCTGTATTTTAAATGTTAACAGTATTCACAACATAAAAGGGCTAATTAATATATAGAGAAGGAACTATTTCTGTTATTTGGAATGGAAGAAGATATATAATAAACAGCCCTGTGCCAAACTTGAATTCATTAGATCCTTCATCCTAATCTTGTTTTGAACAAATAACAAAATGACATCTCTTTCATTTGTTAGTTTTCCAACTGGGTTTTGTGGTAGGCAAAGCAGTACTTAAATAGGACAGAGCCAGTGACATTCTGACATAGACAGTTTGTTGCATTCCAGCAAAACCAATGAAGACTCCACAGCTTTTTTTTTAAAAATATATTAACCTGAAAATTTTGAAGTCATTCAGAGAAGTGTCTTTTCTTAGCAGATAAGCTAAAGATAACAGGAATGACCAGTTATTTTCATATCCTGTTACAAACTGAGTCAAATATTGAACACTATATTTTTATTTTGTGGAGTTAGAGATGGCTACCACATGTTGCAGCACTACAAAACTAGGTGGCTACAACAAGACTTTTACTGTCTCATACCACCAGTCCCACACAAGGTTCCAAAAGTTCATCTACTGTCCATGCTGTTTCTTCATCCTC
>JAVJGI010000001.1:56193213-56212137 GCA_035590275.1 Ibycter americanus
TTATCCACATCAGCCAACCCACCGTCCCTGAAGCAAGCCCACAACTGTATATTATCAATGTTAATTAACCCTCTACAACCACATTAATGCACTGCTGGAGATACAAGAAGAAAATGAAATTCTTGCACTAGATAAGATAAAGCTGAACCAACATCAAAAGGCTAAAAGTCAGGAAACCACCAATACTGCCAACATGCACTCACTGTGTATGATGCATGAGAGATTTTGCCTATTTCAGGACTATATTGTTAGGTCAATACTTCATAGCCAAAGATGTCAACCCTCTTGATTACCCTTGAAGAGACCACTGTTTAGCAAACAGATGGTAAAATCTTCCACAAAACCCCAGAAGCAAAAGTTAAAAAGTCTATCCTAGCTAAAGGAATATTGTAAAGTTATCTGAGAAGTTCCTAGCAGGCAACACAAACTTCCAGAGTCAACCAGATGGTTCATGTTTTGCATGTAAATTATTTGGAGAAACAGGACTTACTGAAGCAGTATAGAATTTTCTTCCTGAAGCAAGATCCAGGTAAGTCATCACATTTTTCAGTGGTGGTCATACGCTATATAAATCTCCACTAACATTAGAGTAATAGCAATAAAATCAAAATTATATTAGTAGCAGTAAGACAGACCTTGATCTTGAGATTGGAGGGTTTTTGTTATTTTACAATGAAAGTAATTTGACACAAATGTATTTTGCACATAGAATGGTTGATTTGTTCTCTCTCCACTTGCAGAAATATTTTTCCCTCGCCCAACATCTGAAAATGTAGGTACTTAAAATAATTTTGATGTTTGAAGGAAATCTCAGAAATTAATGTATTTGTATACATAACAAATGAGAACTACTTTTATAAAAAGCATGCCTCTTCTGTAACTTCACTTGCTACAGTGAGTAGCCCCAATTGCTTGTAGTTCAGTAACATCTCAGCAACATCTGGTAGATGCACTAGTCATTCATTTCCAAACTATAAAGTAGGTTCATGCTCAGCTCTGTATGTTAATATTAATTTGCCTTTTTTGACTGTTTTTTTTTCAGTGCCTATCAGTCAAGAGCTAAAATCTTTTGTTCTGTCCATGAGAAATGCTTATTAGTTGCTTATTAGATGCAATATTTTCCCTTAAAGACACAGTTACTTTATATTAAACTCCACGAAATTATATTCAAAATATAAATTTGGCATCTGAAAATTAGTAAGACTTACCTAAAGTGATATTCTCAATTTACCACAACAAGGAGTCAGGAGAATGATCAAAAGCAGGACATTTGATCATGTTGCTCTTATAAACTCCCTTAAGACTTCAGTGCTTTTTTCCCCTAGATGGTCCTAGCAGAAAGTTTACTTCGTTAATGCTGATCATGGGCAGAGAGTTCCCTGACATATCCCAGTCTTCCAGTTCCTACTCTAGCCATTGTAGTTAAAAGCAAAGGTAGCTTCTTATTGTTTCAACACCAGGATATTGGGCACTACTACAGAATCCCAGGGTCAAGGATGTAAAAGTCTTTAAGTTGTTCTTTCTTAAGCATTTTCTTGAAATCACCTCTAACACAGGCTTAAGTTACAAGAAGGAAAAAAATTAACTGCCAACGACACACTTGTGAAATCTCTGTAAGGGCAGAAGTAACAAAAACGAAAGACAATCACCCCACTGTCATGCTGCAGAAACACATCTGAGATGCCTCTCTGTCCCCGGATTCATAGGACAAACCATAAATGACTGCTTAACCTATGGGTTTAGAGGCTCTGTTCTATTTCCTATTCCATGTCCTCAGACCACATTCAGGGAAAACAGCTGTTGGGCTGGGGAAGGATACTGCCTTCTACATCCCTGTTTATCCCTGATATAGCTCCTGATCCTTGGGGGTCCCTCTGAGGTTGCCAGATATTATCATTCTCCTTTTTCACTCCCTTCCCCTTTCTTCTAAGGACATATTTATTTGTAAGTTAATCAGGAATTTCAGTCTGTTGTCAACCACATTGCTGGCTGCTGCCTTCTGCTTTGTAAATATTAATATTGGTTGGGCATCTGCTCGAGTGTGAAATAGTCTTTTAGCCACCAGGTCTGTGCTTGGCAAAGCCCTAATCAGAGTTTTAGGCAACATGAAGCTGAATCTCTTTCCACCCAGATAAGCAACACTCTTCTTTGAACCACTCACATTTTGGTTTTCCTAAAATTAGTTTCAATTTCTCAGCTGTCAGATGTGGCTCCCTACATGGCAACCTAAATGCTTGTGCCAGAACAAAAGGGACCAGAGCGATGGGAAAAATTATTCACGGGAAGGGACCACACTTCTCAGTGATGGCTTACGGCAATTTGAAACATACGTGAAGCAATTACTTGCCTTCTTGTGACACATATGCATTAAATATATTAACTTAATAATGTCCTCATCAAATATAGTTTACTTTCAATGAAAATATACATGGAATGTAAAAATGCCATCCCAAATAAGGTCTACCAGTCAGAAATGTATTTCAGTGGGACTTCAGGCATCGAGAGTGATTAACACAGCAACTTCAGGAATCTTCATTTTGAGATTTTCTTTTAAGAAAAGTTCATTCATAACTGTTTGGTAAGAACTCTCCTCTTTGGGGACTGTCAGTGGCCTCAGTCTTAGTTACTTTGTTCTAACAGTACGAGCAACAGGAAAAAACCCCGAACAATAAAAAAAGGACAGAATCAACTGTAACCTTTGTGGCTTGCTTCCCCATTCAATTTCAGATACTAAAACAAAATTTTTCCTTGCTAATTTTGATTTCTGTTTGTCTAGCATCATCTCATATTACTTTGCTTTGTCAATTATTTTCTCAGTCGCTTCAGATAAAATGTGTAATCTTCATTTTTTCCTTCCAGCTCTTTCAATTTTACATGTTTCTTTTCTACTGGCATGCAAAATAAATTCATGTTAATGTGAATTTACAGAATGTGTATAAAACATGCTAGCAAAATGTTGTCAAAATACCATGTGCTGGCTTTGGCATTAGAAAAAGTTTCACATTAAAGAAATATTTCAGACACTAAAAATCTTGGCGGGCTTACATGATACTTATGATAGCACTTTAGGCAATAAGCAAGTGCAAAACAATGGGTAATGCACACTTGAATCAAGTTTTCATTTTACTTTTGGTTACTGAGAACTAGCAGTGAATTATATGAACTGGGTAAGAGTCCACAGTGGATTATCCTAAGGGTTCAAGCACTAAAAGGGAAGCAATTCAGAATACACTCAGATGATACTTGTATAGTTTTATGCCTTTCCTTGCCGGTCGCTGGGATAGTAGAAATGTCTCAGTCTGCAAGAATTCTGTGAAAAGACCAGAAATGTTTGCTGAAAGCTTTCCCTAAGTAACAATGATGGTCATCAATGAGGTCTTACCTCTGCATACATAGCATGAAGTACATTTCAAACTAACCTTTCAACTATTATATCATTAAGGTCTGGTACATGAAAAAATAAAGTAAACCAATTTGAAATTAATGGGGCATTGCATGCTAAACTATGTAAACACATGCTGATAATAACATGCTATCTTTAGATCCAAATTCCTAGATCAGCCTTATGGAACGTTCAAAGCATTCACTCCAACTAAATAGCTACAGAAAATATGAAAACATATGCAGGACATCAATCTCATTTATATGGTATATATTTTAAATAAAATAAAAATTATTGAATATGTAAAGGATAATGAATTCACTCTGCACACAACATCTTGTCCTCTGCAAAAAGCAAAATATTTTGCAAATAATTTGAATGTAAAAATATATTCCCATACAAACAAAATATTATGACTACACAACATAAACCCACAAACAGATAAACAACCTGGCAGTTGAATTCATTAAGTGAATTCTCCTTGGGAAACAGCGAAACCACACAGATTACAACTACAGTATAGTAAAGACAATGTGAAGTTCTGAACAGAAATCCTGAGATTTCTGAGCAGAACAAACTTCACTTTTGACAAGACAGAACCAACAGCATTTAAGGGACAGGATTACATTGTTCACATTTAGGAATTCTTGTATGTTTTGAATTTCTAACAACAATATTTGAAATACTGCAAAATTTCTTCAGACACTTTTTAGATAATACTTGAAGATAAAAGTGATGTTATGTATCTTGAACTAACCTAAATGTTTCCTCATCACTTAATCCTATCAAAGTAATAAAAAGGAAAATCTAAAAATGATTTACTGCTATTACTGAGGTGGTTGTTATTAATATTCATTTTATTTCACTTGCAGTTCTAGTAATAGGCTACATTGTGCATAATGTAGTTGGGCTGCATCATCATTAATTAATAATGACCTTTGCCCTGAACAGGTTAAAATCTAAGAACAAAACAAGAAACAACAGATGGGAAGCGATGGACAGATGGGAAAGTACTGAAGAATGCAGTACTGGTCAGCACGATAGGCTGGTTGTCTCCAACCTCCAGCTGTCTAATCTTTTGTCAAAATTTATATGAGCAGCACAAACCCAGAGAGTTTTAAGGAGGATTTTGAAGGGTAATAACACAATAGCTTTTCAGAGGCTGGTGGTATCTTCTCCCTCAAATAAGAAGCACCATCAGAGGTGACATGAATGTGAGCAATAGAGAAAGTCACCATGGTCTGGTTGGGGCTAAGAGTTACCATTGCAGCAGCAGATGATAGGGGCTGGGTGAGGGTAGACAACCAAAGGCCTTAAGCGTGAGGACAAGCAACCCACGTCTGACATAAAAATGAGAGATTTAATGTAGGGACTGAGAAATAAGGTCAAAGCAATAAACCACAAAAATTATATATATATATTTTTTTAACAACACAAAGCAGATGGTCTGGAAGCAGATAAAATAGTATTTTCCACAGCTAGATACTTAAAGTCTGGATGGAAGAGGTGGAAAATAAAGGCCCTTTCTTGAAAATATAATTTAATTCTTCACATTTATAAGCAAGCTCATTTAAGGCTTAAAATCCACGTTGCTTTTAATATAAACAAAAGTGCCCGTAAGCAATTTCCATCCAGACATAAGACACTGCTTTTTGAGTGTTTTTAATTTGGATATAACTGAAAATATTTGCCAGAAGACTTTCTCTGTCCTTGGTTACCCAGCCACATAGGTCTATGGAGCAGCCAGGTCCTGTCTGACATTTCCATGCTTTCCTCAGGACTTTCTAAAACACTTCCATGCCTCACCCTAGCTTTTCCCAATGAACTCCTCCCATCTTGCAGCAGAACTCAAGGGACAAACAGCACCAGACATGTTTTGAGCAGTCTTATGCTTGTAAAATTGGTCTTACAGAAACTACATACCTTTCGGATTCAAATTTGCTTACGTGTTCAACATGATGTGTAACTTGTTAGCAGAGAGATCTTGTGTGCGATATTTGTTTATCCCTTAAATCCCTTATCCCTTACAGATATATTTTCTGTAAGGTGACTGGTAGGTGCATCCAAAAGTTGCATTTACGTGTGACATTTACATCCCTGACCAAGTAACAAAGACTCTGGTTACAAGCCCAGGCGAAACCAGCGTTAGAAAGAGCAGGAAGACTTCATCCTCCTCTTATTTCAAATGTTTCAGATATTTGTCAGGAAACACAATCAATATACATAAATGAGCTATTTAATCACTTACTACAGTTTGCAGTGAATAAATTACGTCCAGCTCAGACTGAAATGTGTTTGTTTAAACTTATTCTTTCTTAAAATATTAACTACATTTGCAAATTTTTTAAATAATAAAAATGTTAAATAATAAAACATGGACTGATTTTCTACTATCCTGCAAATTGAATACCAAATGAGTACTGAAGGCTATCTAAAGAGGCTTACAGTGTTCTTTAGTGAAAATTTCATTTCTTACATTATTTTTAGATTTTTTAAAATAAAATATACCAAATCTTGAGAGATTCACAAAACATGTCTTGGCAGTACTGAAATATAGATACTATTAGTCAATATCTAATTTAGCCCTAATGGAGGAAAAGAAAACAACAAAAAAAGCCCTACAGGAATAAGTGTGAGAATTTCAGAGGAGAAATAACATTTATTTACACATTTCATCACAATCCTACATTCCAGTAAATTATCTGAAGAATGTTTCAATTAGGAGCTGAGTGGCTTTTGTAGCTTTGCATAGCAAAAAAAAGGATGAGAACAGAAGGAAAAATACATTAAAAATGATCTTGGGAGAGTGAACAGACAGCACTATTGAAATTTTTTACATCAAATTTCATTTGCTAAACAAACCTGAGCAATTTTCATTTTATCATTGTAACCTACCTTATAGTAAAAACATTACACAGAAGAGAATAACTTCATTCTGATTATCACTAATATTTCAACATCAGTTTGACAAAAGGCACAGTCAATAATTGTTGTACTAGAGTTTCATTAAAACTAATTTACTTTGTCGTATTTTCTTTTCCCATCTTTGACTGGTTCAAGATAGGATTAAGCAGCAGATGGAAAAACTACTTTGGAATATTGTCACAATAAAGAAAAAAAGTCACTGAGTTAGAAAAGCAGCATTCAATGCATTTTCATAAGCAATCATTTATAATGAATATAATCTTATTTTGTATCAATTGACATTTTCATTGCATTGATGTAAAAGCTATTATATTTTAGTTGTACAAAAAACTAAAATGCACAAAATGTGAAAATTAAGAAAAAGATACATGGCAGTTGATACAAACCCACATCTTTCTTCTAATAGCCATAAGTCTTGGGAATATTTACTCTTTCAGAATACAAGACTCACTTGTTGCCTTACAGATGTCGACATGAGTTTGCAATAACAGTTGCAGTTCTGTATTTGGAAGTTTCCAACAGCAACCCAAACCGAAACCTGCTTCTCTGATGACAGCTGAGATGGCAATTCTTTTCTGTCACCATCCAGAGCTGACAAAAAAAGACCAGCCTATGTGCGTAAGGACTGTCAGGGGCCAAAGATGTACCTTTAGTGACTCAGATTTCTGAGGGCAAACTGTAGTTATTAACCAGGGAAAGGGCTGTGTGTGCCTTTTCTTCTCACTTTTTGTATTCCCCAAAAAGGAACCCAGAATCAAAATACTCCTCTGTTGTTACATTCATTGGTCTCAGGCTTCTTATAGTGAAATATTTTACTTCCTGCATACTTGTTTCTCCTGTTTTGATTCCCTTATATGCTAGCTCAATTTAAGCAAGCTATATCAGTGATAGTCTATCTTTCCTACTCAGCTGTACATTGAGCTTTCAAATACAACAAGGCAGTTACCCTGAACAAATTGTTTTTGTGTCTGAAAATGTAATTTTCTCCTGCTTTTCAATGTCAATATGAAACTCAGGGCGCTTCTGTTTCGGTGCCTGACTTTCTCCATCTGTAAAATGTGAGTTGTCCCTTCTGTAAAACACTTCCAGACCTACTGCTGAAAATATTATATGACAACTGGATACTAATAATATACCAGAATAAACTCCACTGATTTCTTACAAAATAAATTCAAAATTTATTTTGGGGTTACAAAATAAAGTACAGCTGGGGCAAAAGAAAGTAAAATCAAGATCATAAAGTAGGTAACAGCTTTATCTCAGGGGACTGTAGAAGTCCCTCTTGTACATTCTTACTGGTATTTCTGGTCTGCTAATGCATGGTGTGCCACAGTATTACTGTGGCTTGGCAAATTTAGGAAAGCAAAGGAAGTCAGAGCCTTTAGTGGAAAAAATTAATCTAAATCTAGTGATCACCATGTTGTTCTCGCTGCTTCTGATTGGCTTTGTCTGATTTTCACTCTGCAGTCAAAAGTTGATGAAATTATCCCTTTCTGTGCGTTTTTTATTAGCCTTAAAGAGTATACAGTGTGGAAAAGAGGACGAAAAATGTGCTGATATAGAGTTCTATATTCTTCACACAAGATCCTGTAACTTACACTCTTAAGATCTAGCTTTCGTGTTATCCTTAGCATGCACGAATGGCAGATCTTTAGAGCTGCCTGTATTCCAGGCAAGGTCACAGATGAGAGATGAACACTGTCAGGGACACTTATTGACAGAACAAAAAATTTGAGATTGCCTTTGAAAGAGACTGTCTGCATTTAAAACAAAACAAAACAAAAAAGGAAATGCATAGAGAGAACTCTCTTCCCTGATACACCCTTCCATTTCCCCCCAACTAAGGTCAGGGGTTTCACAGACTGGGAATGGTGACTGCAATACAGTACTATTTTGTTATTCCAGCTGGGTGTGTTCTTCATAATATGCTAACATGAAGCAAGAGGTATAATCTTGGGGTTATATGTTCTATTTCTTTAGAGAAAGACTTTAAACTGGATTCTTTAAACCAATCATGAAATGCTTTCTGACAAATGCCACCAACTGTTCCTTGTATAAAAAACAAAATAAAAGAGCATTCTTCACAGTAAACTTAACAGCTTCTTTGACTTTACTTTTCAACCTTCTGTCATTGGTATTGTTTGCTTATAATTTATCCTCCTCAGCAGAAGTTCATAATAAGAAAGTGGAAAACACAGGTATTTGTAACACCTAATCATCATGGAGGTATTGCATTTTTTAAAATATATAAAGGTCTAGAACAGAATTGCTTCTTCTCTTGCTCAGGGTGGGTTTTGACTTTTGTCTCCTGTTTTAAGACATAAGTTCTTCCATTTCAGCAAGTTGGATCCTTGTTGTATATTTATACAATAATGTAAAGAAAGAGGGGAAATTCACATAAGTAAAAAAAAAGAATTCAAAGTTATTAAATTAATTTGACTTTTGGAAATCACCTGTTTTTCTTCTCAAAATTGCTTTATCTAGAAAAAAAAATATATTTCAATCCATATGTTTATAATGTTTTAGCTTTTGACAAAAATATTTTGAAAAAATATTTTAGATTTTTTCTGAGCACAACCAATGCTATAAATGTCCTCCACAACTTACACCACTCTGTGTCTGTGACACAACTGAACCAAAGGTTCCACAGATCACTTTTATGACATTTGTCTAAAGCTCTTCAATGTCTTTATATGAAAGAATAAAAGGGAGAAAGAGACAAAAAATAAGAATAATTTTAAAATGTATGGTAAAGTAATTACAATAAGAGTATATCTGGATTATGCAATATCTATGGATAATACAGACACAAGTACTAAAAATACAGATCCAGAAATAAATTTCTACTAATGGCAAGACATTATATAATATATCTGTATAATACAAAAAATGCCAGTTTTTCTCAGCGGGTGGAGGCAGGCAATTATTTTACAATCATCATCTCCTTTGCTTCCTACTGCTATTGCTGCACTCAATAACAAGAATTTCAATTCTGGCACATTCATATGGATACATTTCTGATAGCCTCGCTCAGATTCTGAATGGAGTTACACCACTGTGAACGCAGCTTCACATTAGCAGCGCTGATGACGGTACTCTGGCCTTTCGCCACGCTCACAACAGAACACAGGTTAGGTCCAGTGAGCTCATCTCTTTTATTCTTATACATTAACCTGAATATGTGTGAGAGAGACACGCTCCGATATCCAGAAATGTTACAGTTGGACCTGCAGGTTCTCAGCCTCTCTTCTTTTCAGCATCTTCTAAAACCCCTTGGTTTCCAAAACCTCAGAAATGTTTTCACATCATCAAACATCATCAAACAGCACTGTTAGGATTATATTCTTGCAGTTCATTTTTTATAGTTTCTGTATTTATATGTTTTGTAAAACATAGATGCTAGGAAAGGTTTCATCATTTTTAGATGATGAATTATCTTCTGCCTTGAGGAACAACCTCAGTAGACGGTTCAGGCACACACACACATGGAAAGCTAAGTGTCTGGAAAGTGGGAAACTCTGCTAGAGATTGCAAGTGTTTCCAGAGTGAAGCAATAGCCGAGACAGGTTTCTTAGGATGACATTTTGGGCTTAGCGGTCTAAATTCCACTATATATGCCTAAATCTTTTTTTGATGTGGCTTTCGGTTTTCCCGTAACTGGAACACAGCTTAGAGATATTTGCTACTCTCCTGTCGTGTAACCAATGAAAAATTTCAAGGTTTCCCCCCCATCACATTTCTTTGATAAAGACTTTACTAAGCACATTGAGCATTTCAATTTAATGAAAACACAAGGAAAAGCTTACGGCTGGGAAGTGAATGGGTGAAAGAGGTTTGGAAACAACAGTATATGCAGTAGCTGATCAGAGACAAAGCTAACAAAAGTAACATGGGATGAAATCCATCACAAAATCCTGCTTTAACTGGGACACAAGTACCCGCAAGAATGTGCCATGCTCCTTTCCTGCCCTGCCTCCCACTGTAACATCACTTGGTGGTGCCTGTCCATCCCTACTTTGAAGCATCCATGTAGGAAAATGGACACCTACTCCCTGCAAAGAGGTCCACTGCAGTGCTGACCGTGAGGGCGGTGGGGCCAGGCGTTCTGCTGGGCATTTGACATGTGGCTGGATGCCCGCACGCTTGCCCAGCCTGGGTGTTGAGACAGGGCCACCCAAGGTGAGAGCCCGCTCCGGGAAGAGCTGGGAGCTACACTTTTTAAGGAGAAGTGTCAGTGCTGACCTTTAAGACATGCTGCAAACCTGTTTCCCACTCAGTTATTGTTTTTACTTGAGGGTGGGGTTTTTTCAGAAATAAATGAAACGCATCAAGGGACACCCTGAGAATGGACTCAATTTACAGAGAAGCAAATATTGCCTGATGTGGACGATTTCAGACGTAAGAAACAGTGGTAGTCGCTGAATGGCAGTCCGCAGCATTAAACTACCCCCCTCTGTGAGCAGCATGTCTTCTCAGGATTAACAATTTATGAAGTTAATGCACATCTAAGTATGCAGCTGTCCTTTTCTATTTTTAATAACCAAAAAGAGAATGTCACCAAGTAAAGGAGAAAAAAGCTGTTTCTCAGTTGGGACTGTACATAAACCAGTGGCAGAATTATTCTCTGTGCTGTAAAACGGTACTAACCAGTTTTGTCATGGAGCTTAAAAATATAATAGACCTAAAAATTTAAACTCTCTTCATATTCCCTTCATGTTTTATTAAAGTGTTCTTCAAATGAACTTATTTTAACTGTGATCGTAAAATGCTTATGACCTCACGTGTGTGGTTTGGTATAAACAAGCATTAGGCAAAGCTACTTGAGATATTCCAGGATTTAATTGAATTTTCCTACTGTTTTACACAAGAATTAATATAAATAATCATTTACCTTCTTTGAGCATTTAAGTATAAAGAATCCTTCAATGCTTTGCAAAATTATATAGACGAAGGCAAAGCTTACAGTGTTTAAATGCAGCAGTCCTCTGAGTGGGCTTTGTGTAAATATGTATTTCTGCTTGCCATGGGTTTCTTGGACTTTGGTAATGGGTGTGCTATAAATACTTTGATAGGAATAGAATCTGCAGCTGCATGAAAAGATGAATTCCAAGCAATAAATATTTTGCTAAGACATCAGTACAACTTCTCACTCATTTGAGGAGTATTGTGAAGCTTGTGCAGCAATGATCTGCAAAAAGCCAGACAAGAAGAGGACTCATACAGGAATACAAAGGTGGTTACAGACTTGAGTAAATGGGAGGTGAAGATGCACTGAAAATTGAATTGTCGAGCTAGAGAAAGGTGACAAGTGTTTTTTGTTAGGAATCATCATTGAGATGAATCTCATTTAATATTTGTAGTAATGACCTCTGCACAGAAGCATGCTGCTAAAATGTGGCATTGACACAAAGCTGAAAAATATTACTGTTAAGAGGGAAGATCAGGATATCACATCGGAGAAGTGAAGTGATGCTGAAGACTTAAATGATAGAAAAAGGATGAAATGTAATGGTACAAAATACATCTTGGACATTATTAACAAGAATTTCTTCTTTAAGCATCTGAGTGGAAATTAAAGGAGAGGAAAGGATTGGTTGTGCTAATTGATCACAGTTCCTCTGAACAAGGTAAAAGTCATTAAAGAAAAAGTTTTGTGCAATTCCAGAACATGATGAGTGAGGCATACCCAGAAGGAAATACTGTACTGCTCTACAAGGTAAAGGTAAGACCTGACCCCGAATACTGTGTTTAATTATGGGTTCTCATGCTTGTGAAAGAAAATTTCAAACTAAAGAAAGTGCTTCTAGCTTTTTTCCTTTTTTTTAATTTTTTTTTTTATTTTTTTTTTTTTTTTTTTTTTTTTTTTATTTTAAAGCCCAAAAGAAGAAAAAGCAATGCAAACAGAAATGTCAGTGCTGGTACAAAAATAAGTTGATTTAAACCAATTATGAATTCAGAAGCTTTTTAACAAGCAAAACAACACAGTTTTGCAGTTTGATAAGTTTATAAACAGGATTATGTGTGGTTGCTTGTGATAGTACAAATGCAGTAAACTGGGAATTGTATTCTGGCCACATCTATGATGAGACCCACAAATCAGCTAAAGCTTTGGGCTGGATCTTCTTAGATAATTTCCTTATAGGTACATCTCAAAAGCTTTTGATAATGAGACGAGAAAAAAGAAGAACAAACCCCAACCCAGGTTTTTCTTGAATTGCTTGTGCTGTGCTTGTACCAATTTTTTCCTGGGAATTGCACACCTAGTAGCTTTGCAGACCTTTTCCACCTTCAGTACACTCAGTGAGGGCACTAGGCAGAAGCAGTCTTCCTCCCTTTGCCCAGCCTATGTAAAAGAGCACAACATACCAGCTTAAGGACAAATAAATGCAACATGCATTCTGCCACACCTGACAATGAAGTTGGTCAGTTATATGCAAAATAACTTTTATGAAACCTGCATTCAGCTCAGAAAAAACAAACACACAAAACCCCCTACCCAACAGGTCTTCCTGCGAACTTGCTCTGCAGTTGGCAGTAGCGCACATATTACACGCATGGTGCTGCAAACATGGTGATATCAGCCAAGCTCTCAGTGCTGTGTCTGGGACCAAGACAGCGTGCCATCCCTGACAAGAAGAGGCTACAAAATATTTTGAAGCCAGATGAGAATAATAATCCAAACTCAAAATGGAAATAAATATTTCACAGTTCGTACTTCGTACTGATAGATGACAGGATGAGACTGTGTTAGAAGAGCTGTTGGATTCAACTAACTTTTATCTATTTAAAACTATATATGCTGCTCTTGTTCCTTTGGAAACTGTCTTAACAGCTCTGTTTGTGTGTAATGATAGCGGGTCTACCTTTTAGTGAAACCCTGGCATCATAATTGGTGAGTATGTATCCTACATGCTGTTGATTTCATAAGACTTCATCACTTCCATGGCTGTCAGTCTCAGCACTCGCAATGTTATGTTTCTTCCTCCCACGCTCTAATTTCTTTAGCACGGGGCAGGCAGCAGAGCATGACGTTTAAGCTGTTATCTCTGCTGCTGTTGCTACTTCATCTAATGCATCTGTGGTACGGGTTGTTATATCATCATGAGAATAATAGTACATTATGAAGCAGTCTATTATATAAGAACTATTCAGTAACACTATTTTTAATGTACAGTTAATTTCCCTTTATCACTACAATATGGCTAAAGCCGCCTGGAAGTCTAGAACAAAACCAAATAATTGTATTCCAACGGCATTAGTGCTACAGGTTATGAAGTAAATTCACAAACACATATGAAAAACTTTCCTGTAATTCAGTAAGGTAACTCTTTTGGGGTTATGTTAATAACCTGTACATTTCCCTACTGTATCTGCATTAGGTATCAGTTACTCCGTTTAGAAAAAATAGTATATTGTGTCCTCTTCTGCGGCAAAATGTAACATACTTTACTCTTTTGAAGGTCTCAGCAGCAAATGAGTAGAATACCATATTCACTGGGACTGGACCCTAAATAAGTGAGAGGTTTCTTCCATATTAATCCTGAAAACCCTAAATTTATCCACCAGTGCTATGATATTAGGGGGGAAACTTAGACTTACCAATCCCTCTGGGTGCCAAAGCAATTTATCTTTTCTTTGCAGTATATTTGTAGGGCGTAAAGCAGCATACAGCAACACAAGTGGTCACCAACAGGGTCAGAATTCAAGGGACATATAAAAGTAGCAAAGACAGACAACCTCTGGTAGATCTTGCTGAAGGAGGACAGAAGATCTAAAGCTTAAACTCTCTTTTGTTCTCTCTGCACCTCTGGAAGAGGTTATTGCCCCCTGAAACAGTAAAGAAAGTAATATGCTGGCACCTCAGCTGCCTCAGATCACAGCCTAATAACCTAATAATTGATAAAAAAACAATTAAGTGTTGCACTAATAAATATAATTCTTGTTTGGTTCCATCATGGTACATCAGAGATGTTAACCGTATCACTGAGATACCTTGTATTTCTAATGTAAACACAGTGCAGCCTGTTAATTTATATCCTCTATTTTTCACAGGCTGTTTTGTCCAGTAATCCTGTAGTCCATAGTTAATATTCTTCGTGATCAAGTCTCCTGATATGTAGCAAATACTTTACCCATAACAGTATATATTTAATATAATGCCTTCATATTCATACATAATTTCATCATTAACACTTAACGAAAATTAAGAGACAATGTAGGTAACTATAGCACCTCATTAATTAGCATCACAGTGTGTGCAAAAGCCCCACATAAATGCAAGATTTTGTATATTATGGAAAGATATTGTGAAGATTATCTATTATGACTTGTACCAGGATGCTAGGTATTGGATAGTGCCTATGTATGATAGTTCAGTTTTACTGATATGAGTGCTGTTATGTTTGTTGCAGAAATTCCTTTGGCCTTATTTTTCTTTTTCAAATTTTTATGTAGTCCAGCCTCACTTTTACTACTCTGCAGACATTTCAGTGTTGATTTTCTTCACCCTATAACCTAAATTAATGAACTAGAATGAAAACTTTAGATTGTAGCATAAGGCTGAATTGTGCAAAGAAAACCTCTACAGATAAATACATATTAGTAAATATAAGAAAACTCACCTACTGATCAAAGACTGGCCAGAGTGTGTAACTTCTAGCAGTCGTCTTTGAACAGTTGTATCCAATGCCAACAAGCTCTTTCTCAGACAATGTTTGGACACGGCTTAGGAAAGAGCATGGGTTAGGGTCTCTTCCCACTAGGTCAGTTGCACATGGCCACAATGTTTTGGGGTGAAGAGACTTTTGGTGTGTAAATGGGGACTTTTGGTCTCAGGCACAGTTTTGGGTTTGGGTTTTTTTTAGGTGGTGTGATAAACACAGTCCAGATGTCCAAAAGTGACTTAGCACTCACTTTTGCTTAGCTTTCTTCCATTCCTTTTCTGGGGAGCCTAAGAAATATTTCATGAGGGATCAAAACCATACAGTCTAAATGGTGGTGTACAAGCACATCTGCCTCTGCTTGCTTTGCTGCTGTTTTTCTCTAATGACCAGCTTCAGAGACAGAGAGTTAACAGGCATTAAGTAACCCGACAGCGGCTCTGACACAGCCATTGCTTTGGGTTAAGCTTCCCACAACATCCCCCTATGCCTTTAATGCTGCAGCGTGCCACACAGTCACTCTTTTCAAGTCTAAAGTTACCTACTGGTACAAAACACTCAGGATGAGAAGTGAGGGGACAGTCTTTTCTGCAGTGCTATCTCCAAATGAAACAAGTGTGCATTACAGTTTAGCAAGATATTGCAGCTGAAATCATTAACAGTTTCTTGTTGCAAAATGGTTTGGAAAAAAGAAAGCAATTCTAGCTTGAAAGCAGATTTGCGTAATTTGCATACAGGAGCTTAATTTATCAAACTGTGGGATGTATTTTGGAAAGAGAGAGCATACAGGTGGAGAAAAAGAGAAGGATATTTCAGATGATTATGCCTTCCAGTAATATACATCTTCACACCCTGTATACTTATCTTCTGACATGTAAAGCTTCTATTTTCCGAATAAAAAACCTCAACACCTTAATTGAAAACAAATATGTTGAAAAACAGAGGAAGAAGCATATCCTAATCCTATAAGGTAAAGTGATATAAAGCCAGCTAACAGCATAATAAGATAAGGAATACAGCCTAATTGGTGATAAAATGTCAATATTCCAATAGATGTATGCCAGCAGTCCATTAGATTTAATTAGGCTCTCTCAGCAAGCAATAAATCATGTAAAAGACGAATTGAAAGAAAATCAGCTGACTCCTGTGAAACACTCATGGGCTGGTTTACCAAAGCTAATCTTTGGGTAAATGAAGAACTAGCACAGACATGTTAAACAGAGGATTTGAAAAAAAAAAAAAAAAAAAAGACCAATGTCTAATATTAGTACAGGATTAAGAGATTACACATGAAAATCTAAAGGCACTGTTGATCTGCTCAGGTTTTAACTATGATCTCATTTATTGATATCATAAAAAAGTATTAAGGAAAATTTGAATAAAGGGAAGCACTAGACTGAAAAACTGGGCTGCTTATGCACAGCCCCATTCTGGAAACTGATAATAATTAGTGTGCAGCATGCAGACACCGAAGCTTCACCCGTGTTCAGCAGGGCTCCATGTAGCTGCCTCTGTACACACTATCAACTGGATTAAAACCTATAGTTCACAGGGCATGAATGGAAAATGAAATGCAAATGAATTGGCAGCCACATTTGCAGAATCAGGGCAGAACAATAACAAGTGCAACACACATTGGCTGAACACACAAAACCAAGTAGACAGTGGGGATATGACTATGAGAAAATAAGAGCAGTATTTCTTGTATTACTGTAACACTGAAGAGTGAAAAGCCAATAGAATTTAATATGTCCATCTGAATTAAAATCATGCTTTTAGGTTGAGATCAATGATGGGATTTTATATTTACAGGGCTTTTCTCAGCTCTTCATTAAAAAGATGACTGAAAAGGAGCACATGACATTTTAAAAAGCTTTAAAGGCAAATGAAACACAGAGCACATGGAAGCAAAAGAAAGGGCGATTTTGAGTTATTGTTTGGTGGAGGCCAAGGCATGATAGGAACAAGAGGATACAAGAAAACACACTTTCTGATCAAATCTGAAAATAACCACTGATTTTATTTTTTTTTTTTAAACTAATCACAATAATCACGATTTCTACTCTATTTCAAATGGATCTAATGAAACTAGGATAGGAGAGAACTGACACAGACTGTCATTTCCCAGAAGCTAGACCTGCTCTAGTCACGTGCAAAGAGTAATAAAAAGTCTTCATTTATTCAAAAGTGATGCTGTGACAGTTTGCATTAAGCACTGAGACAGGCATTTAGCCTGCACGTTACAAATAGAAAGGGAATGGTGAGAGGGGAAGGTTGAAAAGAAGTTTCTGTGATTTTTGTCTTTCAGGAAAAATTTTACATTCTTTTAAACTTCTGGCCCTAATCTGCCCTCTGTGAAATTACTGGGAAGAGAGGAAGTGAGAGGCAAAGTTCTACAAGTGTTTGTGGATTTAACTACTACCCTCTGTTTGTCTTTTTTTTTAACTGTATATTAATATTCTATGAAATTAGCTCAGTGGTAAAAATGCTAACTGGAACAGTGATTAGCAGTGAATAATGGTGAATAGCAGCAGCAAATAAGCTTTTAATTTGTAGTCTTGTAAAGTCCCAATTTGTATCTTTCTGTGTGAGATTGCCTTAATGTCATATCAAAATTAGTTAAAACTGAACGTTAGTAACCCATCTGTATCAACTTTTTAATAGTCATGCTTGAGGTCTGGATGAAATCGATTAAGGAAGAGAAATTCTGTACTCTGTTTTTAAAATAATTAACTGATCTTCATTTGTTTCCTGCAAACACATGTCTCTCTCTGTTGGACACCAGTGTTATTTCCTCTGTGAAACTCTGACCTTTCAAAAGAAGCCATATTTATCAAGAAAAAAGGGGTCCTGAAGTTCAAAATAGGTGTGGACTGGCTGTCCTGTACATTGAGCAGAGGTCTGGACTGTTAACTCCAGGCTTTACAAAGCATGTGCTCTGTCCACTTGGAAGAACAGCTTCCTGTGGATGCTGGTTTTCCAGGTGTGCTTCATTCCTTCATAGTGAGTGCCATACCTCAAGCCCAGAAGACCAAAACACATGCATCACTAAGTCTACAACACTACTTTAAGATCAAAAGTAGTGCTTAATGTAACGCGCTCCAGCCAGGAGTAGGGATTTATTTTCTTAGCTTATGTACAAAACTCTTTCACCGTTATAACAATCACTGGATCTGTGCTATGCTTCAGTTTGAGACTATCCGAGTTACTGACAGCTAACACATTACACTGAGAATTACCTATGGCATATTTTCAGTGCTACACCTGAGCACCACGACAGTGCTAACATGCATCAAGTGTATCACTTCTGGCATCGGACAAGCTTCATCGGCACTTGCCTGCAGATGTGCTCCACTGCACTGTGTAGACCTGTCCTATGGGAGGGAAAGTGTCCAAGCTCCACTATGCCTTAAGCAGCTCATTCTTCTTCATTTCATTTTTATTAATTTGGAGATGTCCTTTATATTTGCAGTTTATAGAAATGGAAGTGTGTTCACACAACCTCTGCATGGTTACTATGTTTTATATGCATTACTATTATGTTACTATCAGTAACCAGTGAGTCCACACAGAGGGGGATAATTTGCTCAATTATTACTTTGGTATTGTGCAGTTTTTCGAAGATTGGAGCTTGTCACTTGGCACCCTCTGATAAATAAGGTCTGATAAATGTCTATTTTTCAATAAGTTTCCTGGTAAAGTTGGTGTTTTTTCCTGTTGGATAAATATTTGGGAAAGGTTTAAATCTACAAGTTTATCTGTTGGATTTTTTTTATTATTACCTTTAAGAACATAATTTAGGTATTAGAGCATGTTCTTCTGGCAGCATTAAAGCACATACCTATTCAAACTATTCAGTGAAACAACTCTGGGAAAATTCTTGTGCTGGTTTAACCCCGGCCGGCAACCAAGCACCACGCAGCCACCCGCTCACTCCCCTCACCCAGAGGGATGGGG